>OY390734.1:7349026-8599026 GCA_959613385.1 Geotrupes spiniger
GTCATATCATCCTGAAAATCTTTTCAGTCAACTCAAACGAGTTATACATCCAGAACTAAAGAACATCTCACAAAAAAAAAACAAATCAATACAAAATAAATTGGTTATTTACAAAAATTCATCCAAACAAATAATCAACTGTTACTGACGATTTATTACTAACGGTAGTAAATCGTGCATTACGTTAACACAAGAAGCTCAAATACGCCGGCAGTAATTTGCAACGCAAACAAATTATGTTTATTACCAATCCTAATTAGAACAAAAAAGTTTGTCGCTAAGTGAGTTCAAGATTTCACAACTAGCTCACTTCGTCTCCGGTTTTCTTTGCAACGTTTCAAAACCATTTTGTCTTAAATAATATTCATATCACGTCTACTTAACATTGTTTGAAGTTTGAAATTGTTGTGTTTCACAATTTAAAATAATGCTGTACCGTTTCGTTTCTTTCAGTAAGAAGACATGAGTTTGGACAGAAAATTGATAATCTTTGTCGTACTCTCCGCATATATTATGTCTGCAGCAGTTACGACTGCACGTTCCTCGCGTGCACGCGCCACATTATCGCCGAGGGATTTTTGTAGGTAAGCATATCAAATAGGACCACGTCGATTCAGTTTAACAGGTCATTTAATTTTTCAGAAAATACGTATTCGCCCCCAGGTGTAGAGGAGTGGCGAATAAACGGGACCTACAAAAATTGGAGCCACTTTTAGAAGCACCAAGGTAATTAACACAATCAGAATAAATGTAGTACACTTTAAACCGTGAAGTTTATTTTTTTTACTGTGCGTATTTTGTTGTTGTGCACTTAGCACACAGAGTCACGTACAGAACTTTAGCTCAAAGCTTTATTACAGCGAAGATTTAGGCAAAGCTGTGTAATTTGTAAGTCCGGAGCTTTGTTCGAAATTTATACGCAAAGTCTTATTCGTGTTTAGTGAACGCAGGGCGTTTCTTTATCAACCTTTTGTTCAAACAAACTGTTAATTAAAATTAAATTAAATTTAAAAAATTAAAATTTCTTCAATTATCGATGAGCATCTTTCATGTGATATCTAAGCCAAATTTTTCAAAATTGATTTGTTTCAGATACTCTCAAGAATCGTTACAAGATTACAGAAATGGTTACCAAAACAATAGGCAATGGCAAGACAATGTAAGTGGAACTTAAAACATTTCGAATAATCGATAATTATATAAAAATTTTAGGACTCGTCAAATAAACGACTTTTAGAAACCCTAGTCACAAAACTGAACCCTCGAAATCTTGACTACGACTCCGGCACCGACGACTATTTCCAATAGAACTGAAAGGGGCGACTTCAAAGATTCCACGACAGTATTACTGTAGTATTATGTCAATTCTATAACAAAGCTCATGTTAGTCATAGTCACTTGTCATACGTCATATTAACGTATTTATTTATTTCGTTTTCTATTTATTTATTTATTTATTTTCTTAGTTTTAAGTTGTTTTGTACGAAAATTTACGTAGGCGATTTACACATAGACTGGTATTCAATTTTATCAATTTTACATTCGAACTACGATAATACGTTTGTTGATGCGGAAGAGACATTTGGACACCGCGCATTTTTAGGATAATAATATATTCACGCCCATTCTGATATCAACATCAACAGAGATAACCTTATGGCGTATTATATTTCCCAAGATTTCCACTCTGTTTATTAAAGTGCGCTGTAAGGAAGTATAAGCGTCGAAAGTTTGAAAATGTGTTGTGCTCTTCTATTTGCACTAATTATAAAACTAGTAACAGAAGTTATTTTGTCCATTTCGTATGTATGATAAGGAAATAATATGTGTTATAGTCAAAATTAAAATGTATTCAACATAATTTAGTTACGATTATTTCGTTTATAAAAGACATTAATTTTTAAACAGTATCATCTATTTGAAATGTTTTGTTGAACATGACAGAAATAAAGACTTCTCTCTATTTATAGTTTTATTGTAACAATAAATTATGTTTCTATAAATTAATAGAATTATGAGACCAAACTTGGCACATACCGGTTTACCAATTAAAGCCCTTCCAGATATGGTCCTCATTTTTTTCCTCATTTGCTCTATTTTTGTTACGAATCCCAAGATTTCCTATGATTTTCCCTCATCTCTCAATTTTCTTCGACCATAAATCACTTGCCTTCCGAAGCCCACTTACACAAAAACCAAAGTGTCTTCTTCTTATCATCTTCTTCTTATCCAGTACTTATTTGCCATCTTGTCCTTAAATATAAACATTGGAATTGGAATGTCCAGACTTTATTTGCGTACATTTCTTCCAGCTTGCTCGTTTATACATTTCCAACCCCTCCCATGATAATAGCCCTTAATTGATTTTGCCAGTCTTTATTATGTCGTCAAATATCATTCTTGTTCACCACTACCCATATCGTCCTTTCCCTATCAACTTACTCTTCACTACTCATCTCAAGGAAGAAGGTGACTTCTTCCTTGCTGTAATGAATACTCATATTTCAACTTCAGCAGGCTATCGAATTACCTCCATTCGGCTTTCTCTTCCCCTTTTTCTTCTGGATTCCTATGTTCTTCTAACGTATGTGTTTTCTTCTCCATGCATTCTAATACTATTCTATTTTTTCCTGCCATATGATTTTCTTTCCACCATGATCGCCCGAGATGCATTCTTCATGCCTTCTGTCATTTCATTTATGCTCCCAAATTTTTGAATTGTTCCACACATATTTACTTGTATATCTTGTATAAAGATACACATCTATCTATCCGTCTACCTCCTAATATTTTCTGGTTACACATGCGTCCTCTCTCGCCTACTACTTCCCTTGCCATGGTAGTCTTATTGATGGATTTTGACATTTTTCGTATTCTCTTTAATTTTTTTAAATAATCTGTTAACTGTTTCTTGGCTTCTTATTCCTCCAATAAAGCAGGTTGCAACGTGTAACATATATCTTGCTCATTAACCAATCTGGAGTGACACTAAAATATTTTGGTGAAAACCAGAAGCGAGGTATCGTACTTGTAACATCTACAAGGATGGTGGTTAGCAAATGTTCTGGTCACCAATTGACTTATATCGTGTGAAGACCTTTTGCTCCTTTCGTGGATAACAAATTCTAATTAATTGAAGAAAATATCGATTTTATCCAGCAACATAATGGGAAAAAACATCATACGCAAAAGAAAGCTCTCATTAATAAAAAGTAGAACGAATGTTAAACAAAAGAAACGTAAAACTTAAAATCCAAACAAATTTATGCGAAGCTGAAAACGAGTAATTGTTAGAAAGTACACAAGGCTAAATAATGAACGTAACAATAAAGGATAATAAAAGCAAAAGGTTCATATAAAAGAGAAACTGAAAGACAGGAAACTGATACATTTGTGTTTATTTCAGGAAATTCGCCCAGCATCGGCATCGAATATTTGCGTTTCTGTTGAAAGAGATAAAATCTTGCTGATATGTGTTTAACATTTTCATGTACTTAAAATTGCCTGTCAAGTTGTTGTATAGCGCGTCCAATCAACGTAAATAAGATTAAATAATTTCCTCGCTATTCAAACACTTGAATTAACCTCATGAATATGCAGTCCCGCGCGTTGTATTCAAAAGTTTATATACAGAAATCCAATATTTGCATTTTCGCACGTAACTATTTCACTGCAACATAAAACGACCCCAGCCAATTTCGTAACGAGAGCATTTTAAACCAATAATATTTTCCCTTGGTGGTTCCATGAAAAGCTATTAAAAATTTTAATTAATTTTAAAAGTTTTCTACATATGAGACATGATCAAAATTTAGCACAATAGCAAAAAGCTAGATTATTTTATTAAAATATATTGGAATGCAAAAAATACCATTTATCTTGTTATTTTATTATTATCTTGTTAAAGAAGAAACGAACGAGATGTGTATATTTGTAAGCTGTGCCGCTTCGTCTATTGGCCAATCAAAAATCATTCAAAAACTGCAACAGCAAATATAGGCTGTGCTATAAATATATTTATGGTGCAAACTGGTTTTAAAATAAGCAGAACTTGCATCGACGTAGCTGGAACACCAACTTCACATGAAGCTACAATTATTTATCCACACATGCATGCTATCTCACCTATACAGGAAGAAAGTTGAAGCATAACAGGAGTTTCATTTTTAGTTTATTTACATATAGGAAAATCATAGATAGACATGTTTTTCATCTAAGCTCATCATCTGTTGTTAACTATCCCGCAAAAATCCTAATCGGTTGTTGAGGTGAGCAGATTTCAATTAATATTTATAGTTCAGCACACGGTATTAACTCTATAACGATTAAAAATGTTCCCGCCGCGCATCATTATATTCTCATTTTTGGACTTTACGTATATGATAGCCTTGGGGTGGGGCGCGAAATAAAATGATAATCCCCCATAATCCACCTACAAAAACTGTATAAGTAAACCCGACGGTGACGTCAATGCTGCGTAAGTGTGCGTTTAAAGTATGGATTTCCAAATTAGTACCTCGCGAATGCTGTCGTTGTTTATGGTGTATTTCATCAATCAGGATGTTTTATAATTAAAATTTTTTATATTTGATGTATAATTTGTCATTCCATACACTTAAATTGTAAAAAGCTCGTTTTTTGTATTTATCAGATAATTTTAAAATTTTTCAAAGATTAACAACAACCGGTATGTTTTCGTATGGCAAGCCTAAGTCACAAATGTAAATGATATTACCATAGATATTAAGCGATCAAAAATATGATACACAGATTGATTAAACAGGTTTTTATTAGACGAAATTTACAAAGCTCATTACCAACTAATCTCCCAATATAAAACAAACAAAAAATTGCTGCATCTTGCAAGTTTTAAAACCCCAATCATGAACACATGTACACAATTAAATTTTACAAACAAGCCTCAATTTCCATATAAATTATAGATTCCTGATACAAAAAAGTATCTTCAAATACTGATGGACTATGGTCCTACGAATGGTACAGTATTATCACCTGGGCCCACAAACCCCACACCTATGGTAGGGAATATATATCACATTTTATCAAACGTGATTGTGTTGAGGTTGATATAAAGATCAAAGATTTATCATAATTCATAAAAAGTTTATTGAGTAACATATCACATATAATTTTCACACACATTTCAATCATTTTTCCAATCTTCCGTCATGTAAAGCGATAATTTGATATTGTATTGTATTTATTAATTTCTCAAACATATTTATTACATTACCAAACAAAAGCATAAAAAACTACGCAGTCAATATTAAATAACTCATTTATTTCAAATAAGCTACAATGTAATGAGGTAGTAATTATTCCTAAAGCTAAGGAAAGAAAAAAATTAAGAGATTTAAGAACTGGGAAGACAGGCCTTCTCAAATTTTCTCAATCTTTGTAATAAAAATCAGGTGAACTTTAACCGGTTTTATTACAAAACATAAACCACATACGTGTAAACCTCATCTGTATATAAAATATAAAAATGTCTTAAATAGAAACATAATAAACGGACAGGATTCGATTAAATGTCAACAGTATAAAACTTCACTATAATTACAAAAAAAATAACACAACGTTAAAATATGTAGTGCATGAATTTTTTCGAATATTCGTAGGTCAGGAATAAAACGGCTGTGGCAGGGACGGTTCGCACCAACGTGGGCGTCAATCCGCTATACAAAGCCCCAGTTCCTTCCACCTTTGCTATCTGCATCATCAATTTTATCACCCCGCCCCCTTGGTTATTGACTTGAACTCTCGACTTGATCACATCGATGGGGTACGTCAACGTCCAAAATATTATTCCACCGGCCGCACCGGCGCCCATTGTTTTTAAAATACCAATTTCGTCTTTCGATTGGTGCGGTTTCCTAAGCAGTTCTCTTGCGCCTAAATATTTAAAATTGGTGAATAAGTATCTGATGTGATTATATTATATTTATTAATTAAATAAATTTTACCTTCGTAACCGCCGAAGAAAAAGAAATATCCTGGCATTTCACGAGCTAAGGTCGCGACTAGTCCTCTAAAGAGACCTTTCACGCCTTCGCTTTTCAATATTTGACTGGTAAGTTTAAACGGCCCTACACGATTTACTGTTTTATTTAACGCCGCTTCTCGTTTCTGCACTTCGTACATTGCTTGTAGCTTGCATTTAATCAATTCTGTTGGACACAAGGCAATTGATGAAAAAAACGCGGCCAAACAACCTGCTGTAGCATTACTTAATGTACTTAAATCATTAATATTATCAGTTCTAGTTACTTTCTGCATGAATTTTTGGCAGAATCCGTATCCGAGAAACAATATCGAGTTTTCTGCAACGTTTGCAGCTAGCGCTGGAAGCGTTCCAGCATACAGACCCCTATACACACCATCAGTTACTAAAGTTTGTCTTAAGCAATGCACCATATTACCGTAAACACCTGGAAACGTTTGCATTTTAACTTTTATAGTATCCAACGGTTGTCCGACGTACACCAACGCAACACCACCTGTTAAAATCGAATTATTACATGCACTTGTTGAATTATTAAATATTTACCTAGAAATCCCGCCGTGAAGTCAATAATTCCATCTTTTGTATGGTGCATTCCATCAGCAGTGCTACCCCCACGTGTCATTTTAAATTATAAGACAGCAAATTTGGAGATATAGAAATTTATTACGTTCTTAAATTTTTCTAATTCGTAAATAAAACGTAAATTTTGTTTAAACTGCAGATAACACTATCTATTGCGACATTCAATCGAAATATGTCATAAACAATTAGGTTATATTTCACAGTTGCTTAGCAACGTACGTCATTTAAATTATCGAAGAGCTTTAACCACGAGGCGGTGACGTATACGATAAGACCTCGCCGCGATCTTGAGAATTCGATTAAAGCGTGGTCGTGACACAAATTAACATTCATTATGTAACTATAACTAGAGTAATATGAGCGTGAGAATTCGTACATTAAATTTGTACTGGTCTCACTTTTCAGTTTCTTATACTATTAAGTATAAGAAAGTAACTATGAAAATTTTCATTTTCTGCAATGATTGCAAGGAAACATATACAAGAAATATACCACGATCTCAGTTTTTATAAACGCCTTCGTGAACGTAATTTTTAAATTTGCTAGATATGCAAGAGAATCGGGCAAATATCTTCAAGTAGACGAAACGAAAACGAACGAAGCTCGAAACTAGTAGACTCAAAATGAAATTGATTGAAAAATAAATCAATCTATAATAACCTGTTCAATAACATTTCAAGGAAAGCGCGGCGACTTCATAAATCTTGATTTTCGCGACGTTCCAAACTGGTACAGATTCAAACGATAATATGGTTGACATTAATCAAAGGCTACCAACTATTTAGCGCTGTAACTGAACGTACCTTGGGTGAGCTACACGCTGCACCTGTGTAAAAAAACACTAGTATGGTATTAATTCTTATTTGTATAATTCTTATAACATGTGTGCCCCTACATGAGAAAATAGCTCACGTTTAATTTACTGAAGTATATGTGAACAAAAATAAACTTGGTAATTTTATTGTTAATGCATTGGTAGTGTGATGGTTTACGTGTACTAGTTCAGAATGACATATGACATAAAAGTTATAATATTTTTATAATATTCTGGATAGTATTAGGTAATTTTTATTGTTTATTTCTCATTACGCACCTACTAACATATATTTCCCTATTAACAATAAAAAATTTACCATGTCAACAAAAATGGTTATATATATATATATATGTTTGCTTGGTAGGTAACCAGTGATAATGTGGAGGGGCCCTGGGCAGGACCCAGACGACTCTGGGGGTGTAGGTCCACCACCTAGTCAAGAACTTGTAGATTTGAAAGATCAGTATGACCAGCAACAAGTATTAATAGCTCAACTAAAGGAAATGTTACGAAAAAGTGAACAACCAACAGTTACCCAAGAAAAAGTAGATGAATACGCCAGTCAGCTAATTAAGATGAACACAAGAGCCAAGAAAAGTGTGGTAAAGAAGGAAGGCACGGACCTTGCAATTGCGAGTAAAAGGTTGGACACTCCTGCATCGGAAAGAACGAATTTATTGAGGCAACGATTAGAAGAAAATAAGTAAGTAATGTGGTTTTTATTTAGTGTCCTTTATCACATATTTTTAGGGCTAAATTGGCTGAGCGAGGAAAAAATCAAAAAGGTATTGAAGATATATTCACACAGTTGAAAGTTCAACTCGACGATTCGCAAAATCAAATGAATTTAACTCCTCTGAATCTATCTTTGGTGGAAGCAAAGCCTGAATCGTACACTGAAAACTCTAGTTCGCAACAATTGTACAGCATTTTGTTAAATAAAGAGAAACGTATAAACGAAATGTCGATAAAAATGCAAAAACTCGAGGCCAACGTGTTAGATTTACAGGAAAACCTGAAGGAGAAAGATTCCGTCATCGACGCCAGAACCAAAGCTATTACGCTCATGTCCGAAAATTTAAGCAAAAAAAGCAAAACTAGTCTGGATGCCTTGGACGAGACAAAGTTACAAATGAGAAACATGCAAGAGAATTTCGTTGCGCTGGAAATGCAAATGAAAGAAGAAAATAAGAAATTAAATTTCGAATTGGAGTTAAAAGAAGCGGAGATCGCTAAACTGAAACAATCAAACGATTTCTTGGAAAATATGCGACGTGATTTATCAACGACGAATCAAAACTTGCAAGAAAAATTGGACGAACAACTTGAGTTAATTGAAAGCCAGAAATTAGAATTGAATAGCCTACAAAGTTTGTCATACGACCAGACGGACGCTAATCATGAAATTTCGAAGTTAAATAATCGCATAATTGAACTGGAAGAACTGACAAAATTGCAAAAATCACCTGGGGAAAATTCGACCGAATTGGAGGAGGATCTTAAATTTGAAGATTTCAAAAATAAAATTGTTGAACTGGAAAGAGTTATTCAAGAGAAATCGACGAAAATATCAGAACAAGAACATGTCGTAGATGAATTGAGGCAAAAAATATCTGGCCTTGAATCTGGAAGTAAGGCGATAAGTTCGACTTTGGATGTTAAAGCCGAAAGCGAAGAAATCGCAAAGCTCAAGAAACAGCTGGATGAAAACAATAAAAATATGATTAAAGTAAAGGCGAGCAGCAAGAGTAGAATCAAGGAGTTGAACAAAAGGGTGGATGCTTTTAAAAAAATGGGTGACGGTAACATGGAAATAGTTAAATTGTACGATGAAAAATCTAAACTCACACAGAAAGTTGCGGAATTGGAGGAAGAAAAGGGCGCCTTGCAACTTAAAATTATGGAATCTTCTAAAGGTATTTATGCAAAGTTATTTTAGCTTCATTATGGTTTTATAAATCATACTGCACTTGAAAATTTGCAATCATTATTAAAAAACGATTCAACATATAATAATAATGATAATAATAAATTACTTTATTAACCAGTATCAGTATAAATGAAATATTCAAAAACAAATTGAGATTTCCCTGGTTAACTAGGTGCTAGGTCAGATTATCAGAGTTTCTAACATCTGGTATTCTTACTAATACAAGTAGTATTAGTAATTATACGGATGCATTAAAATATTAATTTATAATATCCATTAATAACATTGTAATACTGACCTGTGATATGTACGACCTATTCAAACTTTGCGTGTGCTCACTGACTGCGATATTTGACTCCAAATGCTGAAGTTGACAATTGGATGAAACGAATAATAGATTTTTATATTCATTTTGCTGATATGGTTTTTTAATACTTTGTTATTTTTCATACAGATTCTACAAGTGTAGAAGCTGTTAGAGAATTAGAAACAAAATTACTCGAACAAGCCAACGTATTATCCCTTAAAGAAGATTTAATTGTCTCTCTCCAAAAACGTAAGTTATCCAGAACCGACCTAACACTTTGAAACATAGCTGCTAATATTAAAATTGGGCTTTTTCTTTTAAGCTTAACAGTAAATAATCCAAAAGGTAGCTTATTTGGTGTTGTTTAATATCTGAAATGCTCAAATATGCTCACATGTTCGTATTGTTTTCAGAAATTGACGAGTCAAAATCGGACATGCACGACCTAACCGAAAAAATAGAGAAATTATCTCACCTGGAAAACGCCAAAGTAAAATCGGAAATGACTTCGATACAATTTGAAGAACAAATGGATAATTTAGAGTTGGAGAAGAAGTCCATCGTGCAAGAAAAGCAAAAACTCCTAAACGAAAATAATATTTTATTAGAGCAGTTGGAAATCACGAGGAAAGAGAAAGCCAAACTTACCACTAAATTAGAATCGTACATGCAAGAAAACATCGATTTGATGGATAAACTAGAGAAATTGAGCGCGGAGAAAGTCTCGAGTGCCGAAAGCATTGAAATAGTCGAAGGATTAACCCAACAAGAAAAATTAGAATTAGAAGCCTACCAAAAGAACATAAACATATCGACTGGAATTAAAACGAGCACGGAAAACTTGGAAGAAAATCCAGAACTGAACGACAGTGTCAATCAGTTAACCGAAGAAACATCAGAGTTATTGCAAAAGATTGAACTGTTTACCGTCGAAAGGAGAGAAGTCATGGAAAAAATGGAACAACTCACCCAAGAAAACAACCACTTAAGTTTAAAAATTAAAGAAGTTGAAAATAACAGAGACGTCTTGGTCGAAACGTACGAAGACTTGCAGAACGAAAAGGAAAAATTAGATAGCAGCCTCGAAGTGATGCAAACGTTCAAAATTGATTTGGAGAAGAAATTGGCCGATCTGTCGTCGGAAAATGAAGAATTGAAAATTAAAATTCTACAATACCAAGCCAAAGAGTCTAAACACAACGAGGAAGCAATTAAATCCGAAATAATCTCCGATTTAAATTCGTCGACACAAGTAGCCAATGAAAATTTAATCAAAGAAATTGAAGAATACAAGACCTTGATCGACATTCAGAGACAAGAAATAAACGAATTGAAAGTTCACCTGATGGACAAGGAACTCGTCAGGAACGAGAAAATCGATCTAGAAGCAAAACTTGCATCACTGCAAATGCAGTACGAAAATTTGGAAAGAGAAAACGACGAGCTTCACAGCGAATTCAAACGACTGAACGAAAACATTCACGAAAAAGACGACATCGAAGCGGAGTTCAAAAGCGCGAAAGAGCAAATTAAAAATCTCCAAGAAAGTATTTTTAATAATTTGAGAGAAATCGACGATTATAAATCGATTTTAGAAAAGAATAAAAATGAACTTGCATCGTCAGCTAATATTATAACTAGTTTACAAATTGATGTCAATAACAAAGAAAAGGAACTGGAGCATCATAAAGCACAGGAATTGCATTTAAATTCTGTTATATCAGACCTTCATAATGCTATAACAAAATTGGAGGAGGAAAACAACGAAAAGGCACAAAATAATAAAGAAGTAGAATTAATGACCAACCAAGTTTTCGAATTAAAACGAATGTTAGACGATAACGTCGAGCAAGTGCAAGAATACGAAAAAGAAATGGAAGCCAACACGGCAACCGTCAATGACTTACAGAAAGAAATAAAAATGTTAAATAATAAAATCTTAGAGACAGAACACGCGCTGGAATGTAAAGATGATGAAATTAAAAACCTGCAAAACGAAAAGGAGCAGAAAGAAATGCTAATCGAAAAATTACAGAAAACGATACACCAAAAAGACGAAAGTTTCCACAGAGAATTTGAAGGTTTAAAACAGAAATGTTTAATTTTACAACGTCACGTAGAAACTAACACAAGTTCGATCGATGATATAAAGAACCCGTTGGAAAGCAGAATAAATGAATTAGAGAAGAAGAACAAAGATCAGTTGGAAAAAATGAAAAAGATAGCAGCAAACTTAAAGAAGAAATCCGGGGCGTATCAAGAGTTGGAACAAAAATATTCTGAAGTGAACGAAAAGTGGTTGGTCGAACAGAAAGAAAAGGAAACGTTAAAAATTGAGTTGAATAAAAACGCCGTGCTTGAAAGCAAAGTACAATCACTTATCGAGCAACTAAACGAAGTTGAAAACGAATTGTCGAATGTGCGACGCAGTCATGACGTTAAAGTCGACGAGTGTAATAAATTATCAGCTGAATGCTCCAAATTTAACGATATGAACCTTGAATTATCTCAACAAATCTTGGATTATAAAAAGCAAATTGCCGATTTACAGAACGTTTTGAAAGAGCATGAGGATAAAATCGATTTGTTGTCATCTGAAAATGAATCTTTAAAATCCAATGCCAGTAATGATTTAAATCTAGCAATTGGCGATAAAGACGAAATTATTAAAAACTTGCATGAACAATTGGAAAGCGTCCGATACACAGCAGAAACCAATTTTAACGGTCTACAAATGAAAATTCAAGAATTAGAACTTTTCATTGAAACACAAGATGCGGAACTTGTTAAATATAAAGAACGCAATATTAAATTAGAAGAAGGTCTAAGAAATGTCGAGGAAAGACGCATGTCTTTGGAGCGCACAACCATAGAATTGGGTAATCAACTAGAAGAAAAGTCAAATAGTTACGAAGAAGTGTCGCAAACCGAGGATTTATTAGAGAAACGTCTAAGTGCTATAATTGCTCACGATCAAATAATTGAAAGACGCTTACAGGAAACTACTTCAGAAAATCAAGACCTAAGCGCACAAAACAAATTAATTACTGAAGAAAACGAAGAATTACACCTTAAAATAAAATTAACCAACGACAAATTGAACGAAATCGGGGATTATAACGAAAAATTATCAGAGCTTGAAAATGAAACGTTGCAATTAAAACAAGTCATTGCTACTTTAGAAGCTGAGAAAAAACAACTCAAGACCGATTATGAACAGAGGCTCGCGATCAATAAACACGAAACTGAGCGAAATGATCAGGAATTACAAAATCAATTGCAATTGTTTAACGATGCACGAAAAAGTTTAATCGAGCAATGTGAAAATTTAAAGGATCAATTGAAAGACTATGCGCAAGCTCAAGAAACTTTGCAAAATGAAATATCGGAATATAAACATCAACTGAAAGAAAAGGAAAGTACGATGGCTGTTCACGCTTCTGAATACGAAAAATTGAGTGAAGACTATAAAAAGAACGTTTATATTATTGACGAACTGACGGAAAATAATAAAAAGGACTTTAATGTCATCGAGGATTTGAAATCGCAGCTTTCGTTTGAGCAACAAAATAAGGTGAATCTTACAAAGATTCTGGAGCAGAAAAATTTGATTATCGAGGAGTACGAGAAAGAGAAGATTAATAATCAAATGCTCGATTCTACCAATAAATTAGAGGAGCTGCAAAGTATTGTTTCTTCATTAGAAAATAAACATAGTTATAATGAAACAAAACTGATCGACGCACAAACTGAACTTCAAAATGTAAAGGAGGAACTGATGCTTGTTAAAGAGGAAAAGCAGTTATTGGAATTGAGAATTTCTGAACTTGGGACCTCATTAAATGAAGAAATGCAAATAAAAAATGTTAAGCAAGAAATAGAAAAAGTTGAAGAGTTAAAAGTACAAAGGAATAATTTAGAAATAACGACTGCAAGATTAGTCGAAGAAAATACCAAACTTGAAAACAAACTAATGACGTTAAAGCAAGAAATTCAACAACATGAACACACTAATGTAAATAAAGAAAACGATTCGAAAACGCCTGTTCAATTTACCTGGCCTGGAACGACCTCAGATCCATTTGATTTTATATCAAATACATCTGCACATAAAGAACGTGATGTTCAACATGAACATGATGTTCAAACTGAAAATTCCAAAGATGAATTATTAAAGAAAATAAAAACTCTTGAATTTATGTTATACAATGTAGAAAAAGAAAGGAACGACGCTTTATTGCAGTGCCATGAACTATCTGATGAATTAACACGACTTGTCTATGATCGTGAAAACGAAAAACAATTCACCAAATCTAAAGCCTTAGATACTCAACAAGCATCAAGCAGTTCATTCCCAGATGTACAACCTAATCTGAATCTGGAGTTAGAAATTATACCAGACAGTGAGACGAAATTCACCGAAAAAGATCAAAAGGATCTGCATAATTTAGAATTCGTAATTACTAAACCAGTTGCAAAACCAGACACTATAGATAATCCACAACCCGTAATTGAAGAAACAATGCAACAACGATCAGCATATTTATGTTACAAACCAGGAGATAAACAAACGCTCGATTGTTCGACTAATACGGCTAGTCTTGACACCATAGGTGAAAATGATGATGGTTGGGCTTGGGGTCCGGAGGAAGCAAAATTAGAACAAGAACACCAAGAACAAGTGGAAAGTTCTCCGCACAATTTGCAATTTAGGGCACAAATTAACGAATTAGAAGAAAAGATCCGTATTCTTGAGCGATCTCGCGAGAGACACTTGGAAGAGATAAAACTGTCACAGTTAAAATCTGGAAAGTTAATTAAAAAGTTAAAGGAATTCAAGACGAAGAATGAACAATTGTCGTCTCAAGTTAGCAAGAAGTCCGATGGGCTCGACGATCTGGACAATGCGATTCAGGAAGAGTTAAAATCACAAATGCAAAATCTTGAGAAGAAAATTAAAGAATGTAATGCGGAACTTGAGAAAGAAAAACAAGAAAAAAATAACCTCTTGAAACGAATAGACGTATTAACAGTGGCTAACGATCGGATGGTCGAAAGTAAAGAAAAACAAGATGTAGAAATATTGGTGTTGCAACAAAAAACTAGGGAGTTGAGTGCGAAATTAGAGCAGTTTGAATGGGGTGATGGTGGATTTGAAAGTCCTGCACGTACCAAAGAAGTTAAGGATATGGGTGAAACACCGAGCAATACTAATGCTGCACAACAACAAATTAGCGAACTTACAGATACAATAAAAGATCTAATGTTGGATAACGAAGAATTGCAAGCTTTGTTGGAAGAACAAAGAAATTTAAGAATAACTGCTGAGAAAGCCAAATCCGCCGAACCAATTTTAGACAACATGAAAACTGAAGCGGAATATTTGAGTTTATTATCTGAATATGATTCATTAAAATCTACTTTAAGCGCCATTGATCAGGAAAAGACCGCATTAGAAGATAAAACAAAGGTGATATCAAAAGCTCGAGATTTAGCTATGATGCGGACCGTTGAATTAACCACTCAAAATGAACAGTTAACCAATACCAATTTATCAAATCAAAAGGTCATTGATGACTTGAATGATCAACTAATTGTGTTGTATCGTGAAACTCATTCTTTACAAGATTCCCAGCATAAAGATGATAAAATAATCGAAGAATTCAGAGCAAATTTAGACAATGAAGAATTGCGCTTTGAAAATTCCACAATAAATAAAAATCTTGATGTGTTAAACAATGAAAAGCAAGAACTTTGCAAGCTACTTAATGAGAAAGATCTTAAAATTGAAGAAATGGATCGTACAGCCTTTGAACTTAATGAAACAATAAATGAGTTACAACAACAAATTAATTTACACCAAATTGAAGTTGATAAATTGAATCAGAGCCATGAAGAAAAAGATAAGGAGTTGCTTGTATTAAGGGAAATGTTAAATAGTCGAACAGAAGCGGAAACTGCATTGTTAATGAAAATCGATCAATTATCTGAAGAATGGTCGCAAAGAGTGGATCAGAGGGGTAGTGATGTGGCGGAAAGTTGGAAGTTGCATTTAGAAACGAGGGAAAATGAATTTATGCAAATTGAGCAACAGTTAAAAAAAGAAATCTACGAATTTGAGGAAAAATACAACGGCCTTGTCAATGAAAATAACGAGCTTCGTAAAAATGTAGATACCGAAATTCGAAACGAAGTTGATCGTATATCAGCACTTCAACAGCAAATCAACGATAGGCAACATTACGTAAATGAATTAACTAAATTATTACAGGAGAAACAATTAGATATGGAAAAGCAACAGCTGGAAAATTCATCGTTGACGACTCGAATTCAAGAAATGGATTTAAAAATTGCCGGCATTGAAGATTTGCAAGCTGCAATTGCGGAGAAAGAAAAATTAGTGGAAGATTACAAGCATAGACTTGAAGATATGGAAGTAATCAAAGAACAACTTGTTGATATTCAAGGAGACGTAGAAAAGTATAAAATTAAAATCAATGCCCTAGAAGAGGAATTACACGAAAAAGATAATTTAATAAAGCAATATTCGGAAATAAATAACAATTATGCGCAAGAAATTAAAGAATATAAAGAATCTTATAATTTGGCACAACAAAATATTAAAGAAAAAGATATATACATTGATGATTTATTAAAAAAATTGCAAAATCAAGAGTTACAAACAGAAATGTACGATAACCAAATCAAGTCTCTGCAGCAAGACATTTATGATAATCAGCAACAGACAGCGTCCATTAATTCTCAATTACAACAATCATATATGCAAATAGAGGCTCTCAATCAGGAAGTATTGAATTACAGTTTGGTAAACAATCAATTATCAATAAATGAAACAGAAATTACCAGACTTAAATCGCTGCTGGCTGAAAAAGAAAACGAGTTTACTTTTGCATTGCAGAACAAGTCGCAAGAAACAATGATCGCTTTTAACGAACAGGCAAAAGAATTGGATACATTAAAACGTCGATTTGCCGAAAGTGAAAATCATTATGAAGAGGTAATATTGGCAAAGGACATTGATGTCGAAAACCTTAGATTGCAGGTGCAAGAACAAACGACAAAAATTGATAATCTTCTACAAGAGCAAAATGCATTAATGTACGTCCAAACAGAGTTCCATTCGAAAACCGCGGAATGCGAGGAATTGAAAAATAAACTCCAAGAACAAAACATCTTAATGGACGAAGAACACAAACAATTATGCGAGCTAAGGGAGATAATCCAAGAACAGGTGCTGAAAATTGAAGATCTGCAGAAGGCATTGTATGAAAAAAGTAGAGACTTTGATGCATTATTTGCCGAAATCGATATTGCCCAAAACGCCTCAGAGTCACGACCAGAAAAACACGTCAAGTTTGCCGATCAGGACAAGAAAATGTCTCTTGATGACGATCTAACCGAACCAGTCAGTCGTGCCGAATTAGATTTAGCTTTGTACATGTTACACCAAAGAGACGTACGTTGTGAAGAGCTGACAGTAGAGCTAATGCAACTTTTAGAAGAAAGAGATACTCTTCAGCTGAAATTATCTAACGCGCTCAGAGAAAAAGAAAATATGCGGTACAAGGCTGAACACAGAGATGACGAAGTTGTCGTGGGGAAAAGCGAAGGTGATGGCCAAAAAACTGGCGCGGTGTCTAAAAGCCAAACGCCTGAAAGTATATTTAAGACCGTTGGGACCGAGGTGGCTTCAGAAGTGACAGAAAATACCAAGAGGAGCACATCTGATCAATTAACAACAAAGTAAGTAAAATAGTGAAAATTTTATATGTGATATAATAATAATTTTTCAGATTATCCGAACTAAAAACGGTTGGGTATCGTAAAGACAAGACTCTTTTGGATGAACAACAGTTACGTAGGTTTCAACAATTTTCGATTATGCAACAATATCGTGAAGATGCTTCAAGACTTCCACCCGAAGCTGCCGCTCGATTAGTTGATGCCAGTTATACTTTATGTAAGTTAAATATCGTGTTTTGCTGTGACATTAATTTAATATACTTTTACTTGCAATAGCTCGTGATGTCCAAAGTCCTTCCAAAGTTTTGTTGGATTGGCTGTGGGGTAGAAGTACGCCTAAAGTGAATAATATATAAGTGTGAAAAGATGACTATTTTATATTTTATTGTTCGTGCCTGATCGTATTCCTCTGTTAATGTTTATTTTGTATGTGATTTTAACATTGGTATCATTAGTTCTGTGAAAATAGTTGTATACTGTAGTCGTATTTTGTAAAATTTATTTTGTATATTGAATATTAAAATGTTTTGGGTTCACATAACATGTGCATTTATTTTTGTTTACTGTTTAAATTATATACTTATTGTTTATAAATTTTATGTTAAGGTCTGTAAATACAGAATAATTAACAATAAATGATTTTTCCATAATGTGTTGTTTCTAATATATATGATTATATAAACTACTGACAATATTTCAATAAAAATAAAATAAATAAAAACGAAAAAATAGAAAATAACATTCTAGGACAAAAATTAGAAATATCATACAATATATAATAAGATAATAACTACAGATTAATTGGGGGTTGCATTTTGATGACAGTGATGAATGTAAACTAAATAACATTAATTGGAAAGCTTGTCCAGTTTAATAATTTCACACTCACATACAACTGCTCAGCTAGATTCATAGAACATCTGACATAAGGGATGAATGAACTATCAACTATTTTTTTAGTTTAACATGGGCTTTAGATTAAACCTGGTTAAAGCTTAATTTGCACATACAACCGCGTATAAGTGATTTGAATTACGTAACCTACATGAACTAAACTAAACATATGACATATGACATTTATCAGTCACTCATTAATTGGAACAAACGTCAAGTCTATGTGACAGTTACACGTCGAAGACTCCTAACGAGAAAAAGTTTGAGGGCCCCCAAAAGTGCAGGCAGATCCGCCACTGAATGAAAATGGAAAAATCGTGCCAACTGAAATAAAATAAACGGCAATGTATTACATTAACGTTTCTAAAATCTGGCCACAAGCATACACTATGAATAACCGTGAAATAAATGCATTTATCAAGCATATTTATACACAGTGGCCGGGTTCTTTTCTATATTAAATGCAGTAAAAATATAACATGTTGCAAATTAAAATAGCCGACCGGTGCTGCGGTACCTTTTACCGGACAATTAATTTTAGTTTTTGCGAATTGCGATACGCAAAGTTATATCAACATCCTTATCTTTCAAATAATTTAATAGTAAAAACGGTATCGCGAGAATGACGACAGTCTAGCATAAACGCTATTAATATTAATATTATCTTTATTGTATTAGGGATAAATGAATCAATGTCAATTTTATTAATGTGTTCGATCCCGTGATTGTTATAAAATTGCCAAGTTTTCTCGGTTGCGCTTAATTATTAATTTTTGTAACGTATACCGCGTATCTATTTCGAGAAACGGTGTAAATATTTACAATAATTCCACTTAATTTATATACAAAGATACATTAACTTGGGACAGTAGTATGCATGCGGCTAGGGCCATAGTGGGACAGTTCAAAAGGTGGGATCGTTTCTGCTGTCATTTGTCAATCAAGGCGGTGCAGTCATTTTAGCCTGTCTCTGTTCTGTGCGCTTATTGCTTTGCAACTACACATGCTCGATTTTTTATACAAAATAAGTTGCCGGGCGGGTGTTTATATATACGGTAGCCGTCACCGTTATGAGGTACGGTGTGAAAATATTTAAAAGTGGTGTGCAAACAGTTTTGTTGACATACGCAAGTGATGTTTGATTTAGATTAGAAATGGTTTATCGAAATTTAATACAGAAATAGAGGAACATATGTACGAGAAATGGTAATTGTAAAGGTAAATATTAAATTCGTCGTCTGTGTTATCCCCCAAATTTGTTGCAGTGTATGAAAATATCGAGGCAAAACAACAGACAATGTGTTCAAACAATACAAATACTTTTTTAAACGACTTTTAATAAACAACAAACACCAACTTTAAAATCAAGATGAATAGCATGAGATCGTCTTCAGTAAGCTTTACAAAATCCGAATCGCAAAATCTGAACGATTTGGAACATCCCTCGGACATCAACGATGAAGAGAACATGCAGATCTTGATGGATCCGACTGTGCAGACCTACCTGGCACAGCTGTCGCAGGAATCCGGCTGTTGGGGTCGATTTTTTCCCATACCTTTCGAACGGGCGGCCAGCAAGTCTTGGTGGGACCCGACGTTCGATTCGGAGATTCTTGAGGGACAGTTTAAGGAAAGTGCCAGTCCACATAACAGAATTATATTCAGGTGAGTTCTGTAAACGTTTTAGGTTATTGCGACGATTAAAAGTGATTGATTGCGTGCTGTTTCAGACAATGATTTATTATAAGGTCGCTATTAAAATGCCTTTGATGTTCACAATAATTGCCATTTTATGTTGGAATCATAAAATTCATTGTATACAATAAGAACATGAAAACATAAACATTGTCATGTGACTTGGCTTTTGTGTTTGTACATATTTGTGATAATTTTCAAGAATCATTAATAAGTGAGATAACTTAATACCTTCGGTTAATAATTACTTTTGTGGTTTGTGCAATTGCAATGATTCGCATAAATGATGTTGAAATGATTCATTAAAACTTTCATTGAATTTTTGTTTTATTAATTGTATTGCTATATCTTGAATTTAATAGAGAATTTGTAATTAAGGCTCCACTGACACAAAGAGCTCGGTATTAAGCTATTTTTATAACCCAAACTGACATTTGTGTGAAGCAATATATTTTAATTATTCACAGTTACAATTATGAAATGCAGTCACACTAATTTGCTATTAAGCAAGTTAATTAATTACTCGCTAAAATTTCAAATATTAGGTGTATCATTCCCACTAGAATTTTTTAATGTTAGAGACAGCAGTGAAAGATCAACCAAAAACATTGTTAACAAAAAACCACATACAATTAGAAAAGCTGATGTTAAAGATAAATGAAAATTTATTTCTCATACTTAAGTGCAATGCATTTATTTTGATGTTGTGTTTGGTAAAATTATATTTCTTTATCTTTACATAACAGCAATAATATTGCAAAAATATGCATTAGTATTTAATGTTTAATTTGATAAAAATGCATACATAATAGTATATTAAAGAACGAGTTTCTTGAGATAGGTTTTATTGTACGAGTTCACGTTTATATGAATCATGAAAGGATTTTTTTATATTATTCTTTGCGACTTTTACGAGATTTTTAAATAACTTTTTATTCTTTGTTTCACTAAAGCGAGTTATATTTATATACAATACGAAATATTTTCATTTCGATTCTATGAAAAGTCCTCAGAACGGCCCTGCATACAATTTGCACCTACAGCAGTCCGTATTGTAAACAATTATTAAATTGCACGTTGTTTTGACTGCAAATTAATTTTCTATTCAGTTATATCATCAGCGGGATGGGATGTGGGCGGGTGCATGTTTCGCATTGTATGGGAGCTCTCGCTATGCACACATACAGCTCCCGTAACTATGCCGTTTTATTAAAATATTATTTTAAAAGACTGCGTTGGTAACTATCGTAGGAAAAGGTGTATCATATTTACATTTATATTTGTCACGAGTAGAGAAACAAAGAACGTTTTCAAACCGTTTTATTTTATATGACAAATATTAGTTTTATTACATTGACAAAGAGTCTGTCTATCTTCATATTTCACTAGAAACTGGGTTTTACTGTTACGTATTTATCTTTTTGTCCTCCCGTCTGGCACCACAACCGCTCGAATTTAATTATGTAATTGAACAACAAACCGTTACGACGTAAACAAAGTATAAAGCTTCATAGGTAATTACGTTCATAAATCATCACTGATGAATAATAATTGTTTGCGTTCAAGGAATCGAGTGTTATTAGTGGTATGAACGCTGGCAAAAACGTAACCCATAATGCCCGAGTTTTTAAACAGTACAGGGAAAAATTACTATAAAATTTGTCGATTAATTGCACAGTCGAATTTTAATTTCATTTACGTTTTTTAGTGTCGCGTCAATAAACTTATTTTTTTGTTAATGACTAAATTTTATTTCTATATATTATGATTTTTACAAAAATGGTCAACTTCGGATGGAATTTTCATAAATAAAATGTTAATATACCAAACATGTCGGAGACGACATTCTCGTCGTAATTTCTGGTCCCCTGAAGATATTCTTTTAATTTTGGAAATAAAAAGAAATCACTAGGGGCCAGGTTTGGTGAATATGCGGGACTTTCAAACAATTCAAATCCTGCGTTGATGAAACGATTTTGCTCAATTTTCTTTGACACAATCGCGCAATCTTGAAATTAAGTTGGGATAGTAGTAGGCTCTTATTGTATGTACAAAAAATCAGTCATCAAAATTCCGACTGCGTCCCAAAAAATTGCGCCAAATTTGCGGGGTGGTGGAGAACCTTGTCGATGTCACTCCTTCGACTCAGGATCGAAGTGGTGAACCCACGTTTCATCAACAGTGACGAATCAAGAAATAAATTCATCCGGATCTGCTTTAAACTTTGCGAAACTGGCTTCTGAATGCAATACTGTAACGTTTCTGATCAGGTGTTAACATTCGTGGACCTACTATGTCAGGGACGCTAAATAATGATCTCCCCCTCGTACATATAATGAAACACGTTCTTTCTAGAAGATTTACGATTGCATTGATTAATTGAAACTATTAGATTTGTACAAAAATCGCAAATGACGTAAACGGGGATTGTTGCCAAAATTTACATGTTTTCATTTAAATCTTCTAAAGACCTAATTATTTGGCGATTTAATCATTTTTCTAATACTATGTACAGAAGCCTATTTGCAGTTCACAACTTTCTCATAAAGTGATTCTAATGCTACAGTTTTGAGTTTAAATTTTTGTCACAGTTTTCAATCATAATATATGGTTTTAGTTGATTTACACCTACAACATTAATACGTTAAAATTGTCCGGTTAGCACCAGCATCGCTGTCGACATTACTTGTTAGATAACTTACTACAAATTCGCCATTTAAAGAGTATTGACATTAAACCGTCAAAATCAAGTATGCTATTACGCCAAACAGTATGACGAAGTTGAATCTTACGTTTGAAAATATTAAAAGTACATTTTTGTAGAATTTTTATTAGGGTTTATTATTAGATAAGATAAGATAAAAATATCTATAAAACACACACACATACATACATACACATAAATATACACACAACTACATTTTTTTATAAACAATAAGTATATAATTTAAACAGTCAACAAAATTAAATGCATGTGTTATGTGAATCCAAAACATTTTAATATTCAATATACAAAATAAATTTTATAAAATATGACTATAGTATACAACTATTTTCCCAGAACTAACTATATCGATGTTAAAATACAATACAATACAAAATAAACATTAACAGAGGAATACGATCAGGCACGAACAATAAAATATAAAATAGTTATCTTTTCGCACTTATATATTACTCACTTTAGGCGTACTTCTACCCCACAGCCAATCCAACAAAACTTTGGAAGGACTCTGGACATCACGAGCTATTGCAAGTAACAGTATATTAAATTAACGTCACAGCAAAACCCAATATTTTACTTAGATAAAGTATAACTGGCATCAACTAATCGAGCGGCAGCTTCGGGTGGAAGTCTTGAATCATCTTCGCGATGTTGTTGCATAATTGAAAATTGTTGAAACCTACGTAACTGTTGTTCAACCAAAAGAGTTTTGTCTACGATACTGTATTTAGTTCGGATAATTTGCAAAAATATTGTTCACATCTAAATTTTTCACTATTCTACTTACTTTGTTGTTAATTGATCGGATGTGCTCTTCTTAGTATTTGCCGCGATTTTTGGAGCCACTTCCGTGCCAATGGTCTTAAATATACTTTCGGGCATTTGGCTTTTAGACACCGCACCAGTTTTTTTGCTATCTCCTTTGCTTTTTCCTCCGACAACTTCGTCATCTATGTGTTCAGCCTTGTACCGCATATTTTTTTTTCTCTGAGCGCGTTAGATAATTTCAGCTGAAGAGTACCTCTTTCTTCTAAAAGTTACATTAACTCTAGCAGCTCTTCACAACGCACGTCCCTTTGGTGTAACATGTATAAGGCTAAATCTAATTCGGTACGACTGACTGGTTGGCTTAGATCGTCATCGAGACACATTTTTTTGTTTTGATCAGCAAAATTGACGTGTTTTTCTGATCATGACTCTAAGGCTTTTTGGGTAATATCGATTTCGGCGAATAGTGCATCAAAGTCTCGACTTGTTTCATACAATCCCTTCTGCAGGTCTTCGATTTTCAGCACCTGTTCTTGGATTATCTCTCTTAGCTCCCATAATTGTTTATGTTCTTCGTCCATTAAAACGTTTTGTTCTTGGAATTTGTTTTTCAATTCCTCGCATTCCGCAGTTTTCGAATGGAACTCTGTTTGGACGTACATTAATGCATTTTGCTCTTGTAGAAGATTATCAATTTTTGTCGTTTGTTCTTGCACCTGCAATCTAAGGTTTTCGACATCAATGTCCTTTGCCAATAGTACCTCTTCATAATGATTTTCACTTTCGGCAAATCGACGTTTTAATGTATCCAATTCTTTTGCCTGTTCGTTAAAAGCGATCATTGTTTCTTGCGACTTGTTCTGCAATGCAAAAGTAAACTCGTTTTCTTTTTCAGCCAGCAGCGATTTAAGTCTGGTAATTTCTGTTTCATTTATTGATAATTGATTGTTTACTAAACTGTAATTCAATACTTCGTGATTTAGAGCCTCTATTTGCATATATGATTGTTGTAATTTAGAACTAATGTATGCTGTCTGTTGCTGATTATCGTAAATGTCTTGCTGCAGAGACTTTATTTGGTTATCGTACATTTCTGTTTGTAACTCTTGATTCTGCAATTTCTTTAATAAATCCTCAATGTATACATCTTTTTCTTTAATATTTTGTTGTGCCAAATTATAAGATTCTTTATATTGTTTAATTTCTTGCACATATTTGTTACTCATTTCCGAATATTTTATTAAATTATCTTTTTCGTGTAATTCCTTTTTTAGAGCATTGATTTTAATTTAATACTTTAGACATCGTCTTGAATACCAACAAGTCGTTCTTTGATTACTTCCATATCTTTAAGCCTATGCTTGTAATCTTTTATTAATTTTTTGTTCTCCGCAATTATAGTTTGCAAATCTTCAATAGCGGCAATTTTTAAATTCATTTCTTGAATTCGAGACGTCAACGATGAATTTTCCAGCTGTTCGTTTTCCATATTTAATTGTTTCTTTTGTAGTAATTTAATTAATTCATTTACGTAATGTTGCCTATCGTTGATTTGCTGTTGAAGTGCAGATATACGATCAACTTCGTTTCGAATTTCGGTATCTATATTTTTACGAAGCTCGTTATTTTCATTAACAAGGCCGTTGTATTTTTCTTCAAATTCGTTGATTTCTTTTTTTAACTGTTGCTCAATTTGCATAAATTCATTTTCCCTCGTTTCTAAATGCAACTTCCAACTTTCCGCCACATCACTACCCCTCTGATCGACTCTTTGCGACCATTCTTCAGATAATTGATCGATTTTCATTAACAATGCAGTTTCCGCTTCTGATCGACTATTTAACATTTCTCTTAATGCAAGCAACTCCTTTTCTTTTTCTTCATGGCTCTGATTCTATTTATCAACTTCAATTTGTTGTAAATTAATTTGTTGTTGTAACTCATTTATTGTTTCATTAAGTTCAAAGGCTGTACGATCCATTTCTTCAATTTTAAGATCTTTCTCATTAAGTTGCTTGCAAAGTTTTCGCTTTTCATTGTTTAACACATCAAGATTTTTGTTTATTGTGGAATTTTCAAAGCGCAATTCTTCATTGTCTAAATTTGCTCTGAATTCTTCGATTATTTTATCATCTTTATGCTGGGAATCTTGTAAAGAATGAGTTTCACGATAAAACACAATTAGTTGATCATTCAAGTCATCAATGACATTTTGATTTGATAAATTGGTATTGATTAACTGTTCATTTTGAGTGGTTAATTCAACGGTCCGCAGCATAGCTATATCTCGAGCTTTTGATATCACCTTTGTTTTATCTTCTAATTCGGTCTTTTCCCCATCAATGGCGCTTAAAGTAGACTTTAATGAATCATTCTCGGATAATAAACTCAAATATTCCGCTTCAGTTTTCATGTTGTCTAAAATTGGTTCGGCGGATTTGGCTTTCTCAGCAGTTATTCTTAAATTTCTTTGTTCTTCCAACAAAGCTTGCAATTCTTCGTTATCCAACATTAGATCTTTTATTGTATCTGTAAGCTCGCTAATTTGTTGTTGTGCAGCATTAGTATTGCTCGGTGTTTCACCCATATATCCTTAATTTCTTTGGTACGTGCAGGACTTTCAAATCCACCATCACCCCTTCAAACTGCTCTAATTTTGCACTCAACTCCCTAGTTTTTTGGTGCCACACCAATATTTCTACATCCTGTTTTTCTTTACTTTCGACCATCCGATCGTTAGCCACTGTTAATACGTCTATTCGTTTCAAAAGGTTATTCTTTTTTGTTTTTCTTTCTCAAGTTCTGCATTACATTCTTTAATTTTCTTCTCAAGATTTTGCATTTGCGATTTTAACTCTTCCTGAATCGCATTGTCTAGATCGTCGAGCCCATCGGACTTCTTGCTAACTTGCGACGACAATTGTTCATTCTTCGTCTTGAATTCCTTTAACTTTTTAATTAACTTTCCAGATTTTAACTGTGACAGTTTTATCTCTTCCAAGTGTCTCTCGCGAGATCGCTCAAGAATACGGATCTTTTCTTCTAATTCGTTAATTTGTGCCCTAAATTGCACATTGTGCGCAGAACTTTCCACTTGTTCTTGGTGTTCACGTTCTAATTTTGCTTCCTCCGGGCCCCAAGCCCAACCATCGTCATTTTCACCTATGGTGTCAAGACTTGCCGTATTTGTCGAACAATCGAGCGTTTGTTTATCGTTTTATAACACAATAAATATGCTGATCGTTGTTGCACGGTTTCTTTAATTACGGGTTGTGGATTATCTAGTGTGTCTGCAAATAAATTGAAATAAACTTACCCTTACCACACAGTATTTTATTAACACTAGAAGTACATGTCGACAACTAAGTTGCTATCTTCAGCAGTATACTCTCAGTATTCGATATGACATCTGTTTCTGATGCAGGAGTTTTGTGGTTAATTGGTTAAAATAAAAATCATGAAACTTTTTGCATATCGATTAAAAATTAATGAAACGCACATTCTACTTCTTAATCAAATTATAGTTGCTCGCGAATAACATATAATTTTCAATTAATTGTAAAAATCGCCGTAATTGTAAAAATCGCCGCAAGCAATATTAGAATCTGGTTTCGAATTCGATTTATCGCGAAAGTAATAACTTATTTATGATTAGCGTTATTACGACCTGCTTAATATTGGGGTCCTTAAAAGGAAAATTACTTTGCCAACACTGACGTTATTAAACAAGGTCTGCAAATGATTCTGCGTCTACGAGCGTTTGCTTTATGTATTTACTTCACCATTATCAGACTTTTCAACGTTGACGAAAAAATAGTGGATTATTGATCGACAACCAATACTGCCACGCTAACGTATTTAATTCCACATATATTTTTTTAATAAAACGACAATTTCTTGTGACACCTACGAAACAGGAAGATTTGCTAGCATACGACTTTTTCCACACTAATTGAATGATATATCAAAGCGATGCGATGCCCCAAGTACTCACTCAGTGCGTCGGTTGCTCGCTTTGATGTTTTCCGGAGCAGCAATACGAATTGTTTTTATGGCGAAGCATGACATGTTATTGTGCAGTCAACAAAATCATTTTTAATGAGCGATGACGTTTGATGTTTTGTGTTCGGTGTCTTGGACGTGTGGTTGTATTAATCGATGTTAACTTAAATATGTTTTCGTATTTATGAATGTTAATTCATTTAGTAGTTTTAAACTTCATTGAATCTGCAAGAAATAGAAAAGGAGTTTCTACGAGAAGATTAGGACGAAGATTTCGCATTTCCCATATGACAGCCAAGAAGGAAATTAGGGGAAATAATTTAAAATATAGAAAGTGACAAAAATGTCCAAAATACACTGCTGAATTAGAGATGATTCAAAGAGGCTGCAGACAATTAATATTAGAACATTTCAGAAACAATGCCACGATAATTTTAGACTACGAAAAATATTTTACATTATCTAACTCCGAAATAAAAGGAAACGACGTATTTTATACAGACAACATTGAGGATGTTCCTAATGACGTAAGGTATAAGAAAAAAGCGAAATTTCAGGACAAGGTACTAGTGTGGTGCGCCATTTCGGAAGCTGGTTTTTGAGGAAATTATGCTGGGCGAGTTAGGGGCGCATTTACATTCTTAGATGCCTCCCCAAATTAGTGAATTTTATTCAAAGGCATCATGTTAATGATAATATTATGTTCTGGTTGGATCTGGCATCGTGCCATTATGTGAGAAGAACCCAAGATTGGTTAAGGCAATAAAATATTCCACGTGTACGTAAAGAGGATAATCCCTCGAATGTTCCACAGGCTCGTCCTATAGAAGAGTTTGGGCTTTACTCGGTAGAAAAGTTTTCGACGATGGGTGGGAAGCTCAAAATGAAGAAGAACTATGACGAAGAATGTACCAAAAGTTTCGAGAGTTTAACCCACTTACCGTCGAAAGGCCGATGAGAGGCATTCGCACCAAATTGCGAACCATTGAAACCCAATTAATTATAGTTAAAGCTTCCTGGATCGTTTCCTGTACTACCAAATTAAATAAAACGATTATAATTTGAATAATTATATTTCAAAAATTTAATTAAGCCACGTTCAAATAATTTTTAAACTGGGATAATATTCTAAATGAGGAATGTAACTGTCAAATTAACTTTACTAACTGGGATAACTGTTGACTTTATGAATGCCACATGTTCTATATTATATGAAGACAATTTTATGAGCAATAAAAATGAATGTAAAATATGAAATAATTTTAATGTGTGGCAGCAAATCGTTTCTATTTATAATTTTAAATGTTAAAGGCGATCTGAAAGAATTCGCACTGGTAATTGATGTTGGTAATATTTCGCGAACGAATTTTTCATTTATTTTACATACTTTTTAAAGTATTTAATCTGTTCAGTGTCGGAAGGCCCGATTCAGCGAACGCGAAATTAATAACGACGTGTGCTATAAACAAAGCTTCATTCCTTGTAATATACCGTAAATATACCAAAAACATTTTTTTAAATTTAACTTCTGATTATTAGGTTTTTGCACATTTCATGATATGTTATTTGGCAAAAGTGACTTGCATCTATCATCTACCTCAGTTCGTAATTGAAACGGTGGCAAGTCAATTGAAATGTGTCAACAATGAACGCGTAATTAGAACCAAAGTGAAAACTGGCGTGTTAATTAATGTTAATCCTCTCGTAAGTGTAACTGAATGTGCAAAAACGTCTATTTCGCAACGTTTTAGCAAATCTGGGTTTTGTTGAACTGGCGTATTAAGGAAAATTTGTTTACCGTACTATTACAACTGTTTTGATAATTTTATGCAAATAGATTTTTTTTTATTTATTAAATGTTTGCACTTAAGTATTTCCTTTAATTATTACGGAAGAAATTACTATGCTTTATTTTCAAATGTTAAGCAATAAATTCCTCACACGAGATTTAATTTAGATATTTCAGAATTATCAAATTAGTGATCTAGAGATTAAATAAAAATGTGGCGCCTATGTATGAAAGATAAAATAAAATTTGTTACCATACGAGGGGAGATCATTACTTAGCGTCTCTAACATAGTAGACGTTAAGTGTTCCCTGTTCAAATAATTTGGAATTTAAGTATACAAGTTTAGAGAAATTCTAAAAATGGAAAAATCACAAGTCCGTGCAGTTATAAAATACTTGCAAAAGAAAAGGTTGTCGCTAAAAGAAATTCATGGAGACATGGTATGTGGTGAAAAATATGTCTCCAGAATTTAAACTGGGAAGACAAAGATGTGAACATGCGAAGGGTGCTAGACGACCAGTGTCTGTCACTACACAAGAAAATGTTAATCGTATGCACGATATGGTGATGACTGATAGACGACTGACCATTCGCCGGCTGAAATTACGAATTTTTCTTATGGTACTGTAGAAAATATTTTAACAAATGTTTTGGAGCTAAAAAAGTTGTCTGCATGTTGGGTCCCATGAATGTCGACACCTGCAACTTTGCCAAACTGTCTCCAGAACGCAATACTCTAGAACGTATCTGTTCTAGAGTATTGCGTTCTGGAGACAGTTTGGCAAAGTTTAAAGCAGATCCGGATGAATTTCTTTCTCGATTCGTCACAGTGTAAGCTTAACACAAAACATGGATAGAAAATGTACAATACAATGAAATGAAAAACAAATAAATAAATACCTATAATAAAACAAATAGTGTAGTGCAAGTGTCGCTTATTATTAAATCAAATTACTTTGAAGGCATACTTCCCAGTTTCATCTACGACCACAGTGCTCTCGACATATTAAATATATTGGAAGGCAAATTAAATTTGTATCGACGCTATCGGAGCTTAATCTGAAGTGCTGAAATCGGAAGTGCGATAAACATATCAACGGTCTATCAAACGTGCGAGTTTATATTTTTGATTTAATTCGACGCGCTTCCACATCAAAAGACGTTTTAAGGCAAATGTCGAAATGCACCAAAATAAAAAATAAGTGCAGCAGATGCAACTGCTTTTTGAAAAAAGTGATTTATACCCACTCGCGTAAAAAGACACGTTAACGTCACATCTGCATTTCTGATTAGTTTTTTTTTGCGTCGCATTTCCACATCAAAAGATCAGCGTTTCGACGGAAGCACAGAAATATGCATATTTTCCGGATATTAAATGATAATTATAGAAGACGTAAACAAATTCCCGTTTACGTATTCCGAAACGAATGTCACTCGCAATTCAACTTTATTGAACCGAATGTCTTTCAATGCGCTCTCTGTGTTCTTAAAAATAGAAATGTGGGAGTTTTCGAATGCTCGCCGGTTTCCACTGTGTAATTTCATTTGCATAAGCATTTCGAGCAGTCAACCTCGCGACGCGACGGTCCATTCTTGCGGCTTCATTAACGAAGCTTTCAGAATTTTCGTAATGAATTTTTTCATATAAAATTGATTGGTGATTGAAGTCGTTGTTGACATTTAGAAAATTTTAATCTATTTATGAATTTGCAGTTGAATGTCGGGCGTGTTTACTATGTTCAGGATCTTTTGGAAAAATATCCAAATGTGAACATTCAAAAAAATTTCATTTCAATGTTACGTAGATTTCTGCTCATTAGCCAGTTCTTCGTAGTATTTTCAGAAGATTTGGCAACTTTAGATTTTTTTAGATCCTTCGTACAAGGGGAGATAAGTATTTATGGTTCTTAACATAGAAGGAAACAAATTGAAGAAATATCAAACGTTTATTTTTCTACATAATTTTCCTGAACGTCGATGCATTTGGTCCAACGATGCTCCAAACATTTGATTGCTCTTCTAATCAGTCGTTTACGGCCGTCATCACTTCATTATCGTCGTAATATCTAGTCCCCCGAAGATATTCTTTTAATTTTGAAAATAAAAAGAAACGGTTTTTTGTTTGGGTTAGGTTAAGAAATTGAAGAAAATCTACAATTCTTTTTGCCTTATTAGGTGGCATTGGATCGAGTTAAAAAAAAAAAATTGAAGAAAAATTCGTATTTTGGTCAAGTTTGTTTGGTTTGCGATAAATTGGACTCGGTTGCGTTGAAAAGTCGAGAAAAACTTTTGTTTTTCACAAATTGCTTTGGTTTTGATTTACGTTAACTTGGGTTGCGCTGAGATGAAAATGTTAAAAACTTATTTTTGATAAATTAGTTCACCTTTGGTTTGCTTTGGGTTGGATTTGGATGGGTTGGGTTATACATAGAAGACAAACTTTTTAACGCATTGTATTTTAAGCGCATTTTGTCTTGATCTGCATTACATTGGATTGGGTTGGGTCGGGTCAAGTCGGGTTGGGTCGGGTCAATTGGAACAATTTTGACATTTCTGTTTAAATTTTGAGAATATTGTCTTTTTTCCTCAACCCAACAGATCCTGACTTAACCCAACCCAACCCAACCCAACCATACCTAACACAAGTAACCTCAATAAGCAGCCAAACCCAACCCAACACAGTGAGTTTGAATAACATGTTCATGGCGAGCGTTCCGGTAATGTTACAAATTAAATCGATGAGTTATAAACAATCTTTTTGAAGAGAAACTTACGCTAAATATTTGGCATACATTGTAGGTGAAGAAATAATTTTTGTACATGAACTTTTTAGTGTAGTTGTGTATCGTTGTCTTGATGAAACAGAATTCCTTTGAGCCTGTTATTGTACGTCCACGTTTCAAAAAATCAGTCGTCAAGATTCGGTCTGCGTTAAAAAAATTGTCGCCATAACTTTACCAGCGGATGGCAAAAAACGAAATTTCCTGGGTGGCGGAGAACCTCGGCGATGACACTCCATACTTTGTTGCTTCGACTCAGGATAGAAGTGGTGAAGTGGTTTCATCAACAGTGACGAATCTAGAAAGAAATTCATCCGGATCTGCTTTAAACTTTGCCCAACTGGCTTCAGAATGCAATACTCCAAAACGTTTCTGATCAGGTGTCAACATTCGTGGGACGCAACGTGCAGATAACTTTTTTAGCCCCAAAATATTTGTTAAAATATTTTCTATAGTACCATAAGAAAAATTCGTAATTTCAGGTATCAGTCATCTATCTGTCATTACCATATCGTGTATACGATTAACATTTTCTTGGGAAATGACAGTCACTGGTCGTCCAGCACCCTTCGCATGTTCACATGTTTGTCTTCCTAGTTTAAATTCTCCAGATATATTTTTCACCATTTGGTAAGATACAGCACCCTCACCTAATACACCTACCATGTCTTCATGAATTTTTTTTGGCGACAACCCTTTCTTCTGCAAGTATTTTATAACTGCACGAATCTTTGATTTTTCCATTTTTAGAATTTCTCTAAACTTGTCCACTTAAATTCTAAATTATTTGAACAGGTAACAAGTGACAAAACTACAATTGAACCAACGTAACAACATACATTTTGTTAAATATTGCACCCCATCGTAATTATATTAAACGTGCGACACTGACCCAGCGATTTGCGTGGGTTGAGCGGCGCGGTTCTTTCCAGCAATCGAATTGAAAACGCGTTAACAGCCGATATAAACAAATCAATAATATGAAAAACCCGAACGTACTAACAGATTGGACCAAAATTGGACGCCTAACAAGTAATAATTTTAAAACACATGCAACTAAGACTTGCGTAGTTCCTTGGAAACATTTATAGGTCAATGAAAATAAACACGTCTCTTACATTGAATCTCAGTTTGATCATATTCTGTGTTTACTTTGGTATATTTCCTCGATTGATTCGGAGTATTATAAAAGCACCCGTGGACGATATGCAATTAAAAATTTACCCTGCGTACGACTTTATTTAAAATTAACGATAATGTTAATCTAATCTGAAAATAATCTACGAATGAAACCATTGTAATGCTAAAAAGTGTGTCGAATGAATTGTACACATTTCTATTTCCATAAACTCTGTTCCAATCAATACCTAACATTTACGCGCCCATACATATTATGTCTTGAATAATAGTAACAATAAATGTTACTCAAATATCGTGTCCTTGCTGCAACGAAGGGGCAAAAATTTACACGTTCGCCTTTATTAATTAATTAATTAATTAATAATTGCACCGCGGTTTAAAAACATTTAAAAATACGTCCGGTTTATTATGTCCCGGAAAATGATTTTTCCGGTTTATTCCAGATAAAATCGTTATACGGGAAAACTATGTATTTAACGATAGCGAATCCCGAGTGGCTACTTCTAATTCAATTTATTATCTCTCTGCTGCCGTCGGAATTGCATTCAGATGAGGATATAAAGCATTCTCGATTTTTACGTAAGACGATCGCATTAGGCACAATGTAATGTAATTGCGTCGTATAACTTTGACATCATTTCACGTACAGGAGTGGAATATTTATTGCCCCATTTGTTTTAAGTTTAACTTCTTGTGGAAAAGTCTCATTGTGAGTAATCGATTGTTATTGGATTTGTTAGGCAAGTTTCGACCTTATCTCTTGGAACACATGGACTTGCAATTTGTGCTTGTACACTTTGATGTACTTTCAGCGAATGTGTGGTGAACTCGTAGAGGGTGAAGCGGTCATCAACTATTACATTTGCTGAAATTTACTTCTTCGAATCGACGCGTGCATGTATTTTACGAGGACGTTACTTTGAACTGAAATGAATTCTAAGGCTCTCATTTTTATTACCGATTTGAATACTTTAGGATATTTCAACCCCAATGAAATTGAAACTGCGAGTTAAGGCTCCTACGTAATCTTGTGAAATTAAACAAATATTGAATTCTTTATTATTCAAAAATCTACATATAATACTTTCTAAATAAACCTATACGTGACTGAATTATAAATCTAATTTACTTTCTGAAAAGGCTCCTGACCGTTATTTACTCAGACTCTTCTGAATCCAGATGATCTTGGAAACTTGAAGGACTTGCAATGGTAATTGGTTTAAATTTCTTTTCGGTGGCGGTTTTACGATGAAGGTCTTCGATGTTTTGTCATCACTTCCGAAAACACAAAATTAGTTTTCGGAAGTGTGACATTCTTTGTGTCCTGCTTTTAAAGCCTCCTCACTATTGGGAGCAGATGACTGTCCATAACAGTAGTCCCATGAATCAAAATTTGGCATTTTATACCACCCATGAAGTGTTACAAAGAGTTCGGCCGTTTCATGGGCATACTTCCGGAATATCACAGCAAACAAGCTAAATAAAAATCGTGCGAAGAATTTAGAGAAAAGATGGAGCGAGACCGTTGTGGAAACTAAAAGTTTTGCTATAAAGTCATCAAATGTCGGAAATGAGAACCATGTAAGATTAAACATGTAGAAATCAAAGACGGGAGAGTGCTGAGAGATGAAGAAGGCATAGCGAACAGATATGCGGAAATATTAACGATAAGGCAAACATGAGAAATAACAGAAGCAGTACGATTGAGTAGCTGTAGAAATGGTTAAGAGTGTGAGAACCTAAGGTGTGGAAATGTTAATTAGATTATTTAATAAAGCATGGAATGAAGAAAAGATGCGAAAAGATTGCGAGCCAGGAATAATATTACCGCTCCGCAAAAAAGGGGGACAGGGGAAAATGTACCAACTGTAGAGGCATTACGGTGGTATGCGTAATATCAGAAATATGTGAAAGGATAATGGGAAAAAGGATAATGGACAATTGAAGAGAAATATCCCAATGACAAGATCTTCGTGGCATTCATAGATTTAGAAAAACCATTCGACAATGTACCAAGGAAAATAGCGTCGAACAGCTTAAAAAGGACAAGAGTGAATGGAAAATTACAGCGAAGCATAAAGAGCATTTATGTGAAAACAAGGAGTTACGTGAGAACAGGAAGCATACAATTGGAGGAGTTTAACACAAGGAGGAGTCCCAAGCCAAGCCAACCCAACCCAACCCAGCCTTATTCAACATAGTTATGGATGATATAATAAAGGAAGTAAAGAGTAAAGTAACGAAATGAAAGTTGGGATATAAGAATATAGAAATGGTAAAAATATTAGTGCTGACGATCTGATTGTATATGAAAAAAAAAAATTACAGGACCTGCAATAAAACCTGAATATATGGAATTGCTACTACATAGGAACTTACGAATCAACGCAGAGAAAACCAATGTGGTGGTGATAGGGAAGGAAGACAGTCATTTCAATAAAAGTAGAGGAAAAAAAGATCGAGGAAGTACAAACATTCACGTATTTGGGTGTTGAGATGCACAAAAATGGAAAAATCGAGGCAGAACTAAATGATAGATTGTAAAGTGCTGCTAAACTATACCATTGGCTACGCAACGCGTTTATAAGAAAAAAGATAATATTTAGAACATCAAAAACGTGAAGCTTTGTACTTTCCAAGCAAATGGAAAGTACGCCAAGAGACATAATCAGAGACGGCTCAGTAACAGGAGAACTTATCTGAAACGTATCCCGAAAGGTATCAAGAGACAACAACTAAAATGGTTTGGTCACCTTATGAGTATGAGAGAGGAAGGATAACAAAAGAGTTATGGCAGGCGAGATCTGACAAACGTTGTGCAACGGGTAGGCCAGAAAAAAACATGGGATAAAATAGTAGCAGTTGGGCAGTGACAGAAAGGAATGTGCTATACTAGAAATACAAAATCAGATTATGTGTTTCTTTATCTATTGCCGAGATTAGCGCAAAATTGGCAACAATCAATTACACTTGAGGACAAATTATGATTAATTATTTAATTTATAAACAAATTTATAAATTAGAAAATTTTCCCAGAATTATATAAGAAAATAAACGCAGAGGTTTTAAATGTGTAAACTTTAACATTATTCGTAGGTTTTCAATCTAAATAAATTTCAATCGATTTTCAACAATTTAAACCATTTGACAATGTTGAGTTATGAAATTAATTTTAAGACATTCTTGTACTATTTCGAACAAAATTAGTATTTTGATATTTATCTACAATTGTTGGTAACAGTGTTGAAATTTGATCTATGCAACTGCCTATTCAACCAAATTATCTCTTCAGTGCAGTTGGCTCCTTGTACGAACACGAAATCTCAGTTTGGTTTTGACAACATTTCTATGAATTGTTTGTGATTGTGATTGGATAAATTAAATGGCTTGTTCTCATTTCAAACGTACAATTTAAATGGATATAACTGTGTGAGAAACTATTTAGTGTCTCCGCAAAACGAGATTGTCACAACGCATGTCCATTGTCATAAAATGTGGTGTGAAACATAACAGTCGCTGGGAAAAAATAACAGGCGAATTAAAAAAAAGGATACGCAATTGAATAAAAATTATGCCAATTATATGAAATATATTAAAATTACAGTAGGTGTGGGGATTAAATTTCAACTTCAGAGTTGGATTCGTAATTCATCGTTGCCTTGGGTTAAGGAATTTCATGTGTTTATGTGTCTTGGCCAAAAATGTAATTGGGTTAGGTTAGGTTGGGTTGTATTGGATTGGGTTAGGTGGGATATAATTTTCTTCTGAAGCCAATGTGATGGTTTTAGAAGCAATTGAAAATTTTTAAATGATACCCAACGCAACCAATTGCTTCGCACAAACAGTCGCATCTCAGTTTCAAGAAATTTTCGTTTGTCAGTTTGGTGACTAGAATTCGTGTTTGCAATGTTGCAAACGGGCTCAAGACATACATTCTGAGGTTGCTTATTATTTTTACATGTTCGGCGGACATAAAAATAAATTTCAACGAATCTATTAAGGTGATGACAACTGTTATGCTCTATGAGCTCATCAGACCACCGGATATATATCCATTATATCCATTATAGCCATCAGGTGGTCTTGTGAGCTCAAACATAGAGGAACAGCTGCCTCCATAATACATTATCTGAAATTTAATTTTCAACAAAGCGGCTGCGAAGTGGCTGCAAGTCTGGCAAGTACCAACTTAGTTGGTCGATAAAGGCCACAGCAATTACGTAGTATTGACGTCTAGATGGACCACACAAAATGTCATTTATAACATAACTCAATTAAATCCTGTACACTTCAAAATAGCATACATTTTATATAATTTGATCATTTACCTCACATTGAGATTGTTTTAAATACCGACTTTGACGTTTCGCCAACAAATTCCTTCCATGACAATGATTTTGATGCATTGAACCCTACCTGGCCTGTAGCAGGTCAAAATAAAAATACAAAAACCAAGTTAAAACAAATCTATGAAATAAATAAACAATAGCTAGCAAGATGAAGAACATGCGAGAGGAAAAGCAAATAAATCGAAATAAAAACCATAATTATTCGAGAAGAGGAACGCAAGACAAAAACATGGATAATTTAAAATTATTGAGAAATAAAACTATATAGGATACACATGGAAAGAAAATGGTAGAATTTTTTTTTAAATAATACAGTTACGACATTAAAATGTAATAAAGACAATAATTGAAAAAACGTAAAATTAACTAAAAATTAATTATCGAGCAAGCAATGTTATAATACCCAAAAAACTGGCAAATTTTATACACTTTTTTTTTTCGCAATTCAATAATAAAAAACAGTAATCGAATTCTATTTAAAAATTTTTTATTGTAGAATTAGTAATTAGATTATGACGACTTATCACCAATGTGTTACTGTAAGATTGTGTCATTCTTTATTTCAAACAGTCCTTAAAATACAAACGTGTGCACCGTAAGATACAAGGCCTGCATTATAATGTTCAAGTATTTACTACCCGAGTCTGCTTACTAATCGCACTTATATTTCAATTATATTTCATGAATATAATCGCCGTTGGTGACCTCTGCTATTAATTAATTGATAGTAAACTTAGATGATTGCACGTTTCAACCATAATTTATATAATGTATTGAATGCATTTGAATTTAGAATTGTCTTTGCTTGTGGTATTTTTTTATTGCGTTTAAATTTAAATCGTCCTGCAACTTATCTCATTAGATAAACTTTAATAATACTTAATACTTTTATATACGGAATTTTATTATCGTCTCATATAATGCATTTATATAGAAACTATTATCTGGGCTGTTAATTATAGATATAATGGATGTTGTTGAACGGTTTGTATTTACTCCTAAAATTCCTCGTTTTATGGTATGCGATATATTTGTCGTGCCGTATAAAGTTTTTAACGTCAATTTGATTGTGAATGTTAATGGCTTGAACAATTTTCCTTGTTCGTGTGCAAATATAAATTTACTGATTGCAGAAAGTTGCAGTAATATCGCCAAGCTTTTGTTGTGATACCACACACGCAGGTTTTCATCAATCATTATCGATCAACGATGTTTATCGAGACAGATAGAATTTCACTACGTTTATTTTAAAGCATTACATCGTAACGTGTAGTAATTTTTATGATGTAATAATACTAGGAAGTATTATTTAATGACGCAGTCTTGAGAAAAAATGATAATTGACAATGTGTGATAAAATAAATTCCCTTTTTATATTGTCTGTACTGAAATATCATGTATGTTGTTTTTATAAACATGGTTTTATTTATTTCTATCTCTTTCAGGTATGCCTTGTGGTATATTTTGCTGCTGTCAGTATCATGGTTTATATATTTCCTATCGCTGGGATTATTAGAGGAAGCTCGTCGTTGGTCGTCCGCCTTGTGCATCGCATTGGCAACTTTGATATTATTGGTTGTAATCGTTTTAATTGTGACTTATACGAATTTTTTCACTGTTCATGTATCCACCGTGAGTATGAATGCGGCAGTTGCGTTGTTGGTTATTAGTGTAATTTTTCTCACACTGATGCCGATGAGATTCGAGCCATTTGCAGAGAAGCTAAGTCCGAACGGGCAATTTTCGATTTGCATAGAGATTTTATTATTAATTTACACAGTGATACCTCTTCGTTTGTACATATGTTTATCAATTTGCGTTTTATATTCGGTGGCATTCGAGCTGCTGACGTGGTATTTTCACAACCAGCACTACGATGTCTTTACAATAGTTGTGCGAATCATCCTGCATTTATGCATACACTTAATAGGTTTACACATTCTCATTATGACGAATTTTCGGATGAGAAACACTTTCATGAAAGTCGGACAAAGTTTGCTCGTTAGGCGCCAGTTAGAATCCGAAAAGAAATTAAAAGAAAACATGATTCTCTCGTTGATGCCGCCGGGCGTCGCCCAGTGGTTGATGAACGACGACGAAAATTTCAAGAAAACGGTCCCCAACCATCCTCATTTAGGAGCGAACGATATTAAACAATCATTATTTAGGCCGTTCAACATGAGCAAGATGGAAAACGTCAGCATTCTCTTCGCCGACATCGTGGGTTTCACGCGAATGTCCAGCAATAAAACGGCAGAAGAATTAGTCGAGATATTAAACAATTTATTCCAAAGATTTGATCTCTTATGTAAATATAATAATTGCGAGAAAATTTCCACGCTCGGCGATTGCTACTATTGCGTTTCTGGGTGCCCCGACGCCAGGCCGGACCACGCCACGTGTTGCGTCGAAATGGGTCTAAACATGATTCAGGCGATCAAGCTCTTCGATCAGGAACAAAATGAAGGGGTCAATATGAGAGTGGGTGTTCACACCGGGACGATTCTTTGCGGGATCGTTGGAACGAAGAGGTTCAAGTTCGATGTGTGGAGCAACGACGTCACTTTAGCCAATTCCATGGAATCCACCGGCAAACCAGGAATGGTACATATTTCAGAAAAGACTCTTGAATTTCTTCCTGATGTTTATTTATTAGAAGAAGGAAATCTTGTCTCTGGTAAGATTTTTTATAATTTTATATACTCAAACTTGTACTATTTCTGAGGATTCGATACAAATTAATTAGTATTGAAAAATGAAACACTTAAACACAGTCATCAAGATAAAAATAAAAGTAAAGCAAATATAATGCAATGTTCTTTTTAATTTCAGATTTAAAAACTTATTTCATCGTTGGTCGAAAATATGAGCGTGTACCATCACATAATGGAAGTTCTAAGGCAAACGATCTCCAACAAAACATTGCCTTACAACTTATAGTTTCACCCCCAACTTCACCGCCATATAAATCACCACAAACTAGGCCAAGAGTTTTGTCTTGTGATACGAGTGTATTAAAACCAATTAATAGTCCAAATCTCCTTTCGCCGGATGTGTGTAAAATAAAAGCTAGCAGTCTGCCAAGTATACTCGACTCGGAAAACGAACACGAACAAAATGTAGATAATAGAGAGTCTTTAAGTGACCACGTCAAAACGCCAACGTCCACTGCCAGTTCGGGTCGATATACAGTCAAGATTAAGAGTTGGAAAAAGTTCTTGAAGAAAGGCGACCAGAAAGATAACGAAATCTATGATCAAAATTCCACGAACTGCGACGAAAGTTTTGCTACAACCATCGGCTACCACCAAGTACCGACAATCATAGAGGCTCAAAACTTGAACACTTACAACGGAAAGAAACGCCAAGGATCCTGGGCGAACGTCAGCCAGAGCGAAGACGAAAAAGCGAGCAGTTATTTGGACGACCAGAGCGAAGTTATCGACGTTAAATCATACATAAGTCAATCGAGGAGCGATATCGGTCCGTACGATTATTCGCCGAATGAGTTTTCTCATTTCCTCAGAACGGGCAGCTATCGCTCCCAGTACGGCCGTTCGCCGAACGAAATGTCGTTTTTGAGCCGCGCTGGTAGCAACAGATCTCGAAGGGGAAAATCGCCAAACGTCGAGGTTTATCCATCGGAACGCGCCAGAAGCGCGACGGTCACGCAGTTCGAGAGACCCAAACGGGCTCTGGAAGTTCCATCTAGATTATCGACGATTTTGGTCGACGATCACATCAGCACCGCCCATTCCATCAACAGCAGGAAGGATTCCGGTATAAGGAGCACCAGTCGAAAAAGTAGCATTCAGCAGGTAAATAGCATTACGTGTAAATTTCTTTGTGCCTGGTGTTTGTTATAGAATAGCGCAAGAATTATTAATTATGTGAAACGGTCATTTAGGTTAAATAATTTTTCTAGGGAACATACGCAGATAGATATGGTTTGCTTATGAAAATCGACAAAGCTAATAATGTGAGTAGTTAAGATGCAAAGTATTCGCCACCACGAGCTATTAATGTGTTGTCAGGCAATATGTTTAGTTTAATTTTGTTTGGAGCTCTGCACTATCTTTCATGCTTGATGTAATACTATGAGTATGTAGGGTACCTCGTCATAACACAGTATCACAGTATACGTAGAAACGCAGAGGTATTTCCCCAAACAACAAAATAACATACACATATACAATACAATAAATAATGTGCAAACAAACATCTTATCTCTGTAGGTCGGGAAATGGAGTTCTTATCAAATTTATTCTATAAATAACCATTATTCCACATCTCCTTACCTCCTTACTTTAGTTATGACTCATGAGTATTACTTGAAGCTTAAGAATCGACCATGCAAACTACTCAAGAAGCCTGATTAAGTGTTTCATTTATGCTTTTTATGTTGTCCAAGTAGTTTAGACTCTTTCAATACTTAGTTGCAAAACATGCCACACTTATGAATGAAGTTAATAATTATCAAAGCTTTATGACACTGCCACTTGAAGATCAATATGTATACTAAGTCCAGTATATATAGACCACAATTTAGATTTTTGTTGAAATACAAAAATCCATAAGCCATATCATATACACTAAGGGTGGAATCGCAATGAACGCTAGTTGCTATGCAATGTGATAGGGGATGTTAAGCGTTTTAAAATGTGAATTCGTACGAACACATTAAGTATATCGCATTGTTGCTTGTTGCATTGCACAGCAACTCGCTCTGTTTTTATCCAGACACTGCATATGCATGCTACTGTCATCTAACTTGTAATTGTTGTAATATTCATCTAACCTGATGGTATACATAAAGACTTACCCTAAATTCCAGGGCCTAGATGCTAGTTGCTATTGTCAGTTATAGAATTGCATGTATCATTTTAGGGTACATTTATGAATTGTATCACTCCAACAGTCTTAATACAGACTAGAGATACACAATCTGATTATTAGGGAATGCGTCCTCGTTTTGAAATTTTAAATGAGTTCTCTTCACATGAGCAAAGAACAGGAATTGATTAGTGATTTATTGACGAACTTACACTTATCTTACTATTATGTTTAAAAACCATTTGTAAAATAATTTTGTTTAGGATTTTTAAGTTAATATCATGAAATCAAATATTTTTAGAACAATATTTTGTACAGCACAGCTTGTGTTCTAAATAAATAAATTCGTGTAACTAGCTTAAAGAAGAAGCATTAATTTTGTTGTGCAGTGAATGAAGCAATTTAAACTGCTTCCTTTTAATAAAATTATATTTTATATTTAGATGCACCTGTACAGGCACTCTGCAATTATTGCAATTGTGTGTGAATTTGTTCCTTTACTTTTTCTTATTAGTTTATATCATAATAAATATTATGTTGATAATAAATATCGTTTCAGATTGAAAATTCATTTCCCACATCCGATAATCAGCACCGAGTTTCTGGTTATTTCACATCGAGTCAATCAACAATAAATTCTCCTCAATATACAACCCGACTGCCGGAATTGCCGGGACCCTATAAGTGCATTCAAAGTGTGCGTAAACAATCGGATCGTCAGTTAATCAAATGTGTTCAAGATAATTCGAAATCAAAGCGTTCCTATTTCATGAAACCTCCGGTATCGAAAGTCTCGCTCTTCTTCAAGGACGAGAAAATGGAACAGGACTATCGCACAAACGTTCATTCGATCGGCGAACAGACCGAGGTCATACCCACTTTGGCCAACTCAAAATTCAACACATACCTCGACGTGTTTATTTCCGCGACGGTGTTTTTCCTCGTGTCGTTTGCTCTGTTTCTGTTGTTTGAGCCGTCGATACTCTGGCTGGTTATGTTTGGTGTTTGTGTATTCATGCAAGTGTGTGCTGTCGCTTTGTGCTTTAGCCGAATCGAACGATTTTCTAATGACTATTTAAGGTTCTGTTCCCGCTGGTACCGATGGAACGCGTTTGGTGGAATTTTAGTCAGTTTGCCGCTGTTGGCGGTTTTTGTAAATTTTGTATGTCTTCAAGGTAATTCGCAGAAAACTTATGACTATTTATATAACTGCTTGTTATTCGTAGGTATTGTACATTTTTGTAATTTTACGCAATTGAACTGCTGGATGAAAAATATTTTAGTGACGATTTTCGAGATTATATTTATATTTTTACTGTTCCTAAAGTATTGTTCACCCTTGCAGGAAATATGCCATTTTAAGCCTAACAATTCCGAAAATTTCGCCGTCAATAATAACACCGAACTAGCGACAGAATCGCGCCAAAGATTAAGCCATATGTACGATTTTGAAATGTTCATGCATCTCATCCTCTTATTAGTGTTAGTTTGGATATTAAACCGTGAGTTTGAAAAAGGTTATAGATTAAGTTTTCACGCCCATTTCGTAGCCAACCGTGATAAAATACATGTACAAACTTTAAAGAATCAAGCAGATTGGTTAATCTATAACATTGTACCTGAACACGTAGCAGATCAGCTAAAGAAAAACGCGAAATATTCGGAGAACTTCAAAGACGTCGCCATCATATTCGCCAGTATTGTAAATTTTAACGTAATGTACGACGAAACTTATCTAGGCGGGAAAGAATACCTGCGCGTTTTGAACGAGCTCATAGGCGACTTCGACGACTTGCTGTACAAGCCGCAGTTTCGAAACGTGGAAAAGATCAAAACCATCGGCAGCACGTTCATGGCCGCGAGCGGCCTAAACTCGAAACTGCGGAAAGAACAAGAAGATCCGTACGCGCACCTGTACGCCTTGATAGATTTTGCGATAGCAATGCAGAAAGTGGTGACTAATTTTAACCGCGATCTGTTGGAATTTGATTTAATCTTGCGCATCGGTTATAATTTCGGCGATGTTACCGCCGCCGTTATTGGAGAAACGAAATTGTATTATGATATTTGGGGCGATGCCGTTAATATTGCGTCGAGGATGGATACTACGGGTGTCAACGGTAGAATTCAAGTAGGAGAACATTGCTTGAACATCCTCGAACGGAAGTACGCTTTCGAAAAACGCGGTTCGGTTTACGTTAAGGGTAAGGATAATATGAATGTGTATTTGTTGATTCATACGAATGACGAATGTGAAAACAGCGATTAATTTGTTGGTGCTGGGGTTCGAGAGCCATGCCTTCAAACCATGTGGTATGATGAGTTGATGATTGAGTGCAGGAATAATGATTATTAGTATAATCATATACTTTTGTTTGTCTCCCAACTCAACGCATCATACTACCTGGCGTGACATTGTCTATGGGGTTCAGAGTTCCTAAATAGAACATTCCATGAAAACAGTAAATTTTTCTGCTGTACTGTTTCTTAAATTGCATACAACATTATTTATATTTACTAAAAACATTATAAAATATTGTGCTGTGAAATGCAAGGAGCAATAATTTGGTACTGAACAAAAATTGTAGTTTTATTCTGTATTTATAGTTGCATATAAATGTACCAGAATGAATGATTGAAAGGATCACAAATATTACAACCATTTCTTAATTAAAATAATGTTGCTCGTCAACGACTTGAATATCATGAAAGAGCAGAATGTTATAATTATAATGTTTTTAGTAAATTTATCTCAAAAAAAGCAGATTTTAAGCTCTAACCAGCTCATTGCATATTTGTTGTATGATATTTCATAAATTTAAATTATGAACTTTTAATGCATTGCAGATAGAAATTATCGTCTCATTATGATCTGACAATCATAATCGTAAACATTATTATAATATTCTTTGATCTTTAGTTTCTTATTGTGTATTAACTTGTCAGGTGATTTAGTCCTCTGAATGATTAAACATAACTAGAAATACTCTTAATGTTAAATATTTGAACACGTGCTTTTGTCTTTATTTTGTCATATTAACATTTTTTTAGAAGTGTAGATCGAAGCGGCATCGAATGTTATATAAATATTTGAAAGCATAAAATCTCATTTTCATGATTTTTATAAAATTACTTTATATAGTACACAGTACGTCATAGAAAGTCATTTTATCAAAAATATTACATAGCATGGTGTTGAACAATCCTGTAACTCATTTGTGGTGTTAAGTCGTGTTACAAAATCATCTAAACAAAGTGTTCGTCGATGATTTTTATTACGTGATTTTGAATTAATTTTAATATCTACGCAGACACCAAACCATGGTAAAATTATTTATTCGAAATTAATTGATTTAACATTGATCTCTAAAAATGTTACTTATACAATTTTCATATTTGATATTTTGCCAGCCAACAAACGTGAAATATGAATATTATTATCTAGGTCAGATTACGTGCCTTAACTGAAAGAAATACGGAGCACTTTGATCGATCTGCCTAGTGAAGTACGTATATTAAATTAAATTAGGAACGAAATATATTTTTTAACAGTTAATGCGGATAATATCTGGAATTTTATATTTGATTTTTAAACCGAGTATTATTAATTTGTAGCTATTTTCGAAAGTGTATAATTTCAGATATTTTTATGACGAGTTCCTAATTACAATAAATGCTGATTACCAAATACATTTTATTGCAGAGCATAAGATTTATTAAAAATGTCGTAGCTTTTAAAAATATATATTTAAGGTAGATTATTAGGGTGCGTTTTTCAATACAAAGTTCGTCTAGTCCGGAGAGGCTAAATGTGTTGGTAATGAGGCTCAAATATTATTTGTAATTTCGAATTATTTGATGCATGCGTGTGATATATTTTTAGCACTGTATTGAAAGTGAAACACAATATAGAACGTATTGATTAATTGTCGACATTTATAATTTTATATGTTTGCTGTATCGATTTTTAACGATATCCTTGATGTACGTGGTCAAAATTTTATAACCGAATGATGATAAATAAATAAATGTTAATTACCTTGCCCTTATAGTACAAATTATGAACATTGTAAATGCTTATAGAATAATTGTTTCTATATGTAGAGCGCCCCAATGTAATTGATATAATCATAAGGGGGATGTGTAATTAATTATACTCACAGCGATGTAGATCATTAATAGGCTACTGTTAACAGGAAATGCAAATAATGCCTTAATAGCTGAGTATTTGGATTTCCTATGAAAAGAAAACATAAATGCTAATTATAGGTCATAGTTTAGGATGTTCGACCAAAACTCGATGGACCACTAGTGAAATTGTGATTGCCATTTGTAGTATCATGTAGCCAGTTTTATATGATATTACAGTTTAGCTTTAATATTAAAAATTATATAATCTATAAGCTTCGTTGGAAGTTCCTAAAGAAAATTGTTTTGTTTTACAATCAATATTTGCCTAAACAGTTTTATTGTGAATATTATTTGTTGCTTATGAAAACGTTATTTAATTGATAGTTGTAAATCTTGTCATTATTTATTTATATTGTATATATATTATTTTAATCATTTTGAAAGTGCCTTTTAATCTTTATATGATATTTTATGTACATCTGACCCATAATATTGTGTTATCTGCTCACCGTCCTCATGATTGATAAATATTGATATTATTCATAACAACAAAATAAAGGAAATCTAAATGTAACATTTAATACTTTTATTTTTACTTCACATTTCCAAATAAACTTTTATAAAAATGAAGAGATTTGAGAATTAATGAAGACATTGCCGATATATTAAAATTATCTGGACAACTTTACAATGTGGTTACTGATATTACTTGTGTTTATTCATTTCCAGTAAGCTAAGTTTATAATTACACCCCAATTTTTCAGTTCTGTACTATGCCAAATCGAAATATTTCATCCACACTTTTCTCTTCTGGTGATGTTGTTTTTGATGTGTATCAAAATACATATCCAACTGTTTAGATTTAATTTATTTTTCAGATTATTATTAAAATCTGTTCGGGAAGTAATCCAATTAATTCATAGGTAGCGTCATTTATTTATCCGTACTGGTAAGTGCAAACGTACCAGTTGATATGTTTCTCCAAATTAAAAACAATGGTTACATCGGCTATGATTTCGATTGCAAAATAAAAAACGTTACATAAGATAAACCAAGCCATAGTTCAAGAGATAAACTCAATTTTTTATGTGTGTGTATATCGTGCCGGATCAAGTTTCGAATTTAATATGTTTTGGGCTCAAGGGTCGTTTCATAAAAAAAGGCGAATATTAACAATTCACAAGATTTCTTTTAGAAGCAAGATGTTAAGGTTGATGAATACTAATGGCTAGATTTTTTTGTAATTACAAAGATCTACCTAAAAAATAACAGAACACCAGTGGCAGAGAAGTAATAAATATTAAACTGGACGTAAGAAAAACGATAAGTTTATGTAACTTATCACAGTTTACTCATAGATTTTAAATAATTGTTGATATAGTAAATATATTATTTGCTGGAAATAGGTGTAACAAGAACTTGTTGCATTGTTGCATGGCGAGATCAGTACAAAAATTGTGGAAAATTATCCACCACCAGGTGTGGCCTTATCCAGAACTGCAATGCCCACAAATTACCTTTAGCCACCCCACTAGAATGGTTAGTATCTGCATCAGTAAATTTTCAGCTTTTGTAATAATTTTTATTTTATATTTTTATTTTTAGATCAAATTTGTCCCTTATTGTTACTTTCGAGGTTCTCAACAAAGTGAATAAGTAAGGAAGCTCAAAACGTGAATTTCAGTTAAAATCTCAAATTCGCAAACATGATTACTAGACTAACATAAAGTATAAGAGAAGACAAAAACGAAATAATATATCGAAAATAATATGACAAAAAAGAAAAGTAAGATAATAGAAAACAAAGACCACAATGAAAAATTAATTAAAAAAAGAAAACGATGAACCCTTCAATTATTATGCATTGCTGTCGATTAAATTGTCCATTTTACAAAATTATGACAATACCTCACGTATCCTTTTTTATGTTTTTGTACTGTTTTAGACATTTACTATTTTTTACGTTGTTTCTTGCTTTCGAAGTTGTTTTGTTTTCTTATATCAATCCTCGTTTGTTTTTGTATGTTCTACTTTTTGTTTTGCTGTTATTTTTCATTTGTTTTCAGTATGAAATTGCTAAAGGAACAAATACATTATTTCATCGTATCTACGACCCTGTGCATCGGTGAGGGAATTATTTATCGATTATATGTAATATAAAATTTATTTCCATAAAACATGTTGAAACTAAAAGATCATTATCCTGGAGGTGGTCGTAATTAAAAATCAAATTGTAAACTAGGTCGCCGCGAACGCGAGATGGCGCTCAGTCAGAATATCAACAAAGCGAAGTATTGACGTTATGATTATTGCTCGCAGATATCCGTATATATTTATTTACTGGCGAATTAAATAAAGTACTTCTTTAGCAACACTCCACCTAACTTACTGGATAGTGAGTACGTTTGAATGTCTTTTTAAATGCACCTTGCCAAATTTTATTAGTGCACTCTCTTTGTTCGCTTGCAGTATTACGCGTTTTACGTATAGGGATACGCAATTTGTGCTCGTATTTGCTTCTCTTTGTTATTGTTTACGTGTCAGATAGTATTGTATGATTAATTTGGTGGAATTGCCCATAAGCCTTTGTTGTGAAAGGGCAATAGTCTTTTGTCATTTGATACATGATGCGTACGCATAAAACGTATAGGATATTTATTCCAATTATTTTTTGGACAATGCGATATTTTATTTAATTCGACGTATGCATGATGGTCTAAAAATTGTTGTTGTTTTTTAGACTGGAGCAAAATTTGCTTGTATCAACAATCATAGATAATTACGCGCTCGTTCTATTTGAATTATTTTAATGGTTCGTTGTTTCAAATTTCTCATGTAGAAAATGTAGAAAAAAATAGAAATATTATCAAATGAAATTGGTTGTGCAAATTGTTATCTTCGTATCTATGAAATGTACAGAATTATTAATTCTTAAAAAATATTATCTCAAAGATAAATTCTGTAGAAGGAAAGATGTATATACTTAAATCGTGTCTCAACAATAAGTTCCATTGTGTTGTATAAATAGCACATAGATTTTTGATTTATATCTGGGCAATTAAAATACAGTTAAATTGCCCAGAACCCAATTCTTCGCCAGAGTCCGAAAACGAACTAAACTAATAGAAAGTGCCAGTCAGAGTTCAAGTTCAAGTCCAGTAATAACAGGTTTTAGCAGTGCACTCACATCTAACGAGTTCCTACTAGAAAATTAAATTGACATAAGTCCAAAATTATATTTGCAAAATTTTAACAAAACCGTGCTACAGACGATGTAAATATTTGAATCTTGTCGTCGATTTTCTCTACAAGCAGGCGATATAATTACACGGCTGCAATTCGCGTTGCATAACGAACCGTTAAAATTGAAATTAAAAATGTTATTGTATCTAAAGAACGTAAATGTTCACTAAATATAATCTCGCAATCGATTAAAATCAACAAAATGGCTTGTTAAATTAATTTCGATGAGAAAATTAGACAATAAATATTGAATTGATTTCCCTACGGGTGTGATCAAAGTGAAACGTTACGTGAACGAGTAATCGACCAGCGCTAGTTGCACACCTGTGTATACTTTTAATTATAATAGTGCTAATGCTAACATTTTCTGTTCTGTCTCATCTACATCTAAATGAGAAACGTGGCAAGGCTGTGTAAATTTCATGGCCACGAAATGATCAGAATTTAATAGTGTGGTACGTATGTACGAGTTAATTTCTAAAAAATAATAAGCTATTGTTTTATTGTTACTTTTCATTTAACGATTTGTTTTATTAACTTTATTGTGAATGTTTCGAATTTGGTTTAGTTTTGATTGCCGGCGTAGGTAACGTAGCAATGGAACATGAGGTGAACCACTACATTAGAACATCGGGTCTCAAGGGGAGAAAAACATCTGTCAACAATAGAGGAGGTGAAGAAATCAAAAGCATAGATGAAAGTTGCATTAACCATAGCACACCAGAATCAAAATGGATATATATCAGTTCTTCAGCTCAGAAGAAGGCAACGACGGTGCTATTGACTGGAATAGTCATGGCATCGTTTTTTTGGAATGTGAAAGGAATTCTGTTGGTAAAAGATAAAACAATAGCTGGAGGAATACTAGAAGAATACTAATCTTTTAACGAAACTGGATGCAAACATTCTGTTTTCAAAGGAAAAAAAATAATCAGTACAATTAATCAGTACACTTGCCCACAAAAGTCTTGGTGTAGGAATTTGCAGCCCTTCAGGAGGAACACTACAGAGACGAGATAATGGCACTGGAACAACGCTGGATGAAATGTATTAATAAAGACGTGATCATGTTCAGAAATAAAACTTTTTGGAAGTTATAAAATGTTGTTTTGACTATCGACGAGCGTAGCGAATTCTGCCAAATTACACGAGTTGCGCAAAAATGAATTTCCTTTACGTGTTTTGTAATTTGCTTAAAATCATTTTTTTATGATTAAAATGGATTCACTTATTAATATCATGAATTGTATTGAAAATCACGTAGGCACTCTTATGTCTCTTCACAGTTTGGAGTGTTGTTCATAGAAAAGTTGTCGACTTTAATACGTCTGATGCAATTAATATCGAAAAAGCCGCGCAAAATGCACTATCATAAGTAATTCCGGGAAAATCAAACGCGAAATGTGACTTTGCTTTCAATTTAAGTGGTGTAGTATTTCGCAACAGGTAAAGCAATCAACTTTTCTTGCTACCTGCTGCGTAAATAGGTTCTTTGGCCTATGTACATGTCATCTAAGTGCTACTTAATTTCTCAGAAACCATAAGATAATTGGAAATGAATAACAAATTGTATTGATGAGTATCAACATGACATTTTATTTTAAATATATAATTTTTATATTATTGTTTTAAAAATTGATAGTACGAAGAATATAATATGCGCCACTGCTTGTATCACGCCATTTTTGGTCTTGGATGCTTGCAAACCTTTGCCCGTAAGTCGTAAGCACCCTTGATGCATAAATAACTATTATGTTCAATTAAAAAAACCCAAGTTGGCCATGCAACGCGTGTCTTTAAACATATGCTACATGACAATTAATGTTCCTTGTAAACTGAAAACGACCTACGCCCATACCCTACATGATTTTTTTTTATAGAACATACGTTAGAGAAATGTTTAACTTTTTTTAAGTACAAAAAGCGTTCAGTTTTGAAAAGTAATGTTCCGCAGTATGCAAATATTGTCAAATAAAATCGCCAGAACAAGTAAAAATCATGAAAAAACGCTTAAAGTAAAAGTAAACGAAAATGTTTCAGGTGCTCGACACTTATCAAAATGTTTGAGCAAGATGTGTTGCATAACAGGCAACCATATCAACATCAATCTACTATCGATTTCTGTTATTTTTAGACAGTTACTTTTACTTATTTGTTTTACAATTCACAGAAAAAGGATATTGTTTTATACGGAGGGAAAGTTGCACTATAATTGTAGTCTTATAGCAATTAACGACGTTAAAAATGACGACGACGACATCGTTACAAATATGTTTTAATTTCTGTCTGTCTGAAACTGGACCCTCACCATTCGAGAAAAGTAAAATATGCGATTTTGGTTAAATGGGAATTTAAAAAGCCACTTAATTCATAATTATTGTCACAAAATTTCACAAAACTTTGTCAGATTTCCAAATATATCGAATGTTTTTAAATATTTCATGTTCATGGTATGGTATAATATGTTTTTTTTTTTAATTAAATTTTAACGAATGTGAATTACGAAAAGTTTGTGTGAGTCACTGACTCATGTTTGCATGGTTGAGTACATGCTCATTCAACGAATGTTTCGTCGGTGGATGATGAGTCCAAATTGATGAAATAACTGACCTGATATGTTCGCTGAAATTTATTTGCAACAAGTATTTGTATTTATATCAGCACATTGATGATGCAGATATTTAATATTTGAAATAATTGAAAATTGTTACCTTAGAATCAAAAAAATCAAAATTTACTCGAATTAGAGAAACCTGGAAAATTATTTTCAAAAAGAAAATACAAAAAATTCACAAATGTTTCATTTTAAAAACAGAATGGGTATTGCTAAAAATTCAACATATTTCAAAAATTTTCACGAATCAAAGAAACCAGGAAAATAAGATTCACAGTCACAGACAAAATGTTTAACAAATATACAAAAATTTACATTTTTTAATTATAAAATTTTTAATTTTGAAATTGTTGAATTTTTAATATTTTTGAAGAACTTCATGGGGCGGGTTGGGTTGGGTCTGGTCGGGTTGGGTTGGGTCGGATTTGTTTAGGTTGTTTTAGGTTTTTCGATATTTTCAAAAAATCCATATAAGCAAAAAATAGTAAAAAAAAAAACTAACAAAATCAAGTCATGAACGTGCAAATTATGACTTTCGCATTTTGTGCACAGGATCGGGTTGAGCGGAACGAGTTTTGTCACGTTGACGTTTTGTAAAATTGACCATTAAAATTAAATTAATTTTGCTATTACCAATGGCACACGAATTCAACGACATTAGTCTCTATATCTTCAAGAAAAAAACAAATTAAAACTTCAAATACTTTGTGGTCGGAAAATTATTCCCAAAATACGAAAGGAATACGAAAAAGTTAACTTATGACCACATGCTAATAAATTAACTCTTTAGGAACAAGTAATTTTGATTGGCGTTTGTTGAAATGCAACTCAAGTGGGAAACAAACGTAATAATTTTAATGATATTTAAAATTATTACGTATTATTTCCTGAGTAATCCGGAAGAGAATTGAAAATTGTTATCTTAAAAATTATGAAAAATCAACATTTTTTCGAATAAAAGAATTAAGAAACCTGGAAAATAATTTTCAAAAAATTCACAAATGTTTAACTATAGAAAAAATTTTGAAAATTTAAAATGTTTCAACAATTTTCACAAATCAAAGAAACAAAATGTGTAATAAATGTAGACTTTAGATTTTTTGAAACTGTTCAATTTTTATATTTGTGATGAACTTCATGGGTTGGGTTCGGTTGGATTGGGTTGGGTTCGGTTGGATTGGGTTGGGTCGGGTTGGGTTTGAACGGGTTGGGTTCGTAAAGTATTTTTTCTTTTCCCTTTTCTAATCTTAATAATAGAAAAATTATGCTTAAAAAAATTGCAGTTTTATTGTCCATCTCTTACCGTTCTCGAAGTGGTGAGAGTCGAATGGACACAGTATATCGGTCTGTCTGTACACCAGTTTGCCTGTATACCGGTCTGTCTGAGTTGGGGTGAAGATTTACTTTACTAATTGAGGTGATATGGGGATCATCTTTACTCACTGGCTTTGTTTAGGTTCTTTGCCGGCTGCGTTGACAGAAGTGCAATTCGGATCATAATCAACAAAAATTAAAAAAACAATTAGATTTTAGTGACCATGGAATTTAAACAAAATAAAATAACTGCAAATTGATGTTTTAATAAATAAAGCGTTTTCTTCATACAATTCGTGAAAAATACGAAGTTTTAACATTGCTACATTGTTCCTGATAAGATTATCTAAACATTTTTAAACAATGAGTGATCATTATCCTGTCCTACTTTTAATCTATTTGTATTTTTTATATCGTTGCGTAAAAATTTTTTTATATACATAAAGGAATGAAACAGAGAAAGTTGCCTTTCATTGTTATTTTAAATACCATAAATACAATCGAAGAGAATGGATGATTAAAAAAAATTAAAAAATTAGCAAATTCAATTTGCAAAATCGCTGTAATTCTTGAAGAACTTAAAATTAATTTTTTACTGAACAACTATGAGAAGGTAGGTTTAAACAATAATATAACAATAAAATATATTATTAACATCTCCATAATTTTTCGCAATGCTAACGTTATCGAATTTGCAAAAAATGTCTTAAGATGTCTTCCACGAAACGTGACAATTTTTAACATACACTGATATATTTGTACCCCTTTGTGGTTTGATTTCATTTTGTGGTTCAACCTGGTTTTGGAATTATGATACTGTATTTTGTTGCTGAGCCATTTCATCATTTTTGTAAACTTTTTATAACGTTGGGGTTAAATAATTTTGGGAAGGGTTTCAAAAATTACATTTATAGAATATTTGTTTGAATCGTGTGTGTTGTTAACCTCTGCGCGGATCGTAGTCCATATATCCGAAATAACATAAAAAATTATTATATTTTATTTCAACTAATCTTTGATGCATGTATTTTCAAGCGCTCTGACGCACGCGATTCGATTTCGACATATCACTTTCATATCGGAATTATTTTGCAAAGCGACCACAAAAGCATCGGATTAAGATCCGCTCGTCTTTGTTTCAATCGTCTCTACACTTTGATGTCACTTGCGAAATACATTTATTTCACCGTGTAAGTGCAATTTTCTCATTAGGTAGCCGCACAGCGTATGCACAGTTATACGGTCGTTAGTTGTGCGCGATATATAAAGCAAGTGCACGCGGAACTCGTTTAGCAATTTAACCGTTGACCTGCCATTATTTACAATTTCATCTCGTTTCGAGTGTCGCACGTGATTTAATCGCCGCTGAAAATTGGTCCGTGCCCGAGTGCGCGAAAAATATTAAGCTCGCTCCAATTTCGGACCAGACCGGAAATTTCAGCCATGAAGCGCCCCAGAAGCAAAACCCACAGCAAGAAATTTAAAAGTAGGTAATGCCGCCGCTTCTGTAAATGATCGTGTGCATTGTAATAAGTGATAATTTCAAATGGAAAATTACGCCAATGTTATTTGTTTTGTGCTGAGCGCGGAAGTGCAAACTATTACGGTTAATAGAAAGTGTCTGCTTTACATATTAATAGTTGCATGGAATCTAATTAAAACAATGCATTTGACATTGGGGAGGCCAAATATTGATATCGAATAAATTAATCGTCAAATAAGTTACATTTTTAAAACCATTTGCTTTGTTAGTTTCCACATGTTTATTAATTAAGTAATATAAGTTTATTAATAAATGTTTATGTTTATGTTTAGATAAATACGAAAAAAATGATTTGATTAATTTATCGGTGTTTTCAGGGAGTTGTGAAACACTTGTTTAATAAATAAAAGTGTTTGTTTGGTGATTGTGAGCGTAATTGATTCATTGGCGATGAAACGAAAATAGCGTGGTGTTGTGTTTCCACATATCCGTTATTTCGTTAGCGATTACTTTTATTTTTGCAGAATTGTATTTTTGTCCGTTTTATCAATATTTGTTACTATGCATTGATTGTATATTCAAATTTGGTCTTATTACAGATGTTAGCCAGTTGCTGCTACTGGCTAACATTTTGTATTGGATGTTCGTCCTTTGCCAGAATTCCCCTGATGGTCTTATCCCACGTCAGCAGTGGTCGTCCTCTTCTTGCCTGTACTACGTTAGCCATTTTTTGCCACTTGTTTGTCTTCCATCCTTGTGAGGTTCATACCATCTCAGTTGTTGTTGTTGTTGTTCTCTTCTATTTATATTGCCATTTTTTATTATTTTTGGTATTTCACTTGAGGTATATATCTCTTTCTTGTTTGATAGCTTGTCTGGATTTAAATAACCAACAGTTTATGGCCAAACGTGATTGATAATATTTTCTGATTTACTGCTAGAAAATCTCCATGGATTTTCATCAACGAGGGCAAAGCTTTAATTGTTCCCTTAATTCTTCCATACGAAAATAAACTACGTTTTCCTCCCATTGTCATTACACTCCAAACGTTGATATGTTCTCGTAATTTAATTGCGTGTGCAAACTTAAAGTCGTGTTTTACCGCGTGTGCACTTACATTACGATAAATTTATGGCTTCTTATCTATCTTATTATGTAAATGATCGTTTCTGCAACGAAGCGATGGTTTATCAACCGAAGAATGGATTTTTCGTTTCAGAGAACTTTAGTACTTTCACAGCAACACCCCGTGTTGTTCGTCAAAATGAATGGAATTATTTTAAAGTATTCATCCTTTAACCGCTACTTATTAGAAATAACAAATAATATTTTAGAAATAATTTGCTCATAATTTTTTACAATAAAAACAGATGATGTAACAGAAATGATGGCCTTGTTTATATGTAATACAAATTTAGAGAATCAGATTAACAAGAAAGTTGGGTTGGTGTGGTTTGCAACAGAATTAATATTAATTTTGGAAAATATTCAAATTGATTGTCTTGGATTAATTGAGAAAATCGGTTAAAAAATTTCGGGGTAAAATTCTTTAAAATAAACTAGTGTTTGGTTAGATTGGGTTAACGAGAGAGCTGAAACATATTTTTTTTTGAAGATGGACTTAAAAATTGGTTATTTGACAAAATGATAAACTACGACATATTTTTTGAAAAACAAATTTGACAGAATTTTCTCGTGCTGTCTTTATTGACTAAGACTCGACGACACCATATTTTTTTAGAAAATGTAAAGTGGATAAAATAATGCTGGGTTGGGATGGTTAACAATAGAATATGGCCCACATATTTTTTGGAGAGTATTAAAATTTACTAAGTAAGTTTCATAATGAGCTGTAATAATATGAAAAGAAAGTTGGATGAAAGTGGCGAATTAAAATTGACTGTGTGAAACTTGGCTTGGGTTAGTTTACAAAAGAGTGGTAAATATTACACATTTTTGGGGAATTAACCCCTGATCGTTGGTGACCCGCAAGGGGGGCCATCGCCGGGCAAAGGGTCGGATCGCTCGGTCGGCTTGAACGCCTTCCGTTAACGTGACCGATCTGGAACCCGGTAGGAGTCCTTGGGATTAGCGAACCCACGTACCCTGAGCTTGGTCTATCGGGTGCCGTGGCTACAGGAGCCACAACCCGAGAGACGCTTCGGCGTCGAAGTCCGACCAGTGGATTTGACTGGTACTGCGGGGGTCGGGGGCCCGCGGACTTAGGTCCGTCCTGACCATGGTGATGAGCAACGTATGGGCAGTGGTTTAAAACCCCGCATGCTGGCGGAGAGGTCGATTCGACGACCCTCGACGGGTGAGCTGTGGTTACAGCTCGGGTGCTAACCATGCAGAGTTAGTAGAGAGTGGATAGTCTCTCGCCTATGTTAGAAGGGACACTGGGCTTGTAACTGGTGTCGACTGGTAAGAAATCGGTACTCCTGTGCTGTGTTAGTAGGCTCTTTGAGTAGGTAGTGCACGTAAAATACTTAAAATATTGACCATTGGTGAAAAATTTTTGAGGTGAAAATTGGTCGACAAAGAAACCACGTTGCGTTGGACTATTTGACAAAAGAACATATATGGATCATTAAAATGGAGTTTAGATTTGAGAATTCTTTAAAGAATTAAAGTTGGCTAAAAGAAGCAAGACAGACATGTTGAGTAGAAGAGACGCGAAAGTGTCGGTGGTGAAAAAAGATTTGGCCAAAAACTAACAGTGCTATGATAAAAAAGTAAACTAAGAAGAAAGGGAATATACCTACATATAGTCGGCCTTAATTTGGGAAGAACAAGGAATACAGGCAGAAATTATGAAAATCGCCAGAGAACAAAAATGAAAGGGCAATATGGCTAAAGTTGGGTTGGGTTGGGTGGAACAAATGGAAATAAGTCACGACAACTACGAATGGTGAGAAGTTGAAGGTGGAAGCCCGAAAGGAGGCTCGAAAAAATTAAACGTACAAGGTCTATGGGAGATGAACATGGTAAAGGTCATTTTCTTGGAAATCGAGCAACGGTGACAATGACAAAGGGGAAAGATAGAAGAACTAGTAAACAAATTCAATAAGTTTGAAATTTTAAAGAGATTTTTCAATCAACTACAAGATATGGTCGAGAAAATAATTAAAACCAAATCGGTACGCAAAATCAAAACCTATGAATTAAGGGAGAACAATGACTGTTTATAAGAAAAACTAAATGGAATATAAAAATGGACGAATTGAATTGTCTTACAGGAAATATACAAAAGCAATATTTAGGTGCGAAGGAGTAACCGTAGAAAATAAGAAACAAAAACCCAACCCAACCGAACCCATTCCAACAAAACTAAACGAATTACCACGTGGTTTTTTTTCGTTGAAAATTGGATTAGAATTCAAGAAACAAATGGAATAGGAACTTGGTGGCGAGCGAAACAGGTTTAGAATGGGAAAAGGCTCCGTAGATTAATTATCCTAACAAAACTGAATCATTTACGCGAATTAACATACACTTCGCAAAAAATCCTCGACTCTCATTGGTCAAAATCATCACATGGTTGACTATCAACAGTTCAATTTTAATTCATTAGTTTTTATTGCAGGGTTAGTTATTAAATTAAAAATTATGTTAATAATTTTAGCACTTTAGTTTATTATGTCGACTGAGAGTAAATATAGATTCCTGTACGATTTTTGAATAAAGCCAATACATTCAAAATAAAATAAAAAATACAGAATAAAATAATACAAAAAAAACAGAATTAATAATAAATAAATAGTCAGAAAGTTCCTTCTATGACGAACCAAAGAAAGTTGAATGCAAATAAAACTAATACTCCACTGACGAATCGCACTCTTAATCTTACTGTTTTAGTACCAATAAAGTTAACTAATCCTTACATAATTTTAAAACAGACCATTAAAATTTTTATTGATTATTTAATGTTATTATAATTATTAATAGCTTATTGTGTTCTACTAGATTTGGAAATTAATGGACGAAATATATTTTGGACACCTAATAAGTATAAAGTATATGTTGATAATTAAGAATGGGAACGTGTTTACGATTTGATTGAGCTATGACCTCAGATATTCTGTTTATATTATTTCGGACATTATCTTTAACTTATTGAAATATATTACTATAAACATTTATTTTTATATTTTAAAACAAAATGTTGACGTAAGATTTTTTTGCATAATCACTTAGTTATGTGATATCACGCATTTATTTTAACAAAACGAAATCACTAAAAGAAGATTTAAAAAAATAACATATTCCTGTGTATTAATCCTTAATTAGTATTTATAATTTTAAAGTGAGCATATAAACCTAATTAAAATATATGCGTTATTCATTGCACGAAACCCTATACTACTCATGTCATTGTTTAGATTTCAGATAAATATTTACAATTACATACTCGTTTCAGTATTTCATTGCGAACGTTTCATATCGCGACTAATTGTAAGTGACATTCACGTGCAGTCTGTCTATTCTTTGTGTGCTGTGCAAATCAACGTTGTTGCTAATTACGTTTCTCGGAGTTGTTACTTTCAAAGTCAATATGTGTTTAATATTTGCAACAAAAGAATGCATGCATGTAATGCAATGTAGGCGTCGACTCATGGTTCAAATAAGTCGTAGGCCAAACTTTAAAATGTATATAAACATTCGCTGAAGGTATGTCGGCACACCATTTTATTATCAATCTCACTTTAACGTGCACGTCCGCATAATCATTGGATGGATACTTTTGCTCAACCTATGCCGTGCATGGTATTAATCTACGTTGCGTTGTCGAAAACATGTTTTTTTATCGGTATAACCACTAATAGTAATTTAGAGTAAAAAACTGCAATACTGCGCAAAATCGTTTAATGATAAACAAGGAACTACGCAAATGAATAAGGATAACTAAAATTGTCGGATCTTGAATGCTATTGAAATTTCGCACGTACGAGTTTTTTACTTAGTTCCTGGCAGGTACGTTCGATTGTTATTGGATGGATTTTTTGCTGAACCTATGCCGTGCATGATATTATTTTACGGGTTTTGTTTGTATTGTCCGAACCACGTTTTTATGCCAGGGATGACCAATAATAGTAATTTAGAGTAAAAAACGGTAGAGATGATTTGAAATGTAAAGGACACAGGCGTGGCTATGCGCACAAACAGCTTTTTGGTCTCTATCCATTCTGAATATCTATTTCTTTCTCTAGTCATTCACGATTTCATGGAAACCGTTAAAAGAAACTTGTCATAAAATAATTAATTAGAAATTACATTAAAATACAACAATCGTTAAAAATGTTTAGATCTGTGTGATACTGAAAAATTAATAGAGTCATCCTTGCTGTCTGCATTTATTACTTTCTTATAACTCAAAACGTAAGGAAATTCATAAATATAAAAAAGTACAGTGAGGGACACTATTTATTTTTCTTGGTTGCATTTGGCAGATTTAAAAATAATTATACTACAAGTAGTACTATAAAATGCTTCAAAAAGCATACATAAGTACTTATAATTATATTGAGCACCGATCTCTTTGAACGTCACAAAGCTCAACCCAATCCAATGTGTGCTAGATGACTAGCTTTAACCTCCACGGCATTGAATCATTAAATTATATCGTGGAATCATAAAAAATATTTCCTGCTTGAGCATTGATAATAAACCCTGATATGTCACTCAATTTATAACATGCTACCAAACGGTCCCAAATTATAATCCGATACAAACAAACATTGACGAGGGAATTAAATTGACTATAGTAGATGTTCTCTCTGTCATATAAATAAGAAGTAAAATATTCTCGGACATTAAGATGTGCATTTTTCAACATCCCTTACAAAAAATGTTGTTTTGTTGTGGATGTATCTAATTGTCAACAAAATTTCAGGAGTAAAAATGTTGGGCGACTTCGAAGAAGATTCCTCATCGTCCGGTGGAGAACGAACACCCTCCAGAAAACCATCGGCGAACCAACATGTTCAGCAGAACCCCACCATCCTTTCTTCGTTGAGAAGTGTGCTGATCGTCATAAGCTCGGCGCTGATATGCTTCGCGGCCGCAAGAAACACAATCACCTGGTAACTATTGCGGATTACACGAAAGTTGTCCATAACATTGGGGCGTTTTTCAAGGCACTGCCAGAAATTTTGGGGCGCGTCCGGCGACTTTTGGCAATCGCAGTGGGATAAGTTCATAGACACGGTAGGTGACGATCCGTTCACGTTTTGGGTGTACGGTTCGACGATTCTGACGACAGGGGTGTATTGGATATTCGGAGGCATTTATACCATCTTGGATTTAACCAATAAACCGGCAGCTTTGAGAAGATATAAAATTCAACCGGGTACTAATGAGCCAGTAGATACAAAGAAGCTATTAAAGGTATCACCCTAACATTGATATAAATTTATTATTATATTTTATATATTTTTCTCTTGGTTGATATCAAAAGTACAGTGGCCTTGTTTAGTTATTTAAAGAGTAACTTAGACATTGTATGCCATTATGCAGAGGATCTTTACAACCATCCGTATAATAGCTTTAAAAAAATGACAAAAATCTGAACAAAAATTTTGTATCAAATTAATACTACTGTAAAAAATATTACGGACTTTTTCCCAACCTGTAACTCCTTTAGTTAATGCAATCCAATTTTGATTGTTTAAAATTTATTTGTTATTTGTTTCCTTGTGGTTATAAAAAATGACATATTTTCATTTCATAGTTTAAAAAAATATATTTTAATTGCTCATAGAAAATCTTTCAGTTAAACATTTTCTTTTACGCACACCTGTATCTTATAAAATAATTATTATGTATTGTTATTCTTTTAAGGTCATATGGTGCGTTTTGATAAATCAAATCGTTGTAGCGATGCCACTGGCCTTTGTAATGTTTTATTTAATGCAATGGAGAGGACTTCCTCCTCTTCGAGAGTTGCCCACTTTTCACTGGGTACTTTACGAGTTAGCCATGCACATATTAATGGAAGAAATAGGATTTTATTACTCCCATAGGTAAGGTGGATCTAGTAACACAACTAAGTAGTAACACAACTAAAACATTAAAGAGGATTTTTTTTAGGATACTGCACAGCAAATACTTATACAAACATATCCACAAGCAGCACCACGAATGGACTGCACCTATTGCAGTTACAGCCATATATTGCCATCCCGTCGAACACATATTCTCGAACCTTTTACCGCCATTCTTAGGCGTATTTGTTATGGGTTCGCACGTCGCCACAGCATGGTTATGGTTTTCTTTGGCACTTCTGTCGACGTTAAATGCACATTCTGGATACCACTTGCCATTTTTCCCGTCACCCGAGGCGCATGATTTTCATCACCTGAAGTATATATTGTACAAATTCTAAATATTTATTTAAAAAATTAATTTTCAGATTCAATCAATGTTTTGGTGTTCTCGGAGTTCTTGACCGTTTGCACGGCACAGACACGAGTTTCAGATCGACAAGAGCCTACACAAGGCACATAATGATGTTGAGTTTTCTGCCAGCCAGGGAAGCTTTCCCGGATCCAAATCTTTGCAAACACAAGTTTGGGAAGCAGTAATCCACCGATACGTTTAGATAATTTTTAGGTATAACTCTATTATTTACGTATAATTTTAAATTATATCGATAATGTGTCTTCAGATATTACGTTCTAAAAGACATTTTTGATACTGTAAAGAATTTTTCTTACAATTGCAGCCTCGGCGGTCATAAAATGTTTATGGTGTTATTAATGTCTTTGGTCGGTGCAAAATATACGTTTGGTGAAATAAAATTGGATAGAATACGATTGATTGAATTTTGACCATAAATTTTGTATTTATTCGATCTAAGGTCATGTAGTAAATGCCGATAATATACAGCAGTAGCGAAAAATCAACTAAGAATGATTTCAAATCCTGATTTATGACCAGGTTTTTCGTAATATAATCATAAGTAATATTGCAAACATTCCACACTTAATTTCTGGGAATGTTTAGGGTTTAATAAATGTTTGTGTTTAATGTAAGATGTATCTTTTCGTAGCAACGGACCAAATGTAAAAATATACAGTACCATGTTTCTTGGGCTCTACATATTCCCTAGTTTTGTAATAATTTTATACAATCGATAAATTCATCATCATAAATAAAACAACTAGTAAAAATACTGATTCATTTTATAAATGAATAACTTAAAATAGAGCAAATTGATTCAGATTATACAAGTGATCAATGCTGATCTGTTTTGCAGTCTTTGGTTGTATTAACAAGTTATTATTATTGATTACACTTACATTACGTGTTTTTGTTGGCAATTACCAAATAAACTAATTATAAACGTTCGTGAATTCGCAACTTTTTAAAACACTTGGGTATATTTATTTACGTTCCATTGATCACTGTACAAAATTTAATGGCAGCTAAATAATCCATTGATTAATATGAAGACAAATAATAAAACGCCGTTATCTCACAGAATATACATTCTAATGGATAAAAACTAACGATTATCCCATGGTATAAAAAAACAGATGAAAGGCCCAATTATTATTATTAGTATTTGTTATGCAATTTTAAATTTCATTGCAGATATGTATGCTTTATTTCCGCCATTCATTCATTCAGCAATAAACTGATTTATTCAGTTTATATTTTGATCATCAAATCAAAATGGACCAAATGTAAACTAAAATCTGTTTTTAATCCCTCATTTTCCAATCCAAATCAATTAAAATTGGCAATTTTTAATATATTCCAATGAATTAAGAAAGGGGTGGACGGTTCAAATGATCGCAGATGAAATCAACTGTTGTGGTGTAGCTTAGCTATAACAGTAGGCATAGGCATATTTGCCTAGTTCTATATGTGTGTTCACAAAACGAAAACTTTGGAATTATGATTACTAAAATAAAGAATTCTGGAACATCTGTTTACATCTTCCCATCCTGATTATATTTATCTGTTTGATTTAAAAAATATTAATTTGGAACATGTAAATATAAAATATATTATTAAATTGTAACTGTAATCATATATTAATTGCTATGATTATGGTAAAACCTCGATTATACAATAAGTATAAGGATCTGTCTGTGGTATGTTAAAATAGGTTGTTTATATCTTGTCCAGGATGTCAGTTTTGCAAAAAATGGATAATTGAGGTTGGACTGTATGAACAGAAGTGGTGAAATTTCGTTGAGTTCATAAAATAAGTACCTATTATAATTTAATAGATGTTGCAAAACTGTCTATAACAATTAGCATTGTTACCAAATATTTCTAATTTTATGAACGTATCTACCAGGAAAGAGTGTGGTGAGTTAATTGAAAGATTGTTGCATTCGTCAAATTATACTAAAGTTATACAACAACACTCTTGTGTGTATGATTATCCAAGCAATAAATGTATTGATTTTATGTTGCATTTCTCATTTAATCATGTACATGAACATAGAACCGTTCGTGTTTTGCCTTGCGGTGTGTAATTTTGGTTTTCAAAAGAGTCATCTTGAGTAGATTGCATCTCAGCCAGGGGAGGAATTATTGTAGTGACCATTTATTTATGCGAAAAAATCCTTATATAACAATGGTGAGTGTGCCAAAGAACTATAATTTTGTGTAAATCTTGTACGTTCTAAACATACAAGTGATCTTGTGACAATTTTATCTGAACGTGAGAAGTTGTGAATGCCGACATAAGCAGATTTCTTAAAAATCATCTCACATCTGCGTGCAAATGCTTTTCTTGTTCTCTTTTATTATTCAGTCTAGAGAATTTGAATTGAAAACATAAACGAAATAAAAAGTTAAATAATAATAATAATAATAATAAATAAAATAAAATTATGGCGTAAATTATTTATTGCTGTAATATATACTGCTAGCTGCTACCTAGAAGTAAATATAAACCCCACACCTGTAATTAATAAATCGCAGCAACACTGCATGTCATGTAGACTTGAATAATCGAAAGCTTTGATCGAACAGTAATTATTGGATTAGCTCCGCTCAATCATTCAACATTTAAATATAGTACCGTAGTACAAGACACAATACAAATAAAGTGAATAGAATAAAACAAAAATCGTTAAAGAATTATGTACTCATAAAAAAATACATTTTGTTACAAACGTATCACAAAATTATTGCATTTACTTTAGCACCTTAAAATGTTACATCAATAAAATACACGATGAAAAATCTACGTCGGTATTTAACCAACGTAGACGTGCTTATTCAATTTGGCCTTAAACAGTCTGTAAGTTCGGAAGTACTAATTGTTATACATCCCGTCGATTAGGAAATCCATTCTTGCGTAATGTCTGTGACTCCACCATTCCTTTCCGCGTTTATACAAAATATTCACGACGATGGCGACAACAGGCACCGATAAAATCACTGCGACAATCGGAATAACGAAGTTATATTTTTGGTTCTGCTCCTTGTTCTTCTCGTACAAGTCGATTGAAAGCATGTCCGTTGCAGAACCATTGGTTTTATCTCTCGGTAAATCATTTGACGGTTCTTCATCGGTTGCTGTAAATGTCGGTTTTTTAGGTTTTAACGTCGTTTCTGTGCTAACTGTGTTAGTCACGGATGTAACGTTTTTCAATATCGGCGTTGTAATGTTATTAATATCAATGAAGGTCACCCCCTTTTTAGGAACAATTTTACCGTGTCCGGTGATCGTGGGTGAATCTTCTAAAGTAGTTGCCTTTTCGGATATCGGTATTATTTTCTCTGTTACTGCGCTGGGAGTCGTTTTCGTTTCAATGTGCAACACGCTGATCATCGGAGTTGTCGAATTAACAGGCACCGTAATTTCACTCGCCTTTTGAGTTTTATTCGCCTCGACGATTTCGCCTTCACGTCCATAATGCACAATTTGCGTTGTTGGTTTAGCTGCACCTACAGTCCCTGACGAATTCGTCGGAGTACTTACACGATTAGACGGTGTTGTAGAAACAACACTAGGTACATTGAGTGTAGCCGATGTGGAATTTACGGTTTCCTTCTCCACTTCGAGAGGCTGAATTTTTATTATTTCCACGAGCGTATTGTTCGGCTTGATATTCTCAACCTTTGAACTGGAATTGCTTCTACCTGTTTCAGTTGCGTTGGAGTATGTGAACAGTGTTAGTAAAATAAAAAAATACGGTAATGCACGTAAAACAAACATTTTTATAAAAACTATAGATTTACATAGGTGGTCGGTAAATTAAAACGGGAAATAAAAAATAAAAATCGTAAACATAATATACACAAGCTGTCACTTCAGTCGGAAAGTGACAGCGAGTAAAGTTTGCGACGATTCGGAGGTAAACGTCAACTAGTGAAGGTAGATACGTAAGACGAACAGAGGCGGATTCAGGATACCCGCAGCTTCGAGAGCCCAGAAAACTGGGTAAATTATTGCTTATAAAACGAAATTAATACTTGAAACCACGTGCCAACATTTATTTGGCACGTGGTTTATTTAATGAACCAAGTGTAAAAATTGATTAGGGACTAGTTTTACGCGTAGTACCTAAATAATTTAAAATTATTAAAATTGGTAAACAAACCAAGAAAGGTTTGTTTACCAATTTTAACAATCCTATAAAAAAATATTTTTGTTCATAACCTTGTGGAATAATCATTGGATTTCGGGTTGAGATGTTTCCCATGAAGGAGAAGAAACTTTACATTAATGATAGAAGTGGAAGAAATTACCTCTAAACCTAATCTCAAAGAGTTTAAAAATTTGACAGTGCAAAATGCAGATAGACCAAATATTAATAATAGAAAATAAAAGATGAACATAATGCAACTCCACATCATACAGGAGATATAAGTGAACTCGAGAGGATCTCTATGGTATACCTTAGTAAAATGATTGGTCCTAATCGCGCAAAAAATGTTGAAAATTTGTAAAAACTATAAATGTATTAACATCAGAACTAGAAGATTCATTAATATGCTTTGACGATCTAGCCAATTCAATATAAATAATTCAAGAGAATGGCTTGCAAAGTTGGAAATCTGCAGCCATCATTACATTCGGAAGAGTCAAGTTGCTGGATGTTAGAAGACAACTTGTCTCATCAACATCAACATCCTATTCGTATCTGCTGTTTCTTTGTAATGAATGAAAATATCGGAAAACAATTTATATATTTTTATTTGGTAAAATACACTCTGATAGTTCCAACGCAAAAATAAATAATCTATAATATAACAAAAAATAACTTATACATATACGCGTGTAGTCACGACATAATCGAATCTTCATCACAATGTTGCTTGGCAAATGGCAAAAATTGGGACAACAAACGCTGAAAGTTCCAGGATTGCTGAGGTATGCCCCGCGCGTACTCTAATTCTATATACAAATTACCTAAACTTATGACACTGAACGAAAAACACATCAACGTCGCAAAACAAAAAATCTCGTGCAAGGAGCCGTCTTCTGACCAATTCTTGTACTTGCTTCTTGTTGTTTTGCCAAATTCCTTCACGCGATAAATGATCCTTTGTCTACAAACAACGCCGTTTATACATTGCAAAAGTATGAATTTCCAACAAACCAACTTTAGAGGTAAATCGGCATTTTGTGTTTTCATAGATTGGTTGTCTTCAGGGCCAGAAGCGGGTTCTTCGATTTCAGAATTTATAATGGGTTCTATTGGGTTCGCCTGCTCCGTGATGTTTGGTTCAACCCCTTCGACGGTTCCTTCCCTTATTTTAACAAGATCTACCCCCAACCTAGAAAAAAAATTTAGTTTTAGTGTCGGACAGGAAGCGTCTGTTATATTTACTCTAATCGTGAAGGTCGTACTGTCCTAGGTAGTGCAGACGCCCTGAGCGAAAGTTCCGACGTCCTTCTTGTTATCCTTCGCAATTCGGACAGCGCTTTCGAAGGATCTTGTTGTTGCGACATACTGGCAATGCTGGCACGCCGTTTACTAACAGGTGCAGTATTTGTTAATGAGCCTTTTATTTTGGACGTTGATGCTTCTGATGAGTTTGAATCTTGTAACATCCTCCTACAAAAATAAAATGTTGAGAAATATATTATTAACCAGAAATTAAATTTCAGTTAGAAGTAAAAAGACGGACGATTTATGTCGATGTACATATCGAATGATTTATATTACTGCGTCATTTAACGGTACGTCGCCGAATGATTGCGACCGGCGTTGCCATTTCGATTCGTGTCAAAATGTTTTTGTTTTTAGACAAACTAAGTTATTGAAATAATTTAATTTAACAAAATCAAAGTGAGATACACTTTCAGAACATTAAATTGTCTGTTTTCAAATTTTCAAGAGCACGTTTTGCTTTTAATAAATACAAAATGGTCCATAATTTTTTTATTATATTTATCTTACTTTGTGTATTGTAAATGTCGCCTCGCGGAATCTCGCTGCTGCTTAAGCAAAGTGACGTGGTTGATCATCAAATGCACCGACTGAGCGAGACGTTCTTCATGCTGAACGGCTCCGAATCTTTCCGCAGAGGTTGCCGCATGAGACGATGCCCTCATTACGACGTCGACTTGCGCTAACAAGTCTGTTAAAAGTTCCGTAGTTTCCGCGTCTACACAGAGCGGCTGTATTCGATTTACTTTTTCTATCAGCCGTTCTATTTCGACTGTTAAATTCGTTTCCGTTTGATCTCGATAGCGTCTTTGTCTTTCGCACCTGTCTTTGATCGTCGCCGCGTCTATTGTGAAAGCTAACGCCAGGGCGACGAATTTCTGCTCCAATTCTTCTTCGTTTATTCGCTCCCTGAAAAAAACAAAACAAAACGGTAAGTCATCTTCAATTATGTGGGTTGCAGATGGCGAAAATATTTTCCCAGTTTTATTTCTTTGTGGGACGCGTGTGAATGTTTATTAAGGTCAGATCGATATACGACGTACCATACGTGGATGAAATAAAATCGTGACATCTACATTTTAGTTCTTCGTTTCATGCACGTTACAAAAATAATTTACTTGACATAGCACATAAAATAAATTCCTTGTTCCTATGCTGCACTGCAAAGATTTTATAGAAAATTTCTTCGTGTTATTAACTTCTTTGATCGTTTGGTGATCGAGACAAATAAAATTAACACAAGATTTTTTCAGGACTTTCTCAGATTCCAGATTCCTTTTCAATCCAACTGAAAACCGACCCAACTAAGTTCAACGCCAGCATTTTCCTGAATTTAATTCAAAAGTTATCTTTTATTCTCATACATTCCATAAGTTTCTTGAATTCCACTACATTTGTTATTTAACCATATCTTCAAAATTTACAAGAATTAGCTCACTGCTGGTACCCCAGCCCTTGAAATTTCTCTGTGTACAGTTTCTTTTCCAACTTGTTGGAAATTTTGTTGAATTTTACAGACTAGCAGTCCCTTACTCCACCATTTTTTGGAAATTGGAAATTTTGATTGGATACTCACTTAAATGTTCTTATTAATGTAAATGTTGCCAGATCTTTTAAAAATCGCTAGAACTAATCTTGCAAATGATAGATGAAGATGACATTAATATATTTCGGATAGTATTAAATTTGTTTGTGCATGAATTTCATAGTTCAAGTTCAAGAACATTTACGCGATAAGAAAATAAAGCTGACTTTGCGAATTTTTGATTATTTGCACAAAAGACGAATGCTCGAGATTTTTTCATCCTCCGCCTTCGCCTCGGCTAAAAATACATCTCTCTAGATATACAAATAATTATTATGTGGGCATGAAATTCTACATAAAGAATCTTATGAATCTATAAGCAAACACCCCCTCAGCTGGTAAGGAAACCACGCAAACTTCAACGTGACCTTTATTTCCAAATAAATCATCGAAATAATCTGCTCTGCTCTGTTGTTGTACGTCATTGGCTTGATTCATGAATGGGGCGATTATTTAATTGGAATTCAAAAACGCTGACGTGACGAAAGCTGGGTGGCTTGAAATCTTTGAAACGCAAATCAGGACGAAGAAGGACAAAGGACAATTCTGCTCCATACATTCCTTAGTCGTTGACATCTTTTTGGATCTACTCAATATGTTTCGCTTGAAATGTTAATTTTTTAATAGACACAAACCAAGACAGCGATTGGCAATCATTTATTTCCTCATGTAATGTATAATCTTCGACTTTTAGAATTACAAGATTATTGTTTATACACCCACTTGTTTCATTTTCACCAATAACTAGTTTTGATGAGGGTCTGTTAGCTCGTTGCATATCATGACTAGTACTGTAGATGAAGGTGGTTGCCACTAAATGGAACTGGACGTATGATATTTAATATAGCTGTTAAGACAACCCACGATACGGATTGTAATCTATCTCGATATATTTTCCCCTGATAAATTGGTGAGTTGCCACGGAATTGCCTTCCAAACTTTGTAGTTAATGAAGGTTGAAGATTATCTGGTTGTCCCTATATAATAATAAGTGATTCGCCGCTAAGGGAGCTTTAAATTTTGGTTGAATCAATGTCGTTCCTTCATATGCTTCCCTTCACTTTCAGAGTCATTTCTTGCCACTTGGATTCCTCCATTCTTCCACAATTCCTGCCTAATTAAAATCGCCCTTCATCACGTCCAGGCATGTTGGCATTGATTTGCACCTCCTTCTTCCTTGTCCTATCTGCCACTCATCATGTCTCATCTGGTCTTATATTACTTTCCAGTTTCATACGATAAATATGTATATTAACATTCTTCTTCCTCCAGTTGCTGCAGAATTTTTTCCTTTGTTCGCTTTCTGTGGTGTCCGTTCTCCAATCTTATGTATGTATGAGTAATAATTTTTCTTCTTCCTTTGTTAATGTAATTGTTTCGGCACTATATGTTTTAATTTTGCCTCTTTTCGGAATATGCCTGCTGCCAGATAATTTTTTGTTTGCACAGAAAAGTCTACTTGATTGTTGTAGTCGTTTCTTGAACTGAGAAAACTTTCCACATTTTCATATTTTTTTCTAGTTGAGAACTAGAATTTATCATTTTTGTTCAGATTGCTAATTTGTTTCAGGTTTCAGGGACTTATCTGTAAACCTAATTTTAAGCCACACCCCTTGCCAGTAACAGTTTGCTATCAGAGCAGCACTTTGGTACTATTCTTATGCTTTGAAAATTCATGCTGGGCATTGTCATCGCATTTTGGATAACTTGTTCCTCAGCTACTTCCATTCGGAAATATTATGTAATAATAGCAGTAATCTCAAGTAATAGAATTAGACTTTAAGTTTACAAAATCCTTCGTTGTTTCAGATAAATATTATATCTGAGTTAGTTTTCGAAAGTAAATCGAATGTTGCGATCTCTTTGTTTATATGCTCCATTATGGTACATGTCATATTATTTCTTTTCTATTGGGCCACGACTTTTGTATTGAAGTTAATCGCACGTACTAAAACTATAAGGCAAAAATGGTTTCATCAAATTGTAGTACTAAATACATTAAAATGTACCACTTATTGGACTACAATGAGAAGCAGGTCGCATGAACGTCAACGTTTTTACTAAAAAAGAGTACAGTTGACTGAACAACGAAATAATAATACAAGCACAATTTAATTTTTTTTTATTAGTAATTGAAAATTACAATTATTCAAGCTTAGGTTCCTACATACCTTGGTCCGTCGCCAAACAGCCCCATCTTTTCAAGGACCGAGTTTGGTAAGCTGGGAAATATTTCAAATGATTCCTCCGTAGTTCTAATTGAAGCTGCACCATCTGATTTTGATCGAAATCTTCGCACATCCGGTTCCTACAAACATATATATAAATTGAAATATTTGTAAAATTTTGTAAAAATTACTACACCGATGTTACCCATGCATAAAGTGCAAGATGGGATAATTAATTGGACGTTCTTTTAGATTTCGTTATGATCCCCTCATCAGGACATATGTTAAATAAATTATGAATAATCCAAACTATGTGTCATGGTGTAAATGAACTTTTCAACAGATTCCGGGCCAAACTCATCCTACAAACGACGTTGATATTAAAGCAAGGATACTGTAATCCTTGACGGAAATTGACAATTCCTTGAGGTAGTTTCTTGTTGACGCGGGACTGTGGGGCATATCAATGCGAATTTAAAACTACAGATTTAAATTAATTTATTGAATAATCTAAAAATTGAATGGATACGTTGGTTGTGTTCGTTTTGGTTGGAGGATTCTTTCGATTTGGTGTCGTTGTCGGGTTCTGTACAGATTCGACAATACGAACCTCATATTTTTCGTATTGGCAAGCATCGTATGTTACAAAGACACGAAGATGATTTTGAAGCAACATAATAATGTATGTGACAAAAATATGAATCAGGCAATTTCATACATTCTTCCAATATCAATTTATTGATTACTTAGTAATCGCCTTCGTTTACACAATCTATTGCTATAAAATTAATTAATTTATGGAACTTATTGATTTTTGGGGGTGGTTCAATTATACAATTTGTTCAAGCTGTGAAATCTTATGAAGGGGTTTTCTTGGAATCTGTTTGAAGATTCTAAGCTACAGTTACATCGTTTATAGTGATATCAAAAGCTGTGTTTATATTTTCAGAAATTGCCTAGCTTACAATCTATGAATATTAAAAGCAATTAAAGAAGGATTAGAAGGGAACGAAGAAAGTACAAGAGGAGCGAAAGGAGGTAAGGAGTAAAATACCGAAAAGAGAAGGGGGAGGCAAAAGGATACGGAAGAAAAGAAAGTGGCGGAGTCGAAGGACTATTTTAGTTTAGAAATGGGGCATAACATATTGTAAGGAGGTAAATATGCCAATAAAGTTTTTTTAAACAATTGTATGATAAATAGTGACGTATTATCCACATGAATTATTTCTATAATATGGTGTTTAAGTCATATCAGCAAACAATTACTGTCACATATTTCTCGTCAAAGATTTGATTTTTCAGACCGAATTAAACAGGACGTTTTGAGACGCACAAGGTACCGTTGTTTCCGTGTGTAATATTAACATTTTCGATACGAATGTTACGGGATATGTTTGTTAATATTGTGGGATAAATCTCGCCTCTTTACGTGATAATAGCGCACCACTTCCGTATTCGAAGCGATAAAATTATGTTAATTAAATATTAAATATTTCCACGCAAGGCGTTTTAAATAAACATATTACATAATTAAAAAAAAATATTGTTGCAAAAATTTTAAGATAATGCTTTTAACTTTTCATTGCAGTTAATGTTTTCTTCTCCATTTGTTGTTATAAGATATGCGTTGTTGTTACATAATTAAAAAAATATTGTTGCAAAAATTTTAAGATAATTCTTTTAACTTTTCATTGCAGTTAATGTTTTTTTCTCCATTTGTTGTTATAAGATATGTGTTGTTGTTGTTATAAGATATGTGTCATTAAATTCTGAAAGTAAAAAGAAGCAAATCAAACACTGTTGCAATTTAAGTTAATTAGGACGAATCAACTGTGATTAAATGGTGCAAATTTCGCGAAGATGTCGAAGTCGTGAACGTATCGACTTGAAAATATCCCCGATGATTTTTTGAACGTAACACGCACGCTGATATTTTTATTATAAACAATGTTCGAAGTTTTTATCACGCAGGGAAAATTCAACAGTCTAAAAATAGACGCGAATATGTGTATATAATATTATGTATAATTGCCGATATTGTTTGCGCGAAATCGAATTGCCCGTTGTAAAGTCCGATGTTTATATTCTGTTTGTTTGCACATGTCAATTCCTACCGGATGTCTAGTCATAATTTCATATTCGACATTGCGCAAAATGTGAGTTTTTGTCAGCATTTCCATGTGACTTTTGTATTGAGCTCGAATTTTTGTATATAATAACGTCCGTTTATTTTCTTTGACTTTTAATGTACGTCTCCGCGAATGAAGTCGTTATTTACAGCTCATTCAAAAACGCATATACGAAAATGATCGCGGTTTTTTCCCGTTAAACAAGTTCGACGCGAAAATAAGCAGATATATGCTGCGAGATTGTAAAAATGAACATATTATAAATAGAGGATGGATACTGCACACTACGCCAAATTTATTGAGTTAAATGTAGTGGGCGCTAATGAACACCAAACTTCAATTAATAGGTGGACGTAAATACGGTGTAATGACTTGGTCGAAACATAAAATACTTCTTTATTACTCGAATGTTATTTTACAAGTGTTGCTAGATATTTACTTCAATTAATTTGAATAAAAATTATTAAAAAGATTTCTATCGAATAAATTATAGTCCTCGTTACCTGCTTTGTTTATGGGTTTGAAAATAATAATTGTGCATGCAAAGTTAATTTAAAAATTAGAAGTGTTTGTCATCTTCAGCATCCTTAAATTTCTGGAGGATCCGTGTAACATGTTCACGATCTATGCTAGGACTAGCCAGGACATCGATTTTACTGTTTTGACTTACATAACAACATAGATAATTATTACATCTAATTTTCCACAGGTTAGTTAATCTCAAATGCATACTCAAACCACAGATTGAGCATTCACTGCTACGTAATTGCAGTGGTTTTTGTCGCCCAACTAAGTTGGTTTTGTACAAAGCAATAAATATATTAAGATGATGACAGACATTTCGCTCGTTATTTTGAAGATTAATATTTCAAGTTGCCAAATTTTGCCTTAAATTGATGGGTTACTTTTGGTTGTGTGGAAGCCCAACTTCAAATCTAGCAATTGAAGCTTTAAACGGTAGCCACGTCAACCCAACCCAACCCAACGCGTCATTGATTGAGTTGAGGTTTGAAGGTTGCATTGAAGAGTTTCAAGTTGAAAAAGCGAAAGTATTGCCTTCAATTGTTGGGTTATATTTGATTGTGTGGAAGCCCAACGCCAAATCTTATAATTAGGGTTTGAAACGATAGCCAAATCAACCCAACCCATCAAGGAAAACTTTTGCTTTTATTGGATTTATTTCACCAAATCTTCGACGAGTTAGCTTGGTTGGGATTATATTTTGGTTGAGAAACGATAGCCAACCCAATCTATAATGGAAAACTTAACGTAACGTAAAGTAACGTGAATTGAATTCGGGTTCGTTGGGTTGGGGTGGAGTGGAGCAAGTATGGAAAATCCAAACTATTGGCAATTTGGTATTGGTTTTCTTTTAATATTGCTCCAACTGAATTGGTTTGGATTGATTTAGGTGTCAAATGATCAAATTGAAATCTTAGAATATGTGTTAACCCAATGCATCGTTAATTGAATTGGGTCGGGTTGGGTTGGCTAGTGTTAATTCTACTTAAGTCGAGTTGCTTTGGATTGATTTATGTGATGATCAAATTGAAATCTTAGAATATGGTTGAGTTGTGTTCGTGTTGATATCAGATTTATTAGTATTTGCTTGAGTTTGATATGGAATTTTAAACTTGGGATTTGAAACTCATCAAGACATCGGGCTAGGGTTTCATTTTGATACGGTTTGCAAATTGCAAAGACAATTCGAATAAGCATTTTGGTTTGATTGTGGATTGGGCTGCAAAATTGGAAGTTGACAGGTCGACCTATCCAAATCGAATTGCGAATCGTATCGTAATAATAATGAAGTTTAACTTTGATACGATTCGCGATTTGCAATTTCCACCAGCGGAACAAACATTTCGATTATTAAATTTTGCTTGAATTTATTTTTAAAAACCAAGCTAAGCTTTGGGTTGGGTTGGGTTGGGTTGCAAAGTCTGATTATTGGTTCGTGTTAGGTTATCTATAACAATTTGTAAAATGTTATCAGTTTAGCACTAGATATATGAGGTGTACGTAGGTGTGGTAGAAAAGTAACGAGATTATTTTTTATCAGTTATTCTCTTCAAATGTAATTCAATTGGGCAGATCTACATCGACGAAGGCGTTGTTTTATGGCACCAAGAAGATGGCACCAAGACGACGTCGTGGATTTTAATCGTTGGGAATAAAAAAAAGTTACACGGATGGAGATCAGGTGACTGGGAGGATAGGGAACCACAGGTTTCCCCTTTTCCGTCAAAAAGTGGTCGATGATGATGGCCGTGTGACAGAAGACGTTGTCATTGTGGAGCATCCAATCACCGTCAATGTAATCCTTGACGCCAAGCAGATTTCAAGGACTTTTATAAAAGCCTTGGTTGACAGTTTATCCTGGAGGCACAAATTCAAAAAAAAAACTTTACTTATCACGTTCTCTAGGGTCGCGTAGTTATCGCACTACGTTGCAACTTTTACTAAACGTCTAGAAAGGGATCGACGTGCAAGCTGTGTATAGGGGAACCCAACACTCAGTATTGCCAATTTCATTAATTTTCTGCCATACTTCTAGTTCCTTCGAACGTCGAATTAAATTGGAACGTAGCGCTCATAAGCAGGAACGAATTGCTCATATACTTTTTTGTCGACGGCTGTAAAGTATTTGCAACTCTGTACAGTTGGACCACTGTAATTACGCAGCAGTATAGACGTATAGATCGCGCTGGTACAAACACCTTGTTATTCATGCTGAACACAACTGTAATCACCTTAGTACATTCCCTCAAATTTTATTTCAAGAATAAGAGTTTCAAAATCAGGTCATTTTGTGAAAAAAATTTAAGAAAAATTATTCAACCATGTGGTAATTAAAAACACCATCCATGACGTTCAAGGACTCTTGATTTTCTGGTGCATTCTCTTCACTTTATTATAATGCGTTGACTATTTATTTATATTAAGTGTAAGCGTAGTCTCGTCTGCTGAAACGAAATATCGCCCGAATTTTCAGTCTGTCGCAGTACAAATGTAACACAGTGACGTTTTCATTACAAATGCCTGTTAATTTTTACAAATTACAATCATCGACAAATCAAAACGACACCTACGATACATGCGTCGATTTTTCAGGCGTTGATCTACCAATCAAATTATTGTTAAATGCCAACTACTCAAACATAATTATCACAAAAATACAATACGACAATTTTTATTAAAATTCCGTAACACATCGCATTAATCTGAATTAATTTTATTTGATAAGAAATGTTCATTGTGTAAAGTTATATGTTAAAGTTTGTTTAGGAATTTCCTTTACTTGCACAATATCATTGTTGACCCGAAACAGATGCGTGTTCATTGTTTATAAACTCCATGGTTGCACACAGCAATAGCTTTAAACATAACGTATTTCATAACAGAATTTGTACAAATATCTCAGCATATATGCACGTTTGTGATGTTTCCTCCAAGGTCTATTTGATTAACGATTTTGAGAGGAATTTGACATGTATCAGTGTCGAATATCGTAACATTCGTTATATTTCGTTAATTTAAACCGTTCAGGAATTATAATAAAAATGTCATAACGAATTTAACTTTAATTAAAACAAATAAAATAATAAATATAATAAAGTAAATGAAACGTAACAATATATCGTTTCTAATTAAAAATATTGTATACATAGCGATTAAAAATTAATGCATGTTTACATCGATTACTCCTCTCCGACCATACTTAACGTAATAGCTCTATTTCTATTGCACATTAAAACTATGTAATAGATCAAAAATAATGATAAAATTACGTATCATTTTTAATCATCATAATTGCCGATAAATTCTAACTTAATATCTCTCATAACCTATTTATGTGCTTGTCATTATAGAGAATAAGCAAATTAATTGAAAACATTACCATCGAAATCTATTTGCAATTTCGCAATTATTTTGCATGATCGCGCAAATATTTGCGCTCTTTGAGAAAACTGCCCATCTTGCTAAATGCCGGTTGTTTTAATTTATATAAACGCGCGGTTTTCGCTCGTCGCCCACGCGGGCACCGCAATTATATTTTTCGGTGAGGCGAAAAACAATATTTGTGCGAATCTTCAAATAGCGGTGGTGGAGAAATAAACAAAATATCGAAGCGAAAATACATGGAGTGCCAAGCAATTTCGATTTATAACTGGCGTATTCTGGTGTACACATGTGAATCATGTGTATTTTTGCGGGAGGTGTAAATCAGTGATGATTTATAGCTGTAGTCATAATTTTGTTTGTTATTGTTGTTGACGTTAATATCATTGTTGGTAAAAATTTTTGTTTGTTTTTTGTTTCTCGAATTATGAAATTGTCATCCTTGTCACCTGTGCTACAAATAACATTGAAATAATACGTTAATTGACCGACTAATATCAAGCCTGAGTCATCTGGACGACAACTATTGTAGGTATGAGGTTGATACTGTTGAAATTATATACCGGCTTGAATTTTCGAGTTATCAAACAACAATAACCTCATATTTTCAAACAAAGTTTCAAAGTTAGAACTTGGAGTGCGGCAGAGTTATACGAAAATTCATAAAAATTATCCCCGATTTACCTTAAGAGTCATTTGCCGTAGCAAAACGTGCAATTTATATTAATTCAAGATAATATTTGTTTACACATTTTCAATAAAAGAACCTCATATATTTTGATGTTCACGTTATTTAGCTTTAAATACATTTAGTTCGTTGTGTATCAAATTCTACAATATTTATGTATGTTACACACACAGGTCGTATACACTTATCATTGGCGATGTCTAACTATTTCCTGGCGTTCACAAAGCCTAATCCGTTTTCATCGATTCGATTCGATTACATTTTATTCGTTACTAAGACAAAATTAGCTAGCTCACATACATTTACTACACTTTTTCACAATTTATTTATCCTTTGAGACTATATCTTCAGATCTAGATCTTCAGCAGCACTCTGGCTAATTAAACCAGAGACGGTCAAACAATTTTAATTGTTTTCCATCAATTCAATTAACATTTTTTGACAATCATTTAATTATCAATCACCCTTTTATATTTTTGAATAAAATCGATACTGCCATCATTATTTTTCTTCGAATTTAATATTTTCGTATGCTCGCGATCGCTTTTTCATCCCACCGACGACTGAAGGTTCGTCGTAAATATAATTTAGAATTAAAATGCGTGCGTCGTAGTCCACCAAAATTATTCCCATAAAGTTTAGCTAATTGATTGCCTGCGTTGCTTTTGTTGACACATCAAGTCGTCGTTATAGGTCTCTCGGGCTCGTTTGGTTTGAAAATTTCCTAACCGCGTTTGTGATTCAGGGAATACCTAATTTAGTTTTTCAAAGACTAAAAGGCGTAGTTTATTTGCATTTGTTGGCTTGGCACCGTCAAATAATTTTTGCTCTAGGCTTAGGAATATGTATGTTTAGTTTTAAGGTTACCCCAAAGGTGACCCAGTGAAAAGGTTATCTTCAAAGATTATACCTTGGCTAGATTAATATTTTTACTGAAATACATATATAATTATTATTTTTTAATTCAAGACGTTTATGCATTTATAAGTTAATTCGTTGACAACATACTTTATCAGCTTATTATGGTTAATGCAACCACTCCATTCCAAAAATTAATTCTTACATACAAACTACACGAATTTAATCAAATTCCGAATAACCCACCAACGGACCCCGCTAAACAAAGACAAAAGTCGACAGTTGAGAATGGACGCACACAACCTTCATTTAAATGAGGTTAATAAAATAGTTGATTCGATTGATTTGTATGTTAAACGACTTGACCTTTGGAACCGTATTCCCCATTCATTGCAAATGCCGTTTTATTTATGGAGAAAACGGAACGTGTTGTCGACGATTTAACCGTGGTTTGCAATAACAATGCGGAGTCAAGTTCGAGCAATTTTGCGAAATATTCCAAGCTAGTTCTCGTTAAACGAAATTTTGCTGCTTCATCTTATAGTTTATGGACACAGGCCAGCACAAATAATTAAGACCGGCACAGTAATAAGTGGAAATAGTAATTTGTTATGTTTAAGATATGGAAATAAATATAGGTTGTTAGGGTAATTATTGTAACTCAGTCGCGCTGCCGGTACTTATGAAATTCGTGTTTTACTGCGTACTCGTTATTTTTATGTCCTTGTTGATAGTTGTATATGTTTACGTGCAGATATGACTGGTAAAAATGATTATAAATGCTTTATGCATAACAAATTTACAAATAAATTCACTTATATGGATTCGTTTAAAATTATACTTTAATGGATACTAATTGCAATGAAATAAATGAATGAATTGGGTAGATATATACGAGGGGAGATCATTATTTAGCGTACGTATTAATCATTAGTAGTTAGGTTGGTTCCATTGTAGTTTTGTCACTTGTTACCTGTTCAAATAATTTAGCATTTAAGTAGACAAGAGATATTTTAAAAATGGAAAAATGAGAGGTTCGTGCAGTTATAAAATATTTGCAAAGGAAAGGGTTGTCGCCAAAAGAAATTCATGAAGACATGGTAGGTGTATTAGGTGAGGGTGCTGTTTGTTACCAAGTGGTGAAAAATATGTCTCGAGAATTTAAATTGGGAAGATAACCATGCGAAGGGTATTGGACGACCAGTGATTGTCACTACCCAAGAAAATATTAATCGTATACACGATATGGTAATGACAGATAGACGACTGACCATTCGCCGGATAGCCGAAATGACGAATTTTTCTTATGGCCACAATGTTTCGGGACGCAGACGGAATTTTGATGATCCATTTTTTGGAACGTGGACATGCAAAAACAGGCTCTATGTCAATTTAATTTCAAGATTGCGCACCAACAATTTATTAATAAGTATAATATACTCAGTGACATATAAACTGCACTACCTAGAAGGGGTGGGAATTTTTGGGCCAAATTTGGCAGGAATAGTGGACTAGTCCAGGAAAATAGTTGATTAAAATTTGAAACCCAATCATCAAGTAGTCATGGGATTTTTGACGTTTCTGTCATTTTTTAGAGGTGGTAGACGAGCAATTATCGAGTCATTTTTTGAATTTGTTCCACTTTTTCGGATCCCGTTCTTTAGTTTAAAGTGTTTCAAGTGTTTAATGATGCCTAGAGAAAGGAGACCTCAAGTTTACCAGCAGTTGAGTGACTTTGACCGAGGGCGGATTGTTGGTTTACGAGAAGCAGGTTTTTCGTTTAGAGAAATCGGCAACCGTTTGGGACGGCACCACTCAACAATAATGCGTGTTTATCAAGCGTGGTCTGAACATGGGGTTGAACGTCGGAGAAGAGGCACTGGGGCTCAAAGACGAATCAATGAACGTCAAGATCGCCGCTTAAGACTAATGGCCTTGAGATACCGATTCTCTACAACTAGATCAATAGCTGATCAATGGATAGGTGAACAAGGTCATCCGATAGGCTTACGAACAGTTTATCGTCGAATAAGAACCTTTGGCTTGCTGTCTTACCGCCCACATCTTGTGCTACCCCTCACTGCTCAACATCGCCAGGAACGTTTGGCCTGGTGCACGGAAAGACTTCAATGGAACTTGGAGTGGCATCGAGTTGTCTTTAGTGACGAATCGCGATTTTGTTTAGGAATGCATGATGGTCGGATGACTGTTAGACGAAGACGTGGAGAAAGGCGCAATCCTGAATTTTCGATTGCGAGGCATGTTCACCGAACTGTGGGGTTGATGGTGTGGGGTGCTATTGCTTACGGCAGTAGGTCACCCTTGCTCTTCATGCGGGGCAGTATGACCGCCCGACGCTACATTGACGAAGTGGTAGAACCACATGTTCTTCCATATCTTCGAGGGCTGGAAGACCCACTTTTCCAGCAAGATAATGCACGACCTCATATAGCAAGGGTTTCTCTTGACTTCTTTGAAGAGGCCAATGTTAATCTTTTGCCTTGGCCACCAAGATCTCCCGATTTGTCGCCCATTGAGCACGTGTGGGACATGATGGGTAGAAGATTGAGGAATCTACCGAACCCACCGTTGACAATAGAAGCTCTACGGCATGAAGTACAGGCTGCTTGGGATGCCATACCCCAAGAAGACATTGATCACCTGCTGGAATCAATGCCAAGGCGGGTCAATGAGTGTATCAGAAATAGGGGCGGACCAACACATTATTAAAGAAAAATCAAAAAGATGAAGTGTTTTCTTTATCAAATTTTAATCAATTGTTACCTTAGACTAGTTGCTGCCAAATTTGGTCCAAAAGTTCCCACCCCTTCTAGGTAGTGCAGTTTATGTCACTGAGTATATATCTGCGAGTATTTTCAATCAAGTACTCAATAATGACAAGCAAATTTATGTTGAAAAATTTTTCAGCCAAACAAAACAACATTAATTTGCATAATTTGTTGCAACTCTGAGATATTTCTTCGAACGAAGTTGATGCATTATATGTTACTATTGCTATATAAATAATGCAGCAAAAATTGTAACATTGCAAGCCAAACTAACGACTTTAAAACAATGCAGGCGTGGAAACGCGTTAACGAAACGTTTTACTTTAATGGCTTTTACGTTTTGAATATTTATAGTGAGGTGAAGTATTAAACTCATTACCAATGCATTTATGTGTAGATTTTCTCGACACTGGTTTTAATGGAATTGCTACCATTTCGATATAATACCTATTGGAGTGTATTAGTGTTTTTAATAACCTATAATGTAAATTATTCCAAGATACAATAAATTCAGAAAATTTATTTAGTAATTTGTTTGTCATATAAATAATGCAGCAAAACTGATCGACCATCTTGCTGAGACCAGGACACGTATTGTCAGTTCATCTTGCGCAACATCATCGGTGATTTCATTCTATTCATTATTACATACAAATTAAATACATAAATAAAAAATAACAAATTTATCGCCTCAAAGTCATAAAGCACCAAAAGCTCGCGACAATGTATTCCGCGGAATTGCATCGCATGTAACGAAATTTAATTCAATGTAATTTGGTCACATTGTTGTTCGAAAACGCAATAAACCTCCTCACAACAGATAGTATTTATATATACTTCGCGAATGAAAATTTATTGTTATGGTCTCGAGTGGTTTCATAGAACAAAAGAAAGCATTTGAATGAATGACTGGATGGCGCTGTAGTTTCCTTTTCGGCTGATCGTTATGTTCAAGTTCACGTTGCCATATACACTTATTTTATTACCACCTATTACAATAGATATTACATCCTTCATCGCCATATTCAAAATGAATTATTTAGCTTTCAAAAAAAAATTACTTAATCGTTTTGAGTTAATGGTTTCCATAACGTCGAATTTTTTCATGTTGAATACTATAAAGATCGCGGTTTACAATACGTCTGGAATGATAATAGGATATTGAATATCTTATTTTCATTATTATTTTTGTATCTTCTGCGTAATAAATAAATAAATAAAATCGCAGCTTTAACTTTATACGCGAATTATAGTAATAATAAGCTCGCTTATTTAAATTTAAAAAAAAATACAAACTTTAGAAACATTTATTTCATTTTAGTCGATTGAAATTACACGCACACGTTGTTGAATATATTTATATTGAACGTGAATACTTGCTATCTACATATTATTTAATTATTAAGTGGCTATTTATATAATACTTATGTACGTTTCGGACCTTGGGCTTCGGATTACCTGACTAGAAACTGCAAAAACCTGCAATTTGCAGGTATTTAACATGACCACAATCTCGCCACAAGCGAACGTATCAGTTTTTAAATTCTTGATATTCATTTATGTAGATGACATGCATACCCGGCATACAGATACGACGTATTGTTTAGAAATGTCTTAACCGCCATGGAAATTGTGGATACTATGAAATTTGCATCTGGGGTCGTTTTTATTATCGCTATAGATGGATCAATGTGTCGAAGTTTATTTATGACGTATGCGATGTCCAATGAATTTGGGTCATTTCACAGCAAATGCCTAGTAGAATTTCTAGGTGATCTGATGTGATCGCTATCGTAAATCTATGAATAGTACGTAAGCATATATCAAGGATATGGCTTGCAATAGTTAAGGGAAAATAATTGTCCTAAATGTTATTAAGAGATGTGTTTTTATTTATCCATTTTGATGGAGATAAACAGACCAAGTAAAAAACTGCAAGAAATACAACCAGAAAATTTTAATTTGGTTTAATTTAATCCGCAGTGGTCTGCACAGAACGCTATATCCATGTGTGTTGGTAACAATTACAAAGATCGACGTGCCGCTGACGACGATAGCGTCGCGGCAAAAAACAAAGCAGGTCAGTTTCGTCGGTAATGGATTCCGTACACAGTGCGATTCTTTTCTTGCATTTTTCGTCAAAAATATTAGTTTTCGGGATTCACCGCGAGTGTTTGCGAGTCCGTTCGTAGAGTGTGCTTGTTGGAGGAGTGTTTCGGATGGTCTTGGCGTTTTATGAACCGGCCGCTCCTGCGAGGTAAGTGTTAGTTTTTTCTAATTTTCTTGTACCATTATTCGACGCGTCCATTGCCATCGAATACTTATATTAGCACTAACAGTGCTGAATGATAACTTATTTGAACTGCATATGCGCCGGTATTGCAAAAATATTGAAATGTTATTGCAAGGGGTATGGTAGGTAGGTAGGTTAGAAGATGCTAGGTCAAGTCACTGCGGCATTGTTGCGTGCTAATCCATGGGCTTCTTTAATCAATATTGCGAATAGTTTGCACCGATATATGATGATATAAAATTTATTGTTACGTCATAGGGGGCGGGTCGGTTATATCCTGATCCCCACCATGTGGATATTGTACTTATAACTGATGCCAATATACTTTTTGAATAGTTTTAAGAGATGTTTGACGCGTAACAATTTTGACTCTTGCAGTTTCGGCATTTTTTCATAAATAAATTGACCAACTCATTCCAACGCTTCTCATATTTTTAATAACATTCAAATTATTGCAGCTGATAGTTAATTGTAAAGTTGGCATTTGTTATGTTTTAGAGCTTTTTTATTTTAAAATCGAATATATGACAAATAATTTTTTTTTACAATTTAAAAGAAAATCTTTAAAATTACTAGAAAACAAAACAATTGAAGTAAAAAATTAAAAAGGTGAATATATTTCTTTAAAAATCGCTAAAATAGAAAAAAAATCATTGTAATTGTACACGATAATTCTTGAATATAAGTTATTGACAAATGGAAGGTGGATGCAGAAGCTAAGTGAGGTCATTGTCATTGTCGTGCATGAGTAGAATTACTGGTGGAGCAAGAAGAAAACGCATTATTTGTGACTGAAAATGCGACGGGAATAAAACCGTTCAATGTTTATCCCCAGTATTCATTTTTTCTATTGTTATTCCTTGTAGTTTACGAGGAATTTGTTGAATTTTTTTCCATAGCGGTCTACTAGTTATAAATCTCGATGGCACTCAACTAAACAGTTAAAGTAGACCTCTGTGATCACACAGCAGCTCGAGTGTAGGTGTAGTGACATTTAGATGATTGTATTCTCACACAAATTCCTCGTTTCTCGAGTTTGTATTACTACCAAGTATCGATGTATCGGCAACAATTTGATGAGTCCTGCTGGACGACACAGTTGATTTTGTTTTCATTTTAGTTGATTCTAATTTCTTTACTATTTCCTCATTTTCCTCCTGAGTTTTTACTTCGTTAACTAATTACACGAACGTCTCCCATGTATTTCAATTTTATATATTTTCATGTGCATTATTCTATTCATCTATTATCGTTTGCGTTTTGATCTGATTCGATTATTACTATTTCCTTGTGCATTTCTGCTCATTTTTTTTCGTTCGTTTTTCTTGCAATGGTGTGCTTTCCTTCGACTACTTGCTTGTTTTCATTTTTTGTAATTTTTTCTGCACCATTGAAGTTAATTAATTGCTTTCACTGTATTTCATTTAATTTGATTTTTTCATATTAGCTTTTCGTTAACATTCCTATTAATTTTTTTATTCCGGGTTGGGTTGGGTTGGGTTGGGTCGAGTCGGATTGGGTTGGGGTTATTATTCCTTTGATTCTAAATTTAAATTAATATTATTTATTTATAGTTAAGCCATTCTTCCTTTAAGCTCTTGTTTGCCTGCATCCATGTTTTTTAATTCATTTCCATGCTTTATAGTGAATTTTTCTGTTTATTTTCTATTATTGCCTTGGTGATGGTTACGTGACGTTCTTCAATTTAGACTTTCAATGTGATTATCTCGTTTTTATTTTAAAATTTAAGTTTGTGTTGGATCTACGTTTTCATTTGTAATTATTGCTGGCTGGTTTATGTTGCAATGGAACAAATGGCAACTGAAAATTAATAAATTAATAAATAACGTTAACGATAATGATAACAATATTTCTGAGTTTTTAAATAAAATTGATTGCGGAGTTATGTGTTGAAACGTCACTGCACTAAATAACAACACAACTGTTTACTTTCAGAAATATAATGTAGAGACCAAGTGATGTCAAATAGAAATTTAATTTATAAAATTAGGATTTATATACAAATACAGAGTTAAATTTATTAAGTAGGGGGTGTGTTGCGTATCCTTGCAGTTTTAAATTTAGTAGGGGGAGTTATTTAAGTCGAACTGGTTGTTCTAAATTATATTTATTATTATAATGAATCAAGTTTTTTGCTCTTTTCCTGTATATGTAAAATTTTGAATTTATTATTAAACCATTAGATTCTAAACAGTGGTTAGAAAATGTAGAGTGAGCTTTTTTGGCGTTGTAGCTTCTTTCATGTTCTTTTATTCTTGTTTCAAACGCTCTCAGGCGGTTTTATCTTTGTTACTTTTTGAATTTTGGTTCGTTATTGGATTTTTTTAATGAAATTATCTGAAATATTCCCAATGGATGTGGCTAGGTTATAATTATTAGAAGTTTTGGATTGTGTTCTGAAATAAATTGAAAAATGTTTTGGATTTTTGTTGTATTGTCAAATGTTATTTCCCATGTCTGTCGAATAACCATTGTTTAATGCTATTGTAAAATTTCTGTTCTTAATCCAATGCTTTTTTTTTACCCGCGGGGATGTTTATTATTTAATTATTAATTCTAGTTTTTGCTTAGTGGAGCGATCGAAAGAGATTGTAATTAATACTTGCGGTTTCGAGTGACGACAGACTGGCAATCCTTAATAACTTTTTAATTTATTCTTGGCATTTCACATTTTGTAAACGGACGATTCTACTTTTCAGGCATCACATTTATAGTTTACCCATCACGTCATGGAAAATACGTGTTGCGTATTTGCTCGCAAATAGGTCACCTTAAGTAGGACAGTCGAATTCACGACTCAACGCATTCTTTTGCCAAAAATACTCAACTAGAAATCCTCAAATGATCTAAATTTTTTGTTCTGGCTTTTCAAAAACAAAATAAAAATAAGCACTAATTTGAAATTTGAAAAACTTACTTTCGCTGCCTTAGCTGCAAGAGTTGGGAGAATAAAAAATAGCAAAATTGCAAAATAATGACACGCAAAATTAAAGAACTTATATATGATTTTTTTTGTATACAGTGTGTTTCACTTAAGAGTGTAACGCCATCATATCGTTTTTATTTTTAGTCCAATTTTAGTAATTTCTTTTTCTAAACGTAGAATACTTATTGCTCTATTTACTAAAAAAACCAATTGCCTTCTCTATATGCAAAGCAACCTACGATAGCAAAATAAACGGCAAAAATCAAGAAATCACTTTAGGGATTTTTTTCTTCAGAATTTCCCAAAAACCCCAAGTCCAAAATTTCACGAAAATTAAAAATGTTAAAATTTTCTTCACAAATAATTCCAATTCGGTAAATATTATTTGCACAGGTGGCTGCGCCTAAACAACAACAACTTTAAACAACTTTGACAGTTCAGGTTTTATTTCAAACAACATTTTCACAGCATACTTTTTACGGCGCACTTAATAATAATTATTTACGGTCATTTTCGGAAAATTTTAATATTTTGAATTTTCATGAAATTTTGGATTTAGGGTTTTTGGGTAATTCTGAACAAATATTACTAGTAAAATTTTTCGATAAAAAAATTCCTAAAGTAATTTTAAAAGTGCAAATGAATTAAATACTGTATTGAGCGATGTAGTTAGAAAAATATACATGTAGGTGAAGTTTGTGATTTTCGTCGTTGTTCAAAGTAAAAATTTGTAGTAGTAGTTTCTCACAATTTTAGTTCTATCTGAATCGTTTAATATGTTCCCGCCCAAGCTATTTTTTTCTAATAAAATTACATCCTTTTGGACTAAAATATTTCTATTAAAAAATATATTGGAAAATTTTTTTGAACTTATCTGAGTCGCGATAAATTAGTCTTGCAACCTTCTTTATTATTAGATTGTTTCATTAAATTTTTGCTTACTTTCCGTGGGACACGGTCGCGTCTCCTTGGTCAAGTAAGAGAGTTTCGCATGAGCCACTGTCTGAAGCATTTCAGTAGTACTACAGTGCCATGCAATCGCGTAAATTGAAGAGCTTAGTGGTTGAACATGGCCATATATTCAGGACGTGACTTGCGCCAAACAACTAATTAACGCAGCTTGATGGTTGAATATTAAATTTTCAAATTAAGTACTACGAGCATAAGGAGCTCTGACGGTTTGGTTTAACGGTCGTTTGTTTATGCGAATGAAATATGGCACAGATTAAACAGTTTATTTGGAGGAATAGATAGTCCCTCGCAAATTAAATCGGACAAAATTGCGATGTTTTTTATAACGCAATGATATAAAATATAGTTGTTAATGTATATACACAAACGAAACAATAAATGACAAAATATGACAAATGTATATCCAACGCCCACAAACACTGGTACATAATTTATTGCCAGCCTTATGATTATTTATGTTACAGTTTGAGAGGCAATGTGTGTAAAGTTTATTTGCATAATTAGATTTAACATTTGCGCCATGTCGTAGGAGTTAAAACAAGGCCGTCTCGATCCAGTGGCTTTTATCGTAATCGTTGATAAGAAAATTAAACATTATGACATATCGTGAAAATTCACCTCGTTGGGGTTATCCTTCGCAGCCGGATCCGCAGAGTTAGATACCTCGTGACTGCTCACTTCCAATTCTTCGCTCGTTTCGCTGCTCGAAGCACTCGATATGGTTGACGCTCTGGACTCGCTTCTTTGGCGATACGCGTTATCCAACATACGCAAACCTTGCTCGGAATTGTTGTTCAATTCGATAGCAGAGGGCATTTTTCTGTTTACGTACTTCGCGTTGTAAGCGTTCATAGTTCGCGTTCGCGCGAATGAAAACAAACAAATCGGAGAAGTGACGGGCGTTTCTGAAACTGTACGACCGGGCCCCGCTCCGAGTTATGATTTGTCAATTGGAGCCTGTCGACATCAACACCCGAAAAGCAACTTCACAACTAAAGCAATCAGCAGCAAAACGCTATATTAATCCATCGAATCCCTACCATGATTTCGCTACAGCGCGAATGCACGGACTGTTTTTCGGAAATAATTCTTCGCGCTAAGGCCCCGGGGCGTGTTTTATATTTGCGATGCGTTAAAATAACCATCGTAAATACATAGTTGTATTTAAAGGATTTTTTAAAATAATAATTACACCGCAAATAAATAATGAGTGGAGGATGTTACACGTCGTAAATTTTTGGACGTCAAAACAACTTGGAATATTATATATCGGTGTTATTTGGTTTCTGCGAAGGTTATGGAAACTTTTATAAAAATATTACGTTTAAATTCTTCGACGGTTATAATTAAAATTATTTAGCAAAAATGCCGAGTAAACAATCTTTAAAAATTGTAACGATCGCCTTAATTGCATGAAAATGCGAAAAATTGTCAGAATGGCCAATCGCGAGTCGTAAAAATTGAAATATTTATTACGATTTATTTGTTGGTGAACTTTGACGGTTGCGCCTAATTATCTTTATACTTATCGTATTTTTCTGAAAATACACAAGGTCTTGCAAGTTCGCGTTATTTTTTCTAACTATGTGTGCCCTTGTATATAGAAAATGTGGATATTACTTAGATAACATTGAATTGAAGAGGTAACAATTGCATTTTTCTGTAACTATTTATATATAAATTAATCATAAAATAAAAGTATCCCAAATTAACGAAGTGAATGTTCCGTTCACGATATTTTAAATACAATGTGTAAATTAGTTTTCGAAATCACCCTTTTCATTTTCCACAAGGAGCAATTACTACTTGATCGAAAAAAATCTTGCTATTACGTATGTTTTATTCCAGTTAAAAAAACACGTTATCTCTTTATATTTATCGCTTTATATTCCACAATAGTCGTATATTTGGTGATTACGGCGATAGTTTGCATAATAACGTGCACTATGCCACCATCGTAAGAAATATTCTGACACCAATCCCGGAGCTTCTACTTCAAGTCAAGAATAAAACGATGGATGCAATGTGTGTCATATAACGATATAACAAACGTCGGGGCATCTCAAGTCAGTTGAATACAAGTTGAATATAATATTTCAGAACAAATACAACGAAATATTTGGAACATATTTGGAACAGGCAGCAATTTATTATTTTTTTATATTTTGTATTTTAGAACCCATTTTTCAATTATTATAATTTCAGCTATTTCAATTTAAATACATATCAATGTTTTTTTGGGAATATTTTATTAAACATTTTAAAGAATTTGTGACAATTTTATTAATTATATAATTTTTATAATTTTTCTCAATGACAATTTTTTGTATTTTCCATAATTTTGATAACAAAATGTGATGTCAATTATTTATTTTCGGCAATTTGTAATTATTGGCAATTTTCTTTTTATATTTGGCATTTCGATTTTGGAATTTTCGAAAAAAGACAAGGTGACAACGTCCATGTTTCAGTAATTCGGACAAATCTGCCTACTTAATATTTTGATGGTTTTTTGTCGAGTTTTAGACAATTGTTTGTCAATTTGAAGATTTTTACTTGAATATTTGTATTTTTTGCGATCGTGCATTTTTTAAATATTTGACATTTTTGTATTTTAAAACATATTTCAATGCATTTTTTTAACTCTGACATATTTGGCTCTGCAATTGTTTTCATTTCAGCCACTTACACAATTCATTTTGAAATACAATTTTTCAGGTTTTTCGCAGGGGTAGCTCGTATAATGCCAATCATTTCAATTAACTACCATAAGTTTGTTTATATTGTGAAGATCAACTTTATAACTTACTACCTAAATGTACGACGTAATACTATTTGGCAACAGCATTTCCACCAATCTTTCTTGTTGAAAGCAGATGACGTTAATGTTTCTATGTTTAAATCGTCTTTGTTTTAATAACACAGAATTTAACGCATTTTCGCTACACCTTCTAACTTACGAGTCATTTTCATTTCTTAATTTCATAATGATTCCACCTTGATTTGTTGCATTCGATTTTTTTTTTTGTTCATCATATTTATTATTTATTATTTATTATTATTTATTATTATTTATTTATTATTCATCATATTTATTACCTACATGTAGTACTGTTGACTCCTCATTTTCCATGTGAAAGTGAAAGTAGTGACATGGAAGTAAGTTGTTTTCAAACAGTTTAACATCCGCTTTAGTCCATCTTGTGGTATGTTCGTTCTTGCCCATTGTTAAGGCCTGATTCGTTCGCACATTGGTAAACAAACTCTCGACGTCTTGGTGTCCTTTGTAATAACTTGTCGTTCTTCTTGCTAATGGTGATATAATTGGTACTAGAATTTTGTCAGTCGATAGCATGGTGATCCTCTGGAACTGATTTATTCGTCTATTGCCAGTATTGTTTTTTTTCTAACTAGTGGTCCAACTTTTTCTATTGTTTTCTTCGGATAGTCCTTCGTTTTTATAATTTTCTGCTTCATTTGCTTCTTAGGTGGTAAAATTTCTGAATACAGTTTGCAGAAAGAAGAAACATCTATTTATGAGAGAGGCTTAAACTTTGCAGTGATACCAATGAAGTGGAGGCAGTAACACGAAATATATCCAACATACCATAAAATGAGTACAGTTTAGAAGATCCACAGCCTGCAAAAACATAATTGAATACCAAAGGAAAAATGAAGCCATCAAGACTGAGATCTGTAAACACCATCAAAATTTTAGCGGCAAACGAAGGATATAAACGAAATAAATCGAAAATGTGTGCTATAAACTACAAAGAACTCAAGAGACTAACTAATTAATGAAGGCTTTTGCGGGAGGAACTATTGGCTTGGCTGATAATCATCTCCAGAAGATCAACATGCTGTCGACTAGCAAAATTCTAGTACCAATTACATCACTACCAGCAGGAAGAACGACCAGTTATGTGTAGAATTCACAGCACTAAACATTACATCAAGACGTCGAGAGTTTGTTTTCCAATGTGCCAACTAATCAGACTTTAACAAGAGACAAGAACGAAAATACATACAGTTGGATTAAACCATGTTACCAAAGAAGAGTACTACCCACAAATAGAGGGACTATCTATGGAATGACCACATTCACTTTCACATAGAAAACGACGAGTCAACACTACTAGAGCAAATATGAAACAAAAACTTCGGAACCACGAAAACGACAAGTTTAAGGGTTCCTATATTACTTACATATCAGAAATTCATGATGGAGAAGACCATGAAGGGGAACTCCTATTCCTAGGAGGATGGATAGGAAAGAAAGCAGACTCAACACCATCATATACAGAAAAAAAAAACATATATTTAAATTATGCTCACGCTCATTGCGCAGAAGGGCAGAACCGGCATTACACCACCTAAGACGCAAATGGCGCAGAAAACTATAAAAACGACTCTCCACGACTATCCTCGCTCGACTATCCGAAGAAAACAATAGAAAGACTGAGACCATGAGTTAGAGAAAAAACAACATTGGCAATTGAGGAACAATATGTATACCATACCTCAACGAAGTTTTGGGGAAAAAATCAAACGAATGTATTTTATTTTTTAGTTCCACAATAAAGTCGGTTGGAAGTTTAAATCAGCGGTTTTAACTAGGGTTAAAATATTTAGAACTATGTCATGTCATCTTTCTTCTCCTGTTGCGTCGTTAATTGTTCAATTTGTTGCTTCTTTTGAACTGGGCGATAAGGTTTCATTTCTAATTCTAGTTTCAGTTAATCTTTCCAGTTTTGCACTCGGTTCAGCACCAACCTGCTCACAGAAATATTACACTCAACTTTATGTTTACATCAAAATAAATTTTTTTTTGTATAAAATCGCACTATAATATGATTTGTTAAAATGTACCTCAGATTTTCAATTAATAAACATTTTGTTATAAGACGAAACCGACTTGGTTCTAATGGTTCTAACTTCCAAATCGTTTCACGCCCATCTTCAAAGACCTGGATGTATATTTAAGGCATAAATATTTTAAAGATTTAATTTGAGTTACAAAAAATTGCTTAAAATTACTTTTTAATAAAACCATCCAACTTCGTTCATAAATAATAAATAATAAGTATGTTTTGTGTTGTAATTATTTGTATTGCCAGATAATTCTAGTAGTACGTGTTCGATTCCATTATATGGTGGCAGATACATTTCCGTGTCGCGTGTGGCAAATCTCCTGTTATATTTAATCAAGACGTTCACGTAATAAATATTACGTGACTATCGTTCGTTTATTTGAAGGAATCTTACATTTTTCTGTAAGAAGTATTTGTTCCACGACCATAACAATTAACCTCAACATTTGTACGCGTGTATGACGATTTGTTAAATAATTAGCCTCGGCGTTTTCACTTCTTGAAAAACAATTCGTTAAACGGGTATCCTCGACATTTAGTACTTTTGCACAACAATCTCTGCGCATCCTTTTATATCCATAGTGTCTATTAGGTTTTTAATGGCATTGTTTCGATACAAAGCTATAAGTCAGTGTTGCACAATTTTGCTAACATTTCCAAAACAGAATAAATGCCACAATTTTAAGCTTTAATTTAAAATTTTATTATTTACTTTAAGTTTGACCTAATTTAATTATAAATAAAATATTGTTTATATAAACTGAATACTGTCAACTTCTTTCAACATTCTATGCGTCTATCAGAGACCATTGTTTGTTTGTTGGCTGGCGTCAAGAATTATGACTTTTCAGAGTTTTCTGGGAAATTACATTCATAATTAGTGTTTTATGATATATTTCAGCAAAAACATCCAGACTAACTGCGCCAGTTACTTAAGGAAAAACCAATAAAAACGGTTAAATATATCTGAACCAGTCGATGGCGTTAACAAATATCACCCAACCACTATCAAATTTCAAAACAAACTTTCATATTACGTTTGAACAATATTTTTTTACAATTAAAATCGTAACTCTTATTACCTTTAATAAGGTGGGTTGGGTTGGGTTGGGTTGGGTTGGGTTGTCTACTACATCCATTCCATTCGAAAACGTGTTGGTGGTTTAACAGCAGCTGCGGCAAAGTACAGAATGAAAAGATAGTACGAGAAATATAATACACCAGAAAATACACCAAAAAGCCAAAAGTTATTATTTTGTCTTGTCCATATAATACTTAAAGATTTGGCGAAATATTAAGAAACGATTTAAAATAATAATGACGTTGCAAGTGCAAGAAAATTAGCTTGAATTAAGTTTAAATTGTTGAAAACATCAATATTAATACTGTGCAACTGTATTAAATGACTAATGCTCGAGCCGAGAGTTTATTCCATGCCCGATTTCATTTACATACGAAAATAGTAATAAATTATGTATTACGTAAACATAAACAGGCGTTAACTACTAACAAATTATTTACTTTGCGAATCTCTGAGTTAAGATTAACAATTTCTTTGGCTCTTTTTATTCAATAATGACAAAAGTTACATAATAAAATAGATACTATTGTAAATAATATATCAAGAAAGTTAACATAGTTCATGACTTAAGTGTTAAATCGTAACATCGTAAAATCGCCACAGCTGTAACGAAAAATTGGCAAAGCTGTTCGTGTAACTAAACACATTAATTGATCCTTTTTTATTTCGCTGTAAATACCGGTGCGGTGCGTCCCAGTATTTAAATTCATATTAAACGTACAAAAATAAATTTCCTGAAAAAATCCCGAAACGGATTTTGGAGAATTGTACCCGATTGTGTTCGTTTGGAGAATTTCGCTCGCGATCACGTAATCAGCAACAGAAGTTAAATTTAGAGTATTTCTAATCTACCGAAACTATAAGGCGAAGTGGCCGAACGAATTTCCGCCAATTTTCTGTTCGTACCGATTCGTTCTTTCGCTGGAAACGCATCGAGGAAATTAGTGTGTATTATTGTTCGCGTTACGCTTGTGCATAATGTACACATTTTGAGATGTTGGCATCAAAATGGACAAGTATTTCTTTGATCTATTTATGTGTGCAAAGGTATGAAATAAAAACGTACGGTGCCGTTTTAAAATTAGGATTTGTTTAAACAAAAGCGATTATTGTGAATGTGGCCAGTTTAAGCAAGCTAATGGGATCTTAAAGGAAGCCATTAAAGTAATTGCAATAGTAAGATGTAATGGACTATAAAAGAGTAGGATGGATCTGCAAAACATTGTTAGAACTCTTGGGCGGTATCGTTTCGCCGTTATTGCGAGCGCACTTGGCGGCGTTGCAAACCGAACCGGATATTAACGAGTTCTGCGAAAATATGATGGTGAGGAAGACATCAGACACACAGCTTGTGACCAACTTTGTCGATATCGTGTATCCCTTAATGATAGGTATATTTAGCCGTCTGTTTTAATTTGACTTATTAACATTTCAAAATATCTTGCAATAATTGCTGTTTAAATAAAACAATATTTAATTCATATTATTGAACGTAGATTGAGCAGTCTAGGACAAGAACTTATACAACAAACTAAGCGGAAGAAACGTCCCTGATTCTGAGAACACGTTGTGAAAGGCATTAATAGCCAACTCAACTCAACCAAACCGAATCCAACCCAACCCAACTCAACCCTAAAGAACTGTATTCCTCATAAATAAATGCCTGAGTCATCTAATTTCTCTTTCCTTTTTCACTAAGCAAAAATTCATATGGCACAACAAATGTAACTAAGATTTAATTGCAAATTACAAATTTATTACATAATTGCGAAGACATAAACACAATCTATTTTCAATTTTGCTGCCTGTTACCATGACTATTATGTCATGGTTTTAGGGCAAATTTAGGTCACAAATTGGTGTTAATAATTAATGTCAAAATTAATAATTGTATTATGGAGGTACGAATACATGAAAATCAGTGTAAGACATCATAGCGAGTAATTTGATACCGAACCCTAGCAAATCTTAGTTTCAAAGCGTATAATAGAAAATTAAAATAGAAATTGTCATGCATCAAAAAATACGTTTAGAACGACGATTAGAACGTTTAGAACGATAATGTTCTAATGCATCGAATTGCATAAGAAGAATTTCAAAACTTCAATATGTTTAGTTAAGGTTATAAATGATTTAAACGTAAAAAAATGTAAATCTAATGAAAGCAGTTAGAGTAGTGAAAATGTGTGTAGTGGCGAGTATTTCATTCGTGGTGAAAAACGGGAAATCTTTTCACGTATATCTCACATCTAGATCATAAAATTATAAGTATATAAGTATATAAGTATATAAGTATAATTAATTATAAGTAATTTGGGGGCAAATTTTTTTTATTTGGATGTTTCTACATTAATCAAAAATTAATGGTAGACTATTGCAAATAAAACGTAAATTGTACTATTCTAGAAAATGTATTGTAGTAGTCAGATGACTCTGAAATGATTGTTATCATTTTTGCCTTGAAACCGTATCACATAGTTGGTTTCTCCAATTTTTTTTCCAATGGGCTTCAATTGTTTTTAGTGTCTACAATTATTTCAATGTTTTTCCATTCTTGACTTATTTTCCTCATTCAATATAAGATTGTGTTGCTTATGATTAATTGATCGATCGACATTATTTGACTTCTCAAATATTTTATAGCCTTGGAAAAATCTTACGATTGTTGATCTTAATTATTTGTTTTGTAAAATCACTCTTCCTTAGCATTAAATTTTATCCTGTAATTAATTTCTTCGATATCTTTCAAAAATTACCTGCAGAAAGCTTCAACAGAGCTTTTATAGAAAATGCTATGCACTTGCTTTGCTTACGTCGACGTAGAAGGAAATTGTGAAGCTTATATTCACAGAATTTATCCAATATTACTTAAGATGGGGGTGGAATTTTTGGTTGGTAAAGTTAGACAGAATATACAACAAAATGTCCAATAACAATATGGTATTATGCTTAGTTTGGGTTGAAATTCGTTTAGTTAACTGTCTTTCCTCCTAGTTATTTTCGTTCAAACCACACATGTGAGAACTGGTTTCGGGGAAACTTTGCCAAAAACTTTTGCTAGTCAAATTTTCTTCCGTCGTCAGAACTGTCGAAAATCTAATGTAAAAAAGTTATGACGATTAAAACTCTGGGTTCAAGCTGAATTAAATCAAGTTCGTCTACGACTTATACCATTTTGTAGGTAATTTTTCGTAGATAATTGAATTGAACTGATCTTCAAAGCTCAATGGGGTTATATTAATATAATTTTTCCCAATGGATTTCGTTGGCAATAACATAGTCATGGAAAAAGTGGTCGTCGTAGGACTGTATAGTGTGTGGCTTGTTTGTCAACAAAAAGGTATCATAGACACTATAAATTTACTTGTCTCATTGTTTTCTGACGTTTCTTTTATAGCCTTACTTGCATGGATCTGTTTTCACTATATTTTTTTGACATTTAGATTCCTGTTTTCTCTTCCAGAATTTTAAAATCCTTTAGATATTTTCGAACTATTTATCAAATTTATCAAAAGTTAATATCTGTTTTTTTGCTTACAACGGTGATTTCATTTTTCTCCTAACTGCCCTAATAACCTTATAAATTGCAAACGTTTTTTATAGATCAAATTTAAATCCCACGAATCGGTTTCTCAACCCGCCGATTCTGTATTTATTTAGCACAACATTCAAATACACATATTCGTGGAATTCGCGAGAATCTATCGGCGAAATATGGATGCAATAGTCAAAGATTTGGTTTAGTTTGAACTCTAAATACAGGAAATATAAACTCCTACCTTTTCAATTGGTTGGCATCTAAAAATCAAATCGAATTTTAACGACATGCCAACAATATGTACACAAATACGAATAGTAAAGTACATTAAAAATAATTCGCGACAATAAACTTCGTTAACACATTTAACGATGCAAATTTGTTTACCTTAATGCTTCACACATGGGAATTTAATTAAACCTTGTGTCTTCTCCGCATTGTTTTAACAAACAAATAAAATCAACTTTTGAAAAATATGTTTTCCAAATTTTTATATAATATTTAGATTTATTACTTCACTTAGTTAACGGAAATTGTGTTTAAAATCATGCTAAACAAACGAATGTTTATACATTCTACCGAAATAAGTCGATAATTGAAGATAATTTGGTTAAAAATGTATTTTATACGTAAACACGTTAAGAGTTTTTCATAATTGTTTCCGTGTAGGACAAGCACATGGAACAGGTCTAGAAAATCTATTCCATCACAGAATATGATTTAATAATATTCATAGATATTATTAAAAATATTAAGTATTTCATAGCTAACGCTTCGTGTGGACATCATGATTTAAATAGGTAATTTTTATGTTTATTATTATAAATACTATGCATGTCGATAATTCTCTTTAAATCAAATTTTGGCCCAGAAACACACAAGTCTATTTTTTTCTCTGAAACGTCATATTATGACTATATTTTATTCTGCTGTTGCTTTTTTAATAATTCTCAGAGATGGTACGCAATTTCATAAAAATTCAATGTAAACTAATCATGGTCACCGCCCACCTGCATTGTCATTATTTTCGATCCAAAGAAATATAAACCATTTCTGCTATAAAACAAAACCGTTTATATTATGACTGTAAATTTTTTGATATGTTCATAAATTATATCATACTGTCGTTTAATTGCACAGCCATTCTATCAAGTTTTATTTTTTTTAATTCCATCGTAATACATTCAGAAAATTTATTATTAAATCACGTTAATTGCAAGGAATAATAAATAACGCCGGCGCTATTTTTACGCTGGACGTTTTAATTCGTCGTGTTATTTAAATCGGCACAATAAAAGCAAAAACGCCGTCTTATCAATTAAAAAGTTTCCCGTTTGCATTTCCTGCGAAGGAAGCCGATTCCAATTTAAATAATTAAAATGTCTAATTTCAACCTTAAGGACGGAATGCGTAGACGACGACGGACTGTGGCCAATTTTTACGGTTTATCAGCCCCCCTTCCAATTAAAATCGACGGGAGCAGTTTTAAAGTATGGTAAGTTAATCTATGAAATATCCTATTGAAAGCGATGTCTGTAAAAATCGGGTAATTTTTTCACCTGTCGGTTTAGAAATTGCATTTTCCGGAAGACTAATGGCAATTGACACGAACCATTTCATTTTATATCCCGGCAAATTGTAATCGATAGTGATATATATTACTTTATAAAGTAATTTGAATTCGAATATCGGAGTAGTAATCGCATACATATTTAGAACTAAAGGTTCAATTTGATTATTTGCTTAAGCACGTTTCGAGCAATTACATAAGTGTTAGTGCGACTAGGTTATTTAATTATATACAAGTTTATTTATATACGCGTGATTTAAATTCAATCGTAAATGTAAAGGTGAGGTAAATTAAAATAATGACATCTCTTAGATTTAATTACTTTATTTAATGTAATTGAAATATTAAAATACGGGACGATATTAAAACTGTATCTGAAATATTTTAAATTATTATCAATGTAAAAATGACATAAATATCAACATTAATTGTGTGTCACAAAATACAAATAACAAATTAAATGTGTATAGGTTTTTGTATCCCAGGATATTTTAACGTAATAATGATTTCATCTGTTACGGACGTTTGCTGAACAGTAAAGACGAGATTTATTTTATTAACAAGTATGAACGTAAATATATAAATAATATAATAAGGCAAATTACGAAGGGAGATCATTATTTAGCGTAGTATTAATCATTTGTTGTTACGTTGGTTCAATTGTAGTTTTGTCACTTGTTACTGTTGTTGTGGTATTGTTGTTAATAATTTAGAATTTAAGTGGACGAGTTTAGCGAAATTCTAAAAATTAAAAAATCAAAGGTTCGTGCAGTTATAAAATATTTGCAAAAGAAAGGGTTATCGACAAAAGAAATTTATGAAGACATGGTAGGTATATTAGGTGAGGGTGCTGTTTCTTACCAAGTGGTGAAAAATATGTCGCGAGAATTTAAACTGGGAAGACAAACATGTGAACATGCGAAGGGTGCTGGACGACTAGTGACTGTCATTTCCCAAGAAAATGTTAATCGTATACACGATATGGTAATGACAGATAGACGATTGACCATTCGCTGGATAGCTGAAATTACGAATTTTTCTAATGGTACTATAGAAAATATTTTAACAAAAAAGTTGTCTGCACGTTGGGTCCCACGAAAGTTGACACCTTATCAGAAACGTTCTAGAGTATTGCATTCTGAAGTCAAAGTTTAAAGCAGATCCGGATGAATTTCATTTTCGATTCGTCACTGTTGATGAAACGTGGGTTCATCACTTCGATCCTGAGTGGAAGCAACAAAGTATGGAGTGGCATCGCCGAGGTTCTTCGCCACCCCCCCAAATTTCGTGTTTTGCCATTTTTTGGGACGCGGACTGAATTTTGATGACTGATTTTTTGGAACGTGGACATACAATAACAATGTCCTACATTGCCAATTTAATTTCAAGACAATTTTCAAGACAACGCTCCTGTCCACAAAAGTAAATTAACTTTGGTAATAAGTAAACAAACATTTATGCTATCATACTATGGTTGCCGCGAAACTTTTTCCAAAGAAATCCTTGAAATTCATTCGAATGAATGTTATCGGAAAAACTATCGATAAATTTATACAACATTTGACACATTCTGACCATACTTGAAACCTTTGAACAACGAGACGTGCAAACCCGCAAATGCGCGAATTTAAAAATTTCGAATTTACACAAATCGAAACCTGTATATTGTAACAACAAATTCCTCGGCCCGCTGATCAATAATAAACTCCAAACATCCAACTATTAATAAAGGCGTTCGATAAACAAAAAGTTCACCAACTTAAACACCGCACTTATTTTTAAAAGTGCGGGCACGTTTCGCCGCCAAACCCGTGTATGAAGTAAGCGCGCATTGTGCGTATTCGAAAAGAGTTCGCTTCGAGTCACGCGAACTTGATTTTTTCTTCCTTTTAAATGGTAATTCACGCGGAATTTGTCACAAATAACGTGGATGTTATCGCGTTCGAGGTCAAGTGTCGTACGCGATATTGTGTCCTTTGAAACAGGATTCGTTTCGTTTGTTTGAGACAACAAATTAGGCCTCCATTATATGTCATAATTGCGTTATTTGCGCGATTTATCTGTTGCTGTGTTTCACATTATGCGTGACAACACGTCTAATAATACCTAAGAACGAACAATGACGATTAATTTATTACATGTAACCTTGTGATACTTTCATTAGCCAATTTAAGTATATATATTAGGTATAATCAATAAGTAATAACATACTTTGGTATATTATTTGTACCTATGGTTCATCGGTCATTGCTTTGAATTGTACATACAAGTACATGAATTATAGAAAAATATAATAATATCATAAATGAAGATATAATGTAGACGTAGTACGTTTCACCACTGTTGGGTTGGGCTATTTTGATATCTGTGGGAGTAGTTAAAAACAAATTATATAACTTCTTATGTACTCTTGTTATGTAATCTTGCAGATTTTTTTATCAACTACGTCGATAAAAATATGCTATGTCTAACTACGACAAAGTTCCTAAATTTAACGATTATTAATTATCTAAGAAAAAAGTCAAGTATAGAATATTTTTTTTGAAATATAAAATTATCTTTTAGTTCATTTTCAGTGACATTCTCCGTTTCTATTAAACATACATTTATTATTGCGTCTGCTATTTTAGGTACCATTGATTCGATTCTTTTTCTTTCTATCTTTATTACGTTTTCAATTCTAGAATTAGATTAGTTCTTCGTACCAAATATATCCAGTTTGTTTGTTTTCAATCGGCTGAAAGATATAAACATTGTTAAGGATACTTACGTTCGTGGAAATTTTATTTCAATTTACTTCATAAATTATCTGGTACTTATTTCTGTATTATTGTTGTAAATAATGAGCTATTTAAGAAAATACGAATGATATAACACAACTTAACATTTTTGATGAGACTGTGCTGGAGATTTTTAAATTATCGTATACGGCCCTCATTAAATGGTATGACTATTTGAAATAATTTGAATATATTAACCATATGTAGCAAATCGTTCTATTTACAATTTTCGCAGATTAGCGACGATCATCGTAATTGCAATGTAAATACATTTTTTAAGACTTTATATAGAATTTATGGCCACGTCAATTAAATAGTCATTCTCAAGGCGAATCAGGTTTCGAAAAAGAAACGTGATTGACGATAAAGGCAACGTGGAAGTATGAGAACAGTCGGTAATTATCGATCCAATAAAATAATTACTGAAAAAAATCATGTTTGCTTCAGTCATTGTTTTTTTTTTGAATATTGATAATATCGCCATGAATATATCTTTTATACGACACAAAGACTACAGTTATAGCCAGAAACATAATTGCAGTGTATTTCAAATTGCTCAATTTTTTTCGTGAGCATTTTATTGATTGTTAAATATTATATAATTATTTTTGAAGGGTAGAATAAAAATTATTTCGTTAACAAGCAATGATTTATGATCGCAGAAACCTTGCAATTATCTGCAATATCTTAGAACAATAATCACGAAGCATCGTCTATTAACGATGTTTTATTTAAAACGTGCTTCATTTACTCAATTAATTTTTAATGGTTGGCGCAACCGCAACCAGTCCCACAAACGTGTAAGAAAACGATGACGAGAGGAGCCCAAACGTATAAAGTTTCATTCATTCCACTGAAACCTACATTAATATTATTTTTAATGCGTTTTCTTCTAAAGATAAAACATAAAGGCTATAAATTCAATTATCACAGTTGTTAATATTTTTAAGGCTTCAATAATATATTCCCGTTTAGTATAAGTGGTATAAGGCAAAAAGGAAGAAAAGACTACTGTGGCCTTACCTTGTATTAAAATCGCACTGTTTTCCAAAAATTTAGTGCCAAAGTAATAGCCGGAAGTGTTCGAGGGTGACATATTGTTAGTTCAGTCTCTACGTTTAAAAGCAATCATTAAAGAAGTGCAAAAAAGTACCCGATTTTAGTAACTTTTAGAGGATGGTCGTCTGTCTGATTTTTTTTCCTCTTACACTGTACATAAAAAATGTGCAACTTTGTTGAGTGGACGTAGTCCATCATATAGAGTACCAATGGATATTTTTACTGCATTATATAGTGATAATGATTACAATATAAATTTTTTTTGCCATCATTTTTCATATAGAAACTTATTCCAAAAATGGATAACTTTCAGTCTCCCGCCTCCACAACATTGGACCATGCAAAAGAATTTTCATACCTAATTATAACACATTTCTGAATTAATTTCGTGTAAATTTGCCAAACGTCGTCATATACTAAAGAGAACAATAAAATAAAACAACCGTTTAAAAATATTTATTAGCACAAAACAAAATAATTAAAAACAATTAAAAATCAGTAACACAACCTCCTTTTAATAAAAGTACATACAAGATATTTCGATAAGTTCCATGCACATTCAATTAATATTCTTTCCCGAGATTAAATGATGACAATTATAAAAATAAATTATTATAAATTATAATGACTAAATATAGTCTTGGAGTATAACATTTATGTGCAAGTTGAAGCAGCATCTGTGTAAGTACGTTAAAATTGTTCTAAAATCATTCGTGTATACATTTGAGGATAGCGTGTGGCACGTACATCGTTTGGTCATCCACGAGAACAATATCGAAAGCATCCATGTAGCTCGGCAAGTAGTCTTCAATCTGAAATATATATTAGCACGTTATTATTATTTGATTAGATAGATAAAAACAAGACTGTACTGTAGACTTGTTTAAATAAAATGTTTCAAGAGAGGAACTATGTTAAGGATATGTTGTTCATTTAACTTTAGGGAAGGTGTAGCTTTAATCACAACATAATTAAAATTGATTATGACTTCTATTGGATAAGTTTGTGTAATTCGAATTGCATTTCGAACCCGATGGTAGGTGTCTTTGCACATGCATGACAAAATCCACCCTTACATCTTATTGCATTCAATTTCTATTTAAATAGAGACCTTGTTTTGCTATTTATTGTATAAACCAGCAAGACATGATAGATATTTAGGAAGTTTTTCTATAAATTTTATTGAGTGGTTTAAAATAAATTAAATCCATACAGTATTCTTATCCAAGCTTTCTGAAGTAGTCTCTTAGAGGTGGATGAAAATATTAATCACAAAACATGTTGACTTGGGAAATGCTCCATCGACATGTGGATGGTAATTATTTGATCCCTTCAGATCAATAATTTTTTACCCTGCTTATTATATTGTACTGAGAAAATTTCAACGATTCACACTTACATTTTCATGCAAAAATCCAATTTTTAAAACTGCATTGGCATCTTCAACACCGGTAACCATTGTGGCGTCTCCGAGTGAATCCCCCACGACAATAGCGTTGTTCCTATCGTGCAAAGACTTGTAGTATTCCGTGCCTTTCAGAACCATTTCATTTTTATTGTAAACGTGTATGAGGACGGGTTCACGGAAACCCTTAATGACGCCTTTCTCATCGTAATTCAAGAAATTTGCCACAACCTGCGAATCATCACGTCAATGAACAATAATCGATTCACTTGCGTAATACCTTAACGTTCGGTAATAACACTTTGTTGTGTTTCAAAGTTGCCACGACAGTCTGTCCTAAACCAGCTGAGAATACTAAAACAGGGATGCCCGCATTGTACAGATCTTCAAAAAAATTTTGACATCCATCTCTAGATAATTGTAATGAATACTTATTATTAATTAACGTCTAATAAGCCTTATGTTTTTAAACAATACCTTAAGACTGGTTTCAGTTGATCAACAACTTCTTCTATTTCTTCTGCAGGTACCGTCAAACCTCTGATAAACTCAAATTTAATAACTAGTCGCATTTAAAATAAACTCTTACATGACAATTTCTTCCGAAAGCCTCCACCAGTCTTCCATGTGCTTCCTCTTCTCGATATGCGGCACCGAAGGATCGAATTCGATGGGGAAATATTTCTTGTTCATCACGTTGACTTTTTCGATGTAGGTTTTGGGCAACGACGGGCACTTTTCGAACATACCTGTCGCAGAGACACGATGCCTAATAGGGTTTCAGTTTAAAAGCATCGGCAAACTCAAGTCACTCACCGAAACTGCTCATCTGCCTGACTCCGTGGTGGTGGTGCTTCGTTATCGTCTTATCGAAGTCCAATATAACTTGCAGTTTTTTTTTACCTTCGTGCACGATCTCGTTGATGATTCGGTTCACGTTCGCCCTGTCTTTGATGAACACCTTGTCGGCGTTTAGCTCTTTTATGTCGTTCAGATAATCTCTTGTCATTATAACAGTAGTGCAGTAACCTAAAATTTTATATTTTACGTGTCGTTTCATTAACGTGCAACCTAACATTCAGGTTATTCGTGTGGCTTGGTGTGTGCACGTCTAACGCAGTATTGCGTTTCGTTTCGTTAGACAGCATTATTGTCGATGAAGTTACATTTAATTTGCAGCTTGTACTTTTTTTTATAAATAGCAGATCGACATTTGCAGTTGGTGTGCATGCATTGCTATAATTGGCCATTGTAATAATTTGTAATTTAAATTACCCTGGTCATTATTTAATGATAATTATTACTTCTGCTTACAGAAGTTTGTAAATCAAAATTAAATCATTATCATTCAAATACGTCTAATGTTGGCGCCACTGCCCAATGTGCAATGTTGCCAAGTCTCGTTCCAAAAATACCAAAGCATGGTGAATTACCATAACTTGAATTTTTCCAGGTGTTTTTAATTACTAGTTTATATTATTTTGATATAGATACATATATTGATTGTACGAGTCTTGTGTCTATAATTAAACAATAAAAACAGCACGTATCGTAAGTTCCGACGATTACCTTTATAAATTGTCACGAGCACGTTTCACCCACGTTGTTATCTTTCCGGTCACAATTGAAGTTCTAACTTACGCCGGCTTAATATGTCGCCGACTTTCGATTTATTTTAATTGAAATTTTATTTGATTTAATTGTTTGGTGACTGGGGCCGTTTTTTCACTGCTACAATATCTGAAATTCAAGATTAAAAGAATTACGTCTTGTTCTAGACGCCTACAAATTAAGTCGCAAAATTGCACTTAATTGCGAATGAAGCAGAGAACCGCGCTCATAATTTTCTTTATTTTGCTCTTAAAGTTTCAAATTTAACAATTTTGGATTTGCAAATTGATGAGTTCGGTAATCTAGATGAGTTTGTCGCGGGGCATATCACATCGGTAGTATTTTATGCATCCTGGTGGTGGGATCGTTTTTTCTAAAGATGACCTGGCATTTGTCAGCCATCTTATCAAGTTGTCAGAGTTTTGTAAATTCACTTCAGAATAATTGCTAAAATTGCGTTCAACGTAAAGAGGTAATTTTCACGTCAATCATTTAAATACCCTCTTTAAATTACCATGAAATTACAATGGACAGTAGACACAGTAAACCTAGCAAAACACCAAATCCGGATTCCGTCAAATATGCAGCAATATTATCGCTGCTGATCAAGCAGAATTTTCCGATTATGGATTCGGCTCTCGCCTTTCAGAAGTTCCAATTAGGACACGTTGGGATTAAACTGTATTTGCTCAAAACTTAAAAGTTAATTTTATGTGATTTTATACTGTTTTCAGAAAATCTACCCGTTCTCTGGAGATTTGTGATCAATTATTAAGGTCAATTCTTCTGCATAATTAATTGTTCGGGCATCAACAACTTGCTTGAATTTATTAAACTGAAACGTCGATGATTAAAAGGTCAATTTAAAGCTTGAAACATCTCTATTGTAGAATCACCGCCCCAAGTAATAAATATTTTTAAAGGGAAACAATGTTTACCTACTCACCCGTTTTCCCACTAATATGGCTAGGGTGCATTGTGAAATTAGTCAGGTTTGTATTTAGGTCAAAATGTGGTTTTTGTTTTTAGTATTTGTTTCTTATTCCATTTATTGAAACTCATTGACACACAAGGTCGTATAATTTAAAAGTAAAGTATTACAAAAAATTTTGGGGTGCATTTCATAGATTATGTACGTTCGATATTCCATCAAAATTAATATAAGTGCTTCACAATGGAATCTTAGAATGTAATTATTTAATTTCATGTCAATTAATAGCATGACACCTAAACTAAAATACAGTGCCGCCAAAAAATACTAGAAATAATCTAAATCAATGTACTTATTTAGCTATTTGCGAATATAAACACACGTTTGATTTTTATTTCAGTTATATTCTGTGTCCTTACTTATTTATTTTTATTTAAAACGATATCTCATTTAATTTGCTTTCGCATATTATTAAGATTATGTATGATATTAAAAAAACACACGTTATCTTACAGAGGCGTAAGGATACACAATTTACTATTGGCCCTTTCTTATTAAATCATTTTTTAAAGCATGCATTGAAATGGATTTGTGGGGAACTATTAAATTCGAGTTTATTTAAAATTTTATGGACAAATATCTGCTGATGTTTATTTGAACATCCAATTGGCACCCGAACGCCGTAACCTATAAATTAAAAATATTAATATATATGAACTGTTTTCAGAAGTAAGCTTATTTCAATTAGAAATTGATAGTCTAACGTCCATGATCTTTTGTGATTAAAATTTGGTTTCAAAATAAACGCACTAAGTGAAAAAAATACACCATTGAAATAATAGCCCAGCAGTACTACTCATCGATGGGCTTATTAATTATCATCGAGGCCTATATTTTTAGGGGACCGATTATGACAAGTTTGACCTTACGCTGTATAGGGCGGGTTACAATTTAACACATGTGAGCAAATTTGCCCCATTCCTCTTATTCCTTTATAGTATTTTCGTCTCTGTGCATGATCTTTCCATTTTCTTGAGTGTTTTCCTTATTGTGTCGATTTTTGATTCTCAAATCATTTTTAGTGGCCGCCGATTTGTCATCCTTTGTAGATGTCCTCAGCTCAGGTGCTCCTTCAAGTGTAAATTGCACTTCTAGCTTCTAGCTGTTCACCTCGTATTCTGTCTTTTCGTGTTGCACCTTTGACCTCATACCCATTTCCCAAATTTGACTTTTCACCATTATTAAGTATCCAAGATGCACATCCGTATGTTAGGATCGGCCTAAATATTACTTTATAAGCATTCATTTTCGTTTTCCTTGAGAATTTGCTTTACCAATAAAACTGTTATTTAGTGAGTAATGAATGTTGGCAACTTTTCATATTCTGATTCATTTATTGCATTTCCCTGTTCCCTACTAACTAGTGTGCAACCTGCTGTGTCTTCTTCTCCTAATTTAATTTTTAATTCTTCTGGTTGATTTGACATAACTGTTACCTTTGCCACACATTACCATACACTGCTTGCTTTGTTCTATTTTCAGTTACAATCTCGATATGTGGTGTTTTGTTGTCTGGTAAATATTTCCTGCTTCCAATGCTGATTATCAGCAAAGGCGCAATTCGTGATTTCAATTCTTTGACAATAAATTCTTGTACCCCAGATACACATTCTTTATTTTTCCATTACACTTGCTTATTATGTTGTCCATGGATATAATAAATAGTAAGGGCCTCATGACGCCATGTCTCAATTCGTTCAAAAATTTATAGTTTTGGCTGATTATACAATTGATTTTTGTTATAAAGGTTTTGGATGTGTTATTTTACTCCTCCCCATTGTAATTTTTTTCAATAATTTGTTCGTAGAATTTTGTCAAATGCTTTCTCAAAATTAACAATGGCAAGATAGTTGTCTTCTATGCAACGTCCTTTGCAATAATCTCTTTTAGGATGAAGATGTTGTCTGGCACGTTTCAACCATTTGCGATTCTGTGAGTATAAGTTCCACAATTTTTCTTCTTGTCTGTACAGTAAGTTCATAAACTTTTAGAACTGTACTCAATAACGTTATCTCAGGGTATGTTCCTTTTCTTTTTTATATTAACCCTCTCTCCCAATCGTAGTATTTTATCTTATTTACTTCATGGAACAATTTCATCAATAATGATCAATTCCTTTTTGATTTTATCCTGACCTTTAATTTGTCTATTGCCTTTTCGAGATGTATCATTGTTATTTTTCCATCATGGTCTTATGTTCTTGCTAAAAATTCTGTTATGTGTGTCTGTTCGTGCTCCGCTTTCCATCTGTTTATTACATTTTAGCACTTTCTTGAGTAACACTTTGGCTTTTCATTTTCACTTTTCATTGAGGAAAACTAACAAAGATTTCCTGTAGCTTCTTTTATTTTTCTGCGTCGCTCTTTATATTCTTCGTAGTTTGCTGTTGTTCTATTTTTTAAGTTTTTCCACCTTTCCTTCTTTAATTAAGTCTTATACCTTCATTTCATAAAGCTGCTTGCTGTTTCTGATTGTTAGTTCTGCAAATTCTACCTTTTAGTTCATTAAAGATTCTCGCCATTCAATCTGTGCTTTTCTCTTGTGTACTTATGTTTTTCTCTGTGTTCGTAGAAAGTAGTCCAACTATTTATTGGCATTATTGTTTCCTTTGTCTTTTCCATATCTACCTATTACTGAACTGTGTGTGGGATCTCTTTTGCCTACTCTACCATTGAGCCCCTGCTTTCTTGATAGTCGTCCTTAAAGTTGTCTCTTACTTCTGCTCTCTTACCTTCATAAGGTCCATACGCTGATGTAGTTGTGCTTAATTGTCCTGTCTTATTTTTCACTTCCCCCAGTAATATTCTTTCATGCAAAGTCTCCCACCTTTGGATTATATTCGCATTATTTTTATTCACTTTATTTTTTTCTACTTCGCTATAGATCCTATTTTTCCATTTCCATCTTCTTTCTTTCTGACACTGTCAGAATATCTAATGCCATATCGAATTCCCAAATTAATTGATGTTTGTGGTCAATCTCCATGTATTTTATCTCACCGTTTCGCCATCAGTTTGTTTAGTCTTACGCGAACATTCTCATAGTCTCTTTTCAGAGCCAATGTCATTTCGTTTCTGTATGTAGGATATGAATTTTTTAATTTTTTGAAGTCAGATGGTCGAGGGCTATGTTTCATAGACGCTACCATTTTCATATAAGGCTTTATGGTCTACTATTACTTTCCAAATCCTATTTCACTTCTTATTTTAATTAATTTATTTACATTTCCTTCTTGGTTCGTTTAATTTATATGCATTTCCTATGCTGCTGTGTTAATATATTGTATTCATATTCTAGTTTTTATTTTTTTACATTAAATTAAATTTAACTTTGCCCCGACAAACTATATTATCTCAGCCGTAAGTCATTTAATAATTGTTCGTTACATATCTTATGCATGATTAGTATGTTATATTAATTTTTTTCGTCTGTCGTATTTGATATGATTCCTGACTACATATTTATTTATACATCTTTATGTTTACGATCGATGCTTTTCAGTGTAAACTGATGTAGTATTTCCTAACGTATCATAGGCAAGGGGTCGTGTTAAAACTGAGAAATGGCAAGTGCTTTTCGAGGTCGAGGCTTTACGGATTACATTCGATAGAAAGTGCAAGTTTCGGATCTTAGCTCCGGCCGGAATGCATTGGCATGTACACACATGCTTAAGACGCCATACTCCCACGCCGGATTACCATTGCTCCTGTTTATTTATAAACATATTAACACGTTGCGAGAAACAAGTTTATATTGTTGGCGCAAGTAATTTACGCACCTCTAACATTGATGAGACATGACATAGAGATAATTGGTTTTCGAAAATGAGGTAATATCACTGCGTAATTTACAAAGAGGTTCAAATAAAAAAAAAAAACAGGAAAAGAAGCAATTTTGACGCGAACTGAATTCAAGAAATATATAGTTGCTTCAACAAAACCATGCACATCAGAGGAAATAAACAAAATGGAATCTAAAATAAATGTCTTAATCGTCATGGAATTAAATTTAAATTAAAGTTTCTTACAAATTTATTATTATTATTGTTTTAGTTATGTATGTGTGTGGAGAGGGGGAAGGGTTACTATAAATAAGTTGTCAAAAATTAATAACAGTCTATTTATCACGCTGTGATGCTGCTGTTGTAAATTTTCCCACATAACAACGATTCCAGAAACTTGCATAATAAAGATGTAAATTCAATGTAAATAGAGATTTAATATCCCCCGTCTAGGAAACATTTTCATCTTATAAAGTATCGATAAAGTTTAATCTAAAATAAGAGATCGAGTAAAAATTCAGAGGAGCTAGTCATATTTTGTGCTCCGCTGGTCCCGAAAACTACGTTTGTGTGTCACGGAGGGCCAAAATGACTATGAAATAAATGAAGTGTGAGCGATGGCCCGACGGGCGCGTGCATTTCACGCTTTTATAACAGGAATAGAAAACAAATGTATCAATTTGGTGCCGCCGTGCGTTTTACGATGAAAAAGTGCGACCTTTGGCGGGTTTTAACTTTGCCGACTACCCGAACAACAATAAAATAAACAATAAAATTTCGCGAAATTGCGAAAGGAACGGCGCCCATCATTTTGACGACGTTATTATCATTTTTTACTTTGTAAGCGGCGTAATCGCGCAATCTATTTAACCGCGGATCGCATGTTGCATTTCACCTCGAGGAATTGAAATAAAAATTACGGTATTAATGTCTCGTAACTGTGAGTATCAATTTAGTTTCACTTGATTTTTCGTGTATTGTTTTTTGTATCTTAATCGCAATCTCAATCTAATAAGTACAGTATTTGTAATAACTGTTAAATATTTTGTTACTACCGCATAATCACCTAAAATGACCCTTCTTTCAGATCTTTCAAACGATGACCTTGGACCAACCAAATTCTCGCTTAAACGAAAGTTATGGGCAACAATTAAAAAAAAATTACTTAACAAGTTCAATCCAACCAAACCTTTAAAATGCTAAATTAATATATTTTATTTTGGTATCAAGTAATAATTATTTTAATTTTTAAAGTTTGCTACATTTCTACTTAAACATTTATTTATTTCAACGAATATGAAAATTGCTGACAAATTATTTTTTATTAATCGACGACCTAGTTCTGATAAGATCATATCTTCCATACCATATCTATTTCAATTTGTGAGATGAAATCTAATTAAGTCGGTTAGTAAAATATTTCTTTATCGCGTCTAGCGATTTTTTCAATTTATTAACGTATACTACTGAATCAAGTATTAACGAATAGTTTTTTTTCAATGACTTAATTTTTGAAGTAAGTTTTATCTACTAATCTGTCATAATATGTTAACAATTTGAAACTGCAATTAATTTGAACCGAGTTCTATTCATTAGAAATGATTTAATTAATCCTTAATTATCATGTTTTGTGTTATCATGTGCTGCCCAGCGCCACATTATTCGAAACGCTTTCCTAACCGCTCGATATACGAAAAAATTAAATGAACAATGCTGTACCCAACCCAACTTAAACCAAACCGATCCAATCCAACCGGACATAACCCAACCCAACCCGTCGACAGTTTTCCAAGGTCCGAGAATTACCGAGAGTTGTGAATTCAAACGCATCCGATTTCTAAACTATAATAGCTAGTGGTTTAGTTTAAGTGGTATTTTATCATATCTGGTATTGTTTGCCTACTATATAGAAGAAACTCGGCAGGTTTAGCTCAAAAGTGCGAGGTTGAAATGAACCGTTTGGCCGGTTGCGACAACATCACGTGCAATAGCCCGTGTACCTGGCGTCACATTCGTAACGCTGCTCAAATCGTTCTATATATAAAAAAATTCAATAAACGAAGTCGCTTAGATTTAAATTGTCTTACGAATGAATATATCTATCTATACGATTTTGAAGCGAGGGGCGTCCAAAATCAACAAATGTTTAAGAATATCAATTTAAACGCGTCCCATTCCTAAACTGTAATAGATAGATATACGCCTGGTCTTTGTTCTGAAATGTAATTCTCTACGACATTATTTAATAGCAATTTTGTCGCATTCCGTATCGTTAGTTTGTATTTCGACTAATCGTATGATGTCTTTCGAATTAAAAATTGCCTTAACTTGAATATCATCCTACACCGAAACGACTTTGACGATTTCTTGTCTACTTCCTACCTATTTATCATCACACACAATTGTAGCAAAATTATCAAATGATAATGATAATCTCACCATCAATGTACGCTGATCTAGTGATCCATCCCGTATTATCACTAAACACGTGAAAAAATAATAAAATCAACGTAAAAAAATTGCAAATAAACACAACGAACACTGTGGTAATCCTACTTGATTGTTGAAAACACTCAGTGTTAGATAGATGTAATGATATATTGCTTTTCGACGAATACAATTTTGGAGATGTATTACGGTCGCTCTATATCAATTAATTATGCGTATGTTACGGCACCGAATTCCTAATTAGAATATCGCAGGTTTCGTTTAGTAAATCGTCGAGGACTTCGCAAACTGTTTGGGGTGGTATTACAGCAAAACAGTTTCACTTTAAAAGTATAAAGCAAACAAGCAATTAATTAACTCAAGTAGGCAATTACTGGGAACTTATATCAAGTAATTATTAAGCTTCTATAAGCAGGATATAAATAATATTTCGTACGGAAATTAAGGCGGCGCGAAATTCGGGAGCATTCACGCATAATTTATCAAGGCGGTCGGGGGGGCGGCGGGAGGTGGGGCGCGCAACGCAGACAACTTCACAATTACTACGCTGTCACTTGAAAGTTTTCCACGAAAACTTAATTTACAGACTTTAAATTGTCCCGAGAACCTTTCAGATACACAACAATCGATTTTGTCGCAAAACCTCAAAAGAATCCGAAAGTTTTCGATGAACGGAGGGATCCTACCACTATTTTTTCCCAACTCTCCCTATTAATAATTCTTATCAGCAAAGTCCATTAAGAAAACGGGTATTCGAATTAACTTTGACAATAATTAGATTTTATCAGGTTATTAACTGCGCGAACGGTATTGCGTTCGCTATTTAAGTTTCTTGCCAATAAATTCACATAAATTATGCAGACGACAGACTGAAATTGAAACGTTTGCATAATTACACACAATACGAAAAATCCACCGCATGCAATGTTATTGTGCATCTTTTATTTACGCGCAAATTAAAACATTGAATTAAAAATATACGAATAAAATATTAATGTGTCTGATAATAACGTTTAGTTTTATTTTGATTGTTTTTGCATTATTTTTTTTTCGCTTTGTTCTTTTTACGACTTGCTGTTATTTTATTTTATAATTGCTTTTAACTATTTTTTATCTGCTTATATTTTATTTGCCTTTTAAATTGGTTTTATGATTCGGAATTGACTACATCGTTGGTAGTAGGTAGCTTTTTAAGTAGGGTACAGCTGTAACAATGTAATATTTTCTTAAATTATTAAATTATTATAACTGTCTGCATTTTTCCAATACAATATATATATATACCCAGTGACATATAAACTGCACCACCTAGAAGGGGTGGGAATTTTTGGACCAAATTTGGCAGAAACATTGGACTAGTCTAAGGTAAAAATTGATTAAAATTTGATACAGAAAACACTTCATCTTTTTGATTTTTCTTTAATAATGTGTTGGTCCGCCCCTACTTCTGATACACTCATTGACCCGCCTTGGCATTGATTCCAGCAGGTGATCAATGTCTTCTTGGGGTATAGCATCCCAAGCAGCCTGTACTTCATGCCGTAGAGCTTCTATTGTCAACGGTGGGTTCGGTAGATTCCTCAATCTTCTACCCATCATGTCCCACACGTGCTCAATTGGCGACAAATCGGGATATCTTGGCGGCCAAGGCAAAAGATTAACATTGGCCTCTTCAAAGAAGTCAAGAGAAACCCTTGCTACGTGAGGTCGTGCATTATCTTGCTGGAAAAGTGGGTCTTCCAGCCCTCGAAGATATGGAAGAACATGTGGTTCTACCACTTCGTCAATGTAGCGTCGGGCGGTCATACTGCCCCGCATGAAGAGCAAGGGTGGCCTACTGCCGTAAGCAATAGCACCCCATGCCATCAACCCCACAGTCCGGTGAACATGCCTCGCAATCGAAAAATCAGGATTGCGCCTTTCTCCACCTCTTCGTTTAACAGTCATCCGACCATCATGCATTCCTAAACAAAATCGCGATTCGTCACTAAAGACAACTCGATGCCACTCCAAGTTCCATTGAAGTCTTTCTGTGCACCAGGCCAAACGTTCCTGGCGATGTTGAGCAGTGAGCGGTAGCACAAGATGTGGGCGGTAAGACAGCAAACCAAAGGTTCTTATTCGACGATAAACTGTTCGCAAGCCTATCGGACGACCTTGTTCACGTAACCATTGATCAGCTATTGATCTAGTTGTAGAGAATCGGTCTCTCAAGGCCATTAGTCTTAAGCGGCGATCTTGACGTTCATTGGTTCGTCTTTGAGCCCCAGTGCCTCTTCTCCGACGTTCAACCCCATGTTCAGACCACGCTTGATAAACACGCATCATTGTTGAGTGGTGCCGTCCCAAACGGTTGCCGATTTCTCTAAACGAAAAACCTGCTTCTCGTAAACCAACAATCCGCCCTCGGTCAAAGTCACTCAACTGCTGGTAAACTTGAGGTATCCTTCCTCTAGGCATCATTAAACACTTGAAACACTTTGAACTAAAGAACGGGATCCAAAAAAGTGGAACAAATTGAAAAAATGACTCGATAATTGCTTGTCTATCACCACCTCTAAAAAATGACACAAACGTCCAAAATCCCATGACTACTTGATGATTGGGTTTCAAATTTTAATCAACTATTTCCCTGGACTAGTCCACTATTCCTGCCAAATTTGGTCCAAAAATTCCCACCCCTTCTAGGTGGTGCAGTTTATATGTCACTGAGTATATCTTGTCGAAGCGTGACAATGAAATCATTAATTGGTGTGGGTTATGGTTAGATTAGTCAAATAGATTCTTAGATCAATTGCCAATTAGACACAAATTAAAATTATTTCTTCCTTCTGATAAAAGGTTTTAAGTTTCGTTCTTTTCCATGTTTTGTAATTAAAATTAATAACAATGAGATTCAACTAATTAAATGCCTCTACAGCGTTAAACATTCTTGGGCATTGAGTTCGTTTTCAACTTTCGTTAATTCATTTAAATAATTCATATCAAAATTGACATTCGTAAATATATCGTAAAAAGAGATGAAAATATGTCAACATGGCAACATTACATCAAAATAGATTAACTTCCACCAACCAGTTGTTTATTTCGTTTCGGGCGCAACACAAACTGCACCACCCACGAGAAAAGACGACGACGAAGTGACGATTCGAAATCAAATTAACGAATTCTATTGAAGAAATATTGATTTAATACGTGCATAATGATACCTCGAATGAGTTTACAAATTTGATTTCGGCGCGAATGAAATACGAATTATAAGTACACAGGCTAAGAGGTGGAATAAGGCGAAGACTTCTGAGTCTAATTACCTCTCTAGAGATTCATTAATCACAAACTCGCGTAATTACATTCGCTAAGTTTATACATATTATAGCGCGTTCTGCCCGCGGCTCTGGATCTCAAACAGACTAATAGTGATCTGATAACGAACAAAAACGCGGTCTTAGGTTATCATTTTTTCCTTATCGGGGTTGCAGTGCACGGCGATGCTGCAACGTATCTGTTTTGAAACTGTACAACATTTTTATTGGTGGGAACGATTTATTATGCACGTGATTTATATTATAAATTACGATCAAATGGGTGTTAAAAATTTATATCTAAACGGAATTCGTTTGTGTTCGTTAATATAATTCAGAAATAAATATGAAGCAAATTATCACAAATCAACCCCGAAACGCGAAACAAAACGACACAAAACGGAAACGCAACAGAACGCTAAGAAAACGGGAAAATGGGAACTCCGGTGCATTTCATTGCCCGGAGGCAAACGGGGCGGATAATAAATTCGATATGGTCACCCCAATTAACTTGTACGGATGCGATTTTTTTTCGCAGTTTCAGCATAAAACGACGGCGGCGACGGGAAGTTCATTTGTAAAATTTTCCAAGATACTAGTTGAAAACATTGAAGCTCGCCGTAATTAAATCTCACGGAATACCGAACTTCTTTATCAATAGTATGCATTACAATGCCTTTAGAAGTGGGTTTGCCATTATTTAAAAATTCATTAGTCCGTATAGAATGGCTGAAGAGAGGGAGACGGAGAATCTTACAACTGAGAAAGCGACCCTAGATAAAGGTTCGACTCGATTATTTGCTGTAATGAATTTCCGTAGATTCCTTACCCTTTTCTTTTAACATATTTTTGTATTACGCGAGTTCATTTCTTTCGGTAGGTGTGTTTTATATTAAAATCAATAGATTGTAAGGCTTAAAAACTAATTTATTTCTATGGATATTCTAATATCGTATTTTTGTGTTATTTTCCAATATCTCCTTAAACTTATTATGAGTATGTATGATATATTTCTCCAGGTACATGGGGTTGTAAAGGTGTTTTCGTTGATAACGAGTTTTTTTTTATGTTCGTTGAAATGAAATAGCCCTTGAAATAGCCCTTGATGACGCCCTGGTACATTAATCGAGCAAATCCAACCCAATCCAACTAAACCCACTCCAGCTCAACCTAACCCAACCCAATTCAATCGAACCCAACTCAGCCCAACCTAACCCAATCTAACACAACCCAAACCTCCGGACGTTCATCTGACGATCTTTTTATTCTGCTAATATTTTCTTTCCTCTTTTCTATGTCCGTGATGACGTTTCTCTTCATAATTGCTAACAATTATTCTTCAAAATCTGCTTTGTAGTATCACTGTCGATTTTCTTTTAGCTTGTACCAAAAATCATGATATACTTGTTGTTGGTTAGCTATTTAATGTGTTTTGCTGATATTTACTGGACTTTTTTAGCTGTTCTCTAACACTGCTAATATATTCGTTCGAATTCCTAGGTTTCCATGTTTCTTGTTTTTCTTCTTCCTCGTCTTCTTTGTATTTTTTAGTCCCTGAAAAATGGAGCTGGTATTTCTTTCACTGATGATGGCTGATTCGTTCTCCAACTAATCGCCTGCTCGGTGTTGGCAGACTTATGTGTAAGTCCTTTTGAATTAAGTTGTTGACTCATCACTACACAAGAAAAATTAAGCAACCATGTAAAAATATAGTTCGTTTCCTTGAATTATTTCTGTACTAGCTTCTCAAGCTTCTTAAACTTCAGGTTAGTTCAGGGTAAATGTCGGTTGCTCAACTTTCCTTTGGTTATCGATGGATTTTAGTTGGTAAGACGAACAGTAATAAATAATTTTCTGACGAAAATCTCTCAAAAAGAGAAAGCAGGAAACAGCATAAAGATCCAGTCAGATAATATCAGAGAAGATAAAGAAGATGAGGAGATCTAAGAAACAATAAACGACACTGATTATGGCAAAATATAGCAATAAAATCAAGGATATTTTGAAGGAAGACTGTTATGCAATTATAAATAAAGACTGCCTTATTAATTCTGAGTAAAGGGGACAGGAAATATTTACAAAATACAAAGAAAACACATTGAGGACATTGTTATTTGTATCACCTTGTTGTATCACCTGCTAACGACAACAAATACCTGTAATTGTTGAAACGTGATGTTTGTTAGTGTGTATTGTATCATAACTTTCAATATGCATTAAAACCAAATAGAGGATGGGCCTTCAAAATTTTCCTTTGTTCAACTAATTCTATTGATGGTTTATGTTGCTTTTTTGTTGAGTTTCATTCTTTCTAAATGTACTCTGTACTTATTGGGTCAAGTGCGCATGATGTGATTACTAAGCAATCTACGGTTTTTGAAACTTTTGATTGATGAGTATTATCCAGTGGTTCAAGCATAGATAATCTTCATTTGGCATCTTCCTTTTTACAATTATAATAACTTAGTACTACCTGTCTTACCATCGCGTTGACTGTCCTAATTACAAGTATTTTATATACAATTTGTGCACCCTCCTCCTCTTTCCTGGTTGATGTTGGCTCCTTCTCCCTGTCTCTCTTCTACTCTCTCCTGGCCGCTCTCATCTTTCTCCAACCCTCGCCTTGTCATCTTGCCTGCAACATATGGACCATTAACCCACTTCTGTCACCCTTTTTATCCTACCCTCCTCTCTCGTCTCCTTTATCGCCCCAACAACTCTGCTCCCTCCTCCTTCTCTCCCAATATCCGTCTACAATATCTGCCATATCTTGACACTCCTTCAGTGCTTCTATTCGTCTCTTCCTTTTCCGCATGCCTCACACTTCTTATAATCTCCCCCATCCAATACATGTTCGTCTTTTCTTCATTTCCGCATCTAAATCTGGTTTTTCTTTTTCCTTTTCCTTTTTCTCTTCTGCGATTTTGCCTCCTCCCAGATAATTTAGCCTCCTTCCGTATACCTGTAGCTCCTTGTAACTGTCTTTGTATCTTGTTGTTCTTATTTTCCTTCGCCCCTGCTCTTCCACATGTTTCCATCTCTGCATCATATCTCTTTCCAATTGGTTCTTTCAGTCGCCCCCACTTACGTCCCGCTGTCTCATACATTCTTATTCTTGCTAGTTCCCATTCTGTTAATCATCTTCCCATATTTTCCGTCTTCGCTAGTTCCTCCACCATCATTTTCCACTGTTATCGCCATATTCACTGCCATATTGTATCTCACCACTCTGGTCTCTACTTCAACCACTAACTTCTCGCTTCTCGTCTGTTGCATCACTAAAGTCAATGGCCAAATATTACGACTCATATCTTCTATTCGTGCATCACATAAATCATTCACGTACAGAATTAGCACCGCTGAGATTTCGCTGCCAATCAATAGAACCAGATAGCTAAGAATACATGACGTGGGTTTTGCCATACCCTCAATAGTAGTGGATGAATATTTTAAAAATATATTGGCAATTGGGAATTCAGCAAATTCCTAGGGCATCAAAAGTTTTTCGCGTTTACGGAAATTATTTTACATCGAAAATATAGTTTGGGGAACAAAGTGGACGATCATAAATGGTCTGTTGATGGTTATGAAGAAGTAAAGGAAATAGTTTGGAACTTGGACATACTTGCAGAGAGGCCAAATAATTAGGAAAAAATTGAAGAAGTCTTTGCGGAATAAAATAGAGATTTTTACAATTACTGAATATTAATCTCAGAATAAAATCGCAGTAAATCAAATCTACTTGGTTTGGGCATGTAATTAGTTAGTTCCAAAATTGCGGCATTTTTTTCTCTAAAATTAATTATTATGGGGATTAGAGGCTTTTCAAAACGTGGTATAAATATATCGCCTAATGTAAAATGTATCGCCTGTAAAGACTCCAATTTTTTTTAACATACTACAATAATTATACTTCTTTTTTAAAAAGTAAATCACTTGGGCGTTATCGTATATTTTTTCTAGTTCAGTTTAGCCCCAATTTTTTATGCGTCAGGTGGCGGAAATAAAAGTGCAAATACTCGAAAAAACGTGCCGACGAAATACGAAATGATATTGTAATAAAGCAAAAGGGGCCGTATTATTGGCAGCCGAATCCGGAACACATACAACTGTTAAATAAAGGGTTAGATCTGGCAGTCTAACAGTAGCAGGATATAAATCGACAGTGTAAACAGTCCTTTGTGACGGAGCTGAACGAATAGGAATAAGAATGAGTTAAATTGAAATCACGCCCCAGTCTAGACCTTTCTTTCGGAGCCACTGGCTGATGAAAAGATCGAGGTGTAAAGTGAAATATCTTTGAAATCTACCAGTCGCTAGATACAGATTGGAATAGAACGGAATGTTAAATTATAAACAAAAGTTTATGACATAAATATATATAAAAAATCATAGAATTAAAGCAAATGATTAAATACATTCATTGTTTACGAATGGCAAAGAGAAAAATTCTAATCGTTCAAAAATAAAAAATCTGCAGTGGCCTGCACTGAACTTTCTTATACTTAGATAGATAGATGACAGGCAAAATCGCGAACGTTTCGTGAATATTTATCGTACATTGTTAGAACTATAAAGGATTTTTCTAACTAACAGCCATTTCAACAGTCGGTTATGCAAATTATTCAATAATTCAGATTTTTTAAAAACATAATAAAAATCATACAAATGTTTCATAAACGATTCATGTTATGTTTATCAATTATTATTATATGTCGGCAAAACAGGAACTGCAACTTTAATGAATTTGTTGTATCGTTGCATCAGACTTTGATCAGATTCTTACATCGTTCCGGTTTACTCAATAGAATAACTGATTTATGATTTCTCCAAGTCAATTGTAATGATTCTGTTCAATGGAAGAATGGATATCACTATCGATTGAAATAATACTTGAAACCGGGCTTTTTTGATAGAGAATCTACATTGCAATTAATTTAATCATGAACGTTTCAATAATTATTAATAATTAAACCCACAACTGAACTTTGCATAGTGAATATGCGAATATCCGTCTTATTCAATACCGAATGATACGGTAATATTGATAATCTTGTAAGCGGGATATATTATGGTTTATGGTGTGACGGATGACCACATTATTTTATGTACAATATCCGCTCGTGTGTACTGAAACGGATATGCACGGCGTTAATTAATGCAGTGAACGTTTGAAACGATTACCACATCTGAATTTAATTCTAAGATTAATTAATAATTAAATGCGCGCCGGCAAGTGGTTTGGATGACCTTCAAGGCGCTTCAACGAACTCGGGTATTTGCTAATGAAATTTCAGCTAATATGTAACCCGGCAACCGACTGCTTTATTGAAATTTCGGTATTTCTAAATTAGTTTGAGCAATCGTCGATCCTTTAGAACGTCTGTGCCATCTGCAACAGAGTTGTGGTTCCACGTTTGTTTACCCAGGTACTCAAGGACACTTGGTCTTCAAGTTTCAAGGGCTCACCACCACTCGAATAAAATGATTAAATGTAACTGGAAAATATTTCAGGACACTTCACATATGGAAACACGTCTCGCTTTTATATAATGAAATATTTTGTCTCTGTGTGATGTAGGGTTCGGTTGCAGTTTGGAAAATGAGCGATACACGCATTTTGGGACGTGTTTGTATCATATCGTCGTGTGATTGGCGACAATTATGGTGTTTATAGTGTTTGTATCGGTGAAATTATTATTACATAAATAAATTAATAAATAAAATATCATTGCCTCGAAAGCTTCGTTATCTATATATTACTTAGTTAACGCCGCACACAACCTTGTAGTAATTATATTAATGATACTAACCATTAACCGATAAGCTATTACAGAATACAGTACATAGCAACATACTTCCATATCAACAATAAACAAAATATGTCATACAAAAAATAATTTAATAAAAATATCCCAGTTACATATTAAGTACAAAAATTTCACGCGGTTTGTTTAACACGTGCCTAATATATAATAATCATACAGACGCGTTAGATTAGAGGTATGAGCTTCTATTCATAAAACGCGCACATCGTAAAGTATGTGATGAAACAGAGCAATTTTCACCTAGCGAAAGCACCACCAAGTCGCCGTAACTTACGCGTTCCACCTTTCATCGTTTCATGAATTGGAAATGTAATTTTCTTTCCACTACAATTTCGAGCATAAAACCTGGCATATAAAATACTTTTTATGTATCTTATGAATATAATTATGACACATTTATCCGTAGCTGCAGAAGACACACAAACTGGGAAAGCGCATTAGCTATAAGAGCTCGCTGTCTGTGCAAACATCTCCAGTAACAACTCTGCGGAGTATTTAGATTCGCGTCTACCCGAGTTCGTCGCCGTTTTGTTTTCTTTGAAGCATCATTAAAACGTCTAACAAATAGATGTTATTAAAATAATTACGGCGGGAATTCGCGTTTTTAAAATGCCGAGGAAAACTTTATTATTTGGACGATTTCGCGCAAGCCCCCCAGAGCAAACTGTTCAAATTCGTTATTTGTTTATCCTTAATAATAAATTAGTGTGGAATATGAGAACCATTTTGGTTACGGCATTGCATTTGCAAACATATTTTTTACTCAAAGTCATATCGATTAATATTATCCTGCGTATTGATGTGTAACCTCGCCCCACCCACCACACATGAACGGGCAATTAGTAAAACTTTACCGACTGTAAGGCTTTCTAGGTGACAGGGTTATTTCAAATTTATTTTTGGATGAATTTAGGTCGATGTCGCAATTGCGCATAGAATACAGAAAGTACCCAGATTGACACACCGGGTGTATGGATTCCCCATCTCATATACCCACTCCTACGCCTCAATTTATTTTTGATCCTTTGTAGATATGCGAATCCTCTTTGATCTCCTGCTGTATTATTTAGCTTGCGTCTCAAATTGTATCACTTTGTTGAAATCAACATGTGGTGATAATCTATCCCTTTTACTTTTTTTGAAGAATTGAAGATTTTAAAAGGATTCCCTGCTAAGTGATGGATCTTAATGGACATCCCATCTTGTATCCAGTTTGTTTTTCTAAAACATAGCACTGTGATACTTTCTAGACCTTGCCAGTTCCTTATTTGCTTGTTTTTACTAGTACGCTTATACCTTTAAGTATAGTTCTGTACAGCTACCAGGCACTCGTTTACGCCTCATTGAAAAGTTTTTATTTGTCCATCATTAGATATTTTCCTCTGGTGAGTTACCCTTGGGCATATTATGTCATAAGGCGTTTCTTGTCAACCAACCATTGGCAGAATTTTTAACTCCTCGCGGATTTTGCGCTCTATACCCAAAATAATTAATGATGAATCTCCCGAAATGTTCCATATTAAGTTTTTCTTCTCGTAACGTTCACCCAATAATGTCATATCATTTTGAAGATAATTCACTACAGAGTTGATCATCTATTAAGGATTAGGTCGTCGATGCTAGATTAACATTCACCGAACACGTAATTAATACTACATCTGCTGCATTAATGCAGCAATTATTATAATCCGAATTATTAGTAATTTTTCAATTTCAATTCAATTCAATCAAATTGTTATAATTGTTTTCCTTCGTTCGGTCTAAATTAGGCAATCAATCGGATACGCTCGAAAAGGTCCAGAGGAGATACATGAAATATCTTTACTTCAAGCAGTGCGGAACATATCCTGCTAAGGGATGTGATAGCAAAGTTCTCCTAGATTGCTTATGAATTAATTCTTTGTCACTGCGTAGAAGCCAGGAGATTTTTTCAATCTACTCAAAAATTTCAACAAGTTATTAAATTGTAAAAATTTGTTGGGCATTAAATATATTATTATATAAATAATAATAAATGACTCCGAATAAAAAATGAAATGATCTCGTTGACAATTAAAATATTGATTGAAATGGAAAATACAACAAGAATAAAAATTATATAATGTAGGAATAACTGAAACATAAATATAGGAAGAGATGAAAATGTAAACGATAACAGAAAATAAAATTCTTTCGAAAGAACAATATGATAATATGATTGTTGTCGATAATGTCGATGTAGAAGACAATGAGGTATAATAATCGAGAGATATGAACCAAACGAAAATATGAAGATGGATTTATTAGAAGAAAATATAAAACCTAAAATTAATAATAATAATAATAAGAGAAAATTGGTAGGACCTTTGGTATGGAAAATGACGGAATTGAATGACGTCTAGGTACAAAGAAAGGTGGAAAACAACAATTGTGTAAAAATAACGAGCCCAACATCGCACAACACATCAGGCATTTTTTCCAAAACAAATTTACCAAATAACCAAGCAAAGGAAATGTACAATCATTGGCAACTTTTGGTAAAAAAAGAAATTAATAATGTAAAAGAAAAATAAAAATACGGTGAATAGAAGAGTAATAAACAGCTATAGGACTCCATCGAATAAAATCATAAAAGTTTTCTTCTCAGTAAGTGTTAAAAGTCACAAGTACCCAAGTCGAATTTGAAGTCGAAATATCATAAAGATTGTAACGTAACTGAAACTTCAAAGTGTCATATATAATGTCTTTGTGTGCGGTTCGAAAAAGTACGGTTGGCCAGTTCATTGGTTGAGGCGGTGACTGAACGCAAGCGCGACGCTAAGTTTTTTCGAAACGCTGTCCAAACAGTGCGATATACGACAAAATTGCAAACAAATGCAATTGCGGAGAACTAGATTTGCCAACGGAATCGCAGCGACGGCATATGTCTATCTTTTTTAGTTTAGAAGGGAGACGAGTTCAAAGACGCAACACTGCGTTTCGCAAAAACAGGTTTTCTATTGTGACAGGAACGACACTCGTAAAAGTTGGTTTTTTTAAATTTTCGCCTTTTTTAATGCGCTATTTAAAATTTGTAAAATTTTTGACGATACATCTCGGACATTATTAATATTAAATATTGCATTGTCTTCAGAATTGTTTGTTTCTTAATGCAAAGTGGTAAGTAGCAATTTTGAAATTATTGCATTTTTTGCATTTAAAACAATTCACAGAATTAATTTTTTTAAAATTGTTTATATTTTTCGCAAAGTTTAAATTACAACTTGGGTTGGGTGGGGCAGGGTTGGGTTGGATCAGCTTGTGGTCAGTTGAGTTGAGCATTCATTTTTACATTTTTATTTTTGTTAATTCAAAAATATTACATTTGTAGAATTTTGCAACGTCTCTGTGTTTTATAAAATACATTAAATTTTGTGTTGGGTTGGGATCGGTTCAGTTCGATTCGGTTCGGTTCCGTTGTTTGCTTTGAGTTACGATGGGTTGGGTTGGGTTGGGTTGAGTTGGGTTGAGTTGGGTTGAGTTGGGTTGGGTTAATGTTTCTTTGCAATTTTTATATTGTTTCAATTTTTTTTAATTTAAAATAATTTTGTAGAATTTTTCATGTCTGTGCTTATGCCTTTAATTTTTTTTAATATTCAGCCACTTTTTTTGTTTTTGACAGTTTTTAAAATATCATTATTTCAAAGTATCAACATTTTCAATAATTCATGCAGTGTCAAATATCTTAAAAACGCCAATAAAAAACTATCAACATTCTTGAAAATGTTCATTAATGTTGGTATTTTTATAATTAAAATAATTGAAATTGTTTTCCAATTTTTGAAACTATAACCGATGTTGGAATTACTACTATTTTTAACATTTAAAAATATTTTTAAGGTTAAGGCAGCAAATTTGTTCTTTTTTATAAAATAATGATTTTTTTAAATGAAATTTTATAAAAATTACTGCCACATTTTAAATTTGTTTGTCTTTTAGACAATATTGACTTTTCAAAGTCGCAACGGCGTTTCCAGCTTTAAAACCGTTTAGTTGGGATAGAGATTGCTATTTTTTCTGATTTCTTAAACGTTTACGAAAAGAAAATTCACAGTTGCAAAGTTGATGTGCAAGGTTTCGCAAGCGTTGTTGAACAACTAATCATTAGGTGCTCGGGTTTTATTCACAATTCCGCCCCTTAAATCTTTTACATTTAAGATGGCACAGTAATTTATTACTAAATTATATGGTCATAAAAATAAAAAAAATACGAAAATGTTAAGATTCAGAAATATTAGCATTTACATATAATATAAAAATAATACCATGGCGAGCGATTGACTGACTGAGAACATTAAAATAAAATTTTTTTTAAATAAATTGTAATAAATAGATTTAAAGAAGTCGAAATTGTCTAAAATGTTAAAAATTAATAAAATTTAAGATTAAATAACACACCATACAATTGTTGAAAAAGTTTGGAAATTGACCAAAGTGGTAAAATTAATAAAGATGTTAACATTTTCAAATGACATCAATTTTCAAACATTTCAAAAACTTAGAATATCAAAGAAACTAAAAAAATTCATAAATAAAATTTATTTGTTATTAAAATATAAAAATGTAAAGAAAAAAATTTCATAAAATGTTAAAAATTGTCAAAAACATTGACGAAATTGGCCAAAAAATTTTAGCATTTTCAAAACAGTAAAAAAATAAAATCTGGGTTCTAATTTTTTAATAAATTTATATAAAATTTATTACACATTATTTATTACATTTATTAAAATTTATTACACATTATTTATTACATTTATTAAAATTTCTAAAACTGTTTTGTTGAGCATTCAGGTAAAAATGCGCAACTTAATATTTTAGATTTAATTTTAAAATATTTACTCTTTTACTCGAAAATCTGTTATCTTCACAAAAATGCTCGGCCGAACGTTTTGTAGAAAAAACTCTTCAGGTAGGTGATAAGCGCGTCTTTTTTGCAGTCGAATGTGCCGATGCAGGCATCGGTGACTCAGAATTATTCGGTAACGACTTGATAATTTGTGTCAGTGATCGACGCGCTTCCGAGACATGCGTGAATTTGGTTGCACAAATCTGCATTTTTTCGTTGTTTGAGATTTAATTGCGGGCGCTAATGCGTTTATTTATTATATAAGATCGGGTTACGTGATATGAACGTTTTCGATGTTTTGGACAGAATTGCGCGTTTTAACTAAACGATTATTTATTCGTTTTTCGGGTGTTAAGTGTTTGTGGACTCACAGATATGGCGGTGGACAAATTATTGAAAAACTGCATGAGTTATTACGACACCGTACCAGCGAACAAGGTAATATTTTTTCTACTGCCTTAGTAAAATCGCCAATTTCTTCACAACTCATGGAACGGACATGTATGCAATTTTAGTTAACTGAACGTAATTAATAATAATAATTTCATATCCAATGTGGATTTGAAATGCACGTTCTGTTTTGCTTGAATATGTACTATCTTTGCAAAAATGTTTTGTCGCTCGGCCGGACTGCAACAATTGCAGCAAAAAACTCTTAAGCCAAAATGCGCTATCCAGGCGTCGCGTCGGTGACTCACAATAATCCAGTAACGACTTGATAAATCGTTTCAGTTACCGACGTGAATACGAGACGTGCGTGAATTTGGTTGCACAAATTTGAATTTCTGCGTTGTGTGAGATTTAAATGTGGGTGCTAATGCGTTTATTTATTATGTAAGATCGGGTTAAGTGATATGAACGTTTTCGATGTTTTGGACAGAACTTCGCGTTTCAAGTAAGCTCGGGTGTTTGTGGAGTTTACAGATATGGTGGTGAAAAACTTATTGAAAAACTGCACGAGTTATTACGATACCGTAGCATCGAACAAGGTATATATTTTTTACAGTTATATATCGATATTAATTTCTGATTGTTTGTCATAACACATACACATGCACAAAATCGTGTAATGATATAGTGTGTAAGCGGCAACTGTCGCATACTACATTTTTGCTTAAGGGGGGATCCTGCTTTAGGAGGACTTAAAATATCGTTTTTGGGGTCCAGTGAACTTTTTAGACCATTTTATTACATATTTGAGCATTAAAGAAAAAATATTTCGAGAGAAAAATATTTAAACGGAACCGATTTTTATGCACATTTGTGCAACACCTTTCAATTGCAGTCTACAATCGGTGGGAAAGATGTAGCTCGTAATTTTTGTCTGAAACAAAAAAAAACCAAAGAAAATTGTAATTCTCATATATTTTCTTCTATGTGAACTAAGAAAAAAACCCAAAATTTTGAAATTCAAGGTTTTTCTCAGGTATGAAAATAAATGTGCTCTTTGCAGGAAGAGAAAATCATTCCAACTTGCTAAAAAAAGTTGTATAGAATTTTTTTTTCATTAATGTTTTTAGTTCAAATCGAAGAGAATGCTACTAAAGCTAAGAAAAGTTTTGTTTCGTTTTGATGGCTTGTCTAGTTTTCTCGCAATCACGCCCACCAGTTTAGAAAAATCGTAAAGACGAAAACTCGAGAAAACGCGCTCTAAAGTTTACGATCAGGAAAAATGTTAATTGTCGATTACTTACGGAATATCTCGTTATAATCCTACTATAGCTCTTACGAATTCAAAATATTATTGTTTCGAACGACCGATTGAACTTTTTTCAGTACATAGTTCGGTGTTATGTGTCTGCGGGAAAGGGGGCGCGCTTCGTTTGTCCGAGCGTTCATGCGTTCGTATATTTTTTTCTCGACACCTCACTGTGTTTAGTGCTGTATCTTTCAAAATATTGCGAATTAGCCGCTATAACTTTTTATACATATTTTTAGATATATTAGGCATAGATTTTTTGAGCCTTCTAAAGCAGGATCCCCCTTAAGACCCGAAATAGGGGGTTTAATTTATTTATTGAATAATTCGTTTAGTTTCGATTTCATACGAAAAAATTGTTTGAAATTGAATTTGCTGCAACTTTGTTCCTTATTGTTTTTTCCCTAGGATCGATATTTTTTATTTAAAACCGATCGGGGGGAGGTCGGGTGTACATAAATATTGTATTATCGCGTTTATTATTGACTTACAAACTTGTTGGGTATAATAGTTATTTAAGTCATAAGGAACGTAAGGACTGTATAACGGTCGAGGAAGAATTGTACGTAATTCTACCGAGGAATGTTATTTTACATTTTCCTGCTTCCGATCACAATTACAAAAACAGGTGAAATTTTAACCAATTTTTTGCAAATTGAGGAAAAGTCACGTTAAGATTTCGTGTGAGTTTTCCCAGTCAGAAAAAGACCATTGAAAAAGGTTGCTTGTTTAATGCCCGGTTTCACAAACGATTGTCAAATGGTGAACTAGTTAACAAGTCTTTAACGACTCGTTATTGCTTGTGAAATCCAAAACAATCGTAATTTTTCTTTTAACGGTTCGTCAAGGTAATCAATCGTAAAATGTTTGGCGATTGATTAAAGACTCGTTAACGACTCGTCAAACTTTTGATGATTCGTTAACAAGCTGTTAACGACCGATTAGCGTTTGTGAAACCGGGCATAAGTGTATTACCAAAAAATCTGGAAATATGAAATTGCATACGAATCCTTCGAAAAATGGCGACAGTGACAGAGAAAGTAATGCTGGCGTACATGCTATGTGAATTATTATTTTCCTAGGAACTTTTATAAATTATTAAGTTCCGTTGTCAAGGGTAAAAAATAAACAAATATAATCGTCAACTTACACATATTGTTGCTAGGATTGTATCACTAACTTACAATATCGGGAGCGGGAATTTTTTGCATCCTATTGCAACCTTTTGTTGTAGAATTGATATTTTTGGACACACGTTTACGGTAAAGGGAAAGAGGGGCATAAACAATCCATTTCTCGATTTTTTCAATTTTCCTTTAAATATCGAAATTGTATAATTAGCGTTGTATGGACAAAAATTGTCCACTTACTGTTAACAGTAAGAAAAAAATAATGTCATAGTTTTTTCCATTAAATTGAAATTATTGCATAATTAGCGTTGCAGGGACGACTATTGTGTACTATGACTGTAACAGTAAAAAAATAAATGTTATTTTTTTGGACTGTCGAAATCTGCGTTTTCTACTTCAGCGTAACTGTCATAACCCACTATCATATATTTCGATATTATTGCTTCGATAAATACTTTTCTAGTTTTTCTGAATTTATTGCCCAATTAATTCTGAAGCAATAAAGATTTTGAGCCATATTTTCTCATCTAGTTCACTTCATACATTCGCACAAGGAAAAATTATAGCGTATACGTATAAAGCATAAAGCAAAAACATAGATTATAAAAAAAACGCGATCCTCATCTCTCAAAGACAAGAGGATTAAATGGATTAATCTTCGAGTGATTAAAATGAGGTTTCTAAATCCAATGTTCGACATCGTCTCTGAATGCCGGATGGAAATCGCTTACTCCAACCCGATCCAACCCAACCCAACCCAACTCATTTGAATAATATACTTGGAGATGTCAATAGAAATTGACTTAGATGCCATCAGAAAAGCTATATTGCAGGCGCTCCTCCAAAACTTTTGTTTGTGCACACTTTCGTCAGACTTGTCAATTCAAAAAGGAACAAGGCTTTAAGGTTTGCATTGCATAAAGTGCTGTGCGGTAAGGGTAATTTTATATTATTTTAAAAATCATTTAAATCGCAAGGCATTTGTCACGTCTAGATGTTCTTAAGGGGGGATCCTGCTTTAGGAGGCCTTAAAATAGCGTTTTTGGGAGAATTTTTTTAGGGCAGAAAAAAATGAGCAAGTCTAGTGAACTTTTTAGAGCATTTTATTGCATATTTGAGCATTAAAAAAAATATGTCGAGAGAAAAATATTTAAGCGGAACCGATTTTTATGCACATTTGTGCAACACCTTTCAATTGCAATTTACAATCGGTGTGAAAGAACCAAAGAAAATGGTAATTCTCATATATTTTCTTCTATGTGAACTAAAAAAAAACCCAAAATTTTGAAATTCAAGATTTTTCTCAGGTTTGAAAATAAATGTGCCCTTTGCAGGAAGAGAAAATAATTTCAACTTGCTAAAAAAGTTGTTTAGAATTTTTTTTTTCATTAATCCTTTTAGTTCAAATAGAATAGAATGCTACTGAAGCCAACAAAAGTTTTGTTTCGTTTTGATTGCTTGTCTAGTTTTCTCGCAATCACGCGCGCGCGTTTCGTTTGTTCGAGCGTTCATGCGTTCGTATATTTTTTGCTCGACACCTCACTGTGTTTAGTGCTGTATCTTTCAAAATATTGCGAATTAGCCGCTATAACTTTTTATACATATTCTTAGATACATTAGGCATAGATTTGAGCAATAAAAAACAAATCGATTTTTTGAGCCTTCTAAAGCAGGATCCCCCTTAAGGTAGATATATTTCTACGGTAATTCCTCACATTTCTTGCAAAAGTAGTTCATGCAGTGTCGAAAACTTCAGAGAAATCAAAAAAAAAACAGTAATTAGTTTTTTCCAATCTATTATACATTTTTTATGAATAAATCTAAATTGCTTACTGTGTAATATATATATATATATATATAAAGCAGATGTTCGTTGAGAGTAGAGAGCAGAGTTGAAAACATACAGCAAAGCTATTGATCGATAATGGGATTTTTTTTATATTTACATTTTTTTGTGACACGGTACAATCGTAGCCACCTTAAAATGGCCAGGTAAAGTACCTGTATAGCGAGATTGATAGGTAGATAAAAGTCGCTGCAATATTATTCGAGACATGAGGAAGAACGCAATGCCCTTCATCAATACCGGCGGCTTTTTTTTTTTTGAATAAAATGTCGGTAATAATATTTTTGATTTCACTTACATCAGTGAGTAACAAGTAAAAAAATTTGTATCGTGAAGTACTGCCGGCATTAGGAACTTGAGGCTTGCTTGAAAAAAAATAAATGTCATTGTTTTCTTGATTGTCGAAAACTGCGTTGTTCGAAAAAATTGATCGAAAAATATCTATCCTATGGAAAAAAGTATAATGACTAAAATTTTAGGAAATTCGATTCTAAAGAATTTTGATCGGTACAATTTTTCGTGTGAAATTGAAAATAATCTACTTACTTTATTTAGGAATTTGTTCCAAGTAAATGGTTGCCTGTTCACACTGTCTATAGTTAAAATAAAATGTGTCATAGAAATAATTGTCGCAACAATTAAATTTAACTACAAGGCGTTAGTTTCAATAAAAAGCTATGATGTATTTTTCGTATTTGCTTTGTTGATGAGTAAACGAAAATTTGTAATTTGTGAAAGCTCTTTGCAAACATTTTCTTAATCTATAGGCATCTACATATAGAATTACCAAACTTGCAATATACATACAATTTATAACACAAACGCTCTATGTTGAAGATATGTTAAACGTTTAAATAAATTTAAAACCTTTAGCCTGCAAATTTGTCTTCATTAACAAACATATTCATCATCATGCTGCTATAGGCAAAAATGAGAGGAGGTGGTATTTTTCATTTTTAATTTATGTGCTGATATAAGAAGGATAATTGGAAGGCTAATGTTCTTAACAGTTTACAGAACTTGACGGAGGAGAGAATGAGTTTTGACTTCTTACACAGCTTTTTGAGCAAAATAAAATAAATGTGTGGAATTGATTACAGTATGAGTCGACTGACTTGGACTTGGACAATTTATATTACAATAGTTAATATATAAACAAATATTTTCATTGAAACGATGTCTTAAATTAATCGCCGACGTAAAACTGAGAACAAACAAAACGCGAAGAAAAATTCGAAAATAACAACATGAATATATCTAAATAAAAGTACTTTTAACGTGGAGGACGTCAAGTAAGGTGGAATTTATCGCCCTTTTTTCCCACATAAACTTGTATACTTTTAATAACAATACATTTTAAGTTTCTTTAATATTTTACACACGCCGGGCATAAATCACGAAGAGTGAGAATATCCAACGTTTAATATCCACAGGTAACCGATAAAATTATACTTTTATAACCGCGGATGCGCGAATACGTAAAATATTTTAAACGAAAACGCAAACAAACGTATAACACTGAGAACAGGCAACAACTTTTAAATTAAATTATTATTCAAATAAGAGGGGGCGGCTTCGCCGACGCGAACAGGAAGAAGAAGTTGTATTTTTAGTTTCCGCATCCGGAATAGTGTGGTTCAGTCAAATGTGGGGATGGCAAATAGGATGCGGGAACGTAGTAACATTTGAATAAAACTTCACTTAGCACCCAATCAACTAAAGAAATTTCCTTCCTTAGATTGTTAGATATCGTAACTTTGGGGTTCCACACAGCGACAGTTTCGCGTTATTAGAACGAGTGTGGGGTCTTGAAAGCGTAGGTTGTGACCGAAACATATTCATCAAAATGGGTTACAATGAAATGTATCGTAGTGCATGTAGTAATATTATTATGAGTCGTAAGCAAAGAGCGAGTGTAAATAGTTCGCAATTTACGACCGTTAAATTTAGTTTATGTAAGTAAAGAAATAAAATTTTACTGTGCCAAACAGCGTAAAAGTCAACGATCTGTAATTGAACGAAACGTTTATTATATAGTAAATTCTTGAGCTTATCTTTGGAATTATCACGAGCCATAGCTGTTAGCTGTTTTATCTCCAATCTCTTTCGACAAGCTGTTAATAGTGGGTAATGTACAATTTTGACATTCCACACATTATTCTGTTAATATTGGAATATTTAACAATTATTTAATTTTATGTAGAGACCTGTAGGTATTTAATCTAACGAATTTTTATAAATCAATTTCACTTTATTTAGGAATTTTCTTCTCATCGTAACTGAACATCATTACTTCAGCATACAGTATCCAGTTTTTCTATTTTTTCAGGTTTTAGATTTTCATGTCAAATCATATCATAGAATTGTACATTTTGTCACGACTAGATATTAATTTTACGTCAACGTCTACTAATGCATCACAACGATAATTTTAATACTGTTGTGATACAAAAATAACGTTTTATTGACAACCTAATTAATCATTTCCAACATATTCTGCACTAAAATAAAATTTATTGTAAAACTGATTTGCATGTAAATATGTGTCGTGTTTTCGACACATGTTACGCCAACCTTTTATTACATTAAAGTTGAAAAGTTGCATGGTAATAAATTATTGTATATGAACTTTCCCATCATGAACTGACATATGCATTTTTTAATATAATTTAATTACGTTATGTGTATTTATGTATGATGCACAATTGGAAATTATATAATTATTTAATTTTAGTTTAGAATTTAAATTAGAATACCTAACTAAACGCAATAAATTTCAAAGATTTTTAATATCTAGTTTTTTTATGTTATCAAAAAATGCGTCATTTAAATATTACAGTTTTTAGGGATACGAAGTTGATTATGTTCTACGTTCGTCGGCCGTGGAATTCGCCAAGTCATTCCAAAAATGAATTAAATGCAGTCGTCTAGCCTAGGAAATGAATTGAAAAATAAAGCAGATTGAATTTAATCAAGTAATATTTGTCCGTAATCGCTTCTCCGGTGCTATTTTCGCATATAATCAGAGCTAAAATTTAATTAAACTTTGGCAGTGCTCTCCGAGAGGTAAGAAAGAGGTATATTGCAGCGCTAATTCCTCTTATACCCAATTTTAAACCGATTAAGAAAATTTTAACCCAAAGTAGCTACAGAAATTGCAAAGAGGGGCATTAAGTTTTATCGCATTTAAGTTTATTAAAGTTATATCCAATATTCTTTTCTTTTACCTTCGCGGCTAATAACCCGCCTCCAGTTATGCATGTCGTATCTTGCGTAGTTTCGGCGAAAAGTTACGTAAACTTATGTCGATAAGATTAAATTATTGTTTATTCTAAAGATGAGTTTTGATCGGGTGGGTCACAGCGATTACACATAGGCTGGTCGGTGGATGCAATGTAGATTTATTTATTACATATTATTAGTAAGCAACAAATTGGAAACAAATTAATATGATCTAGATCTAGAATGTGGTATTGATTTAAAATAGAGCCAAATAAGATATCAAGTTTGAAAAATTCTATTTAGAAATTGTTGAATACTGTGACAGAGTGTATTATTTTTTACAAAGAGTTTGTGTATGAATATTTGCCATCTAGACCATAAAGATCACTTTATTGAAAACAAATGTCGAATATATTAAGGCGATAAAAGCTGTTTCGCTCTCTTTGAGCTCATCAGACCACACATACATCCGCTGCAGGTGCATCAAGTCATGGAAACATGAGTGACAAAGAGAGTGACACTCTTTGTGAACCTCACAACTAACAACTTTCTAAACTGGGATTTTTTCTGTTGTTCCTTGTCCTGTGTTTATCACTGCGTTTGATTCTTTCATTGTCATCTTTTAATTTTCTTATTTTCATTGGGATCATTAACTTTTTACAATCTTTCGTTAGTCGTTTTCTCATAATTTGTTCGGAGGCTTGTTCGATACAAGAATATTAATACATAAGAATCACTTTGTCTGAAAAGCTCATTTTTGTTTAGGTTTCCGACATAAAAATTAAACTATTATCGCCCCTAATCGTAATGACGCTGAAGGTGCATCAAGTCATGGAAACATGAGTGACAAAGAGAGTGAAACTCTTTGTGAACCTCACAACTAACAACTTTCTAAACTGGGATTTTTTCTGTTGTTCCTTGTCCTGTGTTTATCACTGCGTTTGATTCTTTCATTGTCATCTTTTAATTTTCTTATTTTCATTGGGATCATTAACTTTCTCCAATCTTTCGTTAGTCGTTTTCTCATAATTTGTTCGGAAGCTTGTTCGATACAAGAATATTAATACATAAGAAGCACTTTGTCTGAAAATTTCGCAAATTATTGTGTAATTAGCGTTTCATGAACCGAAATGATGTATTTCAACAATCAAATGTAAAAGAAAATGATAAATTTCAATTTTTTTCGACGGTCGAAAACCTGCGAATTATCTAAGGGTACCCCCTTCTTACATAAAAAATTGATTTCACAAAATTTTTTTCTCCAAATTTCGCAAATTATTGTGTAATTAGCGTTTCATGAACCGAAATGATGTATTTCAACAATCAAATGTAAAAGAAAATTATAAATTTCAATTTTTTTCGACGGTCGAAAACCTGCGAATTATCTAAGGGTACCCCCTTCTTACATAAAAAATGGATTTCACAAAATTTTTTTCTCTAAATTTCGCAAATTATTGTGTAATTAGCGTTTCATGAACCGAAATGATGTATTTCAACAATCAAATGTAAAAGAAAATGATAAATTTCAATTTTTTTCGACGGTCGAAAACCTGCGAATTATCTAACGGTACCCCCTTCTTACATAAAAAATGGATTTTTCAAATTTTTTTTCTCTAAATTTCGCAAATTATTGTGTAATTAGCGTTTCATGAACCGAAATGGTGTATTTCAACAATCAAATGTAAAAGAAAATGATAAATTTCAATTTTTTTCGACCGTCGAAAACCTGCGAATTATCTAAGGGTACCCCCTTCTTACATAAAAAATTGATTTTTCAAAATTTTTTTCTCTAAATTTCGCAAATTATTGTGTAATTAGCGTTTCATGAACCGAAATGATGTATTTCAACAATCAAATGTAAAAGAAAATGATAAATTTCAATTTTTTTCGACGGTCGAAAACCTGCGAATTATCTAAGGGTACCCCCTTCTTACATAAAAAATGGATTTTTCAAAATTTTTTTCTCCAAATTTCGCAAATTATTGTGTAATTAGCGTTTCATGAACCGAAATGATGTATTTCAACAATCAAATGTAAAAGAAAATGATAAATTTCAATTTTTTTCGACGGTCGAAAACCTGCGAATTATCTAAGGGTACCCCCTTCTTACATAAAAAATGGATTTTTCAAAATTTTTTTCCCTAAATTTCGCAAATTATCGTGTAATTAGCGTTTCAATATACCGAAATGATGTATTTCAACAATCAAATGTAAAAGAAAATGATAAATTTCAATTTTTTTCGACGGTCGAAAACCTGCGAATTATCTAAGGGTACCCCCTTCTTACATAAAAAATGGATTTTTCAAAATTTTTTTCTCTAAATTTCGCAAATTATTGTGTAATTAGCGTTTCATGAACCGAAATGATGTATTTCAACAATCAAATGTAAAAGAAAATGATAAATTTCAATTTTTTTCGACGGTCGAAAACCTGCGAATTATCTAAGGGTACCCCCTTCTTACATAAAAAATGGATTTCACAAAAATTTTTTCTCCAAATTTCGCAAATTATTGTGTAATTAGCGTTTCATGAACCGAAATGATGTATTTCAACAATCAAATGTAGAAGAAAATGATAAATTTCAATTTTTTTCGACGGTCGAAAACCTGCGAATTATCTAAGGGTACCCCCTTCTTACATAAAAAATTGATTTTTCAAAATTTTATTCTCAAAATTTCGCAAATTATTGTGTAATTAGCGTTTCATGAACCGAAATGATGTATTTCAACAATCAAATGTAAAAGAAAATGATAAATTTCAATTTTTTTCGACGGTCGAAAACCTGCGAATTATCTAAGGGTACCCCCTTCTTACATAAAAAATTGATTTTTCAAAAATTTTTTCTCCAAATTTCGCAAATTATTGTGTAATTAGCGTTTCATGAACCGAAATGATGTATTTCAACAATCAAATGTAAAAGAAAATGATAAATTTCAATTTTTTTCGACGGTCGAAAACCTGCGAATTATCTAAGGGTACCCCCTTCTTACATAAAAAATGGATTTTTCAAAATTTTTTTCTCTAAATTTCGCAAATTATCGTGTAATTAGCGTTTCATGAACCGAAATGATGTATTTCAACAATCAAATGTAAAAGTAAATGATAAATTTCAATTTTTTTCGACGGTCGAAAACCTGCGAATTATCTAAGGGTACCCCCTTCTTACATAAAAAATTGATTTTTCAAAAATTTTTTCTCAAAATTTCGCAAATTATTGTGTAATTAGCGTTTCATGAACCGAAATGATGTATTTCAACAATCAAATGTAAAAGAAAATGATAAATTTCAATTTTTTTCGACGGTCGAAAACCTGCGAATTATCTAAGGGTACCCCCTTCTTACATAAAAAATTGATTTTTCAAAATTTTTTTCTCCAAATTTCGCAAATTATTGTGTAATTAGCGTTTCATGAACCGAAATGATGTATTTCAACAATCAAATGTAAAAGAAAATGATAAATTTCAATTTTTTTCGACGGTCGAAAACCTGCGAATTATCTAAGGGTACCCCCTTCTTACATAGAAAATTGATTTTTCAAAATTTTTTTCTCAAAATTTCGCAAATTATTGCGTAATTAGCGTTTCATGAACCGAAATGATGTATTTCAACAATAAAATGTAAAAGAAAATGATAAATTTCAATTTTTTTCGACGGTCGAAAACCTGCGAATTATCTAAGGGTACCCCCTTCTTACATAAAAAATGGATTTTTCAAAATTTTTTTCTCTAAATTTCGCAAATTATCGTGTAATTAGCGTTTCATGAACCGAAATGATGTATTTCAACAATCAAATGTAAAAGAAAATGATAAATTTCAATTTTTTTCGACGGTCGAAAACCTGCGAATTATCTAAGGGTACCCCCTTCTTACATAAAAAATTGATTTTTCAATTTTTTTTTCTCTAAATTTCGCAAATTATTGTGTAATTAGCGTTTCATGAACCGAAATGATGTATTTCAACAATCAAATGTAAAAGAAAATGATAAATTTCAATTTTTTTCGACGGTCGAAAACCTGCGAATTATCTAAGGGTACCCCCTTCTTACATAAAAAATGGATTTTTCAAAATTTTTTTCTCTAAATTTCGCAAATTATCGTGTAATTAGCGTTTCATGAACCGAAATGATGTATTTCAACAATCAAATGTAAAAGTAAATGATAAATTTCAATTTTTTTCGACGGTCGAAAACCTGCGAATTATCTAAGGGTACCCCCTTCTTACATAAAAAATTGATTTTTCAAAAATTTTTTCTCAAAATTTCGCAAATTATTGTGTAATTAGCGTTTCATGAACCGAAATGATGTATTTCAACAATCAAATGTAAAAGAAAATGATAAATTTCAATTTTTTTCGACGGTCGAAAACCTGCGAATTATCTAAGGGTACCCCCTTCTTACATAAAAAATTGATTTTTCAAAATTTTTTTCTCAAAATTTCGCAAATTATTGTGTAATTAGCGTTTCATGAACCGAAATGATGTATTTCAACAATCAAATGTAAAAGAAAATGATAAATTTCAATTTTTTTCGACGGTCGAAAACCTGCGAATTATCTAAGGGTACCCCCTTCTTACATAAAAAATTGATTTTTCAAAAATTTTTTCTCAAAATTTCGCAAATTATTGTGTAATTAGCGTTTCATGAACCGAAATGATGTATTTCAACAATCAAATGTAAAAGAAAATGATAAATTTCAATTTTTTTCGACGGTCGAAAACCTGCGAATTATCTAAGGGTACCCCCTTCTTACATAAAAAATTGATTTTTCAAAATTTTTTTCTCCAAATTTCGCAAATTATTGTGTAATTAGCGTTTCATGAACCGAAATGATGTATTTCAACAATCAAATGTAAAAGAAAATGATAAATTTCAATTTTTTTCGACGGTCGAAAACCTGCGAATTATCTAAGGGTACCCCCTTCTTACATAGAAAATTGATTTTTCAAAATTTTTTTCTCAAAATTTCGCAAATTATTGCGTAATTAGCGTTTCATGAACCGAAATGATGTATTTCAACAATAAAATGTAAAAGAAAATGATAAATTTCAATTTTTTTCGACGGTCGAAAACCTGCGAATTATCTAAGGGTACCCCCTTCTTACATAAAAAATTGATTTTTCAAAATTTTTTTCTCCAAATTTCGCAAATTATTGTGTAATTAGCGTTTCATGAACCGAAATGATGTATTTCAACAATCAAATGTAAAAGAAAATGATAAATTTCAATTTTTTTCGACGGTCGAAAACCTGCGAATTATCTAAGGGTACCCCCTTCTTACATAAAAAATTGATTTTTCAATTTTTTTTTCTCTAAATTTCGCAAATTATTGTGTAATTAGCGTTTCATGAACCGAAATGATGTATTTCAACAATCAAATGTAAAAGAAAATGATAAATTTCAATTTTTTTCGACGGTCGAAAACCTGCGAATTATCTAAGGGTACCCCCTTCTTACATAAAAAATTGATATTTCAAAATTTTTTTCTCCAAATTTCGCAAATTATTGTGTAATTAGCGTTTCATGAACCGAAATGATGTATTTCAACAATCAAATGTAAAAGAAAATGATAAATTTCAATTTTTTTCGACGGTCGAAAACCTGCGAATTATCTAAGGGTACCCCCTTCTTACATAAAAAATGGATTTTTCAAAAATTTTTTCTCTAAATTTCGCAAATTATCGTGTAATTAGCGTTTCATGAACCGAAATGATGTATTTCAACAATCAAATGTAAAAGAAAATGATAAATTTCAATTTTTTTCGACGGTCGAAAACCTGCGAATTATCTAAGGGTACCCCCTTCTTACATAAAAAATGGATTTTTCAAATTTTTTTTCTCCAAATTTCGCAAATTATTGTGTAATTAGCGTTTCATGAACCGAAATGATGTATTTCAACAATCAAATGTAAAAGAAAATGATAAATTTCAATTTTTTTCGACGGTCGAAAACCTGCGAATTATCTAAGGGTACCCCCTTCTTACATAAAAAATGGATTTTTCAAAAAATTTTTCTCTAAATTTCGCAAATTATCGTGTAATTAGCGTTTCATGAACCGAAATGATGTATTTCAACAATCAAATGTAAAAGAAAATGATAAATTTCAATTTTTTTCGACGGTCGAAAACCTGCGAATTATCTAAGGGTACCCCCTTCTTACATAAAAAATGAATTTTTCAAATTTTTTTTCTCCAAATTTCGCAAATTATTATGTAATTAGCGTTTCATGAACCGAAATGATGTATTTCAACAATCAAATGTAAAAGAAAATGATAAATTTCAATTTTTTTCGACGGTCGAAAACCTGCGAATTATCTAAGGGTACCCCCTTCTTACATAAAAAATTGATTTTTCAAAATTTTTTTCTCTAAATTTCGCAAATTATTGTGTAATTAGCGTTTCATGAACCGAAATGATGTATTTCAACAATCAAATGTAAAAGAAAATGATAAATTTCAATTTTTTTCGACGGTCGAAAACCTGCGAATTATCTAAGGGTACCCCCTTCTTACATAAAAAATTGATTTTTCAAAATTTTTTTCTCCAAATTTCGCAAATTATTGTGTAATTAGCGTTTCATGAACCGAAATGATGTATTTCAACAATCAAATGTAAAAGAAAATGATAAATTTCAATTTTTTTCGACGGTCGAAAACCTGCGAATTATCTAAGGGTACCCCCTTCTTACATAAAAAATTGATTTTTCAAAATTTTTTTCTCCAAATTTCGCAAATTATTGTGTAATTAGCGTTTCATGAACCGAAATGATGTATTTCAACAATCAAATGTAAAAGAAAATGATAAATTTCAATTTTTTTCGACGGTCGAAAACCTGCGAATTATCTAAGGGTACCCTCTTCTTACATAAAAAATGGATTTTTCAAAAATTTTTTCTCTAAATTTCGCAAATTATCGTGTAATTAGCGTTTCATGAACCGAAATGATGTATTTCAACAATCAAATGTAAAAGAAAATGATAAATTTCAATTTTTTTCGACGGTCGAAAACCTGCGAATTATCTAAGGGTACCCCCTTCTTACATAAAAAATTGATTTTTCAAAATTTTTTTCTCTAAATTTCGCAAATTATTGTGTAATTAGCGTTTCATGAACCGAAATGATGTATTTCAACAATCAAATGTAAAAGAAAATGATAAATTTCAATTTTTTTCGACGGTCGAAAACCTGCGAATTATCTAAGGGTACCCCCTTCTTACATAAAAAATGGATTTTTCAAAATTTTTTTCTCTAAATTTCGCAAATTATCGTGTAATTAGCGTTTCATGAACCGAAATGATGTATTTCAACAATCAAATGTAAAAGAAAATGATAAATTTCAATTTTTTTCGACGGTCGAAAACCTGCGAATTATCTAAGGGTACCCCCTTCTTACATAAAAAATGGATTTTTCAAAATTTTTTTCTCTAAATTTCGCAAATTATTGTGTAATTAGCGTTTCATGAACCGAAATGATGTATTTCAACAATCAAATGTAAAAGAAAATGATAAATTTCAATTTTTTTCGACGGTCGAAAACCTGCGAATTATCTAAGGGTACCCCCTTCTTACATAAAAAATGGATTTTTCAAAATTTTTTTCTCCAAATTTCGCAAATTATTGTGTAATTAGCGTTTCATGAACGGAAATGATGTATTTCAACAATCAAATGTAAAAGAAAATGATAAATTTCAATTTTTTTCGACGGTCGAAAACCTGCGAATTATCTAAGGGTACCCCCTTCTTACATAAAAAATGGATTTCACAAAAATTTTTTCTCCAAATTTCGCAAATTATTGTGTAATTAGCGTTTCATGAACCGAAATGATGTATTTCAACAATCAAATGTAGAAGAAAATGATAAATTTCAATTTTTTTCGACGGTCGAAAACCTGCGAATTATCTAAGGGTACCCCCTTCTTACATAAAAAATTGATTTTTCAAAATTTTATTCTCAAAATTTCGCAAATTATTGTGTAATTAGCGTTTCATGAACCGAAATGATGTATTTCAACAATCAAATGTAAAAGAAAATGATAAATTTCAATTTTTTTCGACGGTCGAAAACCTGCGAATTATCTAAGGGTACCCCCTTCTTACATAAAAAATTGATTTTTCAAAAATTTTTTCTCCAAATTTCGCAAATTATTGTGTAATTAGCGTTTCATGAACCGAAATGATGTATTTCAACAATCAAATGTAAAAGAAAATGATAAATTTCAATTTTTTTCGACGGTCGAAAACCTGCGAATTATCTAAGGGTACCCCCTTCTTACATAAAAAATGGATTTTTCAAAATTTTTTTCTCTAAATTTCGCAAATTATCGTGTAATTAGCGTTTCATGAACCGAAATGATGTATTTCAACAATCAAATGTAAAAGTAAATGATAAATTTCAATTTTTTTCGACGGTCGAAAACCTGCGAATTATCTAAGGGTACCCCCTTCTTACATAAAAAATTGATTTTTCAAAAATTTTTTCTCAAAATTTCGCAAATTATTGTGTAATTAGCGTTTCATGAACCGAAATGATGTATTTCAACAATCAAATGTAAAAGAAAATGATAAATTTCAATTTTTTTCGACGGTCGAAAACCTGCGAATTATCTAAGGGTACCCCCTTCTTACATAAAAAATTGATTTTTCAAAATTTTTTTCTCCAAATTTCGCAAATTATTGTGTAATTAGCGTTTCATGAACCGAAATGATGTATTTCAACAATCAAATGTGAAAGAAAATGATAAATTTCAATTTTTTTCGACGGTCGAAAACCTGCGAATTATCTAAGGGTACCCCCTTCTTACATAGAAAATTGATTTTTCAAAATTTTTTTCTCAAAATTTCGCAAATTATTGCGTAATTAGCGTTTCATGAACCGAAATGATGTATTTCAACAATAAAATGTAAAAGAAAATGATAAATTTCAATTTTTTTCGACGGTCGAAAACCTGCGAATTATCTAAGGGTACCCCCTTCTTACATAAAAAATGGATTTTTCAAAATTTTTTTCTCTAAATTTCGCAAATTATCGTGTAATTAGCGTTTCATGAACCGAAATGATGTATTTCAACAATCAAATGTAAAAGAAAATGATAAATTTCAATTTTTTTCGACGGTCGAAAACCTGCGAATTATCTAAGGGTACCCCCTTCTTACATAAAAAATTGATTTTTCAATTTTTTTTTCTCTAAATTTCGCAAATTATTGTGTAATTAGCGTTTCATGAACCGAAATGATGTATTTCAACAATCAAATGTAAAAGAAAATGATAAATTTCAATTTTTTTCGACGGTCGAAAACCTGCGAATTATCTAAGGGTACCCCCTTCTTACATAAAAAATGGATTTTTCAAAATTTTTTTCTCTAAATTTCGCAAATTATCGTGTAATTAGCGTTTCATGAACCGAAATGATGTATTTCAACAATCAAATGTAAAAGTAAATGATAAATTTCAATTTTTTTCGACGGTCGAAAACCTGCGAATTATCTAAGGGTACCCCCTTCTTACATAAAAAATTGATTTTTCAAAAATTTTTTCTCAAAATTTCGCAAATTATTGTGTAATTAGCGTTTCATGAACCGAAATGATGTATTTCAACAATCAAATGTAAAAGAAAATGATAAATTTCAATTTTTTTCGACGGTCGAAAACCTGCGAATTATCTAAGGGTACCCCCTTCTTACATAAAAAATTGATTTTTCAAAATTTTTTTCTCAAAATTTCGCAAATTATTGTGTAATTAGCGTTTCATGAACCGAAATGATGTATTTCAACAATCAAATGTAAAAGAAAATGATAAATTTCAATTTTTTTCGACGGTCGAAAACCTGCGAATTATCTAAGGGTACCCCCTTCTTACATAAAAAATTGATTTTTCAAAAATTTTTTCTCAAAATTTCGCAAATTATTGTGTAATTAGCGTTTCATGAACCGAAATGATGTATTTCAACAATCAAATGTAAAAGAAAATGATAAATTTCAATTTTTTTCGACGGTCGAAAACCTGCGAATTATCTAAGGGTACCCCCTTCTTACATAAAAAATTGATTTTTCAAAATTTTTTTCTCCAAATTTCGCAAATTATTGTGTAATTAGCGTTTCATGAACCGAAATGATGTATTTCAACAATCAAATGTAAAAGAAAATGATAAATTTCAATTTTTTTCGACGGTCGAAAACCTGCGAATTATCTAAGGGTACCCCCTTCTTACATAGAAAATTGATTTTTCAAAATTTTTTTCTCAAAATTTCGCAAATTATTGCGTAATTAGCGTTTCATGAACCGAAATGATGTATTTCAACAATAAAATGTAAAAGAAAATGATAAATTTCAATTTTTTTCGACGGTCGAAAACCTGCGAATTATCTAAGGGTACCCCCTTCTTACATAAAAAATTGATTTTTCAAAATTTTTTTCTCCAAATTTCGCAAATTATTGTGTAATTAGCGTTTCATGAACCGAAATGATGTATTTCAACAATCAAATGTAAAAGAAAATGATAAATTTCAATTTTTTTCGACGGTCGAAAACCTGCGAATTATCTAAGGGTACCCCCTTCTTACATAAAAAATTGATTTTTCAATTTTTTTTTCTCTAAATTTCGCAAATTATTGTGTAATTAGCGTTTCATGAACCGAAATGATGTATTTCAACAATCAAATGTAAAAGAAAATGATAAATTTCAATTTTTTTCGACGGTCGAAAACCTGCGAATTATCTAAGGGTACCCCCTTCTTACATAAAAAATTGATATTTCAAAATTTTTTTCTCCAAATTTCGCAAATTATTGTGTAATTAGCGTTTCATGAACCGAAATGATGTATTTCAACAATCAAATGTAAAAGAAAATGATAAATTTCAATTTTTTTCGACGGTCGAAAACCTGCGAATTATCTAAGGGTACCCCCTTCTTACATAAAAAATGGATTTTTCAAAAATTTTTTCTCTAAATTTCGCAAATTATCGTGTAATTAGCGTTTCATGAACCGAAATGATGTATTTCAACAATCAAATGTAAAAGAAAATGATAAATTTCAATTTTTTTCGACGGTCGAAAACCTGCGAATTATCTAAGGGTACCCCCTTCTTACATAAAAAATGGATTTTTCAAATTTTTTTTCTCCAAATTTCGCAAATTATTGTGTAATTAGCGTTTCATGAACCGAAATGATGTATTTCAACAATCAAATGTAAAAGAAAATGATAAATTTCAATTTTTTTCGACGGTCGAAAACCTGCGAATTATCTAAGGGTACCCCCTTCTTACATAAAAAATGGATTTTTCAAAAAATTTTTCTCTAAATTTCGCAAATTATCGTGTAATTAGCGTTTCATGAACCGAAATGATGTATTTCAACAATCAAATGTAAAAGAAAATGATAAATTTCAATTTTTTTCGACGGTCGAAAACCTGCGAATTATCTAAGGGTACCCCCTTCTTACATAAAAAATGAATTTTTCAAATTTTTTTTCTCCAAATTTCGCAAATTATTATGTAATTAGCGTTTCATGAACCGAAATGATGTATTTCAACAATCAAATGTAAAAGAAAATGATAAATTTCAATTTTTTTCGACGGTCGAAAACCTGCGAATTATCTAAGGGTACCCCCTTCTTACATAAAAAATTGATTTTTCAAAATTTTTTTCTCTAAATTTCGCAAATTATTGTGTAATTAGCGTTTCATGAACCGAAATGATGTATTTCAACAATCAAATGTAAAAGAAAATGATAAATTTCAATTTTTTTCGACGGTCGAAAACCTGCGAATTATCTAAGGGTACCCCCTTCTTACATAAAAAATTGATTTTTCAAAATTTTTTTCTCCAAATTTCGCAAATTATTGTGTAATTAGCGTTTCATGAACCGAAATGATGTATTTCAACAATCAAATGTAAAAGAAAATGATAAATTTCAATTTTTTTCGACGGTCGAAAACCTGCGAATTATCTAAGGGTACCCCCTTCTTACATAAAAAATTGATTTTTCAAAATTTTTTTCTCAAAATTTCGCAAATTATTGTGTAATTAGCGTTTCATGAACCGAAATGATGTATTTCAACAATCAAATGTAAAAGAAAATGATAAATTTCAATTTTTTTCGACGGTCGAAAACCTGCGAATTATCTAAGGGTACCCCCTTCTTACATAAAAAATTGATTTTTCAAAATTTTTTTCTCTAAATTTCGCAAATTATTGTGTAATTAGCGTTTCATGAACCGAAATGATGTATTTCAACAATCAAATGTAAAAGAAAATGATAAATTTCAATTTTTTTCGACGGTCGAAAACCTGCGAATTATCTAAGGGTACCCCCTTCTTACATAAAAAATTGATTTTTCAAAATTTTTTTCTCCAAATTTCGCAAATTATTGTGTAATTAGCGTTTCATGAACCGAAATGATGTATTTCAACAATCAAATGTAAAAGAAAATGATAAATTTCAATTTTTTTCGACGGTCGAAAACCTGCGAATTATCTAAGGGTACCCTCTTCTTACATAAAAAATGGATTTTTCAAAAATTTTTTCTCTAAATTTCGCAAATTATCGTGTAATTAGCGTTTCATGAACCGAAATGATGTATTTCAACAATCAAATGTAAAAGAAAATGATAAATTTCAATTTTTTTCGACGGTCGAAAACCTGCGAATTATCTAAGGGTACCCCCTTCTTACATAAAAAATTGATTTTTCAAAATTTTTTTCTCTAAATTTCGCAAATTATTGTGTAATTAGCGTTTCATGAACCGAAATGATGTATTTCAACAATCAAATGTAAAAGAAAATGATAAATTTCAATTTTTTTCGACGGTCGAAAACCTGCGAATTATCTAAGGGTACCCCCTTCTTACATAAAAAATGGATTTTTCAAAATTTTTTTCTCTAAATTTCGCAAATTATCGTGTAATTAGCGTTTCATGAACCGAAATGATGTATTTCAACAATCAAATGTAAAAGAAAATGATAAATTTCAATTTTTTTCGACCGTCGAAAACCTGCGAATTATCTAAGGGTACCCCCTTCTTACTTAAAAAATGGATTTTTCAAAATTTTTTTCTCTAAATTTCGCAAATTATTGTGTAATTAGCGTTTCATGAACCGAAATGATGTATTTCAACAATCAAATGTAAAAGAAAATGATAAATTTCAATTTTTTTCGACGGTCGAAAACCTGCGAATTATCTAAGGGTACCCCCTTCTTACATAAAAAATGGATTTTTCAAAATTTTTTTCTCCAAATTTCGCAAATTATTGTGTAATTAGCGTTTCATGAACGGAAATGATGTATTTCAACAATCAAATGTAAAAGAAAATGATAAATTTCAATTTTTTTCGACGGTCGAAAACCTGCGAATTATCTAAGGGTACCCCCTTCTTACATAAAAAATGGATTTTTCAAAAATTTTTTCTCTAAATTTCGCAAATTATTGTGTAATTAGCGTTTCATGAACCGAAATGATGTATTTCAACAATCAAATGTAAAAGAAAATGATAAATTTCAATTTTTTTCGACGGTCGAAAACCTGCGAATTATCTAAGGGTACCCCCTTCTTACATAAAAAATGGATTTTTCAAAAATTTTTTCTCTAAATTTCGCAAATTATTGTGTAATTAGCGTTTCATGAACCGAAATGATGTATTTCAACAATCAAATGTAAAAGAAAATGATAAATTTCAATTTTTTTCGACGGTCGAAAACATGCGAATTATCTAAGGGTACCCCCTTCTTACATAAAAAATGGATTTTTCAAAAATTTTTTCTCTAAATTTCGCAAATTATCGTGTAATTAGCGTTTCATGAACCGAAATGATGTATTTCAACAATCAAATGTAAAAGAAAATGATAAATTTCAATTTTTTTCGACGGTCGAAAACATGCGAATTATCTAAGGGTACCTCCTTCATACATAAAAAATGGATTTCACAAATTTTTTTTCTCTAAATTTCGCAAATTATTGTGTAATTAGCGTTTCATGAACCGAAATGATGTATTTCAACAATCAAATGTAAAAGAAAATGATAAATTTCAATTTTCTTCGACGGTCGAAAACCTGCGAATTATCTAAAAATTTCAAATTTCAAATTCTTACATAAAAATGGATTTCACAAAATTTTTTTCTCTAAATTTCGCAAATTATTGTGTAATTAGCGTTTCATGAACCGAAATGATGTATTTCAACAATCAAATGTAAAAGAAAATGATAAATTTCAATTTTTTTCGACGGTCGAAAACCTGCGAATTATCTAAGGGTACCCCCTTCTTACATAAAAAATTGATTTTTCAAAATTTTTTTCTCCAAATTTCGCAAATTATTGTGTAATTAGCGTTTCATGAACCGAAATGATGTATTTCAACAATCAAATGTAAAAGAAAATGATAAATTTCAATTTTTTTCGACGGTCGAAAACCTGCGAATTATCTAAGGGTACCCCCTTCTTACATAAAAAATTGATTTTTCAAAATTTTTTTCTCCAAATTTCGCAAATTATTGTGTAATTAGCGTTTCATGAACCGAAATGATGTATTTCAACAATCAAATGTAAAAGAAAATGATAAATTTCAATTTTTTTCGACGGTCGAAAACCTGCGAATTATCTAAGGGTACCCCCTTCTTACTTAAAAAATGGATTTTTCAAAATTTTTTTCTCTAAATTTCGCAAATTATTGTGTAATTAGCGTTTCATGAACCGAAATGATGTATTTCAACAATCAAATGTAAAAGAAAATGATAAATTTCAATTTTTTTCGACGGTCGAAAACCTGCGAATTATCTAAGGGTACCCCCTTCTTACTTAAAAAATGGATTTTTCAAAATTTTTTTCTCTAAATTTCGCAAATTATTGTGTAATTAGCGTTTCATGAACCGAAATGATGTATTTCAACAATCAAATGTAAAAGAAAATGATAAATTTCAATTTTTTTCGACGGTCGAAAACCTGCGAATTATCTAAGGGTACCCCCTTCTTACATAAAAAATTGATTTTTCAAAAATTTTTTCTCTAAATTTCGCAAATTATCGTGTAATTCGCGTTTCATGAACCGAAATGATGTATTTCAACAATCAAATGTAAAAGAAAATGATAAATTTCAATTTTTTTCGACGGTCGAAAACCTGCGAATTATCTAAGGGTACCCCCTTCTTACATAAAAAATGGATTTTTCAAAATTTTTTTCTCCAAATTTCGCAAATTATTGTGTAATTAGCGTTTCATGAACCGAAATGATGTATTTCAACAATCAAATGTAAAAGAAAATGATAAATTTCAATTTTTTTCGACGGTCGAAAACCTGCGAATTATCTAAGGGTACCCTCTTCTTACATAAAAAATGGATTTTTCAAAATTTTTTTCTCCAAATTTCGCAAATTATTGTGTAATTAGCGTTTCATGAACCGAAATGATGTATTTCAACAATCAAATGTAAAAGAAAATGATAAATTTCAATTTTTTTCGACGGTCGAAAACCTGCGAATTATCTAAGGGTACCCTCTTCTTACATAAAAAATTGATTTTTCAAAATTTTTTTCTCCAAATTTCGCAAATTATTGTGTAATTAGCGTTTCATGAACCGAAATGATGTATTTCAACAATCAAATGTAAAAGAAAATGATAAATTTCAATTTTTTTCGACGATCGAAAACCTGCGAATTATCTAAGGGTACCCCCTTCTTACATAAAAAATGGATTTTTCAAAATTTTTTTCTCTAAATTTCGCAAATTATTGTGTAATTAGCGTTTCATGAACCGAAATGATGTATTTCAACAATCAAATGTAAAAGAAAATGATAAATTTCAATTTTTTTCGACGGTCGAAAACCTGCGAATTATCTAAGGGTACCCCCTTCTTACATAAAAAATTGATTTTTCAAAATTTTTTTCTCCAAATTTCGCAAATTATTGTGTAATTAGCGTTTCATGAACCGAAATGATGTATTTCAACAATCAAATGTAAAAGAAAATGATAAATTTCAATTTTTTTCGACGGTCGAAAACCTGCGAATTATCTAAGGGTACCCCCTTCTTACATAAAAAATTGATTTTTCAAATTTTTTTCTCTAAATTTCGTAAATTATTGTGTAATTAGCGTTTCATGAACCGAAATGATGTATTTCAACAATCAAATGTAAAAGAAAATGATAAATTTCAATTTTTTTCGACGATCGAAAACCTGCGAATTATCTAAGGGTACCCCCTTCTTACATAAAAAATGGATTTTTCAAAATTTTTTTCTCTAAATTTCGCAAATTATTGTGTAATTAGCGTTTCATGAACCGAAATGATGTATTTCAACAATCAAATGTAAAAGAAAATGATAAATTTCAATTTTTTTCGACGGTCGAAAACCTGCGAATTATCTAAGGGTACCCCCTTCTTACATAAAAAAATGATTTTTCAAATTTTTTTCTCTAAATTTCGTAAATTATTGTGTAATTAGCGTTTCATGAACCGAAATGATGTATTTCAACAATCAAATGTAAAAGAAAATGATAAATTTCAATTTTTTTCGACGGTCGAAAACCTGCGAATTATCTAAGGGTACCCCCTTCTTACATAAAAAATGGATTTTTCAAATTTTTTTTCTCCAAATTTCGCAAATTATTGTGTAATTAGCGTTTCATGAACCGAAATGATGTATTTCAACAATCAAATGTAAAAGAAAACGATAAATTTCAATTTTTTTCGACGGTCGAAAACCTGCGAATTATCTAAGGGTACCCCCTTCTTACATAAAAAATGGATTTTTCAAATTTTTTTTCTCTAAATTTCGCAAATTATTGTGTAATTAGCGTTTCATGAACCGAAATGATGTATTTCAACAATCAAATGTAAAAGAAAATGATAAATTTCAATTTTTTTCGACGGTCGAAAACCTGCGAATTATCTAAGGGTACCCCCTTCTTACATAAAAAATTGATTTTTCAAAATTTTTTTCTCCAAATTTCGCAAATTATTGTGTAATTAGCGTTTCATGAACCGAAATGATGTATTTCAACAATCAAATGTAAAAGAAAATGATAAATTTCAATTTTTTTCGACGGTCGAAAACCTGCGAATTATCTAAGGGTACCCCCTTCTTACATAAAAAATTGATTTTTCAAAATTTTTTTCTCTAAATTTCGCAAATTATTGTGTAATTAGCGTTTCATGAACCGAAATGATGTATTTCAACAATCAAATGTAAAAGAAAACGATAAATTTCAATTTTTTTCGACGGTCGAAAACCTGCGAATTATCTAAGGGTACCCCCTTCTTACATAAAAAATGGATTTTTCAAATTTTTTTTCTCCAAATTTCGCAAATTATTGTGTAATTAGCGTTTCATGAACCGAAATGATGTATTTCAACAATCAAATGTAAAAGAAAACGATAAATTTCAATTTTTTTCGACGGTCGAAAACCTGCGAATTATCTAAGGGTACCCCCTTCTTACATAAAAAATGGATTTTTCAAAATTTTTTTCTCTAAATTTCGCACATTATTGTGTAATTAGCGTTTCATGAACCGAAATGATGTATTTCAACAATCAAATGTAAAAGAAAACGATAAATTTCAATTTTTTTCGACGGTCGAAAACCTGCGAATTATCTAAGGGTACCCCCTTCTTACAAAAAAAATTGATTTTTCAAAATTTTTTTCTCCAAATTTCGCACATTATTGTGTAATTAGCGTTTCATGAACCGAAATGATGTATTTCAACAATCAAATGTAAAAGAAAACGATAAATTTCAATTTTTTTCGACGGTCGAAAACCTGCGAATTATCTAAGGGTACCCCCTTCTTACATAAAAAATGGATTTTTCAAAAATTTTTTCTCTAAATTTCGCAAATTATTGTGTAATTAGCGTTTCATGAACCGAAATGATGTATTTCAACAATCAAATGTAAAAGAAAATGATAAATTTCAATTTTTTTCGACGGTCGAAAACCTGCGAATTATCTAAGGGTACCCCCTTCTTACATAAAAAATTGATTTTTCAAAATTTTTTTCTCCAAATTTCGCAAATTATTGTGTAATTAGCGTTTCATGAACCGAAATGATGTATTTCAACAATCAAATGTAAAAGAAAATGATAAATTTAATTTTTTTTCGACGGTCGAAAACCTGCGAATTATCTAAGGGTACCCCCTTCTTACATAAAAAATGGATTTTTCAAAATTTTTTTCTCTAAATTTCGCAAATTATTGTGTAATTACCGTTTCATGAACCGAAATGATGTATTTCAACAATCAAATGTAAAAGAAAAGGATAAATTTCAATTTTTTTCGACGGTCGAGAACCTGCGAATTATCTAAGGGTACCCCCTTCTTACATAAAAAATGGATTTTTCAAATTTTTTTTCTCCAAATTTCGCAAATTATTGTGTAATTAGCGTTTCATGAACCGAAATGATGTATTTCAACAATCAAATGTAAAAGAAAACGATAAATTTCAATTTTTTTCGACGGTCGAAAACCTGCGAATTATCTAAGGGTACCCCCTTCTTACATAAAAAATTGATTTTTCAAAATTTTTTTCTCTAAATTTCGCAAATTATTGTGTAATTAGCGTTTCATGAACCGAAATGATGTATTTCAACAATCAAATGTAAAAGAAAATGATAAATTTCAATTTTTTTCGACGGTCGAAAACCTGCGAATTATCTAAGGGTACCCCCTTCTTACATAAAAAATTGATTTTTCAAAATTTTTTTCTCTAAATTTCGCAAATTATTGTGTAATTAGCGTTTCATGAACCGAAATGATGTATTTCAACAATCAAATGTAAAAGAAAACGATAAATTTCAATTTTTTTCGACGGTCGAAAACCTGCGAATTATCTAAGGGTACCCCCTTCTTACATAAAAAATTGATTTTTCAAAATTTTTTTCTCCAAATTTCGCAAATTATTGTGTAATTAGCGTTTCATGAACCGAAATGATGTATTTCAACAATCAAATGTAAAAGAAAATGATAAATTTCAATTTTTTTCGACGGTCGAAAACCTGCGAATTATCTAAGGGTACCCCCTTCTTACATAAAAAATGGATTTTTCAAATTTTTTTTCTCCAAATTTCGCAAATTATTGTGTAATTAGCGTTTCATGAACCGAAATGATGTATTTCAACAATCAAATGTAAAAGAAAACGATAAATTTCAATTTTTTTCGACGGTCGAAAACCTGCGAATTATCTAAGGGTACCCCCTTCTTACATAAAAAATTGATTTTTCAAAATTTTTTTCTCTAAATTTCGCAAATTATTGTGTAATTAGCGTTTCATGAACCGAAATGATGTATTTCAACAATCAAATGTAAAAGAAAACGATAAATTTCAATTTTTTTCGACGGTCGAAAACCTGCGAATTATCTAAGGGTACCCCCTTCTTACATAAAAAATTGATTTTTCAAAATTTTTTTCTCTAAATTTCGCAAATTATTGTGTAATTAGCGTTTCATGAACCGAAATGATGTATTTCAACAATCAAATGTAAAAGAAAATGATAAATTTCAATTTTTTTCGACGGTCGAAAACCTGCGAATTATCTAAGGGTACCCCCTTCTTACATAAAAAATTGATTTTTCAAAATTTTTTTCTCTAAATTTCGCAAATTATTGTGTAATTAGCGTTTCATGAACCGAAATGATGTATTTCAACAATCAAATGTAAAAGAAAACGATAAATTTCAATTTTTTTCGACGGTCGAAAACCTGCGAATTATCTAAGGGTACCCCCTTCTTACATAAAAAATTGATTTTTCAAAATTTTTTTCTCCAAATTTCGCAAATTATTGTGTAATTAGCGTTTCATGAACCGAAATGATGTATTTCAACAATCAAATGTAAAAGAAAATGATAAATTTCAATTTTTTTCGACGGTCGAAAACCTGCGAATTATCTAAGGGTACCCCCTTCTTACATAAAAAATGGATTTTTCAAATTTTTTTTCTCCAAATTTCGCAAATTATTGTGTAATTAGCGTTTCATGAACCGAAATGATGTATTTCAACAATCAAATGTAAAAGAAAACGATAAATTTCAATTTTTTTCGACGGTCGAAAACCTGCGAATTATCTAAGGGTACCCCCTTCTTACATAAAAAATTGATTTTTCAAAATTTTTTTCTCTAAATTTCGCAAATTATTGTGTAATTAGCGTTTCATGAACCGAAATGATGTATTTCAACAATCAAATGTAAAAGAAAACGATAAATTTCAATTTTTTTCGACGGTCGAAAACCTGCGAATTATCTAAGGGTACCCCCTTCTTACATAAAAAATGGATTTTTCAAAATTTTTTTCTCTAAATTTCGCACATTATTGTGTAATTAGCGTTTCATGAACCGAAATGATGTATTTCAACAATCAAATGTAAACGAAAATGATAAATTTCAATTTTTTTCGACGGTCGAAAACCTGCGAATTATCTAAGGGTACCCCCTTCTTACATAAAAAATTGATTTTTCAAAATTTTTTTCTCCAAATTTCGCAAATTATTGTGTAATTAGCGTTTCATGAACCGAAATGATGTATTTCAACAATCAAATGTAAAAGAAAATGATAAATTTCAATTTTTTTCGACGGTCGAAAACCTGCGAATTATCTAAGGGTACCCCCTTCTTACATAAAAAATGGATTTTTCAAAATTTTTTTCTCTAAATTTCGCAAATTATTGTGTAATTAGCGTTTCATGAACCGAAATGATGTATTTCAACAATCAAATGTAAAAGAAAACGATAAATTTCAATTTTTTTCGACGGTCGAAAACCTGCGAATTATCTAAGGGTACCCCCTTCTTACATAAAAAATGGATTTTTCAAAATTTTTTTCTCTAAATTTCGCAAATTATTGTGTAATTAGCGTTTCATGAACCGAAATGATGTATTTCAACAATCAAATGTAAAAGAAAACGATAAATTTCAATTTTTTTCGACGGTCGAAAACCTGCGAATTATCTAAGGGTACCCCCTTCTTACATAAAAAATTGATTTTTCAAAATTTTTTTCTCTAAATTTCGCAAATTATTGTGTAATTAGCGTTTCATGAACCGAAATGATGTATTTCAACAATCAAATGTAAAAGAAAACGATAAATTTCAATTTTTTTCGACGGTCGAAAACCTGCGAATTATCTAAGGGTACCCCCTTCTTACATAAAAAATTGATTTTTCAAAATTTTTTTCTCTAAATTTCGCAAATTATTGTGTAATTAGCGTTTCATGAACCGAAATGATGTATTTCAACAATCAAATGTAAAAGAAAATGATAAATTTCAATTTTTTTCGACGGTCGAGAACCTGCGAATTATCTAAGGGTACCCCCTTCTTACATAAAAAATTGATTTTTCAAAATTTTTTTCTCCAAATTTCGCAAATTATTGTGTAATTAGCGTTTCATGAACCGAAATGATGTATTTCAACAATCAAATGTAAAAGAAAACGATAAATTTCAATTTTTTTCGACGGTCGAAAACCTGCGAATTATCTAAGGGTACCCCCTTCTTACATAAAAAATTGATTTTTCAAAATTTTTTTCTCTAAATTTCGCAAATTATTGTGTAATTAGCGTTTCATGAACCGAAATGATGTATTTCAACAATCAAATGTAAAAGAAAACGATAAATTTCAATTTTTTTCGACGGTCGAAAACCTGCGAATTATCTAAGGGTACCCCCCTTCTTACATAAAAAATGGATTTTTCAAAATTTTTTTCTCTAAATTTCGCAAATTATTGTGTAATTAGCGTTTCATGAACCGAAATGATGTATTTCAACAATCAAATGTAAAAGAAAATGATAAATTTCAATTTTTTTCGACGGTCGAAAACCTGCGAATTATCTAAGGGTACCCCCTTCTTACATAAAAAATGGATTTTTCAAATTTTTTTTCTCCAAATTTCGCAAATTATTGTGTAATTAGCGTTTCATGAACCGAAATGATGTATTTCAACAATCAAATGTAAAAGAAAACGATAAATTTCAATTTTTTTCGACGGTCGAAAACCTGCGAATTATCTAAGGGTACCCCCTTCTTACATAAAAAATGGATTTTTCAAAATTTTTTTCTCTAAATTTCGCACATTATTGTGTAATTAGCGTTTCATGAACCGAAATGATGTATTTCAACAATCAAATGTAAAAGAAAATGATAAATTTCAATTTTTTTCGACGGTCGAAAACCTGCGAATTATCTAAGGGTACCCCCTTCTTACATAAAAAATGGATTTTTCAAATTTTTTTTCTCCAAATTTCGCAAATTATTGTGTAATTAGCGTTTCATGAACCGAAATGATGTATTTCAACAATCAAATGTAAAAGAAAATGATAAATTTCAATTTTTTTCGACGGTCGAAAACCTGCGAATTATCTAAGGGTACCCCCTTCTTACATAAAAAATGGATTTTTCAAAATTTTTTTCTCTAAATTTCGCAAATTATTGTGTAATTAGCGTTTCATGAACCGAAATGATGTATTTCAACAATCAAATGTAAAAGAAAATGATAAATTTCAATTTTTTTCGACGGTCGAAAACCTGCGAATTATCTAAGGGTACCCCCTTCTTACATAAAAAATGGATTTTTCAAATTTTTTTTCTCCAAATTTCGCAAATTATTGTGTAATTAGCGTTTCATGAACCGAAATGATGTATTTCAACAATCAAATGTAAAAGAAAATGATAAATTTCAATTTTTTTCGACGGTCGAAAACCTGCGAATTATCTAAGGGTACCCCCTTCTTACATAAAAAATTGATTTTTCAAAATTTTTTTCTCCAAATTTCGCAAATTATTGTGTAATTAGCGTTTCATGAACCGAAATGATGTATTTCAACAATCAAATGTAAAAGAAAACGATAAATTTCAATTTTTTTCGACGGTCGAAAACCTGCGAATTATCTAAGGGTACCCCCTTCTTACATAAAAAATGGATTTTTCAAAATTTTTTTCTCTAAATTTCGCAAATTATTGTGTAATTAGCGTTTCATGAACCGAAATGATGTATTTCAACAATCAAATGTAAAAGAAAACGATAAATTTCAATTTTTTTCGACGGTCGAAAACCTGCGAATTATCTAAGGGTACCCCCTTCTTACATAAAAAATGGATTTTTCAAATTTTTTTTCTCTAAATTTCGCAAATTATTGTGTAATTAGCGTTTCATGAACCGAAATGATGTATTTCAACAATCAAATGTAAAAGAAAACGATAAATTTCAATTTTTTTCGACGGTCGAAAACCTGCGAATTATCTAAGGGTACCCCCTTCTTACATAAAAAATGGATTTTTCAAAATTTTTTTCTCTAAATTTCGCAAATTATTGTGTAATTAGCGTTTCATGAACCGAAATGATGTATTTCAACAATCAAATGTAAAAGAAAATGATAAATTTCAATTTTTTTCGACGGTCGAGAACCTGCGAATTATCTAAGGGTACCCCCTTCTTACATAAAAAATTGATTTTTCAAAATTTTTTTCTCTAAATTTCGCAAATTATTGTGTAATTAGCGTTTCATGAACCGAAATGATGTATTTCAACAATCAAATGTAAAAGAAAATGATAAATTTCAATTTTTTTCGACGGTCGAAAACCTGCGAATTATCTAAGGGTACCCCCTTCTTACATAAAAAATTGATTTTTCAAAATTTTTTTCTCCAAATTTCGCAAATTATTGTGTAATTAGCGTTTCATGAACCGAAATGATGTATTTCAACAATCAAATGTAAAAGAAAACGATAAATTTCAATTTTTTTCGACGGTCGAAAACCTGCGAATTATCTAAGGGTACCCCCTTCTTACATAAAAAATTGATTTTTCAAAATTTTTTTCTCTAAATTTCGCAAATTATTGTGTAATTAGCGTTTCATGAACCGAAATGATGTATTTCAACAATCAAATGTAAAAGAAAACGATAAATTTCAATTTTTTTCGACGGTCGAAAACCTGCGAATTATCTAAGGGTACCCCCTTCTTACATAAAAAATGGATTTTTCAAAATTTTTTTCTCTAAATTTCGCAAATTATTGTGTAATTAGCGTTTCATGAACCGAAATGATGTATTTCAACAATCAAATGTAAAAGAAAATGATAAATTTCAATTTTTTTCGACGGTCGAAAACCTGCGAATTATCTAAGGGTACCCCCTTCTTACATAAAAAATGGATTTTTCAAATTTTTTTTCTCCAAATTTCGCAAATTATTGTGTAATTAGCGTTTCATGAACCGAAATGATGTATTTCAACAATCAAATGTAAAAGAAAATGATAAATTTCAATTTTTTTCGACGGTCGAAAACCTGCGAATTATCTAAGGGTACCCCCTTCTTACATAAAAAATGGATTTTTCAAAATTTTTTTCTCTAAATTTCGCACATTATTGTGTAATTAGCGTTTCATGAACCGAAATGATGTATTTCAACAATCAAATGTAAAAGAAAATGATAAATTTCAATTTTTTTCGACGGTCGAAAACCTGCGAATTATCTAAGGGTACCCCCTTCTTACATAAAAAATGGATTTTTCAAATTTTTTTTCTCCAAATTTCGCAAATTATTGTGTAATTAGCGTTTCATGAACCGAAATGATGTATTTCAACAATCAAATGTAAAAGAAAATGATAAATTTCAATTTTTTTCGACGGTCGAAAACCTGCGAATTATCTAAGGGTACCCCCTTCTTACATAAAAAATGGATTTTTCAAAATTTTTTTCTCTAAATTTCGCAAATTATTGTGTAATTAGCGTTTCATGAACCGAAATGATGTATTTCAACAATCAAATGTAAAAGAAAATGATAAATTTCAATTTTTTTCGACGGTCGAAAACCTGCGAATTATCTAAGGGTACCCCCTTCTTACATAAAAAATTGATTTTTCAAAATTTTTTTCTCTAAATTTCGCAAATTATTGTGTAATTAGCGTTTCATGAACCGAAATGATGTATTTCAACAATCAAATGTAAAAGAAAATGATAAATTTCAATTTTTTTCGACGGTCGAAAACCTGCGAATTATCTAAGGGTACCCCCTTCTTACATAAAAAATGGATTTTTCAAAAATTTTTTCTCTAAATTTCGCACATTATTGTGTAATTAGCGTTTCATGAACCGAAATGATGTATTTCAACAATCAAATGTAAAAGAAAATGATAAATTTCAATTTTTTTCGACGGTCGAAAACCTGCGAATTATCTAAGGGTACCCCCTTCTTACATAAAAAATGGATTTTTCAAATTTTTTTTCTCCAAATTTCGCAAATTATTGTGTAATTAGCGTTTCATGAACCGAAATGATGTATTTCAACAATCAAATGTAAAAGAAAACGATAAATTTCAATTTTTTTCGACGGTCGAAAACCTGCGAATTATCTAAGGGTACCCCCTTCTTACATAAAAAATTGATTTTTCAAAATTTTTTTCTCTAAATTTCGCAAATTATTGTGTAATTAGCGTTTCATGAACCGAAATGATGTATTTCAACAATCAAATGTAAAAGAAAATGATAAATTTCAATTTTTTTCGACGGTCGAAAACCTGCGAATTATCTAAGGGTACCCCCTTCTTACATAAAAAATGGATTTTTCAAATTTTTTTTCTCCAAATTTCGCAAATTATTGTGTAATTAGCGTTTCATGAACCGAAATGATGTATTTCAACAATCAAATGTAAAAGAAAATGATAAATTTCAATTTTTTTCGACGGTCGAAAACCTGCGAATTATCTAAGGGTACCCCCTTCTTACATAAAAAATGGATTTTTCAAAATTTTTTTCTCCAAATTTCGCAAATTATTGTGTAATTAGCGTTTCATGAACCGAAATGATGTATTTCAACAATCAAATGTAAAAGAAAATGATAAATTTCAATTTTTTTCGACGGTCGAAAACCTGCGAATTATCTAAGGGTACCCCCTTCTTACATAAAAAATGGATTTTTCAAATTTTTTTTCTCCAAATTTCGCAAATTATTGTGTAATTAGCGTTCCACGAACCGAAATGATGTCTTTCAACAATCAAATGTAAAAGAAAACGATAAATTTCAATTTTTTTCGACGGTCGAAAACCTGCGAATTATCTAAGGGTACCCCCTTCTTACATAAAAAATTGATTTTTCAAATTTTTTTCTCTAAATTTCGCACATTATTGTGTAATTAGCGTTTCATGAACCGAAATGATGTATTTCAACAATCAAATGTAAAAGAAAATGATAAATTTCAATTTTTTTCGACGGTCGAAAACCTGCGAATTATCTAAGGGTACCCCCTTCTTACTTAAAAAATGGATTTTTCAAAATTTTTTTCTCTAAATTTCGCAAATTATTGTGTAATTAGCGTTTCATGAACCGAAATGATGTATTTCAACAATCAAATGTAAAAGAAAATGATAAATTTCAATTTTTTTCGACGGTCGAAAACCTGCGAATTATCTAAGGGTACCCCCTTCTTACATAAAAAATTGATTTTTCAAAAATTTTTTCTCTAAATTTCGCAAATTATCGTGTAATTCGCGTTTCATGAACCGAAATGATGTATTTCAACAATCAAATGTAAAAGAAAATGATAAATTTCAATTTTTTTCGACGGTCGAAAACCTGCGAATTATCTAAGGGTACCCCCTTCTTACATAAAAAATGGATTTTTCAAAATTTTTTTCTCCAAATTTCGCAAATTATTGTGTAATTAGCGTTTCATGAACCGAAATGATGTATTTCAACAATCAAATGTAAAAGAAAATGATAAATTTCAATTTTTTTCGACGGTCGAAAACCTGCGAATTATCTAAGGGTACCCTCTTCTTACATAAAAAATGGATTTTTCAAAATTTTTTTCTCCAAATTTCGCAAATTATTGTGTAATTAGCGTTTCATGAACCGAAATGATGTATTTCAACAATCAAATGTAAAAGAAAATGATAAATTTCAATTTTTTTCGACGGTCGAGAACCTGCGAATTATCTAAGGGTACCCCCTTCTTACATAAAAAATTGATTTTTCAAAATTTTTTTCTCTAAATTTCGCAAATTATTGTGTAATTAGCGTTTCATGAACCGAAATGATGTATTTCAACAATCAAATGTAAAAGAAAACGATAAATTTCAATTTTTTTCGACGGTCGAAAACCTGCGAATTATCTAAGGGTACCCCCTTCTTACATAAAAAATGGATTTTTCAAAATTTTTTTCTCTAAATTTCGCACATTATTGTGTAATTAGCGTTTCATGAACCGAAATGATGTATTTCAACAATCAAATGTAAAAGAAAATGATAAATTTCAATTTTTTTCGACGGTCGAAAACCTGCGAATTATCTAAGGGTACCCCCTTCTTACATAAAAAATTGATTTTTCAAAATTTTTTTCTCCAAATTTCGCAAATTATTGTGTAATTAGCGTTTCATGAACCGAAATGATGTATTTCAACAATCAAATGTAAAAGAAAATGATAAATTTCAATTTTTTTCGACGGTCGAAAACCTGCGAATTATCTAAGGGTACCCCCTTCTTACATAAAAAATGGATTTTTCAAATTTTTTTTCTCCAAATTTCGCAAATTATTGTGTAATTAGCGTTCCACGAACCGAAATGATGTCTTTCAACAATCAAATGTAAAAGAAAACGATAAATTTCAATTTTTTTCGACGGTCGAGAACCTGCGAATTATCTAAGGGTACCCCCTTCTTACATAAAAAATGGATTTTTCAAATTTTTTTCTCTAAATTTCGCACATTATTGTGTAATTAGCGTTTCATGAACCGAAATGATGTATTTCAACAATCAAATGTAAAAGAAAATGATAAATTTCAATTTTTTTCGACGGTCGAAAACCTGCGAATTATCTAAGGGTACCCCCTTCTTACATAAAAAAATGATTTTTCAAAATTTTTTTCTCCAAATTTCGCACATTATTGTGTAATTAGCGTTTCATGAACCGAAATGATGTATTTCAACAATCAAATGTAAACAAAAATGATAAATTTCAATTTTTTTCGACGGTCGAAAACCTGCGAATTATCTAAGGGTACCCCCTTCTTACATAAAATATGGATTTTTCAAAAATTTTTTCTCTAAATTTCGCAAATTATTGTGTAATTAGCGTTTCATGAACCGAAATGATGTATTTCAACAATCAAATGTAAAAGAAAATGATAAATTTCAATTTTTTTCGACGGTCGAAAACCTGCGAATTATCTAAGGGTACCCCCTTCTTACATAAAAAATGGATTTTTCAAATTTTTTTTCTCCAAATTTCGCAAATTATTGTGTAATTAGCGTTTCATGAACCGAAATGATGTATTTCAACAATCAAATGTAAAAGAAAATGATAAATTTCAATTTTTTTCGACGGTCGAAAACCTGCGAATTATCTAAGGGTACCCCCTTCTTACATAAAAAATGGATTTTTCAAATTTTTTTTCTCCAAATTTCGCAAATTATTGTGTAATTAGCGTTTCATGAACCGAAATGATGTATTTCAACAATCAAATGTAAAAGAAAATGATAAATTTCAATTTTTTTCGACGGTCGAAAACCTGCGAATTATCTAAGGGTACCCCCTTCTTACATAAAAAATTGATTTTTCAAAATTTTTTTCTCCAAATTTCGCAAATTATTGTGTAATTAGCGTTTCATGAACCGAAATGATGTATTTCAACAATCAAATGTAAAAGAAAATGATAAATTTCAATTTTTTTCGACGGTCGAAAACCTGCGAATTATCTAAGGGTACCCCCTTCTTACATAAAAAATGGATTTTTCAAAATTTTTTTCTCTAAATTTCGCAAATTATTGTGTAATTAGCGTTTCATGAACCGAAATGATGTATTTCAACAATCAAATGTAAAAGAAAATGATAAATTTCAATTTTTTTCGACGGTCGAGAACCTGCGAATTATCTAAGGGTACCCCCTTCTTACATAAAAAATTGATTTTTCAAAATTTTTTTCTCTAAATTTCGCAAATTATTGTGTAATTAGCGTTTCATGAACCGAAATGATGTATTTCAACAATCAAATGTAAAAGAAAATGATAAATTTCAATTTTTTTCGACGGTCGAAAACCTGCGAATTATCTAAGGGTACCCCCTTCTTACATAAAAAATTGATTTTTCAAAATTTTTTTCTCTAAATTTCGCAAATTATTGTGTAATTAGCGTTTCATGAACCGAAATGATGTATTTCAACAATCAAATGTAAAAGAAAATGATAAATTTCAATTTTTTTCGACGGTCGAAAACCTGCGAATTATCTAAGGGTACCCCCTTCTTACATAAAAAATGGATTTTTCAAATTTTTTTTCTCCAAATTTCGCAAATTATTGTGTAATTAGCGTTTCATGAACCGAAATGATGTATTTCAACAATCAAATGTAAAAGAAAACGATAAATTTCAATTTTTTTCGACGGTCGAAAACCTGCGAATTATCTAAGGGTACCCCCTTCTTACATAAAAAATTGATTTTTCAAAATTTTTTTCTCTAAATTTCGCAAATTATTGTGTAATTAGCGTTTCATGAACCGAAATGATGTATTTCAACAATCAAATGTAAAAGAAAATGATAAATTTCAATTTTTTTCGACGGTCGAAAACCTGCGAATTATCTAAGGGTACCCCCTTCTTACATAAAAAATGGATTTTTCAAATTTTTTTTCTCCAAATTTCGCAAATTATTGTGTAATTAGCGTTTCATGAACCGAAATGATGTATTTCAACAATCAAATGTAAAAGAAAACGATAAATTTCAATTTTTTTCGACGGTCGAAAACCTGCGAATTATCTAAGGGTACCCCCTTCTTACATAAAAAATTGATTTTTCAAAATTTTTTTCTCTAAATTTCGCAAATTATTGTGTAATTAGCGTTTCATGAACCGAAATGATGTATTTCAACAATCAAATGTAAAAGAAAACGATAAATTTCAATTTTTTTCGACGGTCGAAAACCTGCGAATTATCTAAGGGTACCCCCTTCTTACATAAAAAATGGATTTTTCAAATTTTTTTTCTCCAAATTTCGCAAATTATTGTGTAATTAGCGTTTCATGAACCGAAATGATGTATTTCAACAATCAAATGTAAAAGAAAACGATAAATTTCAATTTTTTTCGACGGTCGAAAACCTGCGAATTATCTAAGGGTACCCCCTTCTTACATAAAAAATGGATTTTTCAAAATTTTTTTCTCTAAATTTCGCAAATTATTGTGTAATTAGCGTTTCATGAACCGAAATGATGTATTTCAACAATCAAATGTAAAAGAAAATGATAAATTTCAATTTTTTTCGACGGTCGAAAACCTGCGAATTATCTAAGGGTACCCCCTTCTTACATAAAAAATGGATTTTTCAAAATTTTTTTCTCTAAATTTCGCAAATTATTGTGTAATTAGCGTTTCATGAACCGAAATGATGTATTTCAACAATCAAATGTAAAAGAAAACGATAAATTTCAATTTTTTTCGACGGTCGAAAACCTGCGAATTATCTAAGGGTACCCCCTTCTTACATAAAAAATGGATTTTTCAAAATTTTTTTCTCCAAATTTCGCAAATTATTGTGTAATTAGCGTTCCACGAACCGAAATGATGTCTTTCAACAATCAAATGTAAAAGAAAACGATAAATTTCAATTTTTTTCGACGGTCGAAAACCTGCGAATTATCTAAGGGTACCCCCTTCTTACATAAAAAATTGATTTTTCAAATTTTTTTTCTCCAAATTTCGCAAATTATTGTGTAATTAGCGTTTCATGAACCGAAATGATGTATTTCAACAATCAAATGTAAAAGAAAATGATAAATTTCAATTTTTTTCGACGGTCGAAAACCTGCGAATTATCTAAGGGTACCCCCTTCTTACATAAAAAATTGATTTTTCAAAATTTTTTTCTCTAAATTTCGCAAATTATTGTGTAATTAGCGTTTCATGAACCGAAATGATGTATTTCAACAATCAAATGTAAAAGAAAATGATAAATTTCAATTTTTTTCGACGGTCGAAAACCTGCGAATTATCTAAGGGTACCCCCTTCTTACATAAAAAATGGATTTTTCAAATTTTTTTTCTCCAAATTTCGCAAATTATTGTGTAATTAGCGTTTCATGAACCGAAATGATGTATTTCAACAATCAAATGTAAAAGAAAACGATAAATTTCAATTTTTTTCGACGGTCGAAAACCTGCGAATTATCTAAGGGTACCCCCTTCTTACATAAAAAATTGATTTTTCAAAATTTTTTTCTCTAAATTTCGCAAATTATTGTGTAATTAGCGTTTCATGAACCGAAATGATGTATTTCAACAATCAAATGTAAAAGAAAACGATAAATTTCAATTTTTTTCGACGGTCGAAAACCTGCGAATTATCTAAGGGTACCCCCTTCTTACATAAAAAATGGATTTTTCAAATTTTTTTTCTCCAAATTTCGCAAATTATTGTGTAATTAGCGTTTCATGAACCGAAATGATGTATTTCAACAATCAAATGTAAAAGAAAACGATAAATTTCAATTTTTTTCGACGGTCGAAAACCTGCGAATTATCTAAGGGTACCCCCTTCTTACATAAAAAATGGATTTTTCAAAATTTTTTTCTCTAAATTTCGCAAATTATTGTGTAATTAGCGTTTCATGAACCGAAATGATGTATTTCAACAATCAAATGTAAAAGAAAATGATAAATTTCAATTTTTTTCGACGGTCGAAAACCTGCGAATTATCTAAGGGTACCCCCTTCTTACATAAAAAATGGATTTTTCAAAATTTTTTCTCTAAATTTCGCAAATTATTGTGTAATTAGCGTTTCATGAACCGAAATGATGTATTTCAACAATCAAATGTAAAAGAAAACGATAAATTTCAATTTTTTTCGACGGTCGAAAACCTGCGAATTATCTAAGGGTACCCCCTTCTTACATAAAAAATGGATTTTTCAAAATTTTTTTCTCCAAATTTCGCAAATTATTGTGTAATTAGCGTTCCACGAACCGAAATGATGTCTTTCAACAATCAAATGTAAAAGAAAACGATAAATTTCAATTTTTTTCGACGGTCGAAAACCTGCGAATTATCTAAGGGTACCCCCTTCTTACATAAAAAATTGATTTTTCAAATTTTTTTTCTCCAAATTTCGCAAATTATTGTGTAATTAGCGTTTCATGAACCGAAATGATGTATTTCAACAATCAAATGTAAAAGAAAATGATAAATTTCAATTTTTTTCGACGGTCGAAAACCTGCGAATTATCTAAGGGTACCCCCTTCTTACATAAAAAATGGATTTTTCAAAAATTTTTTCTCTAAATTTCGCAAATTATTGTGTAATTAGCGTTTCATGAACCGAAATGATGTATTTCAACAATCAAATGTAAAAGAAAACGATAAATTTCAATTTTTTTCGACGGTCGAAAACCTGCGAATTATCTAAGGGTACCCCCTTCTTACATAAAAAATGGATTTTTCAAAATTTTTTTCTCCAAATTTCGCAAATTATTGTGTAATTAGCGTTTCATGAACCGAAATGATGTATTTCAACAATCAAATGTAAAAGAAAACGATAAATTTCAATTTTTTTCGACGGTCGAAAACCTGCGAATTATCTAAGGGTACCCCCTTCTTACATAAAAAATGGATTTTTCAAATTTTTTTTCTCCAAATTTCGCAAATTATTGTGTAATTAGCGTTTCATGAACCGAAATGATGTATTTCAACAATCAAATGTAAAAGAAAACGATAAATTTCAATTTTTTTCGACGGTCGAAAACCTGCGAATTATCTAAGGGTACCCCCTTCTTACATAAAAAATGGATTTTTCAAAATTTTTTTCTCTAAATTTCGCAAATTATTGTGTAATTAGCGTTTCATGAACCGAAATGATGTATTTCAACAATCAAATGTAAAAGAAAATGATAAATTTCAATTTTTTTCGACGGTCGAAAACCTGCGAATTATCTAAGGGTACCCCCTTCTTACATAAAAAATGGATTTTTCAAAATTTTTTCTCTAAATTTCGCAAATTATTGTGTAATTAGCGTTTCATGAACCGAAATGATGTATTTCAACAATCAAATGTAAAAGAAAACGATAAATTTCAATTTTTTTCGACGGTCGAAAACCTGCGAATTATCTAAGGGTACCCCCTTCTTACATAAAAAATGGATTTTTCAAAATTTTTTTCTCCAAATTTCGCAAATTATTGTGTAATTAGCGTTCCACGAACCGAAATGATGTCTTTCAACAATCAAATGTAAAAGAAAACGATAAATTTCAATTTTTTTCGACGGTCGAAAACCTGCGAATTATCTAAGGGTACCCCCTTCTTACATAAAAAATTGATTTTTCAAATTTTTTTTCTCCAAATTTCGCAAATTATTGTGTAATTAGCGTTTCATGAACCGAAATGATGTATTTCAACAATCAAATGTAAAAGAAAATGATAAATTTCAATTTTTTTCGACGGTCGAAAACCTGCGAATTATCTAAGGGTACCCCCTTCTTACATAAAAAATGGATTTTTCAAAAATTTTTTCTCTAAATTTCGCAAATTATTGTGTAATTAGCGTTTCATGAACCGAAATGATGTATTTCAACAATCAAATGTAAAAGAAAATGATAAATTTCAATTTTTTTCGACGGTCGAAAACCTGCGAATTATCTAAGGGTACCCCCTTCTTACATAAAAAATGGATTTTTCAAAATTTTTTTCTCCAAATTTCGCAAATTATTGTGTAATTAGCGTTTCATGAACCGAAATGATGTATTTCAACAATCAAATGTAAAAGAAAACGATAAATTTCAATTTTTTTCGACGGTCGAAAACCTGCGAATTATCTAAGGGTACCCCCTTCTTACATAAAAAATGGATTTTTCAAAATTTTTTTCTCTAAATTTCGCAAATTATTGTGTAATTAGCGTTTCATGAACCGAAATGATGTATTTCAACAATCAAATGTAAAAGAAAACGATAAATTTCAATTTTTTTCGACGGTCGAAAACCTGCGAATTATCTAAGGGTACCCCCTTCTTACATAAAAAATTGATTTTTCAAATTTTTTTTCTCCAAATTTCGCAAATTATTGTGTAATTAGCGTTTCATGAACCGAAATGATGTATTTCAACAATCAAATGTAAAAGAAAATGATAAATTTCAATTTTTTTCGACGGTCGAAAACCTGCGAATTATCTAAGGGTACCCCCTTCTTACATAAAAAATGGATTTTTCAAAAATTTTTTCTCTAAATTTCGCAAATTATTGTGTAATTAGCGTTTCATGAACCGAAATGATGTATTTCAACAATCAAATGTAAAAGAAAATGATAAATTTCAATTTTTTTCGACGGTCGAAAACCTGCGAATTATCTAAGGGTACCCCCTTCTTACATAAAAAATGGATTTTTCAAAATTTTTTTCTCCAAATTTCGCAAATTATTGTGTAATTAGCGTTTCATGAACCGAAATGATGTATTTCAACAATCAAATGTAAAAGAAAACGATAAATTTCAATTTTTTTCGACGGTCGAAAACCTGCGAATTATCTAAGGGTACCCCCTTCTTACATAAAAAATGGATTTTTCAAAATTTTTTTCTCTAAATTTCGCAAATTATTGTGTAATTAGCGTTTCATGAACCGAAATGATGTATTTCAACAATCAAATGTAAAAGAAAACGATAAATTTCAATTTTTTTCGACGGTCGAAAACCTGCGAATTATCTAAGGGTACCCCCTTCTTACATAAAAAATGGATTTTTCAAAATTTTTTTCTCCAAATTTCGCAAATTATTGTGTAATTAGCGTTCCACGAACCGAAATGATGTCTTTCAACAATCAAATGTAAAAGAAAACGATAAATTTCAATTTTTTTCGACGGTCGAAAACCTGCGAATTATCTAAGGGTACCCCCTTCTTACATAAAAAATTGATTTTTCAAATTTTTTTTCTCCAAATTTCGCAAATTATTGTGTAATTAGCGTTTCATGAACCGAAATGATGTATTTCAACAATCAAATGTAAAAGAAAATGATAAATTTCAATTTTTTTCGACGGTCGAAAACCTGCGAATTATCTAAGGGTACCCCCTTCTTACATAAAAAATGGATTTTTCAAAAATTTTTTCTCTAAATTTCGCAAATTATCGTGTAATTAGCGTTTCATGAACCGAAATGATGTATTTCAACAATCAAATGTAAAAGAAAATGATAAATTTCAATTTTTTTCGACGGTCGAAAACCTGCGAATTATCTAAGGGTACCCCCTTCTTACATAAAAAATTGATTTTTCAAAATTTTTTTCTCAAAATTTCGCAAATTATTGTGTAATTAGCGTTTCATGAACCGAAATGATGTATTTCAACAATCAAATGTAAAAGAAAATGATAAATTTCAATTTTTTTCGACGGTCGAAAACCTGCGAATTATCTAAGGGTACCCCCTTCTTACATAAAAAATTGATTTTTCAAAAATTTTTTCTCAAAATTTCGCAAATTATTGTGTAATTAGCGTTTCATGAACCGAAATGATGTATTTCAACAATCAAATGTAAAAGAAAATGATAAATTTCAATTTTTTTCGACGGTCGAAAACCTGCGAATTATCTAAGGGTACCCCCTTCTTACATAAAAAATTGATTTTTCAAAATTTTTTTCTCCAAATTTCGCAAATTATTGTGTAATTAGCGTTTCATGAACCGAAATGATGTATTTCAACAATCAAATGTAAAAGAAAATGATAAATTTCAATTTTTTTCGACGGTCGAAAACCTGCGAATTATCTAAGGGTACCCCCTTCTTACATAGAAAATTGATTTTTCAAAATTTTTTTCTCAAAATTTCGCAAATTATTGCGTAATTAGCGTTTCATGAACCGAAATGATGTATTTCAACAATAAAATGTAAAAGAAAATGATAAATTTCAATTTTTTTCGACGGTCGAAAACCTGCGAATTATCTAAGGGTACCCCCTTCTTACATAAAAAATTGATTTTTCAAAATTTTTTTCTCCAAATTTCGCAAATTATTGTGTAATTAGCGTTTCATGAACCGAAATGATGTATTTCAACAATCAAATGTAAAAGAAAATGATAAATTTCAATTTTTTTCGACGGTCGAAAACCTGCGAATTATCTAAGGGTACCCCCTTCTTACATAAAAAATTGATTTTTCAATTTTTTTTTCTCTAAATTTCGCAAATTATTGTGTAATTAGCGTTTCATGAACCGAAATGATGTATTTCAACAATCAAATGTAAAAGAAAATGATAAATTTCAATTTTTTTCGACGGTCGAAAACCTGCGAATTATCTAAGGGTACCCCCTTCTTACATAAAAAATTGATATTTCAAAATTTTTTTCTCCAAATTTCGCAAATTATTGTGTAATTAGCGTTTCATGAACCGAAATGATGTATTTCAACAATCAAATGTAAAAGAAAATGATAAATTTCAATTTTTTTCGACGGTCGAAAACCTGCGAATTATCTAAGGGTACCCCCTTCTTACATAAAAAATGGATTTTTCAAAAATTTTTTCTCTAAATTTCGCAAATTATCGTGTAATTAGCGTTTCATGAACCGAAATGATGTATTTCAACAATCAAATGTAAAAGAAAATGATAAATTTCAATTTTTTTCGACGGTCGAAAACCTGCGAATTATCTAAGGGTACCCCCTTCTTACATAAAAAATGGATTTTTCAAATTTTTTTTCTCCAAATTTCGCAAATTATTGTGTAATTAGCGTTTCATGAACCGAAATGATGTATTTCAACAATCAAATGTAAAAGAAAATGATAAATTTCAATTTTTTTCGACGGTCGAAAACCTGCGAATTATCTAAGGGTACCCCCTTCTTACATAAAAAATGGATTTTTCAAAAAATTTTTCTCTAAATTTCGCAAATTATCGTGTAATTAGCGTTTCATGAACCGAAATGATGTATTTCAACAATCAAATGTAAAAGAAAATGATAAATTTCAATTTTTTTCGACGGTCGAAAACCTGCGAATTATCTAAGGGTACCCCCTTCTTACATAAAAAATGAATTTTTCAAATTTTTTTTCTCCAAATTTCGCAAATTATTATGTAATTAGCGTTTCATGAACCGAAATGATGTATTTCAACAATCAAATGTAAAAGAAAATGATAAATTTCAATTTTTTTCGACGGTCGAAAACCTGCGAATTATCTAAGGGTACCCCCTTCTTACATAAAAAATTGATTTTTCAAAATTTTTTTCTCTAAATTTCGCAAATTATTGTGTAATTAGCGTTTCATGAACCGAAATGATGTATTTCAACAATCAAATGTAAAAGAAAATGATAAATTTCAATTTTTTTCGACGGTCGAAAACCTGCGAATTATCTAAGGGTACCCCCTTCTTACATAAAAAATTGATTTTTCAAAATTTTTTTCTCCAAATTTCGCAAATTATTGTGTAATTAGCGTTTCATGAACCGAAATGATGTATTTCAACAATCAAATGTAAAAGAAAATGATAAATTTCAATTTTTTTCGACGGTCGAAAACCTGCGAATTATCTAAGGGTACCCCCTTCTTACATAAAAAATTGATTTTTCAAAATTTTTTTCTCAAAATTTCGCAAATTATTGTGTAATTAGCGTTTCATGAACCGAAATGATGTATTTCAACAATCAAATGTAAAAGAAAATGATAAATTTCAATTTTTTTCGACGGTCGAAAACCTGCGAATTATCTAAGGGTACCCCCTTCTTACATAAAAAATTGATTTTTCAAAATTTTTTTCTCTAAATTTCGCAAATTATTGTGTAATTAGCGTTTCATGAACCGAAATGATGTATTTCAACAATCAAATGTAAAAGAAAATGATAAATTTCAATTTTTTTCGACGGTCGAAAACCTGCGAATTATCTAAGGGTACCCCCTTCTTACATAAAAAATTGATTTTTCAAAATTTTTTTCTCCAAATTTCGCAAATTATTGTGTAATTAGCGTTTCATGAACCGAAATGATGTATTTCAACAATCAAATGTAAAAGAAAATGATAAATTTCAATTTTTTTCGACGGTCGAAAACCTGCGAATTATCTAAGGGTACCCTCTTCTTACATAAAAAATGGATTTTTCAAAAATTTTTTCTCTAAATTTCGCAAATTATCGTGTAATTAGCGTTTCATGAACCGAAATGATGTATTTCAACAATCAAATGTAAAAGAAAATGATAAATTTCAATTTTTTTCGACGGTCGAAAACCTGCGAATTATCTAAGGGTACCCCCTTCTTACATAAAAAATTGATTTTTCAAAATTTTTTTCTCTAAATTTCGCAAATTATTGTGTAATTAGCGTTTCATGAACCGAAATGATGTATTTCAACAATCAAATGTAAAAGAAAATGATAAATTTCAATTTTTTTCGACGGTCGAAAACCTGCGAATTATCTAAGGGTACCCCCTTCTTACATAAAAAATGGATTTTTCAAAATTTTTTTCTCTAAATTTCGCAAATTATTGTGTAATTAGCGTTTCATGAACCGAAATGATGTATTTCAACAATCAAATGTAAAAGAAAATGATAAATTTCAATTTTTTTCGACGGTCGAAAACCTGCGAATTATCTAAGGGTACCCCCTTCTTACATAAAAAATGGATTTTTCAAAATTTTTTTCTCTAAATTTCGCAAATTATCGTGTAATTAGCGTTTCATGAACCGAAATGATGTATTTCAACAATCAAATGTAAAAGAAAATGATAAATTTCAATTTTTTTCGACCGTCGAAAACCTGCGAATTATCTAAGGGTACCCCCTTCTTACTTAAAAAATGGATTTTTCAAAATTTTTTTCTCTAAATTTCGCAAATTATTGTGTAATTAGCGTTTCATGAACCGAAATGATGTATTTCAACAATCAAATGTAAAAGAAAATGATAAATTTCAATTTTTTTCGACGGTCGAAAACCTGCGAATTATCTAAGGGTACCCCCTTCTTACATAAAAAATGGATTTTTCAAAATTTTTTTCTCCAAATTTCGCAAATTATTGTGTAATTAGCGTTTCATGAACGGAAATGATGTATTTCAACAATCAAATGTAAAAGAAAATGATAAATTTCAATTTTTTTCGACGGTCGAAAACCTGCGAATTATCTAAGGGTACCCCCTTCTTACATAAAAAATGGATTTTTCAAAAATTTTTTCTCTAAATTTCGCAAATTATTGTGTAATTAGCGTTTCATGAACCGAAATGATGTATTTCAACAATCAAATGTAAAAGAAAATGATAAATTTCAATTTTTTTCGACGGTCGAAAACCTGCGAATTATCTAAGGGTACCCCCTTCTTACATAAAAAATGGATTTTTCAAAAATTTTTTCTCTAAATTTCGCAAATTATTGTGTAATTAGCGTTTCATGAACCGAAATGATGTATTTCAACAATCAAATGTAAAAGAAAATGATAAATTTCAATTTTTTTCGACGGTCGAAAACATGCGAATTATCTAAGGGTACCCCCTTCTTACATAAAAAATGGATTTTTCAAAAATTTTTTCTCTAAATTTCGCAAATTATCGTGTAATTAGCGTTTCATGAACCGAAATGATGTATTTCAACAATCAAATGTAAAAGAAAATGATAAATTTCAATTTTTTTCGACGGTCGAAAACCTGCGAATTATCTAAGGGTACCCCCTTCTTACATAAAAAATTGATTTTTCAAAATTTTTTTCTCCAAATTTCGCAAATTATTGTGTAATTAGCGTTTCATGAACCGAAATGATGTATTTCAACAATCAAATGTAAAAGAAAATGATAAATTTCAATTTTTTTCGACGGTCGAAAACCTGCGAATTATCTAAGGGTACCCCCTTCTTACATAAAAAATTGATTTTTCAAAATTTTTTTCTCCAAATTTCGCAAATTATTGTGTAATTAGCGTTTCATGAACCGAAATGATGTATTTCAACAATCAAATGTAAAAGAAAATGATAAATTTCAATTTTTTTCGACGGTCGAAAACCTGCGAATTATCTAAGGGTACCCCCTTCTTACTTAAAAAATGGATTTTTCAAAATTTTTTTCTCTAAATTTCGCAAATTATTGTGTAATTAGCGTTTCATGAACCGAAATGATGTATTTCAACAATCAAATGTAAAAGAAAATGATAAATTTCAATTTTTTTCGACGGTCGAAAACCTGCGAATTATCTAAGGGTACCCCCTTCTTACTTAAAAAATGGATTTTTCAAAATTTTTTTCTCTAAATTTCGCAAATTATTGTGTAATTAGCGTTTCATGAACCGAAATGATGTATTTCAACAATCAAATGTAAAAGAAAATGATAAATTTCAATTTTTTTCGACGGTCGAAAACCTGCGAATTATCTAAGGGTACCCCCTTCTTACATAAAAAATTGATTTTTCAAAAATTTTTTCTCTAAATTTCGCAAATTATCGTGTAATTCGCGTTTCATGAACCGAAATGATGTATTTCAACAATCAAATGTAAAAGAAAATGATAAATTTCAATTTTTTTCGACGGTCGAAAACCTGCGAATTATCTAAGGGTACCCCCTTCTTACATAAAAAATGGATTTTTCAAAATTTTTTTCTCCAAATTTCGCAAATTATTGTGTAATTAGCGTTTCATGAACCGAAATGATGTATTTCAACAATCAAATGTAAAAGAAAATGATAAATTTCAATTTTTTTCGACGGTCGAAAACCTGCGAATTATCTAAGGGTACCCTCTTCTTACATAAAAAATGGATTTTTCAAAATTTTTTTCTCCAAATTTCGCAAATTATTGTGTAATTAGCGTTTCATGAACCGAAATGATGTATTTCAACAATCAAATGTAAAAGAAAATGATAAATTTCAATTTTTTTCGACGGTCGAAAACCTGCGAATTATCTAAGGGTACCCTCTTCTTACATAAAAAATTGATTTTTCAAAATTTTTTTCTCCAAATTTCGCAAATTATTGTGTAATTAGCGTTTCATGAACCGAAATGATGTATTTCAACAATCAAATGTAAAAGAAAATGATAAATTTCAATTTTTTTCGACGATCGAAAACCTGCGAATTATCTAAGGGTACCCCCTTCTTACATAAAAAATGGATTTTTCAAAATTTTTTTCTCTAAATTTCGCAAATTATTGTGTAATTAGCGTTTCATGAACCGAAATGATGTATTTCAACAATCAAATGTAAAAGAAAATGATAAATTTCAATTTTTTTCGACGGTCGAAAACCTGCGAATTATCTAAGGGTACCCCCTTCTTACATAAAAAATTGATTTTTCAAAATTTTTTTCTCCAAATTTCGCAAATTATTGTGTAATTAGCGTTTCATGAACCGAAATGATGTATTTCAACAATCAAATGTAAAAGAAAATGATAAATTTCAATTTTTTTCGACGGTCGAAAACCTGCGAATTATCTAAGGGTACCCCCTTCTTACATAAAAAATTGATTTTTCAAATTTTTTTCTCTAAATTTCGTAAATTATTGTGTAATTAGCGTTTCATGAACCGAAATGATGTATTTCAACAATCAAATGTAAAAGAAAATGATAAATTTCAATTTTTTTCGACGATCGAAAACCTGCGAATTATCTAAGGGTACCCCCTTCTTACATAAAAAATGGATTTTTCAAAATTTTTTTCTCTAAATTTCGCAAATTATTGTGTAATTAGCGTTTCATGAACCGAAATGATGTATTTCAACAATCAAATGTAAAAGAAAATGATAAATTTCAATTTTTTTCGACGGTCGAAAACCTGCGAATTATCTAAGGGTACCCCCTTCTTACATAAAAAATTGATTTTTCAAATTTTTTTCTCTAAATTTCGTAAATTATTGTGTAATTAGCGTTTCATGAACCGAAATGATGTATTTCAACAATCAAATGTAAAAGAAAATGATAAATTTCAATTTTTTTCGACGGTCGAAAACCTGCGAATTATCTAAGGGTACCCCCTTCTTACATAAAAAATGGATTTTTCAAATTTTTTTTCTCCAAATTTCGCAAATTATTGTGTAATTAGCGTTTCATGAACCGAAATGATGTATTTCAACAATCAAATGTAAAAGAAAACGATAAATTTCAATTTTTTTCGACGGTCGAAAACCTGCGAATTATCTAAGGGTACCCCCTTCTTACATAAAAAATGGATTTTTCAAATTTTTTTTCTCTAAATTTCGCAAATTATTGTGTAATTAGCGTTTCATGAACCGAAATGATGTATTTCAACAATCAAATGTAAAAGAAAATGATAAATTTCAATTTTTTTCGACGGTCGAAAACCTGCGAATTATCTAAGGGTACCCCCTTCTTACATAAAAAATTGATTTTTCAAAATTTTTTTCTCCAAATTTCGCAAATTATTGTGTAATTAGCGTTTCATGAACCGAAATGATGTATTTCAACAATCAAATGTAAAAGAAAATGATAAATTTCAATTTTTTTCGACGGTCGAAAACCTGCGAATTATCTAAGGGTACCCCCTTCTTACATAAAAAATGGATTTTTCAAATTTTTTTTCTCCAAATTTCGCAAATTATTGTGTAATTAGCGTTTCATGAACCGAAATGATGTATTTCAACAATCAAATGTAAAAGAAAACGATAAATTTCAATTTTTTTCGACGGTCGAAAACCTGCGAATTATCTAAGGGTACCCCCTTCTTACATAAAAAATGGATTTTTCAAAATTTTTTTCTCTAAATTTCGCACATTATTGTGTAATTAGCGTTTCATGAACCGAAATGATGTATTTCAACAATCAAATGTAAAAGAAAACGATAAATTTCAATTTTTTTCGACGGTCGAAAACCTGCGAATTATCTAAGGGTACCCCCTTCTTACAAAAAAAATTGATTTTTCAAAATTTTTTTCTCCAAATTTCGCACATTATTGTGTAATTAGCGTTTCATGAACCGAAATGATGTATTTCAACAATCAAATGTAAAAGAAAACGATAAATTTCAATTTTTTTCGACGGTCGAAAACCTGCGAATTATCTAAGGGTACCCCCTTCTTACATAAAAAATGGATTTTTCAAAAATTTTTTCTCTAAATTTCGCAAATTATTGTGTAATTAGCGTTTCATGAACCGAAATGATGTATTTCAACAATCAAATGTAAAAGAAAATGATAAATTTCAATTTTTTTCGACGGTCGAAAACCTGCGAATTATCTAAGGGTACCCCCTTCTTACATAAAAAATTGATTTTTCAAAATTTTTTTCTCCAAATTTCGCAAATTATTGTGTAATTAGCGTTTCATGAACCGAAATGATGTATTTCAACAATCAAATGTAAAAGAAAATGATAAATTTAATTTTTTTTCGACGGTCGAAAACCTGCGAATTATCTAAGGGTACCCCCTTCTTACATAAAAAATGGATTTTTCAAAATTTTTTTCTCTAAATTTCGCAAATTATTGTGTAATTACCGTTTCATGAACCGAAATGATGTATTTCAACAATCAAATGTAAAAGAAAAGGATAAATTTCAATTTTTTTCGACGGTCGAGAACCTGCGAATTATCTAAGGGTACCCCCTTCTTACATAAAAAATGGATTTTTCAAATTTTTTTTCTCCAAATTTCGCAAATTATTGTGTAATTAGCGTTTCATGAACCTAAATGATGTATTTCAACAATCAAATGTAAAAGAAAACGATAAATTTCAATTTTTTTCGACGGTCGAAAACCTGCGAATTATCTAAGGGTACCCCCTTCTTACATAAAAAATTGATTTTTCAAAATTTTTTTCTCTAAATTTCGCAAATTATTGTGTAATTAGCGTTTCATGAACCGAAATGATGTATTTCAACAATCAAATGTAAAAGAAAATGATAAATTTCAATTTTTTTCGACGGTCGAAAACCTGCGAATTATCTAAGGGTACCCTCTTCTTACATAAAAAATGGATTTTTCAAATTTTTTTTCTCCAAATTTCGCAAATTATAGTGTAATTAGCGTTTCATGAACCGAAATGATGTATTTCAACAATCAAATGTAAAAGAAAACGATAAATTTCAATTTTTTTCGACGGTCGAAAACCTGCGAATTATCTAAGGGTACCCCCTTCTTACATAAAAAATTGATTTTTCAAAATTTTTTTCTCTAAATTTCGCAAATTATTGTGTAATTAGCGTTTCATGAACCGAAATGATGTATTTCAACAATCAAATGTAAAAGAAAACGATAAATTTCAATTTTTTTCGACGGTCGAAAACCTGCGAATTATCTAAGGGTACCCCCTTCTTACATAAAAAATGGATTTTTCAAAATTTTTTTCTCTAAATTTCGCAAATTATTGTGTAATTAGCGTTTCATGAACCGAAATGATGTATTTCAACAATCAAATGTAAAAGAAAATGATAAATTTCAATTTTTTTCGACGGTCGAAAACCTGCGAATTATCTAAGGGTACCCCCTTCTTACATAAAAAATTGATTTTTCAAAATTTTTTTCTCTAAATTTCGCAAATTATTGTGTAATTAGCGTTTCATGAACCGAAATGATGTATTTCAACAATCAAATGTAAAAGAAAACGATAAATTTCAATTTTTTTCGACGGTCGAAAACCTGCGAATTATCTAAGGGTACCCCCTTCTTACATAAAAAATTGATTTTTCAAAATTTTTTTCTCTAAATTTCGCAAATTATTGTGTAATTAGCGTTTCATGAACCGAAATGATGTATTTCAACAATCAAATGTAAAAGAAAATGATAAATTTCAATTTTTTTCGACGGTCGAAAACCTGCGAATTATCTAAGGGTACCCCCTTCTTACATAAAAAATTGATTTTTCAAAATTTTTTTCTCTAAATTTCGCAAATTATTGTGTAATTAGCGTTTCATGAACCGAAATGATGTATTTCAACAATCAAATGTAAAAGAAAACGATAAATTTCAATTTTTTTCGACGGTCGAAAACCTGCGAATTATCTAAGGGTACCCCCTTCTTACATAAAAAATTGATTTTTCAAAATTTTTTTCTCCAAATTTCGCAAATTATTGTGTAATTAGCGTTTCATGAACCGAAATGATGTATTTCAACAATCAAATGTAAAAGAAAATGATAAATTTCAATTTTTTTCGACGGTCGAAAACCTGCGAATTATCTAAGGGTACCCCCTTCTTACATAAAAAATGGATTTTTCAAATTTTTTTTCTCCAAATTTCGCAAATTATTGTGTAATTAGCGTTTCATGAACCGAAATGATGTATTTCAACAATCAAATGTAAAAGAAAACGATAAATTTCAATTTTTTTCGACGGTCGAAAACCTGCGAATTATCTAAGGGTACCCCCTTCTTACATAAAAAATTGATTTTTCAAAATTTTTTTCTCTAAATTTCGCAAATTATTGTGTAATTAGCGTTTCATGAACCGAAATGATGTATTTCAACAATCAAATGTAAAAGAAAACGATAAATTTCAATTTTTTTCGACGGTCGAAAACCTGCGAATTATCTAAGGGTACCCCCTTCTTACATAGAAAATGGATTTTTCAAAATTTTTTTCTCTAAATTTCGCACATTATTGTGTAATTAGCGTTTCATGAACCGAAATGATGTATTTCAACAATCAAATGTAAACGAAAATGATAAATTTCAATTTTTTTCGACGGTCGAAAACCTGCGAATTATCTAAGGGTACCCCCTTCTTACATAAAAAATTGATTTTTCAAAATTTTTTTCTCCAAATTTCGCAAATTATTGTGTAATTAGCGTTTCATGAACCGAAATGATGTATTTCAACAATCAAATGTAAAAGAAAATGATAAATTTCAATTTTTTTCGACGGTCGAAAACCTGCGAATTATCTAAGGGTACCCCCTTCTTACATAAAAAATGGATTTTTCAAAATTTTTTTCTCTAAATTTCGCAAATTATTGTGTAATTAGCGTTTCATGAACCGAAATGATGTATTTCAACAATCAAATGTAAAAGAAAACGATAAATTTCAATTTTTTTCGACGGTCGAAAACCTGCGAATTATCTAAGGGTACCCCCTTCTTACATAAAAAATGGATTTTTCAAAATTTTTTTCTCTAAATTTCGCAAATTATTGTGTAATTAGCGTTTCATGAACCGAAATGATGTATTTCAACAATCAAATGTAAAAGAAAACGATAAATTTCAATTTTTTTCGACGGTCGAAAACCTGCGAATTATCTAAGGGTACCCCCTTCTTACATAAAAAATTGATTTTTCAAAATTTTTTTCTCTAAATTTCGCAAATTATTGTGTAATTAGCGTTTCATGAACCGAAATGATGTATTTCAACAATCAAATGTAAAAGAAAACGATAAATTTCAATTTTTTTCGACGGTCGAAAACCTGCGAATTATCTAAGGGTACCCCCTTCTTACATAAAAAATTGATTTTTCAAAATTTTTTTCTCTAAATTTCGCAAATTATTGTGTAATTAGCGTTTCATGAACCGAAATGATGTATTTCAACAATCAAATGTAAAAGAAAATGATAAATTTCAATTTTTTTCGACGGTCGAGAACCTGCGAATTATCTAAGGGTACCCCCTTCTTACATAAAAAATTGATTTTTCAAAATTTTTTTCTCCAAATTTCGCAAATTATTGTGTAATTAGCGTTTCATGAACCGAAATGATGTATTTCAACAATCAAATGTAAAAGAAAACGATAAATTTCAATTTTTTTCGACGGTCGAAAACCTGCGAATTATCTAAGGGTACCCCCTTCTTACATAAAAAATTGATTTTTCAAAATTTTTTTCTCTAAATTTCGCAAATTATTGTGTAATTAGCGTTTCATGAACCGAAATGATGTATTTCAACAATCAAATGTAAAAGAAAACGATAAATTTCAATTTTTTTCGACGGTCGAAAACCTGCGAATTATCTAAGGGTACCCCCTTCTTACATAAAAAATGGATTTTTCAAAATTTTTTTCTCTAAATTTCGCAAATTATTGTGTAATTAGCGTTTCATGAACCGAAATGATGTATTTCAACAATCAAATGTAAAAGAAAATGATAAATTTCAATTTTTTTCGACGGTCGAAAACCTGCGAATTATCTAAGGGTACCCCCTTCTTACATAAAAAATGGATTTTTCAAATTTTTTTTCTCCAAATTTCGCAAATTATTGTGTAATTAGCGTTTCATGAACCGAAATGATGTATTTCAACAATCAAATGTAAAAGAAAACGATAAATTTCAATTTTTTTCGACGGTCGAAAACCTGCGAATTATCTAAGGGTACCCCCTTCTTACATAAAAAATGGATTTTTCAAAATTTTTTTCTCTAAATTTCGCACATTATTGTGTAATTAGCGTTTCATGAACCGAAATGATGTATTTCAACAATCAAATGTAAAAGAAAATGATAAATTTCAATTTTTTTCGACGGTCGAAAACCTGCGAATTATCTAAGGGTACCCCCTTCTTACATAAAAAATGGATTTTTCAAATTTTTTTTCTCCAAATTTCGCAAATTATTGTGTAATTAGCGTTTCATGAACCGAAATGATGTATTTCAACAATCAAATGTAAAAGAAAATGATAAATTTCAATTTTTTTCGACGGTCGAAAACCTGCGAATTATCTAAGGGTACCCCCTTCTTACATAAAAAATGGATTTTTCAAAATTTTTTTCTCTAAATTTCGCAAATTATTGTGTAATTAGCGTTTCATGAACCGAAATGATGTATTTCAACAATCAAATGTAAAAGAAAATGATAAATTTCAATTTTTTTCGACGGTCGAAAACCTGCGAATTATCTAAGGGTACCCCCTTCTTACATAAAAAATGGATTTTTCAAATTTTTTTTCTCCAAATTTCGCAAATTATTGTGTAATTAGCGTTTCATGAACCGAAATGATGTATTTCAACAATCAAATGTAAAAGAAAATGATAAATTTCAATTTTTTTCGACGGTCGAAAACCTGCGAATTATCTAAGGGTACCCCCTTCTTACATAAAAAATTGATTTTTCAAAATTTTTTTCTCCAAATTTCGCAAATTATTGTGTAATTAGCGTTTCATGAACCGAAATGATGTATTTCAACAATCAAATGTAAAAGAAAACGATAAATTTCAATTTTTTTCGACGGTCGAAAACCTGCGAATTATCTAAGGGTACCCCCTTCTTACATAAAAAATGGATTTTTCAAAATTTTTTTCTCTAAATTTCGCAAATTATTGTGTAATTAGCGTTTCATGAACCGAAATGATGTATTTCAACAATCAAATGTAAAAGAAAACGATAAATTTCAATTTTTTTCGACGGTCGAAAACCTGCGAATTATCTAAGGGTACCCCCTTCTTACATAAAAAATGGATTTTTCAAATTTTTTTTCTCTAAATTTCGCAAATTATTGTGTAATTAGCGTTTCATGAACCGAAATGATGTATTTCAACAATCAAATGTAAAAGAAAACGATAAATTTCAATTTTTTTCGACGGTCGAAAACCTGCGAATTATCTAAGGGTACCCCCTTCTTACATAAAAAATGGATTTTTCAAAATTTTTTTCTCTAAATTTCGCAAATTATTGTGTAATTAGCGTTTCATGAACCGAAATGATGTATTTCAACAATCAAATGTAAAAGAAAATGATAAATTTCAATTTTTTTCGACGGTCGAGAACCTGCGAATTATCTAAGGGTACCCCCTTCTTACATAAAAAATTGATTTTTCAAAATTTTTTTCTCTAAATTTCGCAAATTATTGTGTAATTAGCGTTTCATGAACCGAAATGATGTATTTCAACAATCAAATGTAAAAGAAAATGATAAATTTCAATTTTTTTCGACGGTCGAAAACCTGCGAATTATCTAAGGGTACCCCCTTCTTACATAAAAAATTGATTTTTCAAAATTTTTTTCTCCAAATTTCGCAAATTATTGTGTAATTAGCGTTTCATGAACCGAAATGATGTATTTCAACAATCAAATGTAAAAGAAAACGATAAATTTCAATTTTTTTCGACGGTCGAAAACCTGCGAATTATCTAAGGGTACCCCCTTCTTACATAAAAAATTGATTTTTCAAAATTTTTTTCTCTAAATTTCGCAAATTATTGTGTAATTAGCGTTTCATGAACCGAAATGATGTATTTCAACAATCAAATGTAAAAGAAAACGATAAATTTCAATTTTTTTCGACGGTCGAAAACCTGCGAATTATCTAAGGGTACCCCCTTCTTACATAAAAAATGGATTTTTCAAAATTTTTTTCTCTAAATTTCGCAAATTATTGTGTAATTAGCGTTTCATGAACCGAAATGATGTATTTCAACAATCAAATGTAAAAGAAAATGATAAATTTCAATTTTTTTCGACGGTCGAAAACCTGCGAATTATCTAAGGGTACCCCCTTCTTACATAAAAAATGGATTTTTCAAATTTTTTTTCTCCAAATTTCGCAAATTATTGTGTAATTAGCGTTTCATGAACCGAAATGATGTATTTCAACAATCAAATGTAAAAGAAAATGATAAATTTCAATTTTTTTCGACGGTCGAAAACCTGCGAATTATCTAAGGGTACCCCCTTCTTACATAAAAAATGGATTTTTCAAAATTTTTTTCTCTAAATTTCGCACATTATTGTGTAATTAGCGTTTCATGAACCGAAATGATGTATTTCAACAATCAAATGTAAAAGAAAATGATAAATTTCAATTTTTTTCGACGGTCGAAAACCTGCGAATTATCTAAGGGTACCCCCTTCTTACATAAAAAATGGATTTTTCAAATTTTTTTTCTCCAAATTTCGCAAATTATTGTGTAATTAGCGTTTCATGAACCGAAATGATGTATTTCAACAATCAAATGTAAAAGAAAATGATAAATTTCAATTTTTTTCGACGGTCGAAAACCTGCGAATTATCTAAGGGTACCCCCTTCTTACATAAAAAATGGATTTTTCAAAATTTTTTTCTCTAAATTTCGCAAATTATTGTGTAATTAGCGTTTCATGAACCGAAATGATGTATTTCAACAATCAAATGTAAAAGAAAATGATAAATTTCAATTTTTTTCGACGGTCGAAAACCTGCGAATTATCTAAGGGTACCCCCTTCTTACATAAAAAATTGATTTTTCAAAATTTTTTTCTCTAAATTTCGCAAATTATTGTGTAATTAGCGTTTCATGAACCGAAATGATGTATTTCAACAATCAAATGTAAAAGAAAATGATAAATTTCAATTTTTTTCGACGGTCGAAAACCTGCGAATTATCTAAGGGTACCCCCTTCTTACATAAAAAATGGATTTTTCAAAATTTTTTTCTCTAAATTTCGCACATTATTGTGTAATTAGCGTTTCATGAACCGAAATGATGTATTTCAACAATCAAATGTAAAAGAAAATGATAAATTTCAATTTTTTTCGACGGTCGAAAACCTGCGAATTATCTAAGGGTACCCCCTTCTTACATAAAAAATGGATTTTTCAAATTTTTTTTCTCCAAATTTCGCAAATTATTGTGTAATTAGCGTTTCATGAACCGAAATGATGTATTTCAACAATCAAATGTAAAAGAAAATGATAAATTTCAATTTTTTTCGACGGTCGAAAACCTGCGAATTATCTAAGGGTACCCCCTTCTTACATAAAAAATGGATTTTTCAAATTTTTTTTCTCCAAATTTCGCAAATTATTGTGTAATTAGCGTTCCACGAACCGAAATGATGTCTTTCAACAATCAAATGTAAAAGAAAACGATAAATTTCAATTTTTTTCGACGGTCGAAAACCTGCGAATTATCTAAGGGTACCCCCTTCTTACATAAAAAATTGATTTTTCAAATTTTTTTCTCTAAATTTCGCACATTATTGTGTAATTAGCGTTTCATGAACCGAAATGATGTATTTCAACAATCAAATGTAAAAGAAAATTATAAATTTCAATTTTTTTCGACGGTCGAAAACCTGCGAATTATCTAAGGGTACCCCCTTCTTACATAAAAAAATGATTTTTCAAAATTTTTTTCTCCAAATTTCGCACATTATTGTGTAATTAGCGTTTCATGAACCGAAATGATGTATTTCAACAATCAAATGTAAAAGAAAATGATAAATTTCAATTTTTTTCGACGGTCGAAAACCTGCGAATTATCTAAGGGTACCCCCTTCTTACATAAAAAATGGATTTTTCAAAATTTTTTTCTCTAAATTTCGCAAATTATTGTGTAATTAGCGTTTCATGAACCGAAATGATGTATTTCAACAATCAAATGTAAAAGAAAACGATAAATTTCAATTTTTTTCGACGGTCGAAAACCTGCGAATTATCTAAGGGTACCCCCTTCTTACATAAAAAATTGATTTTTCAAAATTTTTTTCTCTAAATTTCGCAAATTATTGTGTAATTAGCGTTTCATGAACCGAAATGATGTATTTCAACAATCAAATGTAAAAGAAAACGATAAATTTCAATTTTTTTCGACGGTCGAAAACCTGCGAATTATCTAAGGGTACCCCCTTCTTACATAAAAAATGGATTTTTCAAAATTTTTTTCTCTAAATTTCGCACATTATTGTGTAATTAGCGTTTCATGAACCGAAATGATGTATTTCAACAATCAAATGTAAAAGAAAATGATAAATTTCAATTTTTTTCGACGGTCGAAAACCTGCGAATTATCTAAGGGTACCCCCTTCTTACATAAAAAATTGATTTTTCAAAATTTTTTTCTCCAAATTTCGCAAATTATTGTGTAATTAGCGTTTCATGAACCGAAATGATGTATTTCAACAATCAAATGTAAAAGAAAATGATAAATTTCAATTTTTTTCGACGGTCGAAAACCTGCGAATTATCTAAGGGTACCCCCTTCTTACATAAAAAATGGATTTTTCAAATTTTTTTTCTCCAAATTTCGCAAATTATTGTGTAATTAGCGTTCCACGAACCGAAATGATGTCTTTCAACAATCAAATGTAAAAGAAAACGATAAATTTCAATTTTTTTCGACGGTCGAGAACCTGCGAATTATCTAAGGGTACCCCCTTCTTACATAAAAAATTGATTTTTCAAAATTTTTTTCTCTAAATTTCGCAAATTATTGTGTAATTAGCGTTTCATGAACCGAAATGATGTATTTCAACAATCAAATGTAAAAGAAAATTATAAATTTCAATTTTTTTCGACGGTCGAAAACCTGCGAATTATCTAAGGGTACCCCCTTCTTACATAAAAAAATGATTTTTCAAAATTTTTTTCTCCAAATTTCGCACATTATTGTGTAATTAGCGTTTCATGAACCGAAATGATGTATTTCAACAATCAAATGTAAAAGAAAATGATAAATTTCAATTTTTTTCGACGGTCGAAAACCTGCGAATTATCTAAGGGTACCCCCTTCTTACATAAAAAATGGATTTTTCAAATTTTTTTCTCTAAATTTCGCACATTATTGTGTAATTAGCGTTTCATGAACCGAAATGATGTATTTCAACAATCAAATGTAAAAGAAAATGATAAATTTCAATTTTTTTCGACGGTCGAAAACCTGCGAATTATCTAAGGGTACCCCCTTCTTACATAAAAAATTGATTTTTCAAATTTTTTTCTCTAAATTTCGCACATTATTGTGTAATTAGCGTTTCATGAACCGAAATGATGTATTTCAACAATCAAATGTAAAAGAAAATTATAAATTTCAATTTTTTTCGACGGTCGAAAACCTGCGAATTATCTAAGGGTACCCCCTTCTTACATAAAAAAATGATTTTTCAAAATTTTTTTCTCCAAATTTCGCACATTATTGTGTAATTAGCGTTTCATGAACCGAAATGATGTATTTCAACAATCAAATGTTGAATTACCCCCTTCTTACATAAAAAAATGATTTTTCAAAATTTTTTTCTCCAAATTTCGCACATTATTGTGTAATTAGCGTTTCATGAACCGAAATGATGTATTTCAACAATCAAATGTAAACAAAAATGATAAATTTCAATTTTTTTCGACGGTCGAAAACCTGCGAATTATCTAAGGGTACCCCCTTCTTACATAAAATATGGATTTTTCAAAAATTTTTTCTCTAAATTTCGCAAATTATTGTGTAATTAGCGTTTCATGAACCGAAATGATGTATTTCAACAATCAAATGTAAAAGAAAATGATAAATTTCAATTTTTTTCGACGGTCGAAAACCTGCGAATTATCTAAGGGTACCCCCTTCTTACATAAAAAATGGATTTTTCAAATTTTTTTTCTCCAAATTTCGCAAATTATTGTGTAATTAGCGTTTCATGAACCGAAATGATGTATTTCAACAATCAAATGTAAAAGAAAATGATAAATTTCAATTTTTTTCGACGGTCGAAAACCTGCGAATTATCTAAGGGTACCCCCTTCTTACATAAAAAATGGATTTTTCAAATTTTTTTTCTCCAAATTTCGCAAATTATTGTGTAATTAGCGTTTCATGAACCGAAATGATGTATTTCAACAATCAAATGTAAAAGAAAATGATAAATTTCAATTTTTTTCGACGGTCGAAAACCTGCGAATTATCTAAGGGTACCCCCTTCTTACATAAAAAATTGATTTTTCAAAATTTTTTTCTCCAAATTTCGCAAATTATTGTGTAATTAGCGTTTCATGAACCGAAATGATGTATTTCAACAATCAAATGTAAAAGAAAATGATAAATTTCAATTTTTTTCGACGGTCGAAAACCTGCGAATTATCTAAGGGTACCCCCTTCTTACATAAAAAATGGATTTTTCAAAATTTTTTTCTCTAAATTTCGCAAATTATTGTGTAATTAGCGTTTCATGAACCGAAATGATGTATTTCAACAATCAAATGTAAAAGAAAATGATAAATTTCAATTTTTTTCGACGGTCGAGAACCTGCGAATTATCTAAGGGTACCCCCTTCTTACATAAAAAATTGATTTTTCAAAATTTTTTTCTCTAAATTTCGCAAATTATTGTGTAATTAGCGTTTCATGAACCGAAATGATGTATTTCAACAATCAAATGTAAAAGAAAATGATAAATTTCAATTTTTTTCGACGGTCGAAAACCTGCGAATTATCTAAGGGTACCCCCTTCTTACATAAAAAATTGATTTTTCAAAATTTTTTTCTCTAAATTTCGCAAATTATTGTGTAATTAGCGTTTCATGAACCGAAATGATGTATTTCAACAATCAAATGTAAAAGAAAATGATAAATTTCAATTTTTTTCGACGGTCGAAAACCTGCGAATTATCTAAGGGTACCCCCTTCTTACATAAAAAATTGATTTTTCAAAATTTTTTTCTCTAAATTTCGCAAATTATTGTGTAATTAGCGTTTCATGAACCGAAATGATGTATTTCAACAATCAAATGTAAAAGAAAATGATAAATTTCAATTTTTTTCGACGGTCGAAAACCTGCGAATTATCTAAGGGTACCCCCTTCTTACATAAAAAATTGATTTTTCAAAATTTTTTTCTCTAAATTTCGCAAATTATTGTGTAATTAGCGTTTCATGAACCGAAATGATGTATTTCAACAATCAAATGTAAAAGAAAATGATAAATTTCAATTTTTTTCGACGGTCGAAAACCTGCGAATTATCTAAGGGTACCCCCTTCTTACATAAAAAATGGATTTTTCAAATTTTTTTTCTCCAAATTTCGCAAATTATTGTGTAATTAGCGTTTCATGAACCGAAATGATGTATTTCAACAATCAAATGTAAAAGAAAACGATAAATTTCAATTTTTTTCGACGGTCGAAAACCTGCGAATTATCTAAGGGTACCCCCTTCTTACATAAAAAATGGATTTTTCAAATTTTTTTTCTCCAAATTTCGCAAATTATTGTGTAATTAGCGTTTCATGAACCGAAATGATGTATTTCAACAATCAAATGTAAAAGAAAACGATAAATTTCAATTTTTTTCGACGGTCGAAAACCTGCGAATTATCTAAGGGTACCCCCTTCTTACATAAAAAATGGATTTTTCAAAATTTTTTTCTCTAAATTTCGCAAATTATTGTGTAATTAGCGTTTCATGAACCGAAATGATGTATTTCAACAATCAAATGTAAAAGAAAATGATAAATTTCAATTTTTTTCGACGGTCGAAAACCTGCGAATTATCTAAGGGTACCCCCTTCTTACATAAAAAATGGATTTTTCAAAATTTTTTTCTCTAAATTTCGCAAATTATTGTGTAATTAGCGTTTCATGAACCGAAATGATGTATTTCAACAATCAAATGTAAAAGAAAATGATAAATTTCAATTTTTTTCGACGGTCGAAAACCTGCGAATTATCTAAGGGTACCCCCTTCTTACATAAAAAATTGATTTTTCAAAATTTTTTTCTCTAAATTTCGCAAATTATTGTGTAATTAGCGTTTCATGAACCGAAATGATGTATTTCAACAATCAAATGTAAAAGAAAATGATAAATTTCAATTTTTTTCGACGGTCGAAAACCTGCGAATTATCTAAGGGTACCCCCTTCTTACATAAAAAATGGATTTTTCAAATTTTTTTTCTCCAAATTTCGCAAATTATTGTGTAATTAGCGTTTCATGAACCGAAATGATGTATTTCAACAATCAAATGTAAAAGAAAACGATAAATTTCAATTTTTTTCGACGGTCGAAAACCTGCGAATTATCTAAGGGTACCCCCTTCTTACATAAAAAATTGATTTTTCAAAATTTTTTTCTCTAAATTTCGCAAATTATTGTGTAATTAGCGTTTCATGAACCGAAATGATGTATTTCAACAATCAAATGTAAAAGAAAACGATAAATTTCAATTTTTTTCGACGGTCGAAAACCTGCGAATTATCTAAGGGTACCCCCTTCTTACATAAAAAATGGATTTTTCAAATTTTTTTTCTCCAAATTTCGCAAATTATTGTGTAATTAGCGTTTCATGAACCGAAATGATGTATTTCAACAATCAAATGTAAAAGAAAACGATAAATTTCAATTTTTTTCGACGGTCGAAAACCTGCGAATTATCTAAGGGTACCCCCTTCTTACATAAAAAATGGATTTTTCAAAATTTTTTTCTCTAAATTTCGCAAATTATTGTGTAATTAGCGTTTCATGAACCGAAATGATGTATTTCAACAATCAAATGTAAAAGAAAATGATAAATTTCAATTTTTTTCGACGGTCGAAAACCTGCGAATTATCTAAGGGTACCCCCTTCTTACATAAAAAATGGATTTTTCAAAATTTTTTCTCTAAATTTCGCAAATTATTGTGTAATTAGCGTTTCATGAACCGAAATGATGTATTTCAACAATCAAATGTAAAAGAAAACGATAAATTTCAATTTTTTTCGACGGTCGAAAACCTGCGAATTATCTAAGGGTACCCCCTTCTTACATAAAAAATGGATTTTTCAAAATTTTTTTCTCCAAATTTCGCAAATTATTGTGTAATTAGCGTTCCACGAACCGAAATGATGTCTTTCAACAATCAAATGTAAAAGAAAACGATAAATTTCAATTTTTTTCGACGGTCGAAAACCTGCGAATTATCTAAGGGTACCCCCTTCTTACATAAAAAATTGATTTTTCAAATTTTTTTTCTCCAAATTTCGCAAATTATTGTGTAATTAGCGTTTCATGAACCGAAATGATGTATTTCAACAATCAAATGTAAAAGAAAATGATAAATTTCAATTTTTTTCGACGGTCGAAAACCTGCGAATTATCTAAGGGTACCCCCTTCTTACATAAAAAATGGATTTTTCAAAAATTTTTTCTCTAAATTTCGCAAATTATTGTGTAATTAGCGTTTCATGAACCGAAATGATGTATTTCAACAATCAAATGTAAAAGAAAACGATAAATTTCAATTTTTTTCGACGGTCGAAAACCTGCGAATTATCTAAGGGTACCCCCTTCTTACATAAAAAATGGATTTTTCAAAATTTTTTTCTCCAAATTTCGCAAATTATTGTGTAATTAGCGTTTCATGAACCGAAATGATGTATTTCAACAATCAAATGTAAAAGAAAACGATAAATTTCAATTTTTTTCGACGGTCGAAAACCTGCGAATTATCTAAGGGTACCCCCTTCTTACATAAAAAATGGATTTTTCAAATTTTTTTTCTCCAAATTTCGCAAATTATTGTGTAATTAGCGTTTCATGAACCGAAATGATGTATTTCAACAATCAAATGTAAAAGAAAACGATAAATTTCAATTTTTTTCGACGGTCGAAAACCTGCGAATTATCTAAGGGTACCCCCTTCTTACATAAAAAATGGATTTTTCAAAATTTTTTTCTCTAAATTTCGCAAATTATTGTGTAATTAGCGTTTCATGAACCGAAATGATGTATTTCAACAATCAAATGTAAAAGAAAATGATAAATTTCAATTTTTTTCGACGGTCGAAAACCTGCGAATTATCTAAGGGTACCCCCTTCTTACATAAAAAATGGATTTTTCAAAATTTTTTCTCTAAATTTCGCAAATTATTGTGTAATTAGCGTTTCATGAACCGAAATGATGTATTTCAACAATCAAATGTAAAAGAAAACGATAAATTTCAATTTTTTTCGACGGTCGAAAACCTGCGAATTATCTAAGGGTACCCCCTTCTTACATAAAAAATGGATTTTTCAAAATTTTTTTCTCCAAATTTCGCAAATTATTGTGTAATTAGCGTTCCACGAACCGAAATGATGTCTTTCAACAATCAAATGTAAAAGAAAACGATAAATTTCAATTTTTTTCGACGGTCGAAAACCTGCGAATTATCTAAGGGTACCCCCTTCTTACATAAAAAATTGATTTTTCAAATTTTTTTTCTCCAAATTTCGCAAATTATTGTGTAATTAGCGTTTCATGAACCGAAATGATGTATTTCAACAATCAAATGTAAAAGAAAACGATAAATTTCAATTTTTTTCGACGGTCGAAAACCTGCGAATTATCTAAGGGTACCCCCTTCTTACATAAAAAATGGATTTTTCAAAATTTTTTTCTCTAAATTTCGCAAATTATTGTGTAATTAGCGTTTCATGAACCGAAATGATGTATTTCAACAATCAAATGTAAAAGAAAACGATAAATTTCAATTTTTTTCGACGGTCGAAAACCTGCGAATTATCTAAGGGTACCCCCTTCTTACATAAAAAATGGATTTTTCAAAATTTTTTTCTCCAAATTTCGCAAATTATTGTGTAATTAGCGTTCCACGAACCGAAATGATGTCTTTCAACAATCAAATGTAAAAGAAAACGATAAATTTCAATTTTTTTCGACGGTCGAAAACCTGCGAATTATCTAAGGGTACCCCCTTCTTACATAAAAAATTGATTTTTCAAATTTTTTTTCTCCAAATTTCGCAAATTATTGTGTAATTAGCGTTTCATGAACCGAAATGATGTATTTCAACAATCAAATGTAAAAGAAAATGATAAATTTCAATTTTTTTCGACGGTCGAAAACCTGCGAATTATCTAAGGGTACCCCCTTCTTACATAAAAAATTGATTTTTCAAAATTTTTTTCTCAAAATTTCGCAAATTATTGTGTAATTAGCGTTTCATGAACCGAAATGATGTATTTCAACAATCAAATGTAAAAGAAAATGATAAATTTCAATTTTTTTCGACGGTCGAAAACCTGCGAATTATCTAAGGGTACCCCCTTCTTACATAAAAAATGGATTTTTCAAAATTTTTTTCTCCAAATTTCGCAAATTATTGTGTAATTAGCGTTCCACGAACCGAAATGATGTCTTTCAACAATCAAATGTAAAAGAAAACGATAAATTTCAATTTTTTTCGACGGTCGAAAACCTGCGAATTATCTAAGGGTACCCCCTTCTTACATAAAAAATTGATTTTTCAAATTTTTTTTCTCCAAATTTCGCAAATTATTGTGTAATTAGCGTTTCATGAACCGAAATGATGTATTTCAACAATCAAATGTAAAAGAAAATGATAAATTTCAATTTTTTTCGACGGTCGAAAACCTGCGAATTATCTAAGGGTACCCCCTTCTTACATAAAAAATGGATTTTTCAAAAATTTTTTCTCTAAATTTCGCAAATTATTGTGTAATTAGCGTTTCATGAACCGAAATGATGTATTTCAACAATCAAATGTAAAAGAAAATGATAAATTTCAATTTTTTTCGACGGTCGAAAACCTGCGAATTATCTAAGGGTACCCCCTTCTTACATAAAAAATGGATTTTTCAAAATTTTTTTCTCCAAATTTCGCAAATTATTGTGTAATTAGCGTTTCATGAACCGAAATGATGTATTTCAACAATCAAATGTAAAAGAAAACGATAAATTTCAATTTTTTTCGACGGTCGAAAACCTGCGAATTATCTAAGGGTACCCCCTTCTTACATAAAAAATGGATTTTTCAAAATTTTTTTCTCTAAATTTCGCAAATTATTGTGTAATTAGCGTTTCATGAACCGAAATGATGTATTTCAACAATCAAATGTAAAAGAAAACGATAAATTTCAATTTTTTTCGACGGTCGAAAACCTGCGAATTATCTAAGGGTACCCCCTTCTTACATAAAAAATGGATTTTTCAAAATTTTTTTCTCCAAATTTCGCAAATTATTGTGTAATTAGCGTTCCACGAACCGAAATGATGTCTTTCAACAATCAAATGTAAAAGAAAACGATAAATTTCAATTTTTTTCGACGGTCGAAAACCTGCGAATTATCTAAGGGTACCCCCTTCTTACATAAAAAATTGATTTTTCAAATTTTTTTTCTCCAAATTTCGCAAATTATTGTGTAATTAGCGTTTCATGAACCGAAATGATGTATTTCAACAATCAAATGTAAAAGAAAATGATAAATTTCAATTTTTTTCGACGGTCGAAAACCTGCGAATTATCTAAGGGTACCCCCTTCTTACATAAAAAATGGATTTTTCAAAAATTTTTTCTCTAAATTTCGCAAATTATTGTGTAATTAGCGTTTCATGAACCGAAATGATGTATTTCAACAATCAAATGTAAAAGAAAATGATAAATTTCAATTTTTTTCGACGGTCGAAAACCTGCGAATTATCTAAGGGTACCCCCTTCTTACATAAAAAATGGATTTTTCAAAATTTTTTTCTCCAAATTTCGCAAATTATTGTGTAATTAGCGTTTCATGAACCGAAATGATGTATTTCAACAATCAAATGTAAAAGAAAACGATAAATTTCAATTTTTTTCGACGGTCGAAAACCTGCGAATTATCTAAGGGTACCCCCTTCTTACATAAAAAATGGATTTTTCAAAATTTTTTTCTCTAAATTTCGCAAATTATTGTGTAATTAGCGTTTCATGAACCGAAATGATGTATTTCAACAATCAAATGTAAAAGAAAATGATAAATTTCAATTTTTTTCGACGGTCGAAAACCTGCGAATTATCTAAGGGTACCCCCTTCTTACATAAAAAATGGATTTTTCAAATTTTTTTTCTCCAAATTTCGCAAATTATTGTGTAATTAGCGTTTCATGAACCGAAATGATGTATTTCAACAATCAAATGTAAAAGAAAACGATAAATTTCAATTTTTTTCGACGGTCGAAAACCTGCGAATTATCTAAGGGTACCCCCTTCTTACATAAAAAATTGATTTTTCAAAATTTTTTTCTCTAAATTTCGCAAATTATTGTGTAATTAGCGTTTCATGAACCGAAATGATGTATTTCAACAATCAAATGTAAAAGAAAACGATAAATTTCAATTTTTTTCGACGGTCGAAAACCTGCGAATTATCTAAGGGTACCCCCTTCTTACATAAAAAATGGATTTTTCAAATTTTTTTTCTCCAAATTTCGCAAATTATTGTGTAATTAGCGTTTCATGAACCGAAATGATGTATTTCAACAATCAAATGTAAAAGAAAACGATAAATTTCAATTTTTTTCGACGGTCGAAAACCTGCGAATTATCTAAGGGTACCCCCTTCTTACATAAAAAATGGATTTTTCAAAATTTTTTTCTCTAAATTTCGCAAATTATTGTGTAATTAGCGTTTCATGAACCGAAATGATGTATTTCAACAATCAAATGTAAAAGAAAATGATAAATTTCAATTTTTTTCGACGGTCGAAAACCTGCGAATTATCTAAGGGTACCCCCTTCTTACATAAAAAATGGATTTTTCAAAATTTTTTTCTCTAAATTTCGCAAATTATTGTGTAATTAGCGTTTCATGAACCGAAATGATGTATTTCAACAATCAAATGTAAAAGAAAATGATAAATTTCAATTTTTTTCGACGGTCGAAAACCTGCGAATTATCTAAGGGTACCCCCTTCTTACATAAAAAATGGATTTTTCAAAAATTTTTTCTCTAAATTTCGCAAATTATTGTGTAATTAGCGTTTCATGAACCGAAATGATGTATTTCAACAATCAAATGTAAAAGAAAACGATAAATTTCAATTTTTTTCGACGGTCGAAAACCTGCGAATTATCTAAGGGTACCCCCTTCTTACATAAAAAATGGATTTTTCAAAATTTTTTTCTCCAAATTTCGCAAATTATTGTGTAATTAGCGTTTCATGAACCGAAATGATGTATTTCAACAATCAAATGTAAAAGAAAACGATAAATTTCAATTTTTTTCGACGGTCGAAAACCTGCGAATTATCTAAGGGTACCCCCTTCTTACATAAAAAATGGATTTTTCAAATTTTTTTTCTCCAAATTTCGCAAATTATTGTGTAATTAGCGTTTCATGAACCGAAATGATGTATTTCAACAATCAAATGTAAAAGAAAACGATAAATTTCAATTTTTTTCGACGGTCGAAAACCTGCGAATTATCTAAGGGTACCCCCTTCTTACATAAAAAATGGATTTTTCAAAATTTTTTTCTCTAAATTTCGCAAATTATTGTGTAATTAGCGTTTCATGAACCGAAATGATGTATTTCAACAATCAAATGTAAAAGAAAATGATAAATTTCAATTTTTTTCGACGGTCGAAAACCTGCGAATTATCTAAGGGTACCCCCTTCTTACATAAAAAATGGATTTTTCAAAATTTTTTCTCTAAATTTCGCAAATTATTGTGTAATTAGCGTTTCATGAACCGAAATGATGTATTTCAACAATCAAATGTAAAAGAAAACGATAAATTTCAATTTTTTTCGACGGTCGAAAACCTGCGAATTATCTAAGGGTACCCCCTTCTTACATAAAAAATGGATTTTTCAAAATTTTTTTCTCCAAATTTCGCAAATTATTGTGTAATTAGCGTTCCACGAACCGAAATGATGTCTTTCAACAATCAAATGTAAAAGAAAACGATAAATTTCAATTTTTTTCGACGGTCGAAAACCTGCGAATTATCTAAGGGTACCCCCTTCTTACATAAAAAATTGATTTTTCAAATTTTTTTTCTCCAAATTTCGCAAATTATTGTGTAATTAGCGTTTCATGAACCGAAATGATGTATTTCAACAATCAAATGTAAAAGAAAATGATAAATTTCAATTTTTTTCGACGGTCGAAAACCTGCGAATTATCTAAGGGTACCCCCTTCTTACATAAAAAATGGATTTTTCAAAAATTTTTTCTCTAAATTTCGCAAATTATTGTGTAATTAGCGTTTCATGAACCGAAATGATGTATTTCAACAATCAAATGTAAAAGAAAATGATAAATTTCAATTTTTTTCGACGGTCGAAAACCTGCGAATTATCTAAGGGTACCCCCTTCTTACATAAAAAATGGATTTTTCAAAATTTTTTTCTCCAAATTTCGCAAATTATTGTGTAATTAGCGTTTCATGAACCGAAATGATGTATTTCAACAATCAAATGTAAAAGAAAACGATAAATTTCAATTTTTTTCGACGGTCGAAAACCTGCGAATTATCTAAGGGTACCCCCTTCTTACATAAAAAATGGATTTTTCAAAATTTTTTTCTCTAAATTTCGCAAATTATTGTGTAATTAGCGTTTCATGAACCGAAATGATGTATTTCAACAATCAAATGTAAAAGAAAACGATAAATTTCAATTTTTTTCGACGGTCGAAAACCTGCGAATTATCTAAGGGTACCCCCTTCTTACATAAAAAATGGATTTTTCAAAATTTTTTTCTCCAAATTTCGCAAATTATTGTGTAATTAGCGTTCCACGAACCGAAATGATGTCTTTCAACAATCAAATGTAAAAGAAAACGATAAATTTCAATTTTTTTCGACGGTCGAAAACCTGCGAATTATCTAAGGGTACCCCCTTCTTACATAAAAAATTGATTTTTCAAATTTTTTTTCTCCAAATTTCGCAAATTATTGTGTAATTAGCGTTTCATGAACCGAAATGATGTATTTCAACAATCAAATGTAAAAGAAAATGATAAATTTCAATTTTTTTCGACGGTCGAAAACCTGCGAATTATCTAAGGGTACCCCCTTCTTACATAAAAAATGGATTTTTCAAAAATTTTTTCTCTAAATTTCGCAAATTATTGTGTAATTAGCGTTTCATGAACCGAAATGATGTATTTCAACAATCAAATGTAAAAGAAAATGATAAATTTCAATTTTTTTCGACGGTCGAAAACCTGCGAATTATCTAAGGGTACCCCCTTCTTACATAAAAAATGGATTTTTCAAAATTTTTTTCTCCAAATTTCGCAAATTATTGTGTAATTAGCGTTTCATGAACCGAAATGATGTATTTCAACAATCAAATGTAAAAGAAAACGATAAATTTCAATTTTTTTCGACGGTCGAAAACCTGCGAATTATCTAAGGGTACCCCCTTCTTACATAAAAAATGGATTTTTCAAAATTTTTTTCTCTAAATTTCGCAAATTATTGTGTAATTAGCGTTTCATGAACCGAAATGATGTATTTCAACAATCAAATGTAAAAGAAAACGATAAATTTCAATTTTTTTCGACGGTCGAAAACCTGCGAATTATCTAAGGGTACCCCCTTCTTACATAAAAAATGGATTTTTCAAAATTTTTTTCTCCAAATTTCGCAAATTATTGTGTAATTAGCGTTCCACGAACCGAAATGATGTCTTTCAACAATCAAATGTAAAAGAAAACGATAAATTTCAATTTTTTTCGACGGTCGAAAACCTGCGAATTATCTAAGGGTACCCCCTTCTTACATAAAAAATTGATTTTTCAAATTTTTTTTCTCCAAATTTCGCAAATTATTGTGTAATTAGCGTTTCATGAACCGAAATGATGTATTTCAACAATCAAATGTAAAAGAAAATGATAAATTTCAATTTTTTTCGACGGTCGAAAACCTGCGAATTATCTAAGGGTACCCCCTTCTTACATAAAAAATGGATTTTTCAAAAATTTTTTCTCTAAATTTCGCAAATTATTGTGTAATTAGCGTTTCATGAACCGAAATGATGTATTTCAACAATCAAATGTAAAAGAAAATGATAAATTTCAATTTTTTTCGACGGTCGAAAACCTGCGAATTATCTAAGGGTACCCCCTTCTTACATAAAAAATGGATTTTTCAAAATTTTTTTCTCCAAATTTCGCAAATTATTGTGTAATTAGCGTTTCATGAACCGAAATGATGTATTTCAACAATCAAATGTAAAAGAAAACGATAAATTTCAATTTTTTTCGACGGTCGAAAACCTGCGAATTATCTAAGGGTACCCCCTTCTTACATAAAAAATGGATTTTTCAAAATTTTTTTCTCTAAATTTCGCAAATTATTGTGTAATTAGCGTTTCATGAACCGAAATGATGTATTTCAACAATCAAATGTAAAAGAAAATGATAAATTTCAATTTTTTTCGACGGTCGAAAACCTGCGAATTATCTAAGGGTACCCCCTTCTTACATAAAAAATGGATTTTTCAAATTTTTTTTCTCCAAATTTCGCAAATTATTGTGTAATTAGCGTTTCATGAACCGAAATGATGTATTTCAACAATCAAATGTAAAAGAAAACGATAAATTTCAATTTTTTTCGACGGTCGAAAACCTGCGAATTATCTAAGGGTACCCCCTTCTTACATAAAAAATGGATTTTTCAAATTTTTTTTCTCCAAATTTCGCAAATTATTGTGTAATTAGCGTTTCATGAACCGAAATGATGTATTTCAACAATCAAATGTAAAAGAAAACGATAAATTTCAATTTTTTTCGACGGTCGAAAACCTGCGAATTATCTAAGGGTACCCCCTTCTTACATAAAAAATGGATTTTTCAAAATTTTTTTCTCTAAATTTCGCAAATTATTGTGTAATTAGCGTTTCATGAACCGAAATGATGTATTTCAACAATCAAATGTAAAAGAAAATGATAAATTTCAATTTTTTTCGACGGTCGAAAACCTGCGAATTATCTAAGGGTACCCCCTTCTTACATAAAAAATGGATTTTTCAAAATTTTTTCTCTAAATTTCGCAAATTATTGTGTAATTAGCGTTTCATGAACCGAAATGATGTATTTCAACAATCAAATGTAAAAGAAAACGATAAATTTCAATTTTTTTCGACGGTCGAAAACCTGCGAATTATCTAAGGGTACCCCCTTCTTACATAAAAAATGGATTTTTCAAAATTTTTTTCTCCAAATTTCGCAAATTATTGTGTAATTAGCGTTCCACGAACCGAAATGATGTCTTTCAACAATCAAATGTAAAAGAAAACGATAAATTTCAATTTTTTTCGACGGTCGAAAACCTGCGAATTATCTAAGGGTACCCCCTTCTTACATAAAAAATTGATTTTTCAAATTTTTTTTCTCCAAATTTCGCAAATTATTGTGTAATTAGCGTTTCATGAACCGAAATGATGTATTTCAACAATCAAATGTAAAAGAAAATGATAAATTTCAATTTTTTTCGACGGTCGAAAACCTGCGAATTATCTAAGGGTACCCCCTTCTTACATAAAAAATGGATTTTTCAAAAATTTTTTCTCTAAATTTCGCAAATTATTGTGTAATTAGCGTTTCATGAACCGAAATGATGTATTTCAACAATCAAATGTAAAAGAAAATGATAAATTTCAATTTTTTTCGACGGTCGAAAACCTGCGAATTATCTAAGGGTACCCCCTTCTTACATAAAAAATGGATTTTTCAAAATTTTTTTCTCCAAATTTCGCAAATTATTGTGTAATTAGCGTTTCATGAACCGAAATGATGTATTTCAACAATCAAATGTAAAAGAAAATGATAAATTTCAATTTTTTTCGACGGTCGAAAACCTGCGAATTATCTAAGGGTACCCCCTTCTTACATAAAAAATTGATTTTTCAAAATTTTTTTCTCTAAATTTCGCAAATTATTGTGTAATTAGCGTTTCATGAACCGAAATGATGTATTTCAACAATCAAATGTAAAAGAAAATGATAAATTTCAATTTTTTTCGACGGTCGAAAACCTGCGAATTATCTAAGGGTGGGGGTACCCTTAGATAATTCGCAGGTTTTCGACCGTCGAAAAAAATTGAAATTTATCATTTTCTTTTACATTTGATTGTTGAAATACATCATTCCTACATCAACCTGCGAATTATCTAAGGGTACCCCCTTCTTACATAAAAAATGGATTTTTCAAAATTTTTTTCTCTAAATTTCGCAAATTATTGTTGATGTGTGATTTTCTCATTTTTGTTTAGGTTTCCGACATAAAAATTAAACTATTATCGCCCCTAATCGTAATGACGCACTAATGATAAATCTTGCATCCTTAATTAATTTAACGCATTGTTCCTGAAATTTTCGTTTCTGGCCCAGTAGTTAAATCCGATTAAATAATCGTTCGTGGTTATCTCCAAAGCGTCCTACAGTCGACGCAAACGCAATAAAATATTGCCGAGATGAGTTCCAGTGTTCAAAATACGGATACACAAATATAAAGACAGGAAGGTGGTTGTATATCTTATTCTAGACACCTCCTTATCTAAATCACTGCGAGATTGACTTACTGGGATCCATTCACTGCATTAAATGAGTTTCTTTGACGGCTTTAGCCTATGCGATAGGAGCTAACATCTACATTTAAAATAAGACTGCAGCAGACGAATTTTCTTGCACCGTAAGCGAAACGTACCAAAGACGCGGGCAGGCTTTAAAAACGGGAATATTATCTCGGAAAAACAGAGTTGTTAATTTTCCGCTATCGAAATGCATAAATAATTTCGTAAAAAACGAGGAAGGAAGATGTGCGGTCTAGGGAGTTTTACGATGGAAATGCAAATTATGAAATTTCGAAATTTATGCTTTTACAGGTGTTATTTATCGCTGATGTTGAACGTTTAAAATTGTGTTAGTTTTTGGTCTTATTGTGCCACGTCGTTCATTTTTGTTGATAAATTAATTGAGCATGGAAAAGGTCAATATTGTAAATAAGGTTTTTTTTAAAAGAAAACGTTAGTGAGAAGTTAATTAAAATAAGTAGATCGTTGAAATTCCCTAGGCCAGTATTTTTTGTTTTCGTGCAAGGGCATTTAGATTTATTTATAAAAACAATTTAATAATCTGTGAATTATTTAGATAGTGGTAGTGAACTTTGGAAGTTAGTAACTATTTTGCTGTGTATAATTTTTATGAAGGTTATAAATTTGTTATAATTTCATCGTTCAAATCTGCAAAAAGTTTATATTTTTGTCTATTTTTCGTATTCTTGGGTGAAATGATAAAATTTTACTAGTAAGCCAGTTTGTTTTATCTTTAGGTATACTTGTAATTATATCCTCAACATTTCCTTTTTAAAATGGTATACTGTATTTGATTTTTTCAAATGTACTAGTACAGCTCTTCCATTACCCATGGCAAGGGCGAATATTTGTGAATAAATTGCTTGGTTAAATGTAAAATATGTTGAGGGTAGGCCTAGTTCGATTGCTTTGAACCCTTTTTGTTTAGAATGCTGTATTTTTTTATTGTGTTCTATTTTTTTGTCCATCACTGCAAGTTTGGTTGGTTATTTTGTTCTTGGATCAATTTATTGAACTCCCAATACTTTGTGTAGGGGGCGAATTTGAAGTTTTCACAGAATTAACAAACTTCCGTTTGCTTTCAATTGATGAAATAATTCTAGTTGGGTTATGGTGAGAATAACTGACAGAATTAACTTACTTTCGTTTGCTTGCAATTGATGACATAATTCGGGTTAGGTTGAATTGGGTTGAGAGCAGGCTTTCACATAATTAACATAATTTCATTTTCTTGCAGCTGATGAAATAATTCTGGTTGGGTTGAAAACAAGTTGTTTCAGAATTAACATACTTTCCTTTGCTTGCAATTGATGACGTAATTCGGGTTGGGTTGGGTTGGGTTGGGTTGAGAACAAGCTTTCACAAAATTAAGAAACTTCGTTTGGTTGCATGATGAAATAATTCGGCTTGGGCTGGGTTGAGGACAAGTTTTCACATAATTAACATAGTTTCGTTTGCTTGCAATTGATGACGCAATTCGGATTGGGTTTGGTTGCGAACACTCTTCGTAAAATTAATTAAACAGTCTAGTTTGGTTGCAATGGACGAAATAATTCTTAGATTTGAGAACAAGGTTTCAAAGAACTAACGTATAATTTCGTTTGCTTGCAATTGACGAAATAATTCATTCAGGAAAAAATCTCTGAAAGCCCACTGAATGCACAAAGGTAATTCAATATTATTAAAGAATAATAATTGGAATAATAATATGGTAGAAGTTCAACTACTTGTATACCCAAGGTACAAAGACAACAGAAGTCATTTAAAAAATTATACATACTAACCCTAAGATGAGATATCTGACAATATTTGCAATGTGAACTGTCGGAGATATACAACTAAGATGCTACAACTGAAGTCATTAACAGAAAAATCTACCATAATCTAGAAAACAAAGCGAGAACAATTAATAATTTACTCAGATAAGGAACGTTCAACAATTCTGCAAATTGTCCAGGCAACCAGTCCAAGTTCTGAAGCCAAGTTTGCTCTAGTCCTCTTCTGTATTGTTGTCAACAAAATCTCCTCAAACAAAAACTGCAAGTAACCAACTTACCAAATCTCAACTTCTTGGCATGTTTGTAACTCGTAGATCTTGATACACGCCTTTTAATAGCTTCACTCCATTGAACGCTCTCTTTACAATTTAATGATATTTTTAACACTGTATAACAAGCCAAGTAATCTTCCGATTTCTGAGTTGGATTTCCTGGCAAGCTATGATTGATCGAATCTCATCTATCGCTTTTCCTCTTCACATTGTTCAAAGATAAAGAAAACGTCATAAACTAATTGTTAATTTGACGTAATTTTGCATACCTACCATGATAATCTTACAATATGTTAACATTAGACCAATTTAGTAATGACTTGAGTTGTGGAAAATTTACATAATTTCGCTTTTATCAAAAAATATTCGAATATTATTGAGAATTACTTATTTTTAACGATAAAACACCTGTCTATTGATACCAAGAATAATTACTTCGATAGTTTCCATATTTCTGGATTATATATTTTTTAGATGGAAAAATGTGAAATAGTCGCAGTTAGGCCAACTGATCAGGGATGGATGAATAGAGAATGAATGTAGCATGAAATGTGATATATTGCACACTGGAAAACGATAACAATTGGGTTAGATACTTAGTAAGGAGACAAGTCAAATAAGTAAGTAGAATGTTATTAAATGCATTGGTTTTATTACTTGCAATAATTTTATTATTTTTAAAATGAAACGAGAAAAGTACATGATGTCGTTTCTACATGTTCTCAACAATTTTACATAATTCTTTAACAATAAGAAAATATAATTCGTTCTTTTCTTTCGCTAAAATATACAAGTGAAATATACTAACCATGTAAAGTAGATATAAGGTTTGATACGCTTTGATTATTTTAAGTATGTTTCACTGTTTGCAATGAGTTTACACGGAATTAACATAACTATAGCTTGCTAATTGATAGAAGACTACAAGAAAAATTATTGGATACAATGAATTATAAACATTTTTAAACTAACACCGAAAAAACTACGAAAAAGAAAACTATTGTACATATATAATCAGAATGCACTTGCCTGTGGAATTTTGTATATCTTCACTGTTATACAAATTTAACCCATTCTGTCTTGTTTTCTATTTTTATTTTTGCAACCCTCCATGTACTTCCTTTCTTCTTCACCAACTCAGTTATGTTGAACAAAACATATGCCTTTTTAGTCTACTTTTCATTCTCTTCATGTACTTTCTTTCTTCCCATATCTGCACTACTTGCCTTTCCTTTGCCATACGTTGTAGGCGTCCCCACCAGCTCATTCATTTTTGTTTCACGTTTCCATGTTCAGTTCTTCACGTCTTTGTATTTTTCATCGTACTTCTCACTACCTTCAGGTACCTCATTTTAGGTGACTGCAGTTTGCTCTTCTGGCAGCACTCAAATCGCATTTGTATTTTTTTATGTCATACATTTAATTTTTTTCTCTTTCTGTCCACCTTTTTGACTATATCGTCCATAAACTCAATGAAAACCAGAAACAATCCTCCTCCCCGTTTCACTCGTTCCTTAGTATAAACAAATACAATTTGCTGTTTTCCATATTACATACTTACTTGTTGTTCGTTTTGTATAAACTTTATAAACTCGTATCATTTTCGCATTTTTTTAGTCTTCGTTTTAGTAATCTCAATACGAATACAACTAGGCGATCTTGTTCTGCACTATTTCCATTACTTGCATTAATGACTGAATTGACAGTAATGTTTAATATTACTATTTACTAGAATATTTAGCTGTAAATTTAGTAACTTCAAACCTTAAACTATTAACGTGACAACAAAGTAATATAGATAATTAATTCTAAGCCGATTAATTATTTTGTCTAATTTACCAAGTTTAATTTAAAATAAAACCACCCTGTTTGCAGCAAACGACGTTGTTAAATAGCGTTGATTTTATCGCTGCTACCGTCCATGTCGAGCATACTTTTTAGATAATATAGATGAAATCTTGTAATATTACCAGTTATAAGTCACTTTTGTTTTCAAACTTCTCCCGTGACCTTTCAAACATATCTGATGTAGAGTTATATTATTCTTTTACACTTATGCATAGCTTCCATTTCTATTCTTTTCATTCCCGGCGCTTTTATCAGCTGAAACATCTAAGGGCCGCCAACAATGGGCGATAGTTCATATTAAGTGCTTTTCTTGACCTAAAATCACTTTCCTACGGACTTTAAATAATACCACGCCCTGTTGTTTCGTTGTGAATGGTTACAATTTGCGAATGAATAAAATTTCGCCCGTTCTTGGATTGAAGTGCATAATGTGCATTTTGCGCGCCGTTCACTTGCAAGTGCTAATGACATATTATATTAAACCGTGGGCATAAGTTGTGGATGACGTGCGAGGCGAAATATGAAAATGATTATTCAAAATAACGCGAACAATGTTGGCGTTTGACGTATTACACTAAAAAATGCGAAAGAAATTATTAATGACATGGAATTTGTTAAAATTGCCGTAAAATATTTGTTACAAATTTAATAAATTTTCCATTTAAAGAAAATCTATTTTAAAATTTATTAATTCTCATTTTCGTTAATTTTAGTAGATTTTTATATTTTTGTTTCTATTGAATGTCGGTATCAATAATTAATTATGACGCAATAATTATCTCCTAACGAAGCAATTGAATTTAACGATGTATTAATTTATAGGACGTGTATGTGGCAGTAGTTAAGTTAGATAGTGTTTCAACAACAGAATGTTTATTACAGTTGCTGCCCACCTCGAGATCTGTCCATCCAGACATATATTTATCTATCTCACCCATCCGTGGCAACATGAAAGTGTAATTAACAGGCTCCAGCTGGATTTGACTGTCGAACTTAAGTTAATTTCTCCAGAGAGCCGCGTTCAGAAATTAAGTTGCATGCACGACCACCGAATATATTCGTTATGGGCGATTATTCGCAGACACATCCATAAAGCCTTAAAACAGAGCGCCAAGTATTCTTGAAGCTGTCAGTCGGTTAGTAATATGCACGATGTATGAGCCTTCCCCGCTACAAATATAAATTAAGGGCGCCGTAACGCAGAAATTAATTGCACCGTCTTAATGCAAGTAAATTTCGTCTAAAGTATGTAATATAATCTCACAAGTGCTTTTCCACTCTGAAAGGGGCGAAATAAAGGGTGCTTTTTAGCCTCGCATCGACTAAGAATCAACATTTTTACTTCATCGTTAATCATTTCGAGGAATGTGATCAATAGTCTACACTTTATCTTCTTTATAACAATATGTTGACAATGGGGAAAGCATATTTATAGCAGATATTGTGTACGCTAATGCCTACGGGCTTTTTCAAAACACACAATTGACGGGGACGCCTGCACACATGCCTCAAATAATAATTAGTCATTGTGTGTATACTTAACAATTGAGTGCTTATATTGATTTGGAAATTTAATGTAAATACTAACAATCCATGCAGATTATCATGAATATAATTATGGAGAATTAATTTGTCATAGTCATACATTTTCAGGGATAGCTTTAAGTTGAGCTGGTACATGGACAACATCATTAAGAATTCGTACGTTGTAAGTTCAAACCTTTCAGTTTATGCTGGTTCCTGCCCAATTACACTTTTGAGTGTTTTTTTTGCATTAATAAGAATCTAGTATGATCCCAAAGTTTTTGAAAAATCTTTAGATGTTGAAAACTTTTTCAAAACTATTTTACATATAACGACACAACAATTATCAATAAATCCAACAATGATTTGTTAATATTCAAGCTATTGATAATGCGCCATTATCTTCAATGTTCCTCAGTTTGCTGCTGACGTATACCATAATCTTCTGGGCAGCAAGATCGACTCCTCGATTTTTTTTAATTCCTCATAATAAGCAGCTTCCCATCTCACGCTGTTCAGTTTTCTTCCTGGAATTATTAAAAAATGCACCGTATATGACTATGACACGCAGTGTAAACAAAATTTTCGCGCAAAATTAAAAATATAAATTTCGCCATGCGGGCGTTGAAATTTTAAAGCCGAAACTAAACTTCCCGTCCATTTACACTGTCTTGTTAATTACTTTGCGAAAGTAGTACCTAACCGATAAATTAAAAAGGGGGAGATAATAATTTAGAGAAACTTTAAAAGCGGCGCATTTGAAACGTTGAACCCCCTTGAACGTAAAAAGTTGCCGCTATATTTCAAAACAGTATGCGAAATTAGTATATTTTTCATGTTTGTCACTGCAATATGTGTCTCATAATTGACCGTTCCAGTTTCGATTGTGGAGTTAAACTTGCGTCCCCATATTTCTGTTTTATATGACGTCCCGTGAATTACATCCCCGTAAATTATTAAGGTTAATTTACAGTCATATGTTTTTACGTGATTTATATTTATTTGATTTATTTTTATGTATTTAGCAGCGGCAATTTCGCTGAATGAATGTGTGGCGTGAGAATTCGGGGCGGTAAAAGCGAAACAACGTTCGCAGGTTTAAACAAACGTGGAATAAAATCGGCGGATTTTAACGTCGCCGGATTTAGTAAGCGACGATGGTCGTTTCTGTGATGTTAACAATTGTTTTATTAAATTGCATTTAAGGGTTAATTCACCGACTGCATGTTGAGAACGTGGATGGTCGTTCACCGCCGGCGATAATGTTAAATTTTGATCCGAGGGATTAGTATGACGTATAGGCTTATATTTTCATAGTAAACAGGAATTTTTTTTATTCCTACACAGGTACATATGAAAATATTCCTAGCGATGAAAGTTGCCACCATTCACTTATAATGAACCGAAATTGGAATAAAGTTTTTGTTTTTGTTTTTTCTTTATTCACATTTGTTTGATTTTCAATAGAATTCATTACGTTTATTTATAATTTCATTTAAATATTAATTGTGCGAAGCAGCAATAAATTTTGCAATTTGTTTTCACAGCACTCGTTAAAAGCTCATTCATATTTGTGCTCATAAATTTCTGATGGCTAATGTCCACGAACAAATTTTGATGTATTTCTAAACAAATAAAAGAGACAATGTGGACTCGCCGAGATTCATAAGTTGGCTTTTAATAAAAGTATATTACATAACTAGTTTAACGGTGGCGCTAAAGTTGTGCAATTTTAAAGACTTATTAACTATCGATCTGGTTAAATGGCGATTTTACGATATTTATTGAAGAGAAGTGCATCCCGAAGCGGAGCAAACGAACTTAAAAACATTTACTGTATTAATAAATTATGCGGACGTAACCAATGGCAAACTTTTAATGAACATTATATTCTTGAGTAAACCGCGACTGTCAATTGCATTTATCAAAGCAATGTGATTTTGCTATTCATTTTGTAATATAATTGGGGGCTGCTTGGTTTTGTGGGTTGAATATTTGAACTTAATTAAAGAGATTGTATTGGAAATGCTGCGATTTAAAAAATATTTAGCACGAAGTTAATATTTTCTGTCTAAATTATTCATCAATAACAAGACAACTACTAAGACTACACACCTAATAAAAACCTAATGGTGAGATGAAATAAACGAAACTGGACAATTGAAAATAAAAATAAAAATAATGTAAATATAATAGGGAATGAAATCAACAAAAATAATCGGTGGTTGTAAATCTAAAAATTTGTGCAAACAGTCAAGCAATAGATAAGTTATAGTTTACGTCATAGTAAACGAAAATAAAAGGATGCAAATGTAAATATTACGAAAGGCTCTGAAGCAACGAACAAGAAGAAAATAGGTTGCAATATGGAAGGAGAACGCAATAAGAAAGTATCGAGATGTATTGGATGTGATGATGGAGAAGATTGAAAGCAAGGTGCAAGATAGTTTAAAAGAATAAGAAGACTAGGGAAATATGATTGACTTCGACAAAAGGTTTCTTCTTCTGGAACCGTAAAAATATGTAAAGAGGAGATAAGGAATTTTTGGTGGTGTGATAACATCAATAAAGGGTTCAGAAGAATGTGTGAAGGAGAAAGGAAGAGAATAAAGGATACATAAACATAAACAGAGGCATTCAAGTTTACAATGTATAGTGGTGAGAAAAGGAAATGATGTGATTGTGATGTGATGCCGAGATTTCAAGAGCTGAACAGGAAATAATCTGGAGTAAAGTGAAGAGCGAATGTATAGAAGTAGAAAGAGAAGATAAGGTGGTCAACGATGGATTTGTCATCACGATGGGGTTTATATGTCCTAATAAGTTGAGGAAAATGTTCCAGAATGTCAAGCATGGTTAGAAGTAAAACTGGGACAAAGACATTATTTATCTTCTTCTTCTTCTTCTTTCCGGAAGCCTAAAAGGCTTGTTTTTTCCATCCTCATTTCACGTGCTCTTGAGATTCTGACGACCAGCTGTCCTTCCATCTTTTTGGTTGTCGTCATGGTGGTGGACTTGATGCTGGTTTACCGTTTCGCGCGACTTTTGCTAGTCTGTGAAGTTCCATTCTAGATATATGTTCATTCCAGAAGCGCCTTCGCGCTCGTGTCCACCTCACCACATCTTCTGTCTCGCATCCTTCCCAAATGTCTTTACTCTTTCTTTGGAAGTGTGTTTCCCGTTATTGCTCTTAGTACTCTCATTTCATTGGTGCGTGGTATCCTTTTGGTCTCGGCTGTGTCTGCTCGTTTTTCTGCTGTATATGTCATTACGGGTCTTACACATGCTTGTGTATATTCTAACTTTGGTTGTAGTTGATATGCATGCATTTTTCCAGATAGTTGTTCTCAAGGCTCTTGCTATTCTGGCTGACTTGTTGATCTGGTCTCGTACGACATCCTTGAGGTCATCTTAAGTTGTTGTTTTCTCTTCTTGTACCCATGGTTTACCTTACGCACTTGCTCTATTATGATATTGAAGAGCAATGGGCTGAGGCTGTCGCCTTGTTTTGTCCCATTTTCTCTGTTGTTATTGAATTTGTCCTTATTTCTGTGGTGTTGTTTGTGTTGAGCTGTCTGACTGTCTCGACGATGCTTGGACGTGTTCCTCTGCGTTTCAGCTCCTTCAGAACGTCTTACAACTTTATTCTGTCGAACGCCTTCGTCAAATCTATTAAACACAAATATGCTAGTTTATTGTATTCTATTGCCTTCTCCACGACCTGTCTGACAATGAATATTCGTCGACCGGTTTTTTCGAAACCCTCGCTGTTCTCATAATGATATCTCTGAGAATGCGTTGCTGCAGAATACTGGTAAGTAATTTCATGGATGTATCCATAAGACATATTCATCGGTAGTTAATAATTGGATTGTTATGCTGTTTTCCAGGCCACTGGTGTCGTTCCGTCCTTCAGTATTTTGTTAAACAGTTCGGCAGCACTGCCAGCACTGCCCCCCCTCCCCACATTTTAGCAGTTCGTTGGGTTGGGTTGGGTTGGGTTGCCTGAGTTGCCGGGCCTGAGCATTTGCCGTTTTTCAGATGTTTCATTTTTGATATGACCTCCTTCACCGTGATTTGTTCTATATTCTCGATGTCTTCTGTCTCTTGTCGGCCTAGCCGCCGCCGCTCTGCGGGTCTCCTTGTTTGTATACAGGTCTTTAAAGTAGGTGATCCACTTGTCTGCCGAGATGCCATTTAATTGAACTGTTTCATTGACTTCCCTTTTTGTTGCTCTGAGCATTTTCCAGGTGCACTTTTGGGTTCCGTTGTCACTTTCCATTTCTCTGCTGAAGTTTTTCCAGTGCTCCCTTTTTATTTCTCTTATTCTATTATTTACTCTGTTTCACGTTTCTGTATGTTTACTACAGGGGTCTTATTCGCTTGGTGTGTTAGGTGGAACTTCTTCTTTTCTTGGACGAGTAGTTTAACGTCTACTCGTCCGTTAAGAATTTCTCTAAACTTGTCCACTTAAATTCTAAATTATTTGAACAAGTAACAAGTGCGAAAACTACAATTGAACCAACGTAAAAACAAATGATTAATACCTTAATGTGTCAAATTGATTCCTACTATGCCAGGGATGCTAAATAATGATCTCCCATCGTATATTGAAACGATTCGTAGTGTTTTATGATTATGAATTGTCAATGTTGTTATTTATTGGTCATATTTAAGTTATTGTGATGACGTCTTCGCTTTTTATTTATTAAATAAATTGATTGTGACCATCGCTTTCATATTAAATCGATTAATACATTCAAATTTGGGCTCCCCAAAAGCTGTGCCAAACATTTTTTATCCGCTTCCTTTTTATCACGCGACTTTATCTTAAACGCAATATTTTATTCACGTCTAGTGTACCATTACTGATATTCGATTAAAGATTCGTATGCGAGAAGCCGGCGTTGCGTCACCGAACAAAACAATGCCCGGAAATCTCCAAAGAGATTTGATTTGGGAAACTACATGCATTTTAACTGATATGAGGTTTTTATCTATTGGGATCGGGGAGGGCAGACCCGTAATAAGAATCTCTTTAGTACACAAATATCCACGCGGGATGGGATTCTTTCAAAGGGACCGTTCCATCTGAAATAAATTCTAGACTTATTGCGAGGATATTGTTTCAGCTTGAATCGGTCCTTGATGGAGCTATCGAGAATTGCTTCGAACGTCTCGGTACTTTCTCGGATAACAACGATACCACGGACAATATAAGCCTCATAACTTATGGAGTTTCTTTGTGCGACGCCGATCTCCTCCGTGTCTATTTGAACGTGATCAATCTTAAAAATTCCTCTTACAATGATAATGCATAGTATTTTTATTTCATACTTTATACGTATAAAAATGACATGGTTCTTTTACGTTCAAGATAAATTGCAACGTGCTTGAGGTTTTCAACGTCGCAGAAGAATTCATTACTTAGATTTTAAGATACAATAGGTCACACGATGAAGTTATATATTCTATTTTTATATGTTGCTCAATTTTTAAATTATTTTTAGTCGTTATTTATTTTAATTTTTATTTTGGTTTGTTTGAATGGTGTACGAATTTATAATTAACGCAAGGTTATTTACAAAGCGAAACTTGCACGTCAACTATGCTTCCATTTTTTAATTCATAATTCATTGGAATGGATTCTTTTTAATTATAATTTTCGTGAAATGAAAAAAAATATATATTTGCAAAATTCGGTCACCCCTAACAAAGTACATAAAAGTATGCCAGTTAACTATATACGTCATTTACGAATGTTGCATCGCCATCTGCCAGTGATGCGGTTTCCCGATAGTATTAAACAGCTCTACCAGGAACTGTAATCTATCCATAAATCCTGGTGCACAGAAACTTAGACACTGCTTGTTAATCGAGTTACAATATGACATAATATTAAGCCAAAGACTGGAACATGATAAATACATGCTTTCCGCTATTAATATAAGTTACTTTGCCGTTATCTGCACGGCCATATATAATCGGTCATATATCAATTAGAAATAAATTTAGTTTAATTATTTATTTCGACCGAGCGCATAATGGAATCGACGCCGTGAAATGTGTTGAGATTTACTCGTGAATTTATTTCTGAAGGGTCGAAAACTTATCGCCGCCTAACAACTAGAAGTTCTTACCTAAGAGCTCCGCTCATTATATTATAATTAATAATCAATTAAATTTTTATTTCGAGGGCTGGCTTCATTGAATTAATTGGAATTTCTCTCGGGCATATAATTTATATTGAAAATTTGAAATTGACTTTGTTCCGATTGTTTGTCCGGCAACAGGTACACACGTTGTTCATTGGGTTATTAGGTTTTTAAATATTTTTTGGAGTATTGATTTGTAAGATTTTACATGAGTTGCTGATTTGTTATTTATTATTAAGTCGTTTTTTTTTTGGATCAAGTGCTTTTTCACATACCATCGAATCAATCGCAAACAACCACGAATTATGAAAAAATGTTTGCATAAAATTTTACGTAAAAGAAGAAAATAACAAATAACTGGTTTTTGTGTTTTAAGTTAATTTCAATAAACAAATTTCGCGATATAAATCAAAATATTAAATTCGTTAAATGTTTTTTTCAGATGCTGATATGGGTGGAGGTGTTGAGATCAAAAAAAAGGTAAGTTTGTAGGAAATACTAATACTAATACTAATTGTAACGTCATTTACTTGTAAAGCCATATCTAATGTACAGGGTCCTTCCCCACAATGTGGATGAATAAAATACAAATAAAAATAGATAAAAAAATTAAATTAAACGCATCGGTCACTAGGTTAGGAACTTGGACCTAATGCCTTTCAAATTAGGAGGTACCAGTGTTCATGGGGGCTTTTCGTAGCATTTGACATTATTATCCAACAAATCTTTAACTACATCTTGTTTGAAAATTGTGTGGTAAAATACAAACAAAACCGAAAATAATGTTGGAAATGAATATGAAAATTAAAATTTTTACTTTCTCATATTTACATATTCTCATATTTTGTGTATACGACATATATGATATTTTTTTTTCTCTTTCCTGATATTTGAATATATTTTTCGTAAATATTAATCATCCAAAGTCTCTTATTTTCTATAATATATGATAGTAACTATGGTCGTTCATGAAACTTTATTTTGTTGTTTGCGGCGTAGTAATAATAACCTAATTATGAAGCAAACTTGTATGGGCAGAGTTCACCGATTAGTTCGCCGTAGCCGAGTTTAGCGTTTGCAGTTTACTGTTATGGCTCCTGGCAGAGGTGACACCATGGGGATTACTCTTCGTATAGAAACACTTATGTAAGATACAATGTTACCAACTAACCATGTCCGGGTTAGGGTGAAAGATTAGCATACACAGCGCCACCCCTAGCTCTAATAAACTCAGAACTAGCAATAAAACCTATTTGCATATGAATAGAGGATTAAAACTCTGCTCGCTGGAAGGCCCGACTGATAGATACAGCCAAGACAGACTGATTACTCCCTAACTCTACGGTTTGTCGGCAAACGAGCTAATCATCCTCATTAGCTTCGTCTGTCTTGTGGCCATTCCATTTCACTTGTAAACTAGAACTCTTGTGAGTGTTACCGACACCTTAGGATTTGGTAATTCAAATTTCCGCGAGCAATTCCCGAACTATATGGAAAGTACGATTGGTCCACTTTACGCGACAAAGAAAACTTCCGTATTTGAATTATACATCAAACAGAAATTGATGTAACGAGATTTATAGCACCTATTGTCACACATAAATAAATTGGACTGCTTGATTTAAATATTTTAAAAGAATTTATTTTGTGCTACGCATATTATGTTTTGGAAAGCGTCCACGTTTATTTTATTTTCGTGTAACAATTGTACCTGAAACATAGTTTCACATGTCCTGTTAATTGCGCACAATTAATTAACATATTAATTAAATTGAATGCAAAAAATACGGGTGCACAGAAACTAACATACAAAAATGTAACTTTTTAGCACCGGCATTAATCGAAATGTTAAATGAACTGGTTACGTGTTTCGGCGATTGAATGTGTATCGGTGACATCAAAGTCAAATTTCCTACCATCGCTGCTCACCCCAACACATGCTTTACGACTTGATATATGCAATCAACTGTCATGGAATGGAATGGTATTGAGTAGATGACGTTCTTTTTAAAGAACAAATTCATGATATGACTCGATTCATTTAATTTACATAATTTCAGTGCAACAACGCGTTGTAATCGATTTTTCTAAAACACTAACTTGAAATTGCGTCCATTAATATATTCTGTAGGATTTTCTAGGAGAGTGCAATATCGTTATTAATAGTTTAAATGCAAGTAATCGTATTAAAATTTGAAAATTTGTACAAAAAAAATGTGTCAGTAAGGCATTCGAAATGGTACTTCAGGAGTGACATGAAATTAGCACAGAATTGTGAGATGCAGACCTTAATGAATTGGACATTTCAATATCTAGTACCAAACGATCGTTATGCGAATCGTTCTGAAGGGTTACCAACACGAGACGATGCGGATGGAGATACCAAGACCAACCTGATTATCCTCTTGTTCCTGAAGACGTTTATTGTAGAGCAAAATTTTCCAAAAATATGCTTTTTGATAAAAATTTATATTGAAATTTCTTAAAAAAGTGATAATTTGTTATAAACGCCAAAAAATTTACTCAAATGAACTTATATTTATATTTTTTCTTTATCAACAAACATTATATAAAACATTAAAAAGGAATTTTTAAAAAGCTTCAACCAACAATATTTGTAAAATCTTGCTTCGATTAATTCATAGACATCATTGTTCTGCTTGCTTCCTGAGCCCTAATGAATCCGTCACGTTTCTCATGAGTGTACACTTCGCCAGAAGCCTCTATTTTACACACCTCTTTAAGGACTGTCCATGACATGGCCACTTTGGAACTTGCATTGGCTCTTCAACAAACTTTCTTATTTATGATAATTTGAGTTTACACGTAAGTGGAGGTTCATATACTTTTACTTTATCTGACTAGTCTATTAGTTCTAAAAGTTGCATTTAAATTTACTGCAGGTGTTATCCTAGGTCGAACGTATAGATCTCCTAGTGTATCATCATCTTCATTCCTTAATTCAATTATCTTCTGTACCTCTGCAATCCTTTCTTCTTGGTCATCCGAGCATAAGTACCATTTTCAAATGCGAACCACGATGAACGTTGAAAAAACAAGATCGGCTACTGCCTTCTTCTCAGATCTTAGGACTTTCAATTGGAGAAGAATGTGGCGAGGTCCTTCCATCCAACAGAATTTAATTGTAAACCAGGAGGGATAGTAAAGGGCAACAATGTATTCCACAAGAAGTTGTAACGTCTTCAAGTTATTGCCTTTAAGGCCATGTTTTGAAACCCATATGAGACAAATCCTATTCGCAGTTGTTAACCACCGAGACTGGATTACTAGACCAATTTCCAATAGTGCCAGATCAGTTGGAAGTACAGTCCTTATGGCCTGAGGTATCCTGTAACCATAAACCTGATCTGTAGAGAGATGTTTGACAATATCGTAACTCAATGGAGCCAGGCTCTGGAAAGAATAATCTCACAAATGAGGGATTGATTTCAAGTTCATTTGTAGTATCAAGCAGGTTGTTCCACTCCACTTGTTGTTGGACAAAATTTTTCCATCCAAGTGCCGCAGAGGTAGCTCATTACAATGACGAGTACAAACCAGCCAGATGAGTTTACGATTCAGTTTTCCCTCTCATCCATGCATGACTCCTCCTTGGCAACCACTGTTTACATAGGTTGAGTCACCACCAATAGCCTTCAAACTTTTATCAATGCTGTTTTTCTTTAAGAAATCGACAAGATGGTTAGCAATAACTTCAGCAGGTCTGGAGTAAAATGGCAAAGATACCTTCCACCTGGCCCACTACAAACAGTGTAATGCCCTTCTTTCACAATACTTGGAAACTGATGACGTGAATTATCTGCTTTTAACAGAACTTTTGTTGAATTTTTGCGTCCATCAAAAAAGATACATTCAATATTGCCTGTTTGGCATCGATCATGAAATTCTTCATCTAGTAATTTTATAACTTTCACTTGTGCCGTCTTCACTTTGTTAACTCTTCCTCATTTTTCTGCTGATATTCTGAAATTCTTCTTAAATAATCTTCTTGCCTCTTCTTAATTTAATTTATCTTCTGTGGTCACGTAGATCTGGGAATACAATTTGATGCTGTCCAACAGATCCAACCTTCTCTCTTTGACTCTTAATAGACACTAGTTCTTTGACAGGGATCTTCATATCCTTCCAATAAGAATATGAGATATGGACTTCATGTTTACAGCCAGCTCCACCTGGACATGTATTCTCAAACTCTGAACATAGCTCAATCTCACACTTGCTATTAACTATGTCAAAGAGCTTGTCTAACGTTGCTAGTCCATCCAGTTTTCCTCTGCCAAGTGATATGTTTTTGGCATTTTCCCAGTTTTCCTCTATTTTCTTCAGAACAGTGACACTAGAATTTAAAATTGGGCCCACAAATCAACTATTCGTTAGCTCCCACTTTTCCAGCACTTTTGAATAAATATCCTTTGCAACAGTAGCTGCTGGGTAATTTCTGACATTCTTTCCACTTTGATATCTGATGTAGAAGCCCACCCAACCAAAACACAATTTTTTGACACCCCTTGTATTTTTAGAAAAAGAAAAAGAAATTCAAAAAAATCGATACGCCCTAATACCACATGTCATTACTTATAATGATAGGAAAGCAGAAAATGGAAATGACATATGTCAGCTATTTGCTGAATACTTCTCATCTGTATTCATTCGAATATGATCCACACCCGCTTTATCAAGCAAAAAAAATCGTAAGCTGGACGATAGCACAGGATGCTGTTCCGATGGGATCCCGTCATTCAGAATGGGTTTCCTAATTCGTACGTGTCGTCACTTCAATTCTGTTTATGCCCTAAAGGTGCTATATTTTGCTTATGTACATAGTCTCTTAAACTATGTTTCCCAAATTTGGAATCTTAGTGCCACGTTTACATACAGAGAATTGAAAAAATCCAACATAAATACTTAAAGTATCTGACAAAAAATTCTACACTCTGGATCGTGACACTGTTGATTACAAGAAATTCTGTTTGCATTTCGGGATGCACCCACTATCATAAAACCACATCCTCATTGATAATTTATTTCTTATTAAAATTATAAACATCATAACAGATTCGAGTAACCAATCGAACATTGCGTGACAACCCTTTGATGCACATTCCATTTAGCAGCTCCAACTCTGCAATGAATTCCCCACTAGGTCGTTTATGTCAGTCTTATAATAGATTTCCCATTGACAATGTTTACCGTTCGCTTACAACCTGCAAGCGATTATTGCTCTCTATGGTTTGCGATGTCGTAGATAAGCAAATTTATACGGACGTCATCAATTGATTTAAAATGTTTATAATGCTACATTCACTTATCTACTACTTTTGCATTTCCTATTTTTTTCACAAACTTAGTTTTGATTTGGCTTCAGTTTTAGTTTTGATTTTATTTTAATTTCCACTTACATAGTTATCTTTATATTATTCAATTAATTTAAATATGAGATATTACAGCTTTGTTGTTATTATTTTTCATTTGGGGGTACTTTTTTGGATTTCGTTACATGTTTGTATCCTGAATGAATGAATAGATAAACACAGGTTCCGACTAGCGAATCATTCACGAAATGCACTTCTGTAATTCTCAGTTGTAAATTCACTTTCCATTTGTAAAAGAATTTTCATGTTTCCATAATTAAAATTTGATGTGGCAACTGTGGCCGTTTTTTAAACCTAATCAACCTCTTCAATAATGTCAATCATGTTTTGACAGGATCATTGCTATCCGATAATGTATCGCGTGATTTAAGAATTAGGATTGCTCTTTGCACTCTTATTAAATACGACAAATCAATAGGACAATCCATTTCGTGGTAGAGGGCCTAAATAATACGAATACATAAACCACAATTTATTTTTAGAAATGATTATAACAAACGTAAATTTAGTTGGCTTCGTCCTTTCCTAAGTTTTATGACTCCCATCGAAAATTATTGCTAGCTATTCATCGCATAGCGTTTAAATGTTTTACTGCATTCTCATAAAAAATATATACAATTAAATTACCTATACCAGCAAACGTATACTCAATTTTTATTTGCGTTTTGAAATTCAGCACATTTTATAATTCTGTGTGCACGACAAGACGACGAGGAAACCTTTTCTTATATTGCATTGTTGTTTGAAATTCATTTCTGTAGCTATTTGGGTAAATAGAGGTTGTTTGTTTTGTTTGTGATTCGAGGAACGGCCGCACTAACCTTGTTTGGTGTTTGGTCAATTCGTTTAGGCGTTTGTCATTGAGGACGCGCCGCAGGCTGGCGCATCGTCTGGGCTAATCAAGTATCCCGCCGCTTTCGGAATTTAGAATTTTCCATCTTATCAGGACTACGTTTGTAGCAGTAAGTACGTCGCTAGACGAAATAACGCTTCGGATTAGAGGCTATTCCCTGTTTAATTAATATATGTAAAATTTTTAGAATCCAAGATTTGTCGCACGATTAAAATATAATTTATAACTATACTGTCATTACATGGTGAAATTATATAAATGTTTGCTCTGAATCGTGGACATTTGCTCAATATTATGTATGTGCATTAAATCCAAACATCCACATGGATATTATCACCAAACTGATTACGTCGTGGATATCCTGTTATTTTTTATATTTCATCAAAGATTTTATATTTTATATTTCGTGCAAGTTAAACCGTTAAATGTGCTTCGCTTCATCGCGTCCGGTATTAAAATGCGCATAACATTTGATCACTCCATAGTCGCAAATTATCCGCCGTGTAATGCACATAATTAAATTATGGCGATTCCTCATAAATACAAGTCGAAACTGTTAAACTTGATGATATCCCCGCTGTTTTCTAGAGTCCTACATTATGCAAATGCATCTCCCGCGGTTTCAGCACCACCACGTACTCCGATTTAAGACTACATTTTCCACTTACTTTCCGCTGCATTACGTCCACAGCTGTTTAATTATGATTGTGCTCGCTGAAATACGAAACGTGGCATTCGTAGTGCGCGGCTTAAGTGAAATTAAATACGGGCGCATCGGAAAAATCGAAACTACATACCTGTCTCAAAGTTATTTCAGAAATACGTCTGCGAGCGGCCGCAGCCTCGTCCGACAACAAGAGCTACATTAGGTTTTGATGTTAAATTGTACCGATAAGAAAACTTGAAGGGATTGATGCGCTCGGTGATGTCACATGCAGGAGATTTCCTATTAGATATATGTGGCCGGTTGGCCGATACGTCTGCAGAATGTACACAAAGAATCTCAAAGCTCGTTGACTAAAGGATATCACTTATATTGAAAAACTTTGGAATCATTTTATTCAATTACTAAACCAGATATTACAGATATTCCTTTGTGGTAATACATTGCATGACACACCAAATAATAAAAATTGCTATTACATACACACGCAGTTCAAAAGATTTGATCAGTTGTATAAAAATTGATTCCAAGACGATACTGAAATACGAGGGGACGTCAGTATTAACGGTCTGTTCCAATTAGGCTTTCAGGAAATATTAGGCCTGAATTAGGTAGACATAGCCTTCTGAAAATTCATGTCAACAACATTTTGAGATTATGCTAGGTTTAATAGCTTTTAAGATCTTAATTCGTAAATAAAAATTATTAAACCTCCAAACAAAAGATCCTTGGAATCACTTTTAATGTGAGAAATAAAAGTTTACTCGTGCTATAAATTAAGTGGCCATTCAATTTTAATTTGATTGAAATTCTGTCAAAAAATTGATAAAAGAAATATTTATCTCGGCATTGTTGATGTTGCCATTTGTTTTCTGCATTTTTATTTTTTTATTTTTTTGCATTAGAAACAAATTCGTTAATTACTTTAAAGGAATTTTTTTTTTAATTTTTATTATTTTTAAATTTTCACTAGTTGCAGCATTACGTTTTAGACAATGTTTGACAATATTACATAACGAATTTTTTGAAAATTTTTACATGTTCTTGATATTTTGATCATTTGCAAATTTTTAGATTAAAATGTATGAATTTTTTTTCACTGTTATTTATTTTTGATATTTTTGGTTGTTTTACATTTCGTCGGTTTCCGAATTTAAGAATATAAAATAGAGTTTTTTTACTACCTCTTTTACAATCTTGATAGTGTTGACAAATTTTTACAATCTTTCAACCAACATTTTACATGTCTACGATTTTTTTTAATTTTTTTTTAATTTTGTTAAATTTTATATTATATTATTATATAATATTATTTTGTACGTTCTGGGATTTTTGGGCAATTTGTAATGTTGTAATTGTCAGTATTTTGTCAATTCGACTAACTTGCAATTTCTTTTCATTTTAGAAAATTTTGATGGTTTCGAATATTTGATAATTGACAATTTTGACCATTTGTTCTGTTTTTTTGTTTTGTCATTGTTGCATTCTAGGAAAAATATTTTCACTATTTCGCAATTTTCACGAATCTTCTTACATTTTTCTATATTGTACATTTTGCCATTTTGTTAATTTTGACATTTCTCCAACTTAGATCACTATTATCTATTATCTAACAATAAAGAAGTCCTTAAAACGATTTGTAAGCTAGACGTTAATAAGTTAACAAGTTAGCAAGTTAGCAAGTTTGTGCATATTCTTTTGCATAAACTTGCTGATGTTGGTGTGCATGGCAGTGTGCTTTGGCTTTTATTTGTCTGAGAGGTTTCAAGCAGTCACAGTAAACGGTTTTACATCTGAATTTTCTGAACTGTCTTCTGGTATCCTAAGGGGTCCCACTTGAGTCCTCATTTTTTATCGTTTACATCAATGCTTCCATTACTGTAAATTTCTTTTATTTGTTGATTGCCTTAAATTGTTTCATACCATCGTCAACGATGGCTACTGCAATCTAATCCAAAGTAACTTTGACAGAGTTGCAAATTATATCAGGTAAAGTGCATAAAGTGCAGTGATGGCCTGACTTTTGTATACTTTTTTAGGAATATAGTAAATAATTTAAAATTAACATTGTTTGCAACATTTTACTTTGGCGGAGTATACTACCGATTTTTATTTATCGTCGATAGATATGACGATGTATATATGTGGATCTGAGACAATATCAACATTAATACAAAAGTTAAAAGTACAAGTCGTACCAGTATTTGCCATAACTGCAAAGGCATAGATATTAACGTCATCTAGAGTTATGGTATGTTAAGGGGGAATGGAACACCATATTGATATGTTATGAGAATAAAAACAGCCTCACTCTTTACGTATAATATGAAAGAGACAGAACCAGAATTTTTTTTGTCAAAAGTCAAAAACTCCTAAATTCCATGTTGGGGTGCAACCCAACCCAACATGTCTCCTTAAAGTTAAAAAAAATGATAGACAAAGAACTTTTTTTTTGCAGGGGAACCCAACCCTACACAAACTGATTTTAAAGTTAAAAAAATTGAAACGACAAAGAATTCCTCATATCAGTTTTGTGTGGCAACCCAAACCAACGCAACCCAACCTAGCCATATCTCAACGTTAAAGAATTGATACGACAAAGAACTGCCCGTATATTTTTTTCGGAGCAACCCAACCCAGGCCAACCTGACCCAAGCAGACCTTAAAGTTAAAAAAATTAAAAGTATGAAGAACTTTCCATATTATTTTTACTGAGCTTGCCGAAAAACTTCGATGTATGTACAAACCAATCCAAAAACATTAAATAACAAAATTGAAAAGGCAAAGAACTGCCCTGCCGCTTTTGCTGGGAATCCCAACCAATTTTCATTGTCACAGAAATATATGCTTCGAAATGTTTCTAAAGCAGACCCAAGAAGCTTTACTTATGCGAAACCGACATAATTAGAGTTGAAAGGAAAAAATGAAAAGGCAACGATTTAGTTATAAAATTATCCTCGTTAAAATTTCATTGTTGCAAGTTGTTGAACATTAAAAAAAGCAAAAACACAAAAATCGTCCAATTGTTCAAAACATTTTTAAAAATTCAAACGTCGTTTTACAACCGCCTCTATAAGAAATAAAAAACGTTGCACAACTAAGTTGTGTGATTTTTTATGCAAAATCGAAGCAGAACATTAATCCAAGAATCCAAAGTCAACGGTATTTTTATATAGTCTATATTTTTGTCGTCATTGACAAAAAAAATCAAAATTATTCATTTTCGCCAGTTTATTTAAATCCTTAGTTAAATAACATTTTTTATGTAACTCTCTGAGTATTAATTCAATATCAAAAAGTCGCGCGTTTACAGAATTTTACAACTTTTACTAAAATTAAAAATGCAAACGCGTTAAGTAAACTAGATTTGATACTCGTCACAAGATGATTTTAAACCGACAATCATTCAAATGTCTAATTTCAATGAATTATCATCAATTTGACCTATTAATCAATTCAGCCTTTCCATCTGAATTCAAAACGGCGATCTTTTACAAGCATTTTGATATAAAATTTTTAACATTAACTTTATGAAGTTAGAACCTTAATGTGACTAAATCACCATATGAGACTTTGGATACACAAATATGTTCAAATTATTGTATTATATGTTCAAACCCGATTTACCCTTTAGAGTCATTTGCCGTCAGTAAACGAACGGTTTTTATTAAATCACGGTGACGTTTATTTTCACAGATTTATCACATCTTATAACTCCTGTATGACTTTTATTTTAACGTTATATGATTTTACACGTTTATTGTTCTTGACCGGCTCTTTCTATTTCTATTTTATTTATACTCCTTTTGACAATGTTTCAACACACAGTACAGTATATATTCAGAACTTAGCACCCGACTTTCGATTTTTTGTTGTTCCCCGTTTGTACCACGTTCATTTCCGATTTTACTCAAAACCCGAAAACGTTTCGTTAGTATTTCGAACCAAAAAATACTTACGAGCTACTTTCGAATCCCGCAAATATTGCGAAGGTGACATCTTCCAAGATTTTTGAGATATCTTAATTCTGTGAACGGGACTCGGTTCGGTAAGGCACAGAGGTTAGTACCACTTTTTCGTTTCGTTCGTACTTCGAATCGTAAAAGTTACAAGGTTTTTAAAAATTTCAAAGGTCCACAATTTTGAAAATTTTCAAATTCTGATGTTAGATCGTTAGCACCCGCAGCAATCTTAATATTAACTAAGTCATAAATTTCGTTGGTCGTTGTTATATATTACGCGTCATTAATTATTTATGTATTTTAGTATTCATTAAAAAAAAAACCATGATTAATCCCTGTAGATATTTCTTTGCCGCGCATACAACGTTTTACCAACAATTATCAAACTAATAGCATGTCGTTCTTCGCGGTGCGCCAGCGCATTAATTTTTAACAACGGCATGTGCAGTATTTTGCACATATTTCTCTCGTACATGCGGCCATAAAAACTCTATTAAACCGGAAGGACGTCCATATAATTTCGTGATGTAACCCAAAAGCGCCTGCATTCGCCCGCTGATAAATTCAAATTTGCATAGACGTTTTTGTGCATAAACGGGCATTACAAAATGGCAACAAAACAATGATTTCGCAGATAAATTTATGTTTAATTGGTAAATAGAGCCATGAGACTACAGATATTATTGCATCACGAGTTAATCTCATCAAATTGCAGTTTATCGTAGTAATTATTAGCTAGTAGTGTTATTAGCGACAAAATAGCTGCCGCCGTATATAACTTCATATAATTTACGCCGTGTATTACCGACGCCGACAATTATCATATATTTAGTGCTGAATTTTGCACCTCAAGGGCACCTAGAATTATTTTTTCTCCGACTGCGAAATTAACGAATCGCGTTCATGGTTTATTTTAATTAATAATTGAGTATTCAGTTTGATTAAGTCAATTATTTATTTTAATTATGTTAGATTAACAATTTTCTATTATTTAAATTGGTTGTTGGATTCTGACAAGCTCTACGCATGGAGACTATTTTTGCGCAATATGTGTATTTCTTGTTGAACACGTTACAGAAGCGAAACGTGTTTTTGAAAATTTAAAACTGTTTAATTAGGATTCATGACGTTTTAAAACATGATGTTTCTGTCATAACCGAGATGATTTCACTATAGTATTTGTTGTTTTAGAACACGTTGGAAATAACATTTTTTGAACAAGCCCTGTTGGACGAAAAACGAAATGCATTTTAATGAGTATTTTAACTTTTGGTCGGGCGTGTGTTTTTATTTTCGCGGGAAATAGAATCAACAAAGCGTAAAACTCTTACTGCGAAATTATAATTTTTATTTGTGAGGCTTTTTAAAGTTGTAAACTGCAGTTCCCGTAATGAGTTTTGAAACAAAGGCGTCTCGGCAATTCGGATAAATTCAACGGAAACTTTTTTCCAACGTAAATACAATCCGCTTGGCAAGAATACGTTCCCGGTTCCGTTGAAGTTTAATCGCGGCGGGCGCGCCGCGTAGGTGGGTAGGCGCATATTCTAGGCAATTAAGCGCGGCGTTGCGAGTTAGGCCCGGCGAATTAACGCCGATTGTGTCGCTAAAAGAATAAAGAGTGGAAATTCCGAAGTAATAAACCTAAAACATAACAATGAGCGACAATCAAGGTAAAAGCTTCGGATACAATGAGGGCAGTTGAGCGGGAAAAGTTCGCAAATTCGGTTCCGCACTTGAAGTTGTTGGATCACCGTCCCTAGGGGAAACGGACGCATCTTGCGAGATAGCGAACTCTGTCCTCCTATTTGTCTAAAGACGAACGGCAGAGCCGCGTAGACTCGCAAATCTCATCAGTGGATGACGGAAACTCGAGTGTAAAACAAACATGACGACATAATAAGCTAAATTAAACATAGAGACAGCGTAATATCGGAATTAAATTATAACTAACTGCATAGTTATATAGACGCTTGCGCCCGTCATGCAAATTTAGACATTATTTCACGGAACAGTTCCTCGCGCAGAAATACAAAAGTAAACTTGTAAAAGCACAGTGCAGTAAAACATTTGCCTTTGTTTTTTTTTGCAGTAAACCCAAGAATATGCTTGCGATTCATTTACTATTATTATTGTGGTTCGAATATTAATTTGTTACAAACCATGGCTATTTATTTTTAAACAGTTTATTTATATTATTTTTGTATTGTAGATTATTTCGTTAATATCATTGTTATTAACCGTTTGATGTTAAATTTGGCCGAATACAGTTTTATGACACTGAGGTCATCGCCAATTCACTTATACAGTAGTAGTCCTGATAAGTATCAGGTGATGGTATAGTACAATGTTTTCTGGTGAAGTGCGAGACATTTCTTTTGCCGAATCCTTTCTGAATGATTATTATTGTACCACTGGGTTTTGCTGTACGTCAGTCCGCCATCGTCTACGTTCGTTTCCGTTAGGTGAAAATGTATAAATAATATTCAATAATTGTTTGCTGTATCACCTAGATTGTTCATTCAATCATTGTCTTTAATCAAAAATGTGCATCGTACCATCAAGTTGCACCACATTTGGTTTAATCCCAAAGTTTATAATAATACTAATTTTGACTCAACCACCGCTAAATATGCTTCATGATGAACTACAACCTGCTTACGTGTAATTTCGTATAAAGAAGTAGTTAAATTGAGCTGGTTATGCTTGTTACACCTGAAGATGAAAAGTGATGTGTTTCAAGGTCATTACCGACGAAGTGGTTATCAATATCACAAGTTTTTGAAGAAGTCTTTCAAGGTCATCACAGTCAAGTCAAAGAGACTAGTTGTTGAAATTCGTTGTCAATACCAGAGGCTGCTGAAGCAGTCTTTTAAGTCGGTTGTTTCGTCAATACCTGAGAGAGATGCAGAGAGAGACTTGTAGGTGTATGCTGTTCACATGTGAAGGTGTGTGTATATGCTTAGCCTAGCCTAGCCTAGCCTAACCTAGCCTACCACAGTCTTTTGCAGCCGTAAAAGTAAGAAGAATTATATGTGAGGTAGTTCATATATTTGTTTCCAAAGCATCCACGTCATCATAAGTGTCAAAGGTTTTTGTCGTGGTGTGATAAACTTAGTTGTTGATGTTTGTGTGTTATTTGTTATCTCGTATCGTTCTCATATCGAATAAATTTCAAATAATTAGGTAAGGTTTTGAATAAAAAATTTCTCGTTTTTCAAATATTCATTTTAAAATTATACCAGATATATAAATATTTTTACATTTTGCTGTGCACATGTTTATATGATGTTGGTTGCAGTGGAATTTTTGCGCTGGATAGATAACATTTCACCAGCGTTGAGAAATTTGGATTCTGTAGCCAGAGTCGAGGTCTGATGTTCGGCAGCAGTAATTTTTCAAGTCCTTTCTTCTTATTTAATCCCTTAATGTTGACATTTGCATCCCGTACAATGGTTTTCATGCACATAAGTGTTCGTGAGGTATATAGCCTGAAAATGTGGTTGTCCAATCTGTACATCATGTATATGTTTCGCAGTCCAGTCAAGATGCTCGGCTCGGTAGGTCTCATTCATATATCTTCCAATACACGGTGTTATTTGAATTGAAATAGTTTAAATATGCTATTTTTTCTTGGGTAATACATAACGTGATGAATCATGATGTCAATTCCGTCAATATTGTTCTAGGCATAAATATTACGCCAAGGTATCGCGTGGTGTCACTATTGAATTGATAACTAACTATTTCCAAAATTGCGACAAGATCGCAACACAAACAAAATTGGTTTTGTGTAAAAGATGTTTATATGGTATATAGTACCTGTGGCACCGGTAGAGCGCTTTGGGACTTATAATACAAGCAATAATATAAGCACCCGCACACAATATTCCATTGCACATCGATAACGGGAACCTAAGTAACTTAATGCACCATTTCGACTCAAATACGTGGCAATGTGATAACCTTCTATAAACAGATTTCATCAAATCAAATTCTCAAAATTGTCAGAGAAATTACCTAAAACCGATTATCGATCAAATATATTCCTGATCATCAATTGGGATTCAGAAAGACACAGCTACCATAGGACAGGTACTTCGTATCACATAAAAACTAGATAGGCTCGGGTATAATCTTGGACGTAGGGCATACATTTAAAACTTTTGGCACCACAGACTAGAAATGATTACCTAAAGAATATAGCCTACTATTAAAATCTAAAATCAACAACAGATATTTCCGTGTTCGACAAGTATAAGCGAATAAAATCTGGTCTGCCGCAACTCAATGCTGTGTCCTCTATTGTACTTGCTGTATGCACACCGCGACCGGAAGATACACTGATTGCTTTTTCCGATAACCCAAGCGTTTTTTGCAATTTGAACAGAGGAACAAGAAGCAATTGAAGTTACAAAAGTCAGCAAATGAAGTTTGTGTCTGCGCTAAAAGCTCAGGCATAAAGCTCAACGAAAATAAAACAGTTTACGTAAATTTTACAGCCGGAGGAATTGAGTGAATATCTCATATGTAGTCTTAAGTCTTAAGTCTTTGAATTAAGGTGAAAAGAACATATCAAGGAAAAAAGAAAAGAATTATATATAAAATTTTTAAAAATGTACTGGCTAATGGGAAGAATATCTACACTGCCAGTATCCAAAAACAATTCAACATTTTCAAAACAAACTACCAAAGAGTATATTCGTAGTAGTTAATGCTGATTAGTACGAGTACGTCACAAATAGTCACCTTCATCGAGACCTGGAAGTAGAAATGGGGACAGATAAGATAAGGAGATTTGCACAGGAGTATGAAGAATGGATTCATGACTCCTCAATTTGAAGCAATCCAGCTACTCCAACAGGTTGTAATCACAAGAAGGATCAACAAATGTTTGACCCATTCTTCGTCGTTCAAGAAATGACCCACCCTTGATTCATTATTAAGTTGAAATGGTATGGAAACGTGCGTCCCAGTCCGTCCATCGTCACCTCAGCCAACGATTCGCAAATTGATATTTTATATCGCCTGTAATTCATGAGGTTATAATTTTGTTATTAAAAATTGTTATAACAAAACGAAAATAAGTCTCGAATGGTTTGAAAGCGTAAGCTTATTTTTTTTAGAATGGTATTAGGAAACGAGAACGTCTGTGGAAATATAGCTATAAATGCACAAATAAAGATTTATGTTTATGTTCTATTGCAAATGTTCAAGTGCAAATTATTCCTTCTACAACATTATGTACAACATAATGTAAATAAGAACATTTAATTATTTATTGGTATGTCGTATTTAGAGCAAAAAATATCTTTGTCCGGAAAAATATTCGATGTACTTACCAGGTACAAGCTTCTCTTGTATATTTACGACTTTCAATTATATCTGCATCAAGTGAACTATTCATATAATCTCTCTCCGAGGGCCTGCAACTATATTTTTATCCTCAATATTAAGAGCCTGTTGGTGTATATGTTTCACTCGAAGTCATTTTCAGCCATTAATAATTATATAATAATTATATGCACTTTGTCAATTGGGTCTTTTGACTTCGAGGTAACAGGGTATTCTTCCTTATCGTTTCAAAACGTAGACCCGAAAATATGATTATCAGTAACGAATAATCCATCTTTTGGAAAACTTTTAAAGCTACAGAATCGTTTGTTCGTTCATTTGCACTTACAATATAACGAAAGCAATAGTAGGTTTTTTATAGTTAAAATACTCCGATTTTTATAACAGTCAATTGGACAAAATACATTGGCTATACTATTCGTGGTCAATTTCCTTCCATTCTTCCTGAGTTTGTAAAGTCTGTAACTTTTATTTTGAACAGATTGAACTTCAAATTCAACAGAAAACAAGTTTCCTTCATCACCATCGCGAAATTGCTACTACTGAACTTGGGAATGCTATTGGATAAAAATAAATAAATTTGGAACAAATATTTACGATTGCTAATAAATCAACTCCCAAGGCATCAAAATCAATAAAGGAAATTCGTGTTTTTTTAAACTGCAAACGAAAGATCAAATAACATTAATATTTCAGCGATCAGCATGAACTACTGATACACTTGATAAAGTGGCAGTGCAAAATGGTAAACCAGAGACTGATGACGAATTCAATAATATCTTTCCTAAAGTTCAGATGAGACACATGCCTGTTTTGAACGCAATATTGTACCAGAAAGGAATTCAAATGATAATAAAATTGGAGCCATTAACCTCCTTCATCTTGACCAGGAAACATTAGATTTGTTCGACCAGGGTTTGCATAATTTATCCTAAATTAAAGTATGCTAATGTTGCTTTGATAATTTAGCGTAAAATTAATAATTTTGAATGAGGTTTTTTATATTTAGCTTTTAAGACCATTTCTGCGAAATCAATTGTTTATTTGTAAATGTATTAGTTGAAAAAGTGCCATTGTCATATATAAGGGATCCGATAGAGACTGATTTAGAAATTTGGAAAATAAATTGTAATGAAACGGTATTAATCCATTTAGCTGTTCGATATACACCCCGTTCTTGTGAAACTTTTTAATCTTTCTTTTATAGTAGAGATAAAGCGACTGCTATTAAAACTCCTGAAATAATAATTTAAATTCGGATGACTACATTAGCATCTGCATAAAGCCCGGCGGTAAGTCCGGGAGATTCGGAGACCGGGTTTTCCGGAACATGCAAAGTGCATCTCTTGAGCCCGTTCGAGATCAGATTGGTATAAAAGCACAAATATTTGAGTAGTAAACACCGCCGGCAGCAATTTATATTTAGATTTGAACTCTGTGGTCACATCAGCATGAGTTCGGCGCGTTGCACGCACGGGTGCGCAGTTAGCCTCATCATCTACCATATAACAAGAAGCGTTTGATGGGCGCTCACCGTTGACCGAACTGGCCCCGGCTGCACAAGCGGAATACTAAGCGACTTACACCGTGTTTCAGATGATCATGATTTCATGAACCGTCATGGCGAAATCACTCTTGTTTGCGCTTGAAATTCGGCTCGCGTACCGGAGTTACGTCCGACCGAAAAATATCCATTAAGATATTAACGGTCCGAAACTCTGACGGCATTATACGAAATAATGTCGATTCGGGGATGTATCGTCTTAGGAGCGGGGTTTGCTGTACCGTGAAAAGTACACAGTCTCAAATGAAAAGGCGAACGAAGAACAGCAATAAAAGACAACAGACCGAGCTCGAAAAACCAACAATGCGAAACGTGCCGTTCATACGCCGAACCTTTGAACTACTTTCCTAAGTTTATACAAATGTTTGTAAATTTTTGGTACAAGCAATCTAAATAAATACTACAAATACTGAATCTCAATAAGCTTTCAAAGTATTCCCCATGTTTTCATCGCATGCTTTTATTTTGTTAATGCAATTGCGTTTGTTCTATTATATATTCGTTGCCATCAATTATTGATTATGAAAAAACTTGCATGGATGCATCATATGTCGTTAAACAAATTAATTAAAATGAATGGTTATACAGACTGATATAATGTCGCTATTGAAAGATTGCATCGCAGTTTTTTAAACGAGTTGACATTTTATGCACTATCGCACGCGAAATTCTCACCCCTGGTCAGATAATTTAATAGACTTCCCTCTCGACGGAGATAAAATAAAAAATAACTTTTTGCGAAGCCCTTTATTACGGGAATCACGGGGACGTTTTCCTCATTCTGCACACCGCTAAACACCCTTGCTGGTATCAATGCCGGCTGTCCGTCCCAACTCGAAGCGAAGAAGGGGGTTGTATAAAGATTTTTTAAAGAGATGCTTTTAAACGATAAAATATAATATGATCTATATGACCTTCCACTTGGTGAACGCATAACATTTATCTCCATTACATTGGCTGGTAATTTTATTCCTATTTAGCAATTAATACAGAAGTGCAATAGAAACTAAACTGCTCAGTGTATACTTAATGCACTATTATGAAAAGATCGGGAAATATTTCGATACATATGTTCTGGGCGAATTAAGTATATTTGTAGCAATACATTTTAATACAAAATAATTCTAATGTACGTTTAACGATTGCTTGTCCAACATATTATTATAAAATTAGAGACGCGACGCAGTATAACTCACTCATAAATCTAGATATCACGAGTACTAAGTTAAATAAGTTAAATTAAATTACAATTAAATACAAATTCATCAAGTTAAATAAAGCTCAAGTCCACTTACTTATGACAGTAATTATATACTATTACATCTACACGCGTTTAATATTCGACTTATAACATTGTACTACAATCAATACTTTAACAATTGACAATAATTTCACGTTTAGAAACAATACTTATTGAAAAGCGCTAATTGTGCATTTTTATACGATACAAAGCAGAATGTCACCAAATAATCCATAAAGATTTAAAATACATAATTGATTTGGCATCAGAAGTCATTCTCCTGTCAATCAGTCAATCCAATATTGGTGCCCATGAATTATACATACCGTGAAGAATTGGAAAGTGGTGGCTCATATTCCGACCGTTTCGATAAAGGCGTCAGTCACATTCTGTATTTTACCGTTTCACGTCGCTGGAGGTAAAATATGCAAAACGTTATGATTTAATTTTGTTTGTTTCAACGATTTTGCATTTTTTTTAGTGTATTGCATTTAATCGTGTAAGCGAAATAATTACAGAGAAAATTCTAAAGCAGGTGCTTGGTGGCACTGGTGCGAATAGAATCCTTTCTAGGATAAATGAAAAGCCTGAAAAACTTCAAAATGAAACGGTGTTAGATATTTTAAAGGGAAATTCGAAATTTTGATGTCTTTCACAGTTGGGCCTTTGTTTGTAAGAGTATCGCAGAATGCAATGATACGAGCAAAATATTAAATTCGTTAGTGACATCATTGAGAATAGCCCGCCGATATTTATGTGTAAAATCGTTGTGATTATTTGAAAATTGACTCAAAAAAGTAATGTTTTTTTTGCAACTTGATTAATGTTTCGATACTAATTTTTATTGGGGCGAATTTAGTAGTACCGTTCTTTTTCTTCTTAAGTCAAGCATAATAAAGAAATGTTGCGATGTCAATATATAAAATTTGATTTTGTTCTGACAGTCTACTAATTTTTGATTTTCAAACTGTAATTATTTCATTTCATATATGTTTCATTGCGTTCCAGAGACTATGGCAAATGTAACTTATATGAGTTTAAAGAGGTTACTGGAATTACTGAATTACTGAATACTGAATTGCCAATAAATGTTGTTCCTCTGATTAAGTCCTGGTGACAAGTTATTATATAATTTATATAAATATATTATATAAGAATAACTTGAAAACTAGACATTCGTATGTATTTATATTTCCACCATATTCCTCAACGAACAACTGCAAATAATTTAACGTACTTGCGTTGATTTTTTAGAATGCCCTTATTAGTTATACCCTGTAGTTAGAACCCTGGTCACATTGTTATTATTTGTTGCCCAGTTTAATTTTCTCGAAATGTTCAATTCATGCTATGCTGTGTTAATGGTCAATGTTTTACTTTAGTTCAGGCATTTTTATATCCTCCTTAGAAGAGAGAAGTTGATTTAAAATATAATTAAGAAAATTATTTGAAAAGTCAACCGTAATGTCTAGACATGTGGGTCTTAAAATTCTTTATACCGATTTTCTTCAAATGAGAAAATGTAATTACTTCAAAATGAATTATTTTTAGTGAAACAAAGGCAGGGGTAATAGTAACATTATGTCGATATTAAAAAATATTCGTTGGGAAAATTGTGAAATTGAGGAAAGGATCCGACCGGATGATGTTAAGGTAGCTAATATAATTAAATGAATAATTAAATCGATAATAAATATTTGTAACGCAATTATATTTGTAGTAAATATTCTTTATGACAATTATTTAGATCTTTAGATTGCAGGAATAATATTTATACTACATGTGATTTTCATTAATTTGAATTATTTAAAAAATCAAACTACGAGTCACTACCACTATTGTTCCTGCGACAATCACTGAACTGTAATTCATGCTCGTCGCTGTTTTCGCCAGTGTTGATAATTAAACCACTTACCATAGTGTCTAATTGGGGTTCCTGACTTAGATAATCATCTGCAAGTTTTGATAGGAACAGCCATGTATATGAAAAATATCCAATGAAATTGTGAATTCATAATAACGAACAGACAAACGCAAGGATTTAGAACAAAACTGTCAACGGTAGATAAATGCAGTATACCATATCAGACAGCTAAGAGAAAACTATAGAATTATCAAAATTTGCATACGTTTGCTTAATCGACATAGCCAACATGTGTCGCACATTCTGCTTCGAAAATGGATTTCCTGTGATATAGCTGAACCATATATAACATACAGCATGGGTGATAATAATGCGCGCGACCACAGTGAAAATATAGAAAACTTGCATAATATCCATTTTGATTAAGGTATCGAAACACGGGCTGACACTAACAAGACAAAAAGCTGCACGAAAAGCTGCACATACATGAAGTCCCTAATAGACGGAATAGGAAAGAACATTAGGGATCGGTACGAACTGATACGAGATGGATGTCAAGAAGATGCAGAACGACAGTATCCTGTAAGCAGGATACCGGAAGCAGGCTGGAGACTGAATCGAAGCTCATTAAAAAGGTAGTAAACCTTATCGGAGGAGAAATTGGAAGTTTGGTACGCAACAGATTTTAAATAAGAATAAGAAGAAGTTTTGCAACATAACAATTGATATTTTTCCACATTTCACTGTTAAAATACTGGAACTGTGCATCTACCAGACTTAAGCTGACATTTTCTTCGCATTATTTTTCTTATCTCCAAACCTTCTGGGCATGATTTAAATCGGGATGGTATGGAGAAAGTGCTTTTCACTAAATGCATCCACATTTTAAACGAATTCGAAATTATGGAGCGATCTATTTGGATATTGTGAAAGACAAGTACAAGGACAGGCATCCTTCCATTTTGTGAATATTCTAAGTCACTTCTCGATGTCCCCATGCAATTTGAAATGCAAATAAAATTAATTGTGACAAAAAATTAATAAAATAATTAAAATATGATTTGGCGCAAACGTCGAAAGTGTAAAAATTGCAAAAATACCTAAAAATGCAAATTTCGAAAGGTATGCGACAATTAAGAGAAATAAAAATAAGATAATAAAATCGCGGCATTCAGTTTCGAGAAGACGTGCACCGATCAAGCAATTTTGGACAGACATAGCTGAAACAATGAAATTAATTGCAAAAAAAAAAACCACCACAAACGGACTAATCATTCACAAATGACAATTAACGAGAGAATTTTCGGTGAATGTTAAAGTTGCCTTACTATATGTTATTGCTTCTTGTTTAAGCACTTTCAGAAATAGCGAGATTTTTTTGATTTTAAAAAAGATTACCTACTTTTTCTCGATATATATTATAACATAATTTAGTCAAATTAAAGTAATTTCAGTAATTTCAAGAGAATGTATTCCACATCTCGCATATTTTTAAATTTTATGCTGCAGAAGTTTCTAACTGGGGGAAGCGAGGGCGGACCATTTGTCGCTGCATATTTTGGTTTTACATAATTAAATTTAAGGCAAGCCATACTAGTATAAATCCCTAGATATTGTGACTATATAAGTAATTTTGCAACTATACCATACTACCATAACAAAACAATGGAAAAATAAAATCAAAGTTAACACACTAAGCAGGAGTGAATGAAATAAATAACACGGATGCTTGTGAACCGACTGTTAGCAAAAGAAAAGAATGAATGAATCAAAAGACATCAAAGGAAACTATGACAATGTGCAAATAAAAAAACACAAACGAAAATGTTCAATCTTTTTATAATTCTGGTTTGCCATCATTTTGTTTTGGTTTTGGTTTAATGAGTTTTCATTTTTTGTTTTTCATGCATATTAATTATAATACTTTCGTCAGATATTTATAAATTTAAGAAACATATATCCGATATAAGTGGAAATTACAACAATATTTCTATCTTTGCACACATGAAAGTGCGAGTAAAAAAATCGATAATTATATAGAAGCTAGCAAAAATGTGCAATCGCAAATGCCGAGTCGCAATTAAACAATTTTGATCAAAAACCTCCACCGAACGCTTTGATGTCGCAATTTTCATATCAGATGAAACTAAGCTTGATTTTTCGTGCGAGGCAAATTAAATTTTCATTAAAATGTCAATATGCCGAGCGTTTAATAAAATTAGTGTTTTGCAGGAAAGCGTTATTGCGTTAATCCGACCTGTTGGTTTCATTCAGAGCTTGTAATTATATTTGGTCGAACAAGCCAGCCAGCCAGCGGCCTGTCTCGGCTGGCGGCTCTTTTTCCGGCACATCCGTACCATTGTCACGTCCTGTCGGAATGTCCTGCAATCATTGCGGTATTATTTTACATCTGTAATAACGCCCCATAAGGAAATTCGATTTCGTGAAAGGTAAGCGCCAGATGCTCGTTCCATTAGTCGTCGGTCGGATCGTTGTCTTCCGTCGAAATTAACGAGGCCGTGTGTTAAATATTATTCGACGTGATTACAATGGCGATGATTACGCTACATGTTAACGTTTCTCCGATAAGCAATTTAAGGCAAGCGCTGAATGAAGGCACTGTCGGAAGGCGCGAGATGGTGTCATTTTAAGCAGACGGAATCACAATGGATCGCGAAAGAAATAAAATCTTAAATCAGCCAGCGAATAAGCGCGAACAATAGCGACGTCTACCTGCAGATCGAAAACATCAATTATTTCTCTGGGGCGATCAAGCACGCACAATAATTTTTAATATAATTTTCATTAAAAATTCCAATTATTTATTTATATAATTTACAAGATAATTTTAAGAACTTGTAGCGATAGATTTTAATGGGAATACTTTAAAATAAATCTTATAAAAAATATGCGGAAATAAAAAGTACATTAAATTTTTTGATAATAACTCCTAAAATAAGCGCCGGGAGCTGAAGCGGCGTTGCGAAGGAAAACGATATAAAAGTGAGCGGCTACTCTTTGGTCCATTAGTTCCTTTGGCGTTGATGAGTGAGCTTGATTGGGTGTCACTTCGTCTGAATTATGGAAGATTACAGAAAGAACGATCGCGTAAAAATGTTGGTTTGGCGAACGCAAATAAGGGCGCCTCTCAGCGTCAGACAAACGATCGCAGCCGAGCGACGAGGGAGAATCTATTCCGCATTAGGATTCGCTTCGGCGAGTCCTCCGTTTTTCGAAATTATATTTGCTTAATCTGAATTGTAGATATCATCTTCAAACACATCCGACGATTCAAAAATTTTCACTGTAAAATACATAACCCTCGCCGTACCTCGCGAGGAATCAAAGGCTGGCGCGCGCGCGATCGATAGTGTACGGCGCACAGTACATTTTGACGGAAGTAAATGTGCTTAGAATTTTATGATATTAATTTCGTTGTTTTGGTTAGTTACGTAGCGATATTGAACTTTTAGTAATTATCAAACTTTTGCAGTAGTTTCGAAAGTAGTACTAATTACAATTATTATGTGGTTTTTTTTTCGTAATGGATTGTTTGTGATGAGCACAAATTTGCATTCCTCACACAAGTATTAATAATATTATGTGCAGTTAATACTTTCCACTTTAAGATTGGATTGGAATTACATAATTACGTTAACATTAGATTTACTACGATTAATTATAACTAATCCAAAAATTGACTCGTTCGAAAATGAACACACGCGAAAAATCGAACTTGATGGAAAAGAATAGGAAGGGCATAAGAATAGCGGCGCGGAGTAGAGACGACTAACTCGCTTTTAATTTAACAGCACCCAGCGATGTAATTTAGCGAGTCGATCTCGAAGCAATCGACCATTTATCTAACGGGCGGTCTTTTATAATCGGGTTCTGCAGGACCCATTTGTTAGTCTGCGACACGAAGGCAGGTACGAATGCGCCCTACATTCGCCCTTTTAATTATTTATTACGAATACTCGATCCCGCCGATCGACTTCGGAATTGTTATTGGATTCTCCGGTGCGGGCTGACGACAGAATGATGCTACGAGCCTCCCGATACTAATTTAACTTTGAAGAAGACCGAAGACGGGCCGAGGTTGTAATTCCCCGGTCGACAAAAAAAAACGAAGCTATAATGAAAGTGAGACGAAATTGGAAAACTCTACATCTCCTATCGCATTCCGCAGTTTTTGTGTGTCCGGAGTTACTCGTGAAAGCTGTACTCTAGGTGCAAATAATTGAAAAATGTTTTGCATTTGTAAATCACGTTCGTGCGATTGTAAAACTCTGCCAGAATTTACGATCTAAATAAGAGTCAGTTATTATTTGAAATGTTAATAGTTAACTGGTCCGTAGTTCTACTCCTATATTAGTTTGCTGGCATGGTGTTTGATGTATTTTCTTGTGACGGTCAAAGAATATCTGAAAAATGAAAAACACTCTACACTCTAAAAATGATTCCCTCGCCGTTGTTGTAATTGTTGTCGCGATTAATGAAAACGACAATCATTAAAACTAGGCAACAATAAAACTAGGCAACAATTTCATGGTTAAGCGCTGAAACCCATTTACAGCGAGATACGATGACACATTTATGAAAGTACAATGATTCAAATTTTCGTTGGGGAACTAAAGCATTTTGGGATATCACGGAGAAGAGGAACGAGGAAATCATTAAACGGCCAAGAGAGGAATCAGGTTAGTTTATTATGAAAGCGAGGTCTTTGGATCAAAAGAGGCTTTACCTTCCTTTCTTGCATGGGGTTTTCGAGAGTTAAGAGTACAGATCAGTTAAGAGTTCTCGCAAGGATAAAGACGATTCGTTTGACTTAAAAACGAAATTTGGGTTTAGATGCAAACATGTTTGCTGGCAGCAGATTTCATGCAAAATCTTGAAATTCAGCCGCTGATGTAGAAAGAAGTACTTACATTATTAAAATATAATTTTAGCAACATTGTTAGGCTTATAAATTGTATGAGAAGGGTTTATTGCACAGGAATTTGCAATCGTTTATGTTTACATGCACTGAGTTAACTTTAGAAATGGGTTGAATCGGGTTCCTTTATTTGGCGTTTAGAAGCCCCTTTCACAATTATTTTGCCTAATGCAAGTTCACAATTTAATTTATTTACATCAGAATCGACTTTATTGTACGTTAGGCTAATAAAAATTTCACGTGCGATATATAATGGACTACATTATAAATCTCGGAGATGAACCTTTGATGAACCTAGTGATCAAATGGGTATCATTGAATATTATTATTATCATTATTAATATCACATTGCCATTGTTGTTTAAAAAAGAACATCATACAACAAAAATAATTAAAAAATAATTATGTTTGTGATTGGTGAACGTATGCACCACAGCGATCGATATGCATTTACTATATGCATAATAGAATATTTGTAACATTAAAAATAAATACTTGATGTATTTATTTTATGTTCATACGCGTAATGAAAGTTCAGCATATACATTATTTATAAAATCTCATATAAATAACATACTATACTCAAGTTGCCCTAATTCTTATATGGATCCAAAATAAAACCAACGACTCACATAGGTTCAGTACACCGTTTCATACTTTATGGACGAACATATTTACGATGTTAATTAAATTAGCAGACGAACTAATCACATCAAAACGAAACTTAAAGGCTTGTAATAAAATCAATCGACCGGCACATTTCGCGCATAAGATGATGATCGGTAAGTGACAGGGATGTCAGAGAGGCAGTAAACATTTTACGATTATTCAACTTCATCCATCACCAGTGACGGCTTGCGAGACCCGCAGAGTGATGACAATGAATATGATTTATCGGCACCTGTTAACACGAAATTCACATTTTTTCCCCGTTGGATTTTCTCTACCCCGTTATAATAGAATTGCTGGCGTGGTATGGAATATTTGAGCACGTGTGTGAAATTGTCGATGCTTTTTCCATCTCAATGGATCGATCTTGTCCCCGTTTCCCACAGAATCGTATATGCTAAATATTAACGTTCTAATAATAAAGAACGTTGAATGTTGGTAGGTCAGTGGTATATTTTAACTCAAATTGGAGAAATTTTTTAAAGCTCCAACAATGCCGTTTAAAGTCATTCGACAGTGTCCATTTGTTATCGACGCACGAATTAGATCAAGATGGTCAGTGGAGTGACACAGTACCTCGTTAATACACGTGTCACAGTTGTCATCAAGCGGAAGGTTATTTTCAGCGTAGTTACGTCGTCTCACAATGGTGCTAATGTACGCTGGGCGTCGCCGGCGTACAATAGAGAATAATTGCATCGAATGGCAGCCATTCCACACTGACAAATGAGTCGCCTCGCGCCTGGAAATTAACGCTTTATAAAATACTGTCAAATGAGGCATATCGGACCCCCCCGGCACTCCAAATTACAACTAAAAGCCGCACCAGGCGATTCATTTAAAACCAATATACGAATTGTACCGGCGCAGTTCCGCGTTATTATGCGGTTCGGCGTAAAGGTCAATTTATATGCCCAGGGTGCTTCTATACATCAGACATAAAAGAATAATCGCTCTGAAAGCGTAGCGTTTTATGCGGCTGGTAACAGACCCGGTTCAAGGGACACGCAAAGTTGAATCTGTAAAATTAACATTCAAAATATTTTATCTATAAACTTTTTATTGATAAAGATGTAAATGTGGTCTATAAAAATCCCTTAAGGAACTTACAATGTTCACAAGCTAAGTGGGTGACGAAGGAAATAAGAGAGCTGTGCAATAAAAAACGACAACTATATAAAAATTATCAAATAGAATAAAGGGAAATATAATGACCATTGTAAAATATTAAAACAAAAAGCAAGGAAATCAATCGATGAAGAATACATACGAACCGCAAAAAATTAAATCAAAGCAAATACTGCATTAAATACATAAGACATACGGCATATGCTAATGATAATAAATAAAAATGTATACTCGGATTAATGATGCATTACACCTCCAAAGCAATATTGGCAGAGTAACGCATTGATGTTAAGAGAATAAGTTTCGATTAAGTACTAACAAGTGTTGTGTGGTTCGACACTCAAAGAAGTGAGGTATTTGTAATTTTGAATATAATATAAATAAATACGGAAATATGCAATTCCATAATTAAAGACTTGGGCGTTTCATTTGACAGCCAACTATCGGTTGTAGGCCACACATTGGATATCAGTCAATCAGCAATTAGAACTCTTTGATTTGTTATGCGAAATTCCAAGTACTTCACGGACCAATATATCATAAAATATTTCTACCGTGCTCTGGTTCGTAGTCGGGTGGAGTACGCTTCAAGAATTTGGAATCCTATTTACACATTCATCTTGAGCGAGTTCAATGACGCTTCTTAATATTTTTGAGTTTTACGAAGAATAGCATCATATATCCCATGCGGAATATTGAAAATGACTTCTGCTGGCTCACAATATGGCTTCATTGGGTCAATCGCGACTAGTAGAGAGTTGTCACTAGTGTAAATTTCTTGTGCAATTTCATACAAAACAAAATAGATTGTTCTTTGTTAATACAACAAATTTATTTTAACGTGCCGAGGCTTGCATTAAGAAACAACGTAATTTTCTGTATACGAAACTAAGCATGTCAAGGAGCTCAGTATATCAGATATACAGTAGTCATTGTATTTTGCTGACATATTCATCAATTTGGCTACAGTATATGATTTTGGGTTGTATTTTGACGCTTTTTATATTCTTATTTATTTCTACTTTTATTTTGCTTTCGTTTTTTTTTATATTTATTATATTTATTTTTTTATTGTATGTACACGATACACTTTTGTTGTTGTGCTTTTTTGGCCAAGTCAACTGCAGTTAGCTAGAACTATCTCGAATTCAACCCAACCCAACTACAAAATTATCCGAAAAAGAGCCACTAAAGCCTTCGAACGAGATCGGCTTGGGTTGGGCATTTCCTTTGTTTTAGTTTTGCTTTGAAAAAGCCCAACTAAAAATCATGTCGTGTCAAATTTAACAATAAACGTAATATTAATAATAATAACGTTGTATCCAGACGGGGGGACATGATCATTGTGAGAAACGTTTGCATTTTTAAAAAGTTTATTTTCGCCTTTGGGTATCTGCCACCTCGTGAAAATAAATGTAATTCGAAAATATTTTTTTTACGTATCTACCCAATTTATAATTTACATATTTGTTCAAAAACAAATCTTTCTTGCCAATTTGTTTCAACATCAAAAATTTAAACATTTATGATAAATATTCCATTTCATTCGGGTATAATCGACACTAAACACTTCAAGACACTCATAATCAACGGTATATTTGTTAAGGGGCTATTTACCCTATTTTCGACCAATTATTCTATGTAATATATAAACCCATTAGTACTGGATTTTCTTTGTCGGCCCCGCTTCAGCTACCGGCTGAACTCCTCAAAATCGTACAGCTTTGTGATAGCCTATTGAATTTTTTGACGACATTTTTTTACTAAAGTTTTTATTATTTCTCGATCATTACTACAAATTAAAGTTTATTGTTGCCCTCATATATCCAATTATTGAAAACACGGAAATCTTATTTTGCACATTGCCCAATTATGTTCCCCATTTGCGTTGGCGATGGCGTACGCTACTTGAAGCTAATGAACTCGATCGATTACTTTTGCAGTGTGATGTTTAAACAAACACATGGCCTTCATTATACCTTGCTTACAAAATTTTAATGATGTGTTTTATCTTCCCATTTACTCCAAACTGCGCTTTCATGAACTAAAGGGGTTACATTATGAATCTCTGTTGGTTTAATACATTTTTAAGTACTTTAAAACCTTGTCGCTTCCGCATGTTTATAAACGCTGCGCAATGAACTTGACAAATATAACGTCGTAAATCCTTCTTATTTACGAAATTAAAATTGGATTTGCCCCAGGATGCGTAGTCTTGGACTTTAGCGCCAATTAAACTAATTATAATTTTTGCATTGTTGATTATTTTTGTCGTGCTTCGATGATATCCTCAATCAGAATGTGTCATTTTAATTGGTACAATCAAAATGTTTACAAAAATGTTCAAATAAGATATCGTGCGACGTTAAAAATATGTTTGAACATAAAATTTGGTAGTGCATGATTAGCATTGTGTGTAGCATTTGGTTGCACTCGAAACATTGGACTTCGAATTTCTTATTTATCTTTCATTTGACTTTTGCTGCCTTTTTGTGCGTACTGTTGGGCGCAAATTATTATTTACATCAACAAACAATACTTGTTCTGCCTTGAATGCATTTGCAATTACTTATTATCCGACACACCTTTTTGCTTTTCCAGGTACTGGTCCTATTAAATTTTTTTAACAATGCTATTATGTAAGACGATATTAACCACTGAATTGGTTAAATTGATTTGGTGCATGTAATTTACCATGACAAGTTTGCGAGAAACATGGCTTTACGTGCGGACTTTAACTATTTACTTCAATGACACATCAGACAATATTATCCCTCGAATAGTCAAAGTTTGTTTGAAACAATGAAATCGATTTCCAGTGGACGCGGTCCGTGCGTGTTTGTGTGCCAGTGTGTGTGTATTTCGGAGTGGCGATCAGGACCAGTAATACGGTCCAATTACCAGATTGTCAATGTTAAAACGGCGTGTGCGTGCTGTCGTTTATACTAATTCAAGTTCCCGATCATTTGTGCCTGCGAAGTCAGCAATTGTATGAAATTAATGTTTCCCGCGCACCGCAAATTCATTGCTGCGGAGGGTTGAACTATGTACTATATATGCTGATTACTCATCAGTAACGCCCCTGTGATTAATGCGTCCAATTCTACAGTTAATTAAAACCTTTATAATTTTCTAGGACGTTACGGTGAGTTGTTTCAATCGTACGTTCTGATTTACGAGACGCATAAATTCTGTCACTGCATTTTAAATCCCTCCGGCGTTTGCCCACAAAACATTTGTTATAACATGGACGGCGGCGAACGCGCGGCGAAAAAAGAGAAACGCTCGTTAATGTAACGAAGTGAATTTTACTTAGTCCGGCTAACGATTCTGTTTCAAATATTTTCAATTTCCACGACTCGTTAGGTTACTTCTAATCTCTGGCTGATTTGCAAATGATAATAGGTTCAAATGTTCGAATATCGATTGTATTGTAATAATTTGTAGCAAAGAAAAATCCTTCAATTACATTTGTCTTAATTTTTCTAAGGGCAACTCTAATCAATAGAATATTGCTATTTTTCTTCCTTCTTCAGATCAGCCTTCATTCGTTGTTTCACTACAGTATTTTTCGCCTTTACGACTTGCCTTTTATCACCATTTTTTATATTTTACTTAGCTTTCCTCCACTAAAAATGTTTGTTTTGTTCTGAATTAATTTGTGTGTGTTTGTGTTTTAGGTCAATTCATTTTTTTTGTCAAATTAGATGAGATGAGGAATTGGGAAATTATGCAAAAAATAACCGAGTGTGCAAATTAAATGAAATTTTCGCGAATCAAATTTAGCACAAATTAAATTATTGTATTTTAATTCCCCCAGAAATTCTATACCTTGTTAATAGGAGCTGAATATAAAAAAGAAATCAAAGAATTAATGTATTTTCTTTTAAACTGGCGGCAAGACGAAGTTAATAACTCAATAGCTTTAGTTTGTATAATCAATGACGTGAAATATTTAAAAATATATTGCATCCGCAGTCCGGGTCTGTTTCAAATAAAACCATTTTAAGTCTAGATATGACTAATAAATCAGCAACCGGGTAGAAAAAACGATTTCAAGCATTAAAAGAAATACGAGAGCGCTCGTGTAGATTAGTCCATATTGTTGTGTTGTACCACGTTGGGTGCCTTTTTGTTCCGGTATTAGGAGCAGAAAGTGTAACTCATAAACATGTAATACCTACAAAATTAAAAACAAAATATCAGAACGTATTGCAGCAACTAGGTTGCCCTCTTCAGCAAAATCTAAAAAGAAATGTAGTACTTGAAGCTAAACGAATTGAAAAATGACATTTTTTGTTGAAATGTATGACATGAATTCGCGGTAATAAATTGTTTTTTACGGAAAATTACTTATTTTAGTTTGGTCATTATATCGACTTCGTGATCTAAAATTATTTTCGATATATAATATTTAGTTCATTTCTGGACTTTACCTTTTATGCTGTTCTACTAATTCTTGTATTATTATTGTGCGCTTAAATATATTTGACGTTTAACTTACTTTTTAATTTTGTTCTTATTGACCGAACAATTAGTACAACATGTACCTGAAAAATATATCACCTAAAGAATTGTGTAATATTTTCGTGGTACAGGAAATCATTTTTAATTATTTTAACATCGTCCGTACCGATGCGCATTTCTTTGAACAATATATTTATCTAATTATTTCAGAGAAACATATTTTCGTGAACACTGACTTCAAAATTACCTGCTCTATGATACATATATTGAACATTTTTATCAAAATGACTCATGGAAACCATATTTATTTATCAATTGCTTCAATACGACCTTTCGGGCGTAAAACGCGTAAAAACTGGTAATTAATCGCAATTCTTGTCAATGCCTTAGAGAGCAAAATAGAGAAGCGAGACAGAAATTCAGAACAAGTTTTCTTAAACTGTCAAGAATTAGTGCTACACTGGCTTGGAAAGCTGCTTCCAGCACTCGCAGGTATTGAACATTCGATGCACTGAACGTGATAGTACATTTTCAAGGCAAAGGGTAATAGTTGGGAGTCCCTGAAATCCCATCATCTTCAGACGGAGAGCCAGGTATGACTGTTACCAAGGAGTGACGTAGTACAACCGAAAAAATGCAGGCACTTTGCTGTAATACGACAGCTACCAAGGGAGGTCGAGTAAAGGGGGCCTGCATGAATATATAAAAAAAATTAAATTTTAAAGTCAAACTCAGTCACTAAATGAAGCCATAAAATTTTTAAAATTGTTTTCTTTATAGTGCGGGTCTTGACTTGTTCGTCCTAGTATAGTATTGTTTTATTTCTAATCATTACTGCCAATTTTATTTCCCCCTCCAAATAGTCTCAAAAATGTTTAGTTGACGAAGAAATCCTCATTTACCAAAAACTTCAATTTCGAGTCTAGTTACGAAAATAACTATTATTAAACAAATGAAGGTTTTCGTTCCTTCTGTATACAAAGCTTTTTTAGTACCTCCATTTGTGAGACAACTGTATATTTGTGGTGCCCCCGGTATCGGTTGGTGCTCACGACATATGTCCATAACTTCGCGAGTAATAGAAATTTAAATAGTTTATTACGAATAATGCAAATAAAACGTAATTTTATTTACGACATCGTTATTTTTTGCAATACAGTTCAATTTGTGTCAGACAGGGGTTGCTGTAACCCAGTTTTACCAAAGCTAATAAAGAACCGCCTCCGATATTGATATTTTCCGCCAAGCAGAAGTAATGTATGTCACAGTGAATTAAAAATAAATATGTTTTTCTAATATATAACATTGCGCGAGTTCTTGACATCAAAGATTATATCGAAGCAAAATTTTAAACGTCCTTCGTCGTCAAGTCGTGTCATTTTAATCAATTATTGATATTTTTAGTGATATAAACGTCAAGGACTGATTTTAAATTATGTAAAATATATGTAAGCGTAAGCTTCAAATAATACAAGTGTATTTATTTATTTTTTTTTTATTAAAAACGTTTCAATAAAATATATGCAATTAAACTGCGATAATTTTAATTACCACAACTCTTGAATTGTTGGCTCAAATCACAAATAATATAAAACCCAACAAATCTGCAAACTTTTTAAATCCCCTTGTAACGCCAATTACAAGCCTTAGTTTTGAAATTGTTCAATTATATGCGTTTATTAAATTGTAATTAATTAAGTGTCTTAAGCTCCAGCTAATAATGCGGCGGCGGTATCAAATTATAATTAAACAACACATAGTAATAAATATGGATTCAGCGTTCACCGTTTATTGCCAAAGTTTTATAATTATCGCACAAACAATATACGAGTAAGTATAATTAATTAGTGTGTAATTCGAGGGTGTATTTTCGGATTTAGCGGGGGCTTTTAAGATACCCCTTATCACGATCCAATGCTAATCCGTCGCTGCATTGTTAGCTGCAGGAATTATAGAATCGGCTGAATCAAGGTACACTTGCCGTCGGCTCACAGACTGTTGCCGCGTTAAACTGATTGAAATTTAGATAAATTGCTCTGCTTAGATTAGAAAGGATTATTCGATTTTGGTATCGGTAATTTGAGAGTGTATTTAATTCGGGGAGAAATGGGGGCCATTAAAAAAATCGGCTCCGCGTGTACGTCTACTTCACTTCAATTTGCCCAATAATCTGTCGGGGCACGCGGGAGATTTTCGAGATGTTTCGATTTAAATTGAGGTAATTTACTTTGATTGGAAAAACCGGGCGAAAACGGGAAACTTAGTCACTGTCTGGTTGTTGCGTTTCAATTTATTCTTGAAGATTCTGCACTACCATCATCATTTCCTTTTAAAGAATAGTCTGATATGAGAAATATGACAAATATGGCAAATATTTTAGCTCCATCAACCAGTTGACAAATAAAAAAGGAAAAATAACAAAATGGTGTAAAGAGCAAAATAGAGGAAAAGAATCAAACATGTAAGAAATTCTAATAAACGAATGTGCGGAAACACAGACATGAGTATACTCAAAAGCGAAATGAGGTAAAAGAGGCAAAAACCAATAGCTGAGAGGAGCCTTTTTGGAGTTACATGAAAAGTTAAAGGGGAAGAGGAAAGAAAAATAAACGAATATGGAAATAACAGATATAACAGAAAGCAGAAATACCTGGATGAAATATTTTGGGAAAGAATTTTGTAGATAGAAAGAAATGAAATAACGAAGAAACACAAAAAATGAGCAAATGAGAATAATCAAGATAATCATGAAAGAATTATCGAAAGAAGAAGTAGGAGAAGCTGTAGAGAAAGCCAATGGAGAGGATTGGGTAAGAAAGCAACGAAGCAAGAAAATATACTAAAATATTTGAAAAAATATAATAATACCACAAAAAAAGCGTAGGACAACGAAAAGGGAAAACAATGTGTGCCTATCGTCAGTAGCGTTCAAAGTATATACAAGAATAGTGGAGAGGGCCCTAAGGGAAGATAAATGAGGGGCAATCAGCGAATAGGGAGGGGAGGCAAGTACAAGGCCATATAAGTACATTAAGAATTGTAATCGCAAAAGGGACAGAAAAAGGAGAAATAGAGGAATTATATATGGCTTTCATTGAAGCTTGGAACATCTTAACGAAAAGAGGGGTATTGGACAAAATAATAAACATGATAGGAAGCATATACAACAGTATATGCTTCATATAGTAGTTCAACAGTAGTGGGAACACTAAGAATGGAGGCAAAGAAATCAATAGATTTGAAATGGAATTATAAGGAATTGCAAAAAGGATGCGTCCAGTATGTGCGTAGGCTACAAACATATGAAGTCAGCGTAAATGGAAAAAAGAAGCAATGGAACTAGGAGAAATATATTGCAAACAAGAAAGGATAGAGGATGTGACAATTTTGAATATCTGAGGACGACAATAGCAATGATAGAAAAATTGACCGGACAGTGTCAAATAGAATAAAGAAAGCAACAAGAGCATATTATCAGTCTACAGTCTACAGTCTACAACGTCTACATAGCGCAGCTGAAGAAGACATTAAAGAAAGGATATGATGGGGGAGTCAAGTTAAGGAAGAAAATCTGATCATTGGAATTCACGGATGAAGTGTTTATCCTGGCGGATTCAGAGAAAGGGCCGAAGGGCTGATTGTTAAAAGACTAGAACGTTTCCTGGTTAGGAGAGGACTAGAGCTTAACACGAGGAAGACTAAGATGGTGTTCAAGATGTGAGGAATGAGAAAATGATGGGCAAGTGAGATGGAAAGTAGAGGAAATTGACCAGATGAGGGAATGGACTATGTGACGAGGGTAACAGCACCAGGGGGGCATGAAACTAATATGCGGGGAAGACGGGTTGGAGGGGAAAGCTGTCCGAAAAGAGAAATGGTAAATTTCAGGATACGATGATGATATGGAATCTATGTGTCAGGAACATTATGATATATGGAGTAGAAAATATGGGGGGGGGTAGAACAGAAAAGGCTGGAAATTGAATTACGTACCTTCCGGAGAACGATTCACATTTCTAATGAAATATATATATTTTTTTATATTTATATTTGTAAGTAGATTCGACGCGAAAACTTTGTTTAAGATGAGTTCGTTTACGTTTGATAAATACCACTAACGGGTCAAACAAAAATTTTAAGATGCATTAAAAAAAATACTCATTATTCATCATTTTTGGTATTATTCATATATTTAGTTTTTAGATAGCCAATTATTATTATTATTATTTTTGGCAGGAAATTTAATTAAATATACAAATTAACATTGTGAGTGAGCTATGAATAACATCAATAGTACTCATGTATTTGAAACAACTTAAACTGGTCAAAATGTTTGAAATGTATAAGATTTAATATATTGGATAATGTAAGCATGTGATAGTAAAAAGATTGAAGATTATTGGTGTAATTGAAAGTTAGTTGATTTCTAGGAATTTTTGTTTTTGTTCAAGCATTTACTTACTGAAAGTTCACCTCAAAAGTTGGTCTAAATGGCAACGAAATTTCAAAAGTCTCCACTAAAAATCGAGTTTTAAATTTTTTATTTATGAGTTGTTTCAGTTCAAAAATTCAACGTATCAATAAAATCCTCCCTATCAAAATAATGAAATATGACTACAATATTATATAATTTTTTACCCTTAATTGGAAAAGTGGGTAACGCACCACAACTGTGAATACTATACAATGAACTTAACATTAAATATTTATATATTTTAAAATATTCTTACAAGGGATATATACGAGCAATAACTTGCAGGGTTCCGGCTTGAAGTGTAAATAGCCTAGACACATCGTCACAATTTCCGCAGCAGATAACGCCATATAAGCAGAGAGTATAAACGACTATGAAAAAAGTTATTAGTATACGTATAGAGCAGCTATTTAAAAAACTATGCTTGTGTTTACAATAGCACTTAGTTTATGTTCGAGTAGTGTTTTGTATTTTAGTTTACTAGATTATTAATCGCCATCGAATGCGTGTATCGCATTTTTGTGACCATGTATTCGAGCTTGTCCAGTTACATCCATATCGTAATAAATATATAAATAAATTGCCGTGCATTCACTCGTCGTTACTCGTTACTAGGCTTAACGATTTATAGTAAATCGCAAAGGGGACATGTTTTTACATAGACCATAAAGTTGGTGATTTAAACTAATCAATAGAAATCATTTAGTAATCATTAGGTAGACCCAAATAGTAATTATACAAATAATTATCCAAGACTTGTTTATTCAAAACTAATTTGCTTTTTTTAATTAATGTGAGAAAATGATTCGCAAATGAATGTGACTTAAAGTAAGTAATGGATATGAGATCGCCCGAAAAGACAAATCATTGAAGCGGTTGTCATGTCCTTTAGACAATAAATTTTGTAAGATTTTAATATCAAATAAAAATTAGTATAATTGCTTGTCCATAAATTCATATTTGCTGACGTATTACTAAAGCAATGTTAAAATTTGTCGTTATAATTTTTTTTATATATCTTAATTTGAATTGTTAATTTGAATGGGCATTAATATATAAAAGCCATTTCGTATTTGTACGTTCGCAATTTATTTTCCATTATTAACTAACAAAGTTGAATTCCTGTTGCGTCTGTTATTCGTTGGAAACGCGACGGTACCAATAATTGTACGGGGAAATAGTGCGGAAATTGATTTTTATTTTGTAGTAAAGAGTAATTGTAATGGAAGTTATTGAACAGCATCCTACCTTGGGTTTCCTGCGACAACAGGATTCGACAAATATACCGCAGTGCCGCCTGCAGGATATAGACTTGCGCTGCACTACATGAATCAGTGAGTGTGCATCTCCTTTGCCGATAAGCCAATATTGCTGCCAGCAAATAAACAATAACTTCTACATAGCCTTACATAGGTACAGGGAAACCTGATGTTGTTTGATTTCGACTATTACATGCGTGTTGCGCATGCTTTAAAAATAAATTATTAATTCATTAATATTAATTTGGGAATCATTAATTGTCTACGTTGGTCAATAAGCAATGAAAAATGGATCAAAATGAAATATTAATGGCAAGCTAGAATAATTGTGCGAAAAAAATTATAGAATATTATTATTATAATGCATCAATTAACCATAATAAAATGAATTAATAAAGGGATGAACGACAAAAATATAGCTACAAATTAGTGGAAAGTGTATAGGAATAAAAGGCAATAAAAATAATTAAGCGAAACTAATTGGATATGTCGAAGGAAATTAGTTTTGTATCCTGTGTGATTTTGATGTTTTTCAGTTTTTCTCCAAGTTCGTAGATTGTATTGACGTAATGTGTAGGTGTGTTTTAATTTCAGGAGATTCTTCAGGAGGTTTTTAGCTAGTGGTACTCTTGCACAATGATTGGAACAAATTGTATATGTTTGTTTGTTCAAATAATCCCCCAGTAATTCACGCTTGCCTTCGAACATTTTCATTCCAATACACCAAACTTTAATTTCATTGGTATTTTTATTACATTTCAATTGACGTCTCTGTCTTTTTATTTCACTTGTAAGCGATGTCGTTTCAGTTAAAGTAGCAATGCAATGCAGTTATTCTATACATTTGGACTACATAGTTTGGACTTAATTTTGAAATTTTCGGCACAAAAATTGTCAATATAAAATAGCCAACAAAGTAGAAAAATGCAAAAGTGCAAAAACTTAAAAAAATTAAAAAAGTGAAATTAAATGAAATCACCATTCGCACAGCTCGTCACTAATAACCACCCAATGACATATATAATCAAGAACCAATCTTATCAGTTGTAATTTAGGTAAGGATGTAAGACTCCAAGCTGCATTCTGTATCCAAACCCAGCTTCCACATTTAATGTTCACAGTATTTTACAAGACTTCATCAATATTGTAATATTATAATATCTTTCTAAAGTTTTTCATTTAACATAATTACAAATATTTTTTGGCAACATTTGTAAGTTTTGAGAAAAGATTGCATAAAAATATTTAATAACAGCGCAAGTTTCAAGCGCAAGTTTCAAGAGACTTCCCGAAGAGTTCTTAATGAGAACGAAACGATTCTCCAAGATTCCAAACAGTGTTGTTTTGCAGATCCAATCCAATCTTGTTAACTAATGCTCAAATATTCTACTGCATTGGTCATATCAATACAGTAATTTTTAAATATTTGCACGGCGTTAGTGACATGGTCACGTATCACGTTGCTGTAAGTCGTTATTAAAAGGCATATGTGATAGCTTTTGTGTTGGTAAAGTCTCTTGTGCTGGGTTGGGTTCGATTGGGTTAGATTGGGTAACGAATTAGTGATGAGTCATGCTGAGTTTTTGCATAATTTAGCAACTATGTTATATGCGGGAGTTTGGCTTAATAGTTCATAATGGGAACGAAGTGATCGTTCAAGACAACTATTTTCTCTTTACAGACCCTGTTCACGAAATCTTAATGAATGAAAAATATAAATTAATATCTTAATTGTGCGGATTTACAAAAGGTAAAATATTTGAATTTTTAGAAAATTGTGTCGCTCTCATTTGAGCCTTCTACAAATAAAGTACAATGAATCCCAACCCGAGAAGGAATTAAATGTTGAATTCTTTGAGAATATTGAGAACGTGTTATAGCTAATAACTCTCCATTCGCATGACTCCATTCGCAAGACTTTTTCCAAACATAAAACACTCTATTTAATGTTAATTTGTGACGCTAACACCTTCATACAAACCACCATTGCTCATTTTTATTCCTCTGCTACCTGGTAGATTATTAGTAATTTTTTCAAATCCTCTCCCTCCTTCTTGTCCTAGATTTCTTTTAGATCATCTTTTGCTCCATTTAAACAAATTCTATCACTTGCAAAACTTACATCACGTTTTTTACAAATCTTGATTTCTTTTTTGCTTAATTTGCCTTTGTCCACCCTCATCTAAGCTTGGCCTTTCTTAATCATTGAGTAGTTTTCTTTATCGTGGTACATCTATCATTATACCCCTCTACGTTCAAAACCACTGTTGTATTTCAATCAAAACGATCGGTCGCATTTAAATATTTGAAAATACTTAGTTAAATGTTTTAATAATCAATCGAGTAACAATACTTTTATTTAACCAAACGAAAATAAATTCAAGCATGAAGAGGAGGGCATGGAAACGGATGAATTGCAAGAATTTATGAGGAGGTTATTGAAATGTGGGTAGCCGAGTAAGTAGCCGAGTGGGTTTGGTTGGGTTGGGTGACATGGACGTATATACAAAAAGGAACATAGTGCATTCATAAGAAGGATTATTGAGTGGATGCCAAATAGAGAGCGAACAATAGCAAGTCCGAAAATAAGATGGGAAAGTAGAGAAGGGTATAAATTAGAAATCGAAATTTTTTTTGTATTTTTCTGCCCTTCATGTTAACAAGCTATAGTGAACAGCTCCTCACGTCGACCAGTACTTTGACTTAGCTTCTTTACGACTCTGTTTTAGTTATGGTTACGATACCGACATTGGCTCACATGGGTGGTTAAGCAATTTTTTAGAAAAATTATAAAAAATGTGTTACGAAAGAATTATTTCAGGGCAGTTAGGATTGTTCTCAATCATAAGCTACACCAATGTATTAATTGGCCTTTTAGATAAAATGACTTTGTTATTTCAATTAGGGTCAGTCGAGGCATATGTAACTTATTTAAAAGTATAAGCAGTCCCATATGTGATCATTTTAATCATGATGGTGATATTTTGCAAAATACTTACTACATAATAAAATTATAACTAACAAATAAAACTGTATTCAATTCATCATTTTGTGATTAGGACGTTGGCAATCAATATAAAATAGAAATATGCATCCGGTTATGTTGCAATTGTTACGTTGGTGATTATAAATACATTTATATGAAACATATTTGAAATATCCATATTTACCATATTACGTACATACGTCAATTACAGACCAATTGTATATATTACTAAAAATATGCCTCTGAGTACTACGCACATATGCACTTGATAACTGGACATCACGTCTTTATGTTAACCATAAAACGAATGATAATTCGCAATTTCATCGAAGTGTACTGCAAATCAATTATTATCAGTGTTGAAATGTAATAATAGACGTTTGCATTGCTAAATACAACATAATCATATTATTGACCCAACACTATTAATTTTCCTAATTGCAGTATGGTATTGATGTTTATCCAAATTAAAATTCATTGTATGCTGTTTTATTGGAACATGATAACATGTGGTCGTTTTAAATGCTGCGTTGTCAACATATTTGCGTGTTACGTGAATGTCGGTACGTAATTGCGATTTATTAGTATTTTTTTGTACAACAGTATACAAATGTCAGGTGTGATATTTATATTTTTCTTCCATCGTTTGCTTTTGAAAGCTTGCAAACAATTTGGAAAGAACTACGTTCTTGTTTACTTTGATTTATCGGTTAATTTTGCTTTTTTGTTTTGTTTTTATTATCAACCAGGTTGGGTTTTTGAATAATAGTTCTTGAAATTTCGTTCCAAGAAATCGAACGAACAAATGAAACAACAAATGATTTTAATTTCTGTTGAGATTTCGGATTACAAGAAAACGTCTGGCAAATATGTAAATAGGGGCAGATTTGTTTGCGCAATGTGTACGGAAGCCCCGGTTGAAAATGAATACTTCATGACATACATAAGCGGATATAAATAAAAAATTAAAACAATTCGCAGTGAATTTGCAATTTAGCGATTTTCACACGTTTTGAGAGATGTAGCGCCGGTAATGTAATAGCACTTTGTCTGTGATTACATTATTTATGAGCTGCCAATAGCTCTATTCACATATGCGAGGGCGGATGCGACCGTTAGCACCTGGCATAGATTCTCCGAACAATCCGGCTGCAGGTTCCTCAGTTACAAAGGGAAAATATATTTTCGTGTTTACGCGATAATATACGATGCGCGGTCGCGAATTGTTGCGTCATAATTCGATATATTAATAATAAAGTTGCGCGGAGGAACGAACGTAGTAAACAAGGTATGGCAGCCTGCTTTTCGCATAATATTATTACTCAAACTTTCAGCTACGCCTCGAAATTCCAAAGAGGATGAAAATTAAGGAAATATGTATTAGAAGCCCAACTATATATCGAATAAGTACTCCAGTACCAAAACAATCACAGGAAGGGAGTCTCATCTAGATCTAATAACTGTGAACTCGTTCTTCTTATACTAAATATGAAGTAAATCCATGGAAAAACCGAGGCGAGGGAGTGAATGTTAAAATGTGAATACGAAACCAATACAATGCATAGGTAGAGGAAGGACGACTAAGATGTTTCGGTCACATAATGAAGATGGTGGGGGATAAAATCTATGAGGAAGGAATTGGAAAAAGAAAGACCTAGAAAAGCATGGAGCGAAGAAGTGGAAGGCAGAGAAAAACGGAGACATTTGATGGAGGGGGATAAGAGCAATGGTCCAAGACTGGCAAGGATGGAAAGAGGCCTGGACAAGTAGATCTAGCGAGTGACACGATTCCTCACCCAGTATTACATCCGTAAGAGTAGCAAGAGTAGAAAGTACAAATTAAAATACTAAATATTTTAAAAATATCTTGGTGAGTTATTATTTTCAAAATCGAATTACCTGGCATATGATTTTTTGATTCAATTCACCGTCAAATCAAATGATAAATAAAGCTCAACTAAACAACGCTTAAATTTCACGCATTTACAATTTTAATTAATATGAAACCGCGTAATTACATACATTGTCAATCACTGACAAATCTGCTTTACGACGACTCGTTCTGCAGATTAATTCCCGGCGTCTTTTGCCGTTTAATTTGGAGGCACCCCCTATATGGTAATCTGAGTAATAATTGCGGTTGAAAACGAATTGAAATCGGTATGTTAAAACGAGCGCGGGTATTTTTCACCGCAATCTAATTGTGCGGGAAGAGGCAGAGGTGAAACGACGAAGCGAACGGCGAACGGAGGTTTTGGTAAATGAAGCTGCCAATCGCAAACTGCGCTCGAATTAGTCCGTGTCTGGATAAGATCCCCGGTCCAAGTGGCACATTGCGGTGTCGCCCCAGTACATAAATAACCCCGCGGTTCGGTACAACTTTTGCCATTCTGCCGGCTAAACTTTAGGCCCTCGTATTGTGCGCCCCAACACTGGAGTATTAACCAACGCAAATGTATTTGTTGTAAAGTGTAAGCCAAAAGACTGCACGCATTGTCTTTCGGCGGAACGTGTAAGGCTGCGTTATCCGCGGCATTGTTCGTTGCCCCGAAATCCGAACGTGCATTATCTATCTTTATTGAAATTAAATGTAGACATCGGACGATTATTTAAAGTAAAAACGCAATAATTTTTTAGGTTACCCATAATTTAATATAAAATACTTATTCTGCTATAATGATAGATTTGACCATTTGAACCATTTGAAGTTGGGTCTCATATAGGACTGTGATGGGAATGAAAAGAATACTACGAAATTAAAGTCCACGTATTTGCTTATACTTAGAATCGAATACGTATCTGTTGCAAATGGAAATAATTTGTATTTATTAAATATTCCGGTATTTGTGTTATATAGTTGACAAGCAAACAAAAAAAAGTTCGACGCTATTTCATTGCATCATAATTTTAACAGTTGCAATAATATTGAGTGATGAATGGATAGTTATTTATTTACATCTTTTAATATTTGATCCCGACTTATCACCGAATTTTTCCAAACTCGTAATGAACCAATTACGCCGCAACTGTGCAAAATAAATGCTAAGTTGTCAGTCATAGAGTTAAATGGAATGCCATGAAATAATTGAATCGTCCGACGCGGCGTCCACCAGAGATCGAATCAGATTCGATTTAAACCGTGTGGTCATCGGCATTCAAATTGCAAGAGTCCGTAGGGAGACGGTCACCTCCAGCGGCACTAGTTAGGTGATTAGTGATGCACTATTGGAACGCTTTATCGACGGACAATTTATATTACTGCTGCATTGAATTGTCCAATCACTTTGACATAGGTACATCGAGCGAGCAATTTTTACCGAACTGCACGTAAATATTGGCCTTTTTTCAATGAAAAAAATCCGTACGTGAGGCATTCGTAACGAATTTATTCAAGATAAAAATTTGTGCAGCGAAAGTTTATTGAACCATGTTAATTAAGTTTCTCTTTTTCTATTTGTAACTTTATGTCCGAAGTTCCGAACAGTTTTAACGAATGTAATGCATTGAAAAATTCGACTGTATTGGCGCACATTTCCTGCACCGGTCTGGTTACCTGGTATGTTTTTAAATTGCTCATAATAAATTCATAATGACGTATACTGTTACAGTTACAAATGTGCAGGTCAGTAGTTTTATTTTATGACATGGCACCATATAACATTGATTTTACTTTCAGCAACTTCCACTTTCATTTAATATCTACATATTTATTTAAAGCTCACTCTCTTGATTTATATGTAACAAATTAGACATTAACTATTATTAAATTAAATATCATAAAAAATATTGAATTTGCAAGAGAACTTAGATTCTAATGTTGGACGGTACCGATTCACTTCTATCAAAGAATTTTGATAGAAATGATAGCCAGGGAGTTCCTGCTTTCGAAGCATCATCAACAGAATGGACCATTAAAAAACATATCTTCACATTGCTATGACAAAAATGCCCATCTCTAAAATAATCAAAAATAATCCTAGTAAGTTTTCTGATTTTTGAACTATTTTTGAATGGCAATCTTGTTAATCAGTACAAAAAAAAAATCAGAATAAACGTAATTAAACGTAAACTATTTTCGATTGAATAGTCTAATTGCAGATTGTAGTTAATGTAAAATATTTGTATCTGAACAAAAAGCATATACATATTTTTTTATTAAAAGACATTATGTCAGTGTAACAAGATATGAATGGAAACAATGCCATTACCGCATTTTAATTAATAAATGAAAATATCCTCCTCTGAAAAATAAAAGTCGGGGAATATTTTTTCAAAGAAATTTTATTCGCAAAAACAGCGTATGTTTTAACCTAATTATTTCAGGTTAATCGATTGTTCGGTTGAGTTTTTTTGTAATATTGCTAATAAGGGCACGTTGTCTCATTCGTTGGGTTGTATTTGTTCGATATTTATTATTGTAGAAAATGTTAAACTTGAGCAATATTAAGGAAAAATCGCGAAATAAAAAAATTGTAGGGAACATATAAAAAATGTCACAGTTGCTCTAAGAATAGAATTTTTTCAAATTTCCAAATTATTGAAATTATTCTTGAGAAAATGTCAGAAATCCTACAAAAAAGCCACAAATTACACCAAAATTAAAAAGAATCTAAAGTTATTGACAATATGAACAATAGTGAAATACTAAATTATATTCATAAATATTGTCTACATAAAAATGTTAACAAAATAAATGGAAATTGTTCAAAAAAATCACTCAAATAGCCAAAATTGTTGAAATTGTAAAAATTGGGACAAATTTGAACATTTTCCACTGACACTGTAAACTGCTTTTTATTAATTCGTCAAATTTTAACCACAATTATTATTATCCTAGCTGAAAATGTGGTTATGAAGAACTGTATGCTAGGTTCGGAAAAAAAAATTAGCGACTGCATATCTACAGTAGTGGACATCATTAAATAGGACATTGTTTTTTTTCTAATGTGAACTGCGTAGTAAATACATAAATAGGACAGTTTTGTATAAACTGACCTGTAACACCTCTCTTTCCAAGAAGTGTTGGAATTTGAATCCAAGTAAGTTTAATAATTTTTCAAAGTCAAGAGAAATCATTGAATTTATATAAGAGTTTAATAACATTATTTTAAAACTACAATTTTTTAATACTTGGTCATCGCACCATTTCAGTTGATAACTTCGGCAAGTCTTCGTGGCATTGAGTTAACCAAATTCATAAAATAATCTTGGGTAACAACATTTATATATCTTTTATCGAACCGAGAATTCACAGGTCGATAGACACGAATAGCACCACTATATGTAGACTGAAAAGTCTTTTCATCCGTAAAGATTACATTATTCCAAAAATTATTATGGAGAACGATGTGTTCTAGAGCACACCCCACACGCGCTTCTTTGTGTTCTTGTCTTAAAAACATTTTTTTTTGCCTCTGAACGTCTTCGACCAGTTCGTGCAGTTCCTGAAAAATTTGTTTCTTCAACAACGTTAATAAGGTTGAGAAATGGATTTTCTCTTAGTATTTCAATTAACCTTCTGTCTTGTTCCTCAGTTGAAACTTTTTTCGTCCTTGTCCTGGATTCCTTCGTATTCTGCCTTCTTGTGTCAATTTTTTTGCAATGTTAAAGACAGAATTTTTATTAATATTATAACGCTGAGCTCTGCGCCTGATCGACATTCCTTGTTTTGCTCTAGCAATTACTAAGCACAAGGTCGGTAATTCAAGGCATTTTTCTGTATGACAAAAAGATCAGAATTAAACAGTTAGATACAACCAACTAAATTTTCTAAAAAAATCGTTAGTTGATTTTTCGGGGTGTCTAATTTAATTATGTCCACTACTGTATGTGTTTGTTCATCAAGTAAACGATGTCACAGCTTGCAGAGATGTTACCAGCATCAATTAAAATCTAACTTATATTTTCTTGTAATAAGTACGATGCGCTAAATGCTTTGAAATCCTGACTCTAGTAATGACGTTCAATCGAAAAAAATGTGGACATGCCTTGAAAATTTAGTTCATTTATTTGACTATTTTCGTAACTGAAAAATCATAGTACATTAAATGTTACGTACTATGAAACCAACGAGACTTATTTACGACATATCTTCAACCGCTATTGCACAGTTAGTCTTGAAAAAGGCTGTTTGTAAGAAAAAATTCCGAGTAAACGAAAAGCTAAAATAATGCAACGAAACGTAGTCCAGAAAATAAAAAGAACACACTGACCATAACATACAGTACCTGATGAATGAGTGATATTACATATAGTTGCACTCCACCAACTTTGCGTCTTCTCTTAAGTTCACTTTGCTCAATTTTGTGATGTCCGTACAATGGCAACATTACAACGCAATCGTGATAACCTATCTGCACTTATTAATTTTAAAAAATGTTTATCTATAGAGCCATCGAATAATTTAAGTAAAATTTCTGACATGAATTAAATAAAATTCTACCGATTTTGCTTTATGTGTAACATAACCACAATGAAGGAACGGACATATTCCAAGACTAAATACTTCACAACGTTCTATTACCCAAATTGATGAAAATAAATGTACTAGCTGAAGATGAATAACGACCACTAGCTAAAGATGTGTCAGACATATCAAAGATCCAACGCAAACCAACTTTTCTGGTTCTCAATGACGTGTCTTCATCGTTAATGGTAGCATTGCCAAGATAAAAGTCGCATAAAAAAGTTCAGATTACTGACTGACGATAACCGGAGTACGGCATCTATCAACAAGTGCAGGTAATATGACGGAAACTATATTTTCGAATGGCGGATTAGTTACCTTTATGTTTATGAATAGGTTAAATTTTATTAATTTTATTTGAATGTTTGGAATTAGTAATTGTAACATTGTTGAAATAAATTAAAATAATCATCAACATTTCTGACGTGCTAACATTAATGATAATATTTAAATAAATCAAATAATTCCGCCACAGCCTACTTCGCTGCTTGCTGGTATAATAACAACAAGAAATGTTATAATCAAAAATTAAACATTTACTTAATATTTTGATAAGTGACGGATCCTATCGTTTAGCAAAAACAGTTCAATTCGCGCCATACGCAATAGTTTTAATTATTAACAATAAAAATGATTCATTAAATAAATTCAAAATGGCACTTGTGTGATATGACGCCGTAAACAATACAACTATGTCGCGCGCTAAATTTTCGTGCGTCATAATTAAATTTCCTATTTAACGCCGCTGAAAATGGCGTTTGCAAGTAGTAAATTAGGCAACGCGGAAATATAAATTTCACAATTTGAATAACTGAAACTAGCGAGGTAAGACGCAAGGAACAACTAACAAAGTAAATATGAAAATATTATCTCAAGACTTGCGCTTATGTCTTAATTATCAGCGGTAATTACGGAATTAAACTGCGAAAATATGGAGTCGGTGTCGTTAGACAACACATGTGTGAGTGGCATTTAATGAAGGAGTGTTTCGCTGACATTTCATAAGCGGGTGATCGGATAAATTTCTTAATCCTGATCATTTTTGGCTAAACCTTGGAAATTATTTAAAATTTATATTTTATGTATACAGTATCTATATTTTTATTATTTGTTTTAAAAAAGTCTATTTTTGTAATGATTTTTATTCTTGTTTAAATCCGCCAAATGCATCATTTGCGACGTGTTCATTTCTAACTCCTCTCCAGGTATAATTCAACGAAGAAAGCTGCGACAAGTATGTTAAATGTGATGACATTCCTGGTAGGGAGTCGCAAACCACACACTAAATATCAATAAATTAAGCAACAATACGCTTGTGGTGGCACAAGACGCATGGCTTGTGGCTTTCCGGACCCGACTACGGTGTGCTGCTGTCACAATTCAAGCAGGCATTGGATCCTTAATAGAACATTCCTAAAGCTTTATTGTACGGCCATTTGTTAAGCCAAGATTATTAGATAATTTACTATAACAAATTTTAGAGATATTGATTTTCATTTAGGAACTGTTATTTTATATGGTAAAGAAAAGTTTATGCGAAGGAAAGTTAAATATATTTTATATATAAAATATTTCTTTACTTGATGTGAATAAAATGTACAAGTTTACGCAACTTTGGGCTTCAGTAACACCTTATTTTTTTTAAAGAATGAAAACAATTATATGCACATTTTTGACTTTTGTAAATCGTTGTACTGTTGCATAACCTGGATATTCTTCTTGCTTTGTTTTACTCTTCTATGATCACATAGGCAACATTTTTTGTAAAAGTCTGCGAAGATTCCCAAAAACTGGCCATATATTAGCTTTCAGGTTCTTTATTTATTGTTAAAAACTCATTGTTGAATAACAAAGAGATAATATTACAAGATTTTCTGAATCTTTAGGGTTCTATATAATTTTCAAGTATCTGAATATTTCACTTTCCAACTAAATGAATGGTAAAATATTGTTTAACTTTTCATTGGCATATACCTTTCATGATGGATGCATATGATAAGAAAGAGCGCAACTACATGCTGCTGAGTTGATGTGCGTCGTAAGTTCTCCGCAACAACTTGTGTGTTGACGAAAGAAATAGGCAATTACCTGACTATAGCGTTATCAGGACTGCAATCTTGCCTTCAGAGCAACCACAGGCCAAAAGAAAATAAAAGCACCTATTCAAAAATGTGCGGAACAGAGGAACATGAACATCTAAACCATGTCCTTATCGATAGAAACCATGTACCTCTAGAGGAGGCTAGGAACGATTTCATCCATAAACTAACACGTAGTCTATCTACCAATTAAGGAGAGTTCTTCTTCTACGTCAGTGTTTATGAAAGAAATAATAAAACAGTTTTTCTCTATACTGCCTTTTAAACAAACGAAAAAAATATATAAAATGAAAAGCTTTGGCCTCTAACTGATTTTTTAGTTACTCTTTATATGAAAACAATTCTTTTGGTGTCTTGTATAGTTTCAGCAACTGATATTCCATTTTGTTTGTAACTCTACCTAAAATAAATTCACCTCTTTCACTTTATTATTTATCACCGTAAAAATACAAAATTCAAATCCAATAATCATCACATAATATCGAATTTTATCGAACTTTAAAATTTATTAAACTTTCAGTTTTGTTTCAGTTTGGAAATGACAAACTTTTTCTTTAAATAGTACACTATGTATATTTACGATGTTTTTTAAGGGGGGATCCTGCTGTAGGAAGCCTTAAAATCGCGTTTTTGGGGGAATTTTTTTAGGACAGAAAAAAATGAGCAAGTCTAGTGAACTTTTTAGAGCATTATATTGCATATTTGAGCATTAAAAAAAATATTTCAAGAGAAAAATATTTAAACGGAACTGATTTTTATGCACATTTGTGCAACACCTTTCAATTGCAGTCTACAATCGGTGGGAAAGATGTAGCTCATAATTTTTGTCTGAAACAAAAAAAAAACCAAAGAAAATTGTAATTCTCATATATTTTCTTCTAGGTGAACTAAAAAAAAAACCAAAATTTTGAAATTCAAGATTTTTCTAAGGGTTGAAAATAAATGTGCTCTTTGCAGGAAGAGAAAATCATTTCAACTTGCTAAAAAAGTTGTTTAGATTTTTTTTTCATTAATCTTTTTAGTTCAAATCAAATAGAATGCTACTGAAGCTAACAAAAGTTTTGTTTCGTTTTGATTGCTTGTCTAGTTTTCTCGCAATCACGCCCACCAGTTTAGAAAAATCGTAAAAACGAAAACTCGAGAAAACGCGCTCTAAAGTTTACGATCAGGAAAAATGCTAATTGTCGATTACTTACGGAATATCTCGTTATAATCCTACTATACCTCTTACGAATTCAAAATATTATTGTTTCGAACGACCGATTGAACTTTTTTCAGTACATAGTTCGGTGTTATGTGACTGCGGGGAGGGGCGCGCGCTTCGTTTGTCCGAGCGTTCGTGCATTCGTATATTTTTTGCTCGACACCTCACTGTGTTTAGTGCTGTATCTTTCAAAATACTGCGAATTAGCCGCTATAACTTTTTATACATATTCTTAGATATATTAGGCATAGATTTGAGCAATAAAAAAATTTTTGAGCCTTCTAAAGCAGGATCGATTAAGGGGGGTGTTAATTACGAATTCATTGTTGATTGGCGTCAATTGCATTTTTTTAACAACATAATTGCCACTCTTCAACTAGGAACTGCTTTTACAATCAAATATTTTTTAATAATGAAACTTTTATTTAATTAAAAGTTACGGTCTTGCTACGACAATTTTTTTTCAAATGGAGTAACGGTCGTTATTTTAATCAAACGTTTCCGTGATACAAAATTACATTTTGAGCCATAATACTAAATTAAATTTCCTACATAATTGAAGTGGGTTCATCTGATTGTTCTCCGGTGTATTTTGTAGTAAAACATGATGTTATTCATTTACCACTGATTGTTTTGATCAACTCTTTTCGCAGCTGGGAAAACATTTAAGACTGACGCAATCGCATTTCCATTATATAAACAAAATAATTTTGTACCGTACTTCAATGTTTTTACGAAAGCAACGATTTAATCGTATCACCACGTCCACAAAAATATCCTGTTTATAACTACCCTTTTGAAAAATATTACTTATTTAAACTAAGCTGCAAATTTTTAAATAATTTTTTTTATTATGAAAATATTTGATGTGATAACTATTGTACAAACCACAATTTTGTAGATTTGGGAAACTATTACAAAAGAATTAACGACGAAAAATAATAAATGGGTTCAGAATTAAACCCACTCTTAAAAAAAGCAAGAGAGCAAGAGCAAAACTATACGACGTATCAATTAAAAATAAAAGTTCATGTTTATAATAAATAATAAAAAAATGAAACATAAATATAAATAAATTAATTTTAATGTGCGATGTGGCAAAAAATGTTCAAAAGGGTCGAAATGATGGAAAGTGGTTTTCGAACACAAAACATATTTAAGGTCAAAAAGAAAAAAAACGTTTAATTAACTGGAAATACATTTTGTGGTGGTCTAAAAAATTGAAAAGGTTTGCAATGTAATAAGAACAAAATTAATTCATTGGAAGTACGGTCAATGAAACGTATAGAAATAACCACTGTAAGTTGAACTGTTATTAATTACTCTTTACGCTCATCTTTTGCAACATAGTCTAATTAACTCGACGCTATCGAGCGTCAGAATCTTGTGGCAACTCACACTTTCATTACCAACCGAATCTAATACTTCCATCTACAGCTGATTGTATTAAATATGTAAATATTGTAATCATTGCATCCAAATACGTGCAATATGTGCATATGATTTTTTCTCCTTCGACCGTACAATGATTTTCCTTTACCTGTAGTGCATGGAACCTGAAAACTATTCGAGTTGTCGTTGCTTCAAGACTATTAAGTCACCAGCAGAATCGACAACAATTATATTTTTGTGGAGTAACTGTAATGAAATATGTTTTGTTGTCTTTGTCATGTGTCATTTCTTCATGTGTCCATTTATTTAAATTCTAATTATTGTGTTTAGGGCAACAACTATGAATGTAGTAAAATTTATATCTCCATCTGTACATAATTTACGCCCATTTTTCGTAAACCCTTTTCAAAACTAATTTCGTATATTGGTAACTTTTGTATTTTTTTAATTTTTGTTTTGAATATTCTCAATTTCTTTATTACACTTGGTTTGCTTCCGCTACTTTTGTTTTCATTTGATTATAATTTCGTTTACGTGCATGTTTTTTTTCCTTGTCGTTTATCGTTGTGATTATCTTTTAGGTATTTCATTTATCTTTATTTTCAATTTGTTTCTGATTAATTTTATTTTTATTTTGTTTTAACAAAAATACAGTTCCAATTCAAATTATATAAATAACGATTTCCATTTTCTTAGAAATGGAATGTTGACATTTCATTGCTTAGATTCTATTACCTGATGAAAAAGCCAGAAGCCAGACGCAGCCAATTTAATAACACACCAACGCCGATTTCATTGCATTCGCATACAATTAATTTATAATTAAACACGTCAATTATTCCCATTTTCATTGGCCTAATAATAATAAAATAGCGCGCGTTTCGCGTGCATAGTTTAATTAAAATTTACTGAGAAAAATGCGCCAATAAAAAACAATATTTTCCGTTTGTATTAAAACAATTCATCAATTATACGATAAATTAAATTGTTCCGAAATTTCGGCTACACAGCGCATTGTAAAAGTTAAAATTTGATAATAAAATAGCTGAGTCCGCCAACTGGAATGGTGGCCTTTGTCGGCTCTCCGCTGCGCAAATGACATTGTATAATTAATTACTACATATCAATTAGTGCGCTGAAAAGCATGTTTTAAATTGGCCTGCGTAACAGCAGTGCAATTAATTATGCCGGAACCAATCAATTATATTTCCAGTAATTTTTGAAACAGTTATGCCGTATGACAACTACAGGTGTCACTTGATAAGTGACTGTTCATGTCACACCGGAATTTTAAACGGCCGGCGATATTGGACGAAATTTACATACAAAGTCGTATTTATTAAACATACTTGAAGCGGAACGAATATGAATGAATACGGTCACATGAGTAATTTTCTTTATCAAGTTGAATTACGTCATTACTATTTTAATTTGGTATCCTATATTTATAAGTTACATTTTTACGATTTCTGAATTTTTCGTTTCGTGTTGATTATTATCAAATTAATACAATAATTCATTGTAATAAATCACGTTTTTAATGTATTCCTTAGAGATGTTATGTCGCGATTTTATATCGATTGCTTAATTAATATTAATAATCAAAGGTTATCGTCAAATTGATAAAATCTCATTATATAGTCCTAGAGATTTTCGTACACTCGTTCACCATGCACCCAACTAAAATAACCAACAATACACAGGATCCGTTTCGGTTGCCTGCCAGATCCAACGTTGTCTCTAGTAGCTATCCGTAGATGTCTCACGACAATTGATTTGTTCTGGTTATCATCTTTGAACGCCTTTACTATTCACCAGATATCTACATTAGCATTGTACCTGAAATTGAGTACTTAACGTACTCGTCGCTCTCCGGCGTACTGGACAGGCGGGTTTGGATATTAGCATACCTTGCCTTCTGGCCGTACCGTTTCAGAATCACTATTCACCTACTACTTCATGAACAGTTTTAGGCTTACCGATAATCACGCTTATTATCTGTCGTACAAGAGTCATACCATGCTATTCGATTCTTGCTAAAAGATCGTTCGACACCCACACGCCTTTATCCAACTTGCCATAGACTCTAGAAGATCACAACAATGTATATAAGTTTAAAAGCATCCGAGGATAACGAAAAAATATTAGTTGGCAAACAAAAATGACAGCACAAAACAAAAAGGGTATAGGATAGCTTCCACAAACATCTAAAAAATGAAAGCCAATAATTGTTATAATTAAATAAATGTTATAATTACAAAAACATATTCCATGCTATAAAAAAATCAAGTACTTTGATCGAGTGATTATATGTTAGCTAGCCAAATTTTTCTTTTTCACTTAGTGAAGATTGCAGCTTTCCAAGCTACTGAAACACGCATATCGATTTTCCTGAAAATCAAAAGTGGTATTTTAATTCATGCGTAAAAACCATTTAACCACTTCCATGAATCGGTAAAAGGTTAATTGTATGTAAATACTCTGTTAATTGAAATAATAAACCATACATATATGATTGCAGTCATAAAACATTTTTTGCAGACTTTCCTATACAAAAGCCCCCGTGTGCGACGGTGCGAGAAATGAATGCTACGATTCGCGATGGGGTGAATAATTTATCTTTGTTGTCGTAATTAAGACCGCAAGTCTTTTACGAACTGAAACAAAAAATATGCAGGTTGCTATTCAAAAACACAAATAGATGTCATACATCAAATGCAATAAGATAACATAAGATAATTCTATCACGTTCAGTTTTCGTCGCCTTCTAGATCATAAAATGTAAAATTTGTTGTACATGTAAAAAAAAAGGTTTTCAAATAAAAGTTTAAAATTTCAATATCACTAAAATTTTATATGAGAATGAGGAAATTTAAAAGAAAATTAAAGTGAGCTGATTGGGATGAGTATTTGTTGACAATAAATATGTATTACATTATTTTGATAAATTAATTTTCAAAAATCAATCGACGCAAAAAATGCTATAAAATTGCGAAAGTGTACAAGAACTCAAAATTGTGTACATTGCAAAAAATCCAAAATTGTGAAAATTGCAAAAATCCCAAAATTGTGAAAAAATTTAAGTAAGTAAATCCTAATAGGATTTGAACCCTAGACACTAGGATTAATAGACGGGTGACAGATCTTTAGCTTTAATCGACACACATCATTTCTGACTATTTTCGATGCAAGTCACCTCAAAACGATAAAATCTCGAGATCAAAAATTTTCATGATTACTACTGTACTGTTATAACCATAGTTTAAGAGAGTAATCCATAAAGTCCAGAAATTTCATATTTTATTCACAAGTACATTGTTCTTGAAGTTTATCCTTATTTTGATTTTCCACTATTTGTTTTGTTATACTTAAAAAATATGTTATTCTTAATTATTTTCTAAGGGTAATTAGGTAGACTAAAAAAGCAAACAAATATAAATCGAATAAAATAAAAATAAATATAAAAACCAAACGAAACAATTCGAAATAAGAAAACCTTAACACGCTCCACAGCCACGAACTTTCTAATTTATACACTCGCCCAAGAAACTCCATGCCTTAAAATATCTATTCGCTTAACAGTACAAACACACAATCTAATAAACGAGCTAATGCCCAATCCTTTATTCCTGTTAAATTGATCGTTTGCATTCGAACTGGATCGGTGTTACCCGCTCGACCATACCGACCATCCGTAAAAACGTGAACAAACCGCCACCGAGCGAGTATCGTAACTGTATATTTTTTTATTGAAGTTAAAACTTCAGTTTTGATTGCGCCTTAAAATCTAACCCTTATACTTTTAAATCAGAAATTTTATGTCGTATAGGTTCAGAAAGTTTCCAACTAAAATGGTCGTTCAAAGTTTATCCGCAAGCTACAACTTTCCTTCGCATATTAATTCCAGAATTCATATGGCTTTAAAATGTGTTCGGAAAATTTTAAGTACCTATTCGTGTTTAGGGAAATTTATGTCCAATTATGATTACGATTTTAAATCGATGCGTTTTATTTATGAATCTGGTTGGGTGGGTTATTTTAATTATTTATGGGAAATGATTATTCGTTAAAGTTAAATGAATAAATGCAATAGAAAGAAAACTGATTGTTTGTTTTGTAACAAAAGTGCCATTAATTTGATGCAATAAGTGTCTACTTTTTATGGTTGATTATCAAGCGATATATCAATCAAAATCATTGCCTTTTTTGTTGCGGCGTCGTGTATAGATGATTCCACACAATCAGTAATCGATAATTTTAAATAGCTAACTTCGTTATAGTTAACGATTGTTCGTTATAATTAATGATGTAGACACATCTACACAATACAGAGTTTTCATTGACATAAAACTAGCACCAATTTTTCATTGTTATGTGCTCAATAGTTAATGAAGGTAATTCGCAATGTGTCAGAGACAATAAGTTTAGTCATTGGGCGTGTAACGTCTGCTGTAGGGTGACCGGTCACGTGACTTGTAATCAGAGAGTAGCCGCTAATTATACTGGGCGCTAGTCCTTGCGAATTACAGGCAACCTGACGCTTCGGTGCTCGTCTTTTATAGCCTCACGGGTATTCATAGATAAATAGGTCCGTAATTATTTCAAATAAAATCGACTAGTTAACACCGGACGTCAAATGTCACTTTGCCGTACAAGACGATCGATAACGTTGCAGGATATTTGATTCGTTTAATGGGAAGTGGGTAGCATAATAGACCATTTAACTAATAATAGTAATTTATTACAATTAGGTTGTAATAAAAATATAATTCTTGCGGAAATAACATTTTTCAAATTATTTTATGTTCAATTTATAAATATAAAACATTAATTAAATTAAATAAATAAATAAATTACACAATAACTAAAAATGGTTGCTATAATAGTCAATTATTTTATCTTAGTAGATTGTCATCGTATCCTTATTTGCTGTACATACACCACAGACACTGAATAATAAACGAGTGTCATTGCAAGGCCCGCAAAGCCCTAAGTAATATTCACACTGGGTTCACCTACTTGCGGCATGGTAATAAATTACGCATAGCCGTAAATTATTAGGTCTATGTCGTACTTTTGTATACCAAAACTAAGTTGCCTATTACTAAAATTCCTCTGTGTATTATCCTGCAAAAACCATAATAAAAAACGACTTAAAATTACAACTACTACTCGTTTTAGCTTTATTTTTATAACTCGCGAATTTCTAAAATTGCACCGAATCAAAATTATGCAAATACTCCCAGCGAAGGTAACGTCGTTATAGCACTGTCGATTATTTTCGTTATTCGAAAACTCCATCAACCTCGGACAATCAATTGCCGATGAAAAAAGTTAATCAGCGAGATTAATTTCCGAACGCGCGATTAAAACATCCTACGCAATCCAAACTAATTCACAAACAATTCATTGAAACGACGAATTACCGTCGTTTTTTGTTTAGTCGGGGAATAGGCGATTATATTATATTATGCTTGTCCAAAATCAAATGGATCGACGTTGTGGTATAAACGCAGCATTATTTATACGATGCAGGTATTAAACCGACATGTAACCAGCTAATTTATAATTGGATTATCGTTATATTTACTAACATAATTAAAATCGGATGTTAATTCATATGTATCGTAAATTAAACTACAATTTTAATAATCGCCCGTAATTGCGTTATAATACTTTATATTTTAACGGTCGATGTAAATATCAATTTGGCAAATTAAAAAAAAAGTGGAGGTAAGTTCGATAGTTTTATGGGTATCGTAAAATATAAATCGAGAATGCACCCATTTGCTTTTTATATGTTTTGAGGGTGAATTTATTTGTATGGATGTTTTCATTTATGGCAGCATTTTAACAGGATATCCATTCATCAAGTTCATTTGCTATCGATGCTTTTATGATTGGTCAATGAGATAAATAGAGACAATGGATATTGCTTTAATGAATCGAAATTAAATGGGTAGATATACAAATCCGCCGAGAACAAAAATTAAATTATTGAAGACCAAAAAATATGAAAATATAAACAAAATAAATTAAAATCAATAAAAATAGGAATTGAACTAAGAATGAAAGAATTACATTGGGTGCTGGAGATAAGATCACGTACGTCACTAGGAAACTAAATTCCATTGTATAAAAAAATCATCAAACATAAATGGTAATATGCAGAATATTTTGCGAACAAACCTCATGCGCCATTTTACCAACCATACGTCACATAATGATCTCTATGACCCAAGAGCACAAGAAGATATGCATCGAAGAAGTCAAGAGCATCACGAAAACTGTAAAAATCTACAGTAACTATCTTCTCAAACCGCTGGGTAAACCCATGGATGTAGAACATTAAAGACCAGACACATGTGCAAGAGGTCTTCTCATCGGAGGAGCATTGATGATGCTTCAGAAAAATTGATTCATTCCTAAGATATTATTTTTTCATTCACGTACATCTTAAATCTATTTATTGTTGAATGCGTATGTTTTCTTTTATCAATCATCGTTTAACTGGGGATAATTTTTTGGCTCCTTACTTTAATCATCTCTTCAAAACTCTCTTACTATTTGCGCTATTTATTCATTTTCTTTGCTTTACCCAGATTTTTTTTTAGAATTTGTATTTTGCTTGACTTTGAAACTGCACGTCTTGAGTTATTAATTTGGGTTTTTCTTTGGCGAATACATTGAATTAATTACCGTATTTTCGCTTCCTGTTCACAAACCCCTGATATGATATGATTGTCTTCCTCCTCTTTGCTATTTACAAGCACTGCATTCAGATCCTTCGCTTAAATTTATATTTCTTTGCACACCTGCACAGTACCAGTAAGCAATTATTTTATTTCTTGCGTCTCCTCAATAACAATGTATTGAGATATATTTTGTTTATTTCTACACCGATGCCTTTTTCATTTTCTACTAATCTTCTATGTTTCTTTTAATTTGGTTGTTGTAGGTTGAAGAACACTATCACGAGTAAATTCCTTCACTTCGCACCGTAATATTTTCTAACTTATCTTAACAATAAACGCATTTAAAAATGTAAAATAACAAAATAATACAAATTCGTTTTGCAAATATGCTGTGGAATATAGCAGGAAAGTATTCTGAAGAACTGCAAATAAATGGGCTTATCAAAGCATTAAGGCAACGTCGCAAATATAGATTTTTTCCCGCCGCTGTGTATGTGCCCATTGTTCACATTTTCGACAACTATATTTTTAACAACTAGTACACTAGTGTTACTGCGTTATTATTTTTGCATTTTGTACAATTTAAACACATTTTTAACAATTTTGTCTTCTTGGCAATCTTAGCCATATTTGATTTTTTTTTTAATTGTAGTACATTGTGCAAATGTTACCATATTTCAGACATTGCATTCTTACAATTCTGCTTTATTGTCAATTTTTATTTTGACTATTTTTGGCAATTTTTACGTTACGTTACGTTACGGTATCAATTTCAATATTTTTCAGTGTTTCTGACCCTTAAAATTGTTTAAGACTGGACTTTCACTTTACGAGGTTTTGTGACTTTTGACACTATATATTTTTAAATTTTTTGGAACCTTAACTTTTCATATATGTGTCGAGTTTGGAGATGTTGATAATATTTAATTGGCACATGTGCAAGTTTTTCGTTTTAATTTAAATCCTGTCGTTCTGTTTTTCTCGTCCATTCATATGAATGTGTAGCCATGCATTTTTTGCATTTTAGGTAATTTTGTCTAATCTGACGTGTTGTCATGTTTGTTTGTGTCAACTTTTACTCGAGTGCTTTCAGTTCATTTGTAATTATTTACAACAAATTTCTATCAAAATATATAAATTTTCATAAAATTATTACATGTTGGAATACATATACACCCCAACCCATTCGATCGATTGCTAAATTCTGAACAAAAAATACATGGAACATCATAGTTCCAACATTTTATCTTCGCCTCAGGAAAATTTCCTTAGTTCCAGCATTTTTAGACTTTTTGGAAGTCGTTGGCTTCTTAATATCAAACTTTTTTTGACTATATTATAATTGGGCGTCATTACCGTTGATGATTGAAATGGTCTTGAAATGGTCTACTTTGAGGGGCTGTCAGGAGTCGCGAAATCTAAAAAGCAGTCACGGTTTCACAGGTTGTGCTTTAGTATCGACATATTATTCGTGCATATTTGTTGGATACAGCGGAGCACATCACACGATTGTAATCATGGGAGTGGGGGTGGGTTGGGTTGGGTTGGGATGGGTTGGGTTGGATTGGGTTGGATTGGATTGGATTGGATTGGGTGCCTGCCAAGTCGCTTGTTAATCGCATCGTCAGAAGCGTGCTATCTGAATGCGTCCTTAGGAACCAAATGAAGTTTAAAATATAGCATCGCGTTCATTATTGCATCGCATAGACACCCAAGGATTCACTCTGTTTTTGGCTTAACTCTGCATGCTTAAATAATTTTATCACAGTAAAACGCGACAAAAATTAAAATCATTTTCTACAATTGCTTTGTTTCCTAAATGCTATTCACTTCTAAATTAAAGTCATTTATCTTTCCAAATCTGGTTTCTCATCCCTACAAATATACTTTGCTAGTACAATGAGTGTCCTCTGTGTGTGATGGCTGAACTTCTTGTTCACTTTTGTTCATAGTTATATGTATATCTGTATATCATTTCATTTGAATTTGTCACTGAAAATATTCGGTCATCTGTCGATCAACGGTCGGATTATTTTTATTTAGGTGACTAACGTCTACACATATTGTCATTTATCGATCAACGTTCGAATCATTGGTGTTACCACAGAATTAATATTTGCTAAACTTCCGTATGTATGTGTTTAATCGAAACGAAATGTCGACTTGTATTCCTTTCAAAACATGCTCAAGAATAGTTAGGTTTATAAAAAATAAATTAATATTTTTAATTTTATTATTATAGAAAACTACATATTTCAACTTCCGCTGACATTTTACGTTCGAATCTTATTTTGTTTCTATCGTCATTTTGTTTCTACATATAATTTTTATTACGTAACAAATTTCCTCGTACCTTCATCTGCTTCTTGCCTTCATTTATATCTGTTTAAAGGCTCTGTTTTCGAATTAGTCTCCACTTTCTTTTTTTTTTGTACAAATATTTTGTTTTCTTTTGCGTTTTTCCTTTTTTTAATCGACTACTATATGTTCTAACTATTCCATTTTTTCTGTTCTTTTTTTCTCTTTTTGGTTTCCTTTACTAGTTTTTCTGATATAGTTGTTTTCTTCTATTTTTGTTGCTTCAAGAGATGAAATGATCAGATATTGATTCTGCGTCTACCAATCCAATTAAATTTGTAGCATGTAACTTTTATTATTAGCCCAAATTTAGACCTTATAAATTTGTTATTTTAACTCACCCGCAAAACTTTAACCCGCAAAATTTTGTTTTTATTATCTCTAGCTCACCGCTATCCGATTTCTGCTTCCATTCTTGTGTTAATTTGTTTTGTCCCTTTCTTACTTTGTTTTTCTTCTTTGCTCATTGGACAAATCATTGTTAATGACAATACTTTTATTCCTATAATTCATACGTTTTTATATTTTTAGATTTTACTCGTTTCAGGAGAAGCGAGAATAATTTATTTGTGTCCAGTATATATCAATATTATATCCTTGCAGGGCGACCAAAAATTTCATAAAACCTGAATTTTCATGTGCCAGTCGGGTGTGCCGATGATTTCTTTATTAAATTTTTATTTACTTCTTTATTCTTTGCATTACTTTTTTCGTTTATTTTTTCTCCCCAGTTATTCTTAATTTTCTTATATTAATCAAGGCATTTTTGCGCAATTTTAAATACGACGGGACGTAGTCGAATTACAACTATTATATTTGCCCTCGTAATGCGAAAATGCGTAATTAACTTTCAAACGCGAGCAATAAAAATCGCGAAACGCAAATATAATTTTTTTATGCAGGAAAATGCAAACGAATTCGTAAATTAAATTTAATGAACTATACATTTCAATTAATGGAGCCGCCGAGTTTGCAGTTCAAAATTTACTGAACAGATTTTATGGTGGAAAAATAAATTGGGGTCTCATAGCATTGCTTTTGGAAACGTTCCACTTGGCTGTTCGTTAATATTTTACTGGAATAAAATTGCTACTTCGTTTTTAGTGCATGCAAATCTACATTTGTATTTATACGTCAAAACAGTGTGAAGGGCGCTTCAGTTTTTTTGTGCATGCGTTTCGTGATGTTTGCAAACCGCGGATTAATTCAGGAATTAAATTCATTCTTAAAGCTGTGCATGAGTTTCATTTGTGGTTTAGAATCGATTAAAATAATTGAGTATTGTACATAAGTACAATATAAAAATAAAATACAAACTGTAAAGTAATTAACAAACAAATAAAGAGCAACATTAAAATAAAATGCTACGAAAACATTCATTTTTACAATGTAAGAAAATGGAAGTTATCTCAAAATGAAATATCAAGAAAATTAAAAAAAAAAATTGAGTTGCAAAAACATTCTTTATCTACCTATGATTATATTTTGTATTGTTTTTCTAGCTCCCCCCCCCCTTTTTTTTTCACTGTTTGAAATCAATTAGTAAAATTATTTAATTCTTTATTGAATTAATTACATACGAACCTACTAAATAATCTTTCCAAACACATCTCGAAACGTTAAACACTGTGTTGTTGTTGCTCGAAAACCACTTTCGTACCGAAATACAACAGGAAACAAACGTTTAAATTTATGGCCACTTTTAAGTAGTAGTAAAAGTCGGACGAAATAAAAAACTGAATCAATTTACAACGCACGCTCTTAACTAACTGTCGCTATTGAATTAGCTGGAGCGTTCCTTTAAAAATTTATTAGCGCGCTGGCGATTATCATTCAAGTTAAAATATCACGTCAGGGTAAATATTCAGTTCTGTCGAACACGGCACGTTCTGAATTCCCAGCAAATCGGGAATTGGATTTTGGTGCGGATGTATTTTATTTATAAGATAAATAGTGTTCGGTACAACTAGTAATATTCTTTTATTAATTCGATAAGGAATTTGTGTTGTTTCGATTGTAAATGTACTCGTGTACATTTAACTGTTAATTAATATGAAGTCAATTTTTTCCTAAATAAAATTGATGGCAATTTTTGCATAAATGTCTATAAACGAATGATGCAAGAAATGAAAAAAAAATAATAGACGAGTCATCATTTTCAAATAATTATATCTTTGGTATTCGTTTCGTATTATTTGCATGGTATAGGAATTTGAATTCTTACCCATGACAGTGACATGTGTAACAGTCAACTTAGGGAGGGAGGTGTACTGTCAGCACTGTTTAATATCGCAATGAAAATAGTAAGAGGAACGGTTGTCAAGGGGACAAAGAAATAGACAGACGCATACGATAGTATATTTAGACGATATTGTGATAAATTGAAGAACAAAGAAAGCACTAGTCAAGGAATTTGAGAAAATTAAAACTTGAGCAAGTGAAATTGAACTTGAGATTAATAAAAGGAAAACTAAGCATATGAAAATAGACAGAAATGCGAAACGAAGCTATAGTTTGAAGAAGTTGATAGTTTTAAATACCTGGGATGCAAAGCATTTTATTGCAACAAGAGAATACCGGTAGTAACATACGGATTGCAAAATATGTCAATGAGTAAAAATTATGGGAACAGAACATGAAGGGGGCAATAAAAGAATAAGAATCAACAACGAAATAAAACAGGAAATGGAGAGGAATAACATAATTAAGTTTATTAAAAGTTGGGACCATGTGATCTGAAAACCGAAGTCTCATATGATCAGTGGCTGGGGGACCCAGAGGAAGACCAAGGATGCATTGGAGAAGTAGTTTTGTGGAGAAAGATATGTGAGAGGACAGAGAGACAAGAAACTTTAACGGTGGATTACAAGAATTAACCCACCCTATGAAATGGATGATGGAACTCTGGACTAGAGTGGTGAAATCCCACAAGGGAAAATACCTCGATATATATTGTATATATATGTATATGGTAGTAACTTGTGCAGGGCCATCATCCGATCCTCCTTAGGCATTTTAAGATTTGTTGACTTATCTAGTCTTCTTCCAATTGATGACGTGGTAGTTTTAAATTGAAGCACGTTAATGGGTTTGTTGGCTGATAGTACTTCTAAGGTTAATTGTTGCCTCTATGTTTTAATATATTTTTTGGCCAAGTTAACTACTGGTCTAAGTCCTAGATACTCAACATTGTTATGGACTGGAATTTGACTACTGTTATAAGTACCTGGCGGACAGACTGTATGCTTTGCTGTGTATGTTATCTATACGGATTTTGTCTCGCAAGTTCTCCATTTACCGAATCTTGTAGGCTATGTAGATGGCTATTGCGGTATTGGCAGTAGTGGATTATTATCTGTGGATCGTATGGATACATCATTTGTCACATTATTATTTTGTCATATTATTTATTGTTAAGTCCGCGGTAAATATTAAGTATAGTAGTGGGCCCAGGACCTTCCCTTGTGGTTCTCCAGGTTTTATTTGTTGGTAGTTCGAGAAAGCAGAGTTTATTTGGTTTGAAATATCTTTCAGAGATGAATATTCCAACAGCAAGTAAGTTTGTAAATTTACGTTCCTTATGAAAGTCCTGTCTGCGTCTAGGAAAGCCACTATATGGATTTTTTTACTCTAGGGTTGTTTGAATTTTGTTCGACTGTGTATGCAACAGCTTTCTAACTCGGTACTGGTAGTCGTGTTCTTATTCTGGATGGTTTCCACTTCTAGTCAGTAAGAATTTTTGAATATGTTTTAGGGTGCAGGTAGACTGTTCGGGGTTGAGGTTGATTTTCTGGTTAAGACATCATTACAATTTGCGTCGAAAAGTTTTGTCGCATATTTTCCCGTAACAATAGAACCACTGCACGTCTTTCCGACACAAAATTTACTATGTCTGAGTGTTTGATTCTCATGCATTTTTTAAAAGCACTTTTTTTGCCACATAATTAATTTTATTGTTGTTGCGGACTCGGAACTGCTTCGAAGCGCACACATAAACAAAGAATTAGTGCAAGTTATAAGGCGTTTAAAACTAACTGGTGTGCACACAAAGCGTAATTATACAGAGGTCGTTACGTACTGTGGCGAAGTTCTTTCAATTTCCACGCCTCACTTCCCGTCGTAAATTTCGGCTGCCGTAGCGATATTTTACCGAAATAGGTTCGGGATTAATCCTATGAACCTAAGAGGTGATAGTTAACAAGCTACACGGTCGTTTGGGGGTCCTAATAGAAGGCCCGAGTTCACACATGCAATGTAATTATTCGGCGAGTGGAGAACGAACGCAGCGTTTCCGAGCCGTAGGTTCCTTATCAATGGAGCGGCGCGACGGGACGCCCGCCGATAATCTAACAAAGATTTGATCGATCCACGTCAAACTCACGGCTACATGTTTATTACTATGCAGGGGTTGCCGTTTAATGCGGGACTTCTTCATTGCCATTAAGGATTGTGAACAATTTGTATTAGAAATACTATGTATTTTATTTAATTTATTTACGAATCAGTTGTTATATATGTTGATATGTTGAACTACTTGCAATTTTGCATTTTTCATTATTTCATATGCGTTTTAATCTTCGAGAATTTTATTCAATTTATATAAATTTGGGTCATCAAAAATGTTGACGATACTAAACTTTACAACATTAATGTTGCTTATGAAAGATAATCACAAAAATAATCAGTACATAGACATATTTTTATTCTGTATTCTTATGTTATATATTTTTTCGGGGATGTAGATGCGTACTCTTCTGACCCTAATGCTTAACATGTTCGTGTTGTGCTCTAAAGAACCATGTCACCCTTGTCCGAACATTGTCTTCTTCAGCTGGGAGATAATTGCCGGTGGTCAGCACAACTCGAATTCTTTCCCCTGGCCATATTTTCATAGTTTTTAATTAAAGATTGATTTGCTTAATCCAATTGTTGACAGTAAAGGTCTGCATTAACGGCTTGTCCAGGTTTCAGCACATCAAAATGTACGACCCCGCGAACACTCCACCAAACACAAAAGCGCCTTGGGGTGTAAACCTGGTTTATGCAAATTATGCGGAACCCAAACACCTGCTCTGCTTACTTTACCAGTCTGATGCTAATGTTCTTGGATGGTCGACCAAGGTTGGTTAATAGTATTTAACAGTTCCTCGATCGCCTGACATAGATTTGCTTCCACTTGCGCCCTTATCACGTCATTGTGTAAAGTTGTTGGTCTTCCTGATCGATACGAGTCCGAAAGATCAAAATTACCGGATTTGAACTTAGAAAACCACCTTTGACATTTACGAACGTCTAATGCGTTTGGATAAACATTGCAAATGTTTTTGGTAGCAACTGTTTCATTAACTCAAAAAGAATACAATGCCGGATATGTATACTCATCTGGTATTTGGCTCACAAAAAATTGCAACGAAAAATTTAAGAATTAAATATTTACGAGTAAACAAGTCTCTCTGACCATAAAATAACTTTGACACGATTTTGTAGCATAATTGAGCCGATAGATGGCAATCAAATATCGACGTGCGCATAAACGACATTGCTTTCCGGTCCCTTTAATATTTCAATGTTATATTTAACACCGTCACTTGATTTTTGTGCAAACGCACCGTTGCTTAACTACGTTTTATTCGAATTCCGAAGAGAGCCATCGCAGACACCATAACGATCAAATTGGTACTGCACTCATCGTTTTATGGCGTTTCTTTTATAACCCTCCATGCGTTGATCTGTTTGCGCTACATTTTTATGGACATTTACAGATTCTGGTTTTCTGTTCCAGGATTTTAAGGCTTTTTTACCACTCGTAATATTATGCGAGTGGTAACAATATCGACATATCAAAATACTTGAAATTACTTCCTTTCTTAAAACATCAAAATTTACATTGTCATCTTGTTATCTCAGTTTTTACTCAAGATGATTTTCTCACCGATGCACCTAATGGATGTCATTGTACCTAAGGTAAATATTTTTTTCTATTTGTGCCTTAATTACACAATTTTTATAATTTGGTAGCTCTTGTGATTGGTCTTCATGGCGCATGCAGAAGCTATGAAATTTGCAATTTGATTGTATCCGATGTAAACGCACAAGATCATATGATAGTTGTTAACATCCGTTACAGTAAAAAGGGATCCTCCAGAAATTTGTGTAATGTTGTAGGTGCTCTGAATGGAAACCGTTAAAAAATATTTACACGATTAATATTTTTTTATATATTTGTTCATTGTTTATCAGTGGTCAGTAATGAAAAATTGTTTTTAAAATGCTAGGCCATGTTACTAATAGTTCAAAATAAATTGTGGCGATTCACCCCTTGGTAGCCGCTATTAAGGATTAACCAAGGACCGTAATTACAATATATTAGAAAAGAAAGAAACCAAACATCGATTACATATTAAGTCTGAAACGATTTCTAATTTTTATGCAAAAATCATAAATTTATTTAAAAAAAAAATATTGTATATACCAGAATACACACACACACAGGAGTACACACAGTAGTAGATGAGGCTAATTATTTCTCAAATCACAATCTCAAACACGTATTGACAACAAAATACCGTTTTACAATTTTTAAGCGTTAATAAATGACTTACGAAACAAATTTTACACGCGAGTCGAATCATAGGATTTAAAGAAATTATGAAAATGTCTTCGTCATTTGCAATTATTTATACAAGCCAACTGTCGACGTTAATATATTTTATTCCAAAAGATCAAACACTTGCTAAATCTTAATGTGAAGTAGATTTTTACATGTAATTACTTATATATTTACTTTGATAGAGCTGATGTTATCTCGGATGACTCATGCAAATCCATTTTCATTTATAAAACATACAGGAATGAAGAGTGGAATACGAAAATTTTCTAAATTAAATTTTACTGTGATATTGAGTTTGCATTTAGTTTGTATTTATTTTGATTAAAAGTAATTTTTAGATCATTCGCTATGTACGAATGTTTGCATTTGATATTAATGCAGCGTCGTGGATATTTTGCTTAATATATTGTATGTAAAAAAATAGTATCAAACGATTGCATTGTATAGTCTTCGTCCTTAACAAATTATATTTTTAATGAAGAAAACTAAAATTTATCGTGCGTTTATTGTAATGGCCTGTCATTTTCTTTTATTTAAATGAACAGTACATGGTTTTTAATTATTATCTACGTAACATGATAAAAACACGACACTAATAAGTATATAACAGCACATCGGTAACACATGTCGAAGGAAAATAAAACGAGCGATATTGTTAGAGGATCGGAAGGATGGAGCCGGTTTTTATTGCATTTTTAATATCCGAAATATCCGACGGCGCCAAATGGAAATGGGACGGCGCGTGAAAGGATCTCGGGTACGTATTCTTTTCCGAGGCATTTTCCGAGGATGCGTGGCCCTGACAGATAACGCTATCGCTCCCTCTGTGAGCCCATTACCGCCTCCGACAATGCTCCGTCATTAGGAGACCCCCGCGAGCTTGAAACAGGTGTCAATGTCACAAAAACGGATCGTTCGACATTAATGAAGCTTCAGGTTTCAAATGATTCGGTTTATAAATTCGACATTAGAATAAATCTGCATCAAATTGATGATCCTATCGAGATTTTCAACCTCAAACAGACGCAGCGTTTATCGTAATCGCTCTTTGCACCAGGGGCCATCAATAATGGACGAATCGGTCGCGCGAAATTACTGGTGTCATTACTTATATGCAAAGGGGTTTTTGAACTGCGATGTTTTCATTTTACGTGTCTGTATTTTTGTAGATGTCATCTTACCTCGACCACGTAAATTAAATCGGGAGGTTCCACGTGCGAAATAAAGTAGATTAATTGATTGAAAATGTGAATTTAGGAATAAATTTTTGGCAGTTTTAAAGTCCCTAACATAGAATGAAACAAATTTGAAATAAGTATAAGAATAAGTATTGCGTTGTGTATAAGAATACGGTTTCCTTATAGTAAACTAAATATAATTGTAACTGATGCAATTTTTCTATCAGAAAAAAATCGCATATATGTGCGAATGCCAACTAATATTTATTTACGTTTAAGAATAAATTGGACATTGTTTTCATATCATAACCACTTCAATCTTCGGACGAATATTTCCATTGCATGAGAAATACGATAAGAGGCGCGTACAAATTTTTACATAAAATTAATTTTAAAATACTCCTTGGGATGCTCCGTTACGATAAATTTTATTGATTATTTTCAATTTATTTCCAAAACTTTACGCCGTTTTATCTGTCCGTCGTATCCAAATTGCTATTTTTTATTGCCTCCCATAAAGCTGTTAACTTAAACGTACTGCAGAGCAACAGAACAAATATACTTTCGCCAAGTTTAAGTAATCAAAGACTAGAACTAAAATTTAGTTTTTATTGAATGACCAAGAGGAACTCGAGTTCGCTTAATAAACATCTCGGGAGGGAATAAAGAATTTACATTTCTCCGCCACGCAATAAAGACGACCATAAAACTAGCGGAAACCATCTGCTAGATTTAACCTGTACGCTACAAGAGAAAGATGCAACAACATCGCACACGAACCGATAAAGTAGAAATACATTTTTGAGGTCGGGTGCGGTGATGTGTAATTTGCGAATTTTATTGCGAGATTAATTAAATAAACATAATCGCGAGTACGCCGTTGTTTTGGTTTGGGACGGGATATAATTATCAAACAAAACATGTGTTAGCGTTTAAGCAAACATCATTTTTCAACGTTTCCATCTCTCTCGGTAAACTCGACAAATGTACATTGTAATGCGTATTTATAATGCAACGGTTTAATAATCACTATTTTATCCCCTTGGGCGACTAAGTGGGGATAAGAAATATATATTGGCTGCAAGTATATAATTATTTGTATGAATTTTAACAATTTGTTCATTATGACAATCTTTGATTTGAATTAAAAAATATAAATTTTTTTACATTGAATTATCAACATTGATTTTTCTGCTCTCGTGGATCCTCATTAACCCATTTTCCACCGACGAAACCACATGCATCTTGTATTATGTTTATATTATGCTAACATAAACTCTTTGGAAGTGTTTGATGGGAAGTTATGAGTTCGTGAACTTACAAGAGTTAAGAGGCATGAATTATGTAAAAAGGTAAGTTTGGGATCGCTGGCAAGGAATGGTATTTTTTTTCTGAATAACGGTTACTGATACCGCATTTATTTTACAACCATTTTAAATGTAACTTATAGTATATAAATAATTTATTGATTGCTATTACTGCCAAGAAATTTTTTTCAACTTTAGTACGTTTTGTATGAAAGCAAATACTGCAATTGTTTGGTACAGCAGTGTTGTTATACTTGAAGTATTTTATGATGGACTGTTTCGATTGGTCGCTATTGCCCCATCGACTTGGTCGTCGTTGCGGCCTATGGACTGGATGTCGATGCGCGCACGTTGCCGCAGTTTATGCTAGACAGATTTATGTGGCGTTATGGAGTGATTTATGAAAACGATTGCTAATACAACTATCAGTGGCGTGCTATTTATGAAGAGCAATAAACTATTTGAAAAATTTATTTATAATCCAATATAAAACACTTTTGGCTACTCATACCGGATGTTATTCAACATTTAGCGTTTAGCGATTAATTTTTAATGCATTAACATTTGTGACAATACAAGAGAAATATAATTTATTCAGAAATATGGTTAGTTTTAATAACATACATATATTTATTTATTTAGTCACAGAACAAAATAATTATGAATTCATACGTGAAATTCTCGGATAGAGTGGATTTAGCTTCAATTACTTTGTCTCTCGCCGGCCATCAGTACCTTCTCATCGCCGAGATTTCACCCATTACATTTCTTATTCAGCAGGCTACAACATACGTGAACTTACTTAAACGCCAACTAAATTAACCTGGGTCCAGTGTCCCCTGTGATTAGTGCCTAGTTCTTTGAACCATTACTAGACCAGTTAGTTTATAATGTTTATGAAGTGAAAGCTCCCCATTGGCATTGTCATTATTCGTTTTCATTTCGTTCTCATCTATTTTTTCGTTTCATTTAATTTCTTAATCCATTTTTATCCTTCAACTTTTCTCAAAGTTCCTTGTATGCGTTCTTGTTTTAAGATCCTCTCATTGTATATTTATTTATTATCAACCAATTACAATAACACTGATAACCATGTGTTTTTTTTTTAACTTTTAAATATATTAATATAATAAAAAATATATTTCCCCCACGTCCTAGTTTCATTATTTCTCTTTCATGGTCACCTTAAGTCATTAATCATAGATTATTGTTGTCGCAGCAATCACTCTAATCGTCTCCGTGTCTGTGGCGTAAAAAAATAAGATTACCCGCGCGCCACTGTAAATTGCGTTCAATTTGAAGTCGGCGGAAACAATCAATGCGGATTTTCGAGCGACCAACTAACGTCCTCTCGTTTTTTTCTAAGTCCGCAACGCGTTCATCACGGATTATAAGTTCATATTGTGGATATATAGGTTCATTGTTAAATGAAACATGGGGACTTTCAAACTTTCTATCTGATTTAGGTCTAATTGAATCGGCAATCTGTGCAGATTCGGACAACGCCGACGTCGCCGACACAATTGAGCTGCCTCTGAGCGAATTCACCATTATTAAAACATCATCCTAGAACGGCGCGCACCGAACTTGTGTAGTGGAGCTTCATTGAAAACTGATCCTCATTCGATATCAAACTACCCTCCGCTCATCGTTCGCCCGCTCTCGCATGTCTGGGGCGCCGAGATTAGACGCAAATAAAAAAATAACAAGCAACTGGCAAGGGAAACTTTTTTCGGGAAATTTACTTTTTTCGGTGCATTAAAGTAATTCATGAATTTCTTTTTCGTTCGCGTTTCGCTTGCCTTTTCATTAAAGGCAACAAAACCTACCAGAAAAGTTAATTACTTGGATGCCATTATATATACGTATATATATATATATATATATATATATATATATATATATATAGTTGTGTTAACCAAACACAGTTTTAATCACTAGCATGATAAAAACAGCAGTACAAAAGTAGAAATTTACATTTGGAAATGTTTATCATTGAATACAAAAATTACATGTTTAAATATTTGCTAAATATTTTGCAACGGGAACAATAGAACAAAAACCTACCAATATGTTTTGTTGTAAGAATTTCCAGTTAGCTAGTTTAATAATATAAATCAATTCATTGAATCACAACAAAGTATTATGTTTAAATATTTGCTAAATATTTTGCAACGGGAACAATAGAACAAAAACCTACCAATATGTTTTGTTGTAAGAATTTCCAGTTAGCTAGTTTAATAATATAAATCAATTCATTGAATCACATCAAAGTATTATGTCATAATCAAATATATAATCGTATCTAAGGACGCGAATATTATAAACAAGTATCTCGCGAGTTATTAAGAAATGCATACGTCTTAACATAAGTAGTGAAAAATATAACTAAAAGTGAAGAATATAGCCATCGTTGATGTTAATTGTTTGTATTTACTCTCTTCGTTGGATTGGTTTGATTGCTTTAGCGATTTTGTATATGTGGGCAAAAGTACCTCTTACGCACACAAACACTTTGGAAACTTTATTGCTCCTGGTACAACAATCCGGTCAGATGAATGGACAGCATATCGGAAATGAAATGAAATGAAAGGACATGATAATTATTCAATTTCAAGTAACAACGACATCCAATTTCTTCTGAAAAAAATGTTGTGGTTCTAACAATTATGTATTCTGTGTCAAACAAATGTTCTGTGGTCCTTGAAAATATTCCAGGCAATAATTTTGAACATGTTGAAAACACGATTTATTGAGCTTTTCCGCACCTAATAAGCTATTCATTGTCTTGCGGTCAATTCCCAGGTCTTTTAAAGATAGCTGATTGTAGATACCAGTTTGTAAAAAGGATGATCCTCGTGATCCAAAACTTCGCTGAAGGCAAAATTAATGCAGGCGTTTATTTTGGCCGTGCCAGGGTGTTTTAATCGATTATAGTCTCCTTCTGAGAAAGTTGGAACGCCACGATTTTAACAATACAGCCAGCCTTGGCAGTAGACAACAGTTTGTGAATGTTGGATGCTGCAAAATGGTTTTGTCCATAGTCACGTAATTTTCTGGAGATGCTATGTTATGCTATGGTATGTATGTTATGTGCGAGCCCCAAATTTGTTATTTGTTTATCCATGTTGAGAAGAAATGGTATATTATTTTTGGTTAGCTAATTCTTATGATTTGTCTGTATAAATTGTAACAATTTTGTAACACATCTTCCCGTGTACGTTTTTGCAACTCACATGGGTTGCCGCGCAACCTTTTCGGGGCACGATAAATGTCGCCCGCGAATTATTTCGGTTTTGATTGAATCTGGCCAACCAAATTAAAAACGCTCGTCCGCAATTCTAGTTGGTTTGCGATGAAAAATTTTGCCAAACGAAAACTATCAAACTACACTCGTCATGTTCTCGATTTTCAATGTTGACTTTTTTGGTAAATCTAATCAGAAAAAAGAATTTAAATTGATAACTGAACCAAATTCTGTCCAACCCAACCCAACCCAACCTAAAGAACCCCAACCCGACCAAACCCAACCCAACCAAATCAAACCCAACCGAACCCAGTCCCAAAAAGTCAAAACGTCACAAACTTCTTTGTCGTTTTTAAGTTTTACTTTGATGGACCTTCCATTTGAGACCAAGCATCGCATTTGAAATATATACTACTTACAGACTTGAAGTTTCCGATGTGCCTGTAAGAAATAGATTAATAAAATCGATCCAAAGGGCAAGAAACCAGGCAGAAGTGAGTCTAATGTTCGCTCGTGAATATGTAGTTTGCAAACTTCAACAAGTGAGTTTTGTTCACAGACAAGTCGTAGTTCCATCTTGCGATGGTCGAGTACGTTTTTACTGATGCTCAGACGAGCGTTATTTCGCTGCGGCTGTGCAAACAGTAGGCATGGCTGCTGATGAAGTCAAAATATACCAATGAACGAACCTACCTTATTATAATCCTACGATGAATAACTGTCACCTGTACATGGATATGGTCCTGAAGGAATATATAATTTATTTTTAATGCACGGTGGCGTAATGCAAGCCTGCCAGGGCCTAGACAGATGCGCTCTAATATACGTCAGCTAAAGAATTAATCAACAAGAATAATTGTGTGAAACTTTAGCTAAAAAGTTTATTGTTCTGGTGAAGCACAAATATATTATTAACACCATTGTTCTTTCAAATACCGCAACGTTATACAGGTGCTTTCATGATTCTATAAATTTTAACTTAAGAAAACTTAAAAGTTCATTTTTCTTCCTTTAAATTAAAATGTACAGCTTTCAAACAGTTTAATACAGGTTTCACCTAAAAAGTTATAGCAATAAAATGTTCCTCTAATCCTTTTGAGCTGTGCATAATAAGTAATAAAGTGATAAGTGTGTTATTATCTGCCGATGTTAAGGTTTTTAGAATAATGAAAATAGTTTAGTTGCAAACACTGAAATAATGGTGAGCTGATATCTGGAACAACTACAAACTTTTAAATTCATATATCAAGTTTACGGACGAAAAAAAATGAATTGTTAAACAGTGTTGAAACGAAATGTTGGCATTTAATAACAGTTTACATGTTGATCGAAACGGTCCCTTTTCGAAGAAAATTCCTGTATGTTAATTAAAATTGTGCAACACAGCCGGAGTGTTCTTGTCCTAACTGGCAACATTACTAATGGCTAGGAAAATACAGACATCAATCCCAAAATAATTCTGGACGATGTTCATTCAACTTAAATCGTGGAAAAATATGGAATACATACATAATTCCAAAATGTCAAAAATTTTACAATATTAGAGTAACACCACGTCATGATATTCTTGAAGCAGCCATGTTTTAAGCAAAACATATCGAGGTGAAGATGCGATTGCGTTGCTGGACAAGACTAGATATGATTTGAATCGTATGGGATTTTCCTGTATGAAAGGAGATATAACAATAGACGCGTTCTAGATGGTAAATTTCGTTAAACTTTAGCATTGGTGATTTGAATGTGCAATTACACAAGTCAAATGAAATAAATAAATCAAGGACACCGTTGTTTCTTAAATCTATTTGTAATACCGGAATTACTATTGAAAAAATCGATGCTGCAGCTTGCAATTTTATATTTCCGTCCTAAGTCTCTGTAAAAATCGGAACACTATGATTGAACAAGGACTCGAGCCAAGCCGAGTCAATTGTCATATTTTCATCGAATCGATGCTAATTGCGGAACGTTTGTGTTCCATTATGTCACGCCGGTAACTTGACTCATTCAGATGATTTACATGAATTGGTCTGGAAGTCACAATGGCTGGTGTATTATTCATCAATGTATAATGTAACACTACAGGATTTTCCAGTTCCACAGTAAAGTTGATTGTTTTAATAATGAAAAATATTTCTTTATCTGATTTTTCCATAAATTCACATGATTACCGTCTGCACATTTAAAACAATGGATAGTGTTTTTCGAGGCAGCATTCATTTAACACACTACTTTACCAGTCCATGAATGTAGCAGACAATAAAGAACATAACGGTAACATCATCGCCAACCTATTATGCTGACATTTTTATAGTCCAATTAAAACATTGTGAATGCATTAAAGATAGCATTATCACTATTATAAAATATTAATGTCTTTTCTAATGTCTGCAGAGTTCTCAATTAGTATGCTCCTTAGGAGGGGGGATCCTGCTTTAGGAGGCCTTAAAATAGCGTTTTTGGGGGAATTTTTTTAGGGCAGAAAAAAATGAGCAAGTCTAGTGAACTTTTTAGAGCATTTTATTGCATATTTGAGCATTAACAAAAATATGTCGAGAGAAGAATATTTAAATGGAACCGATTTTTATGCACATTTGTGCAACACCTTTCAATTGCAATTTACAATCGGTGGGAAAGATGTAGCCCGTAATTTTTGTCTGTAACAAAAAAAAACAAAGAAAATGGTAATTCTCATATATTTTCTTCTATGTGAACCAAAAAAAAATTTTGAAATTCAAGATTTTTCTCAGGTTTGAAAATAAATGTGCTCTTTGCAGGAAGAGAAAATCATTTCAACTTGCTAAAAAAGTTGTTTAGAATTTTTTTCATTAATCTTTTTAGTTCAAATAGAATAGAATGCTACTGAAGCCAACAAAAGTTTTGTTTCGTTTTGATTGCTTGTCTAGTTTTCTCGCAATCACGCCCACCAGTTTAGAAAAATCGTAAAAACGAAAACTCGAGAAAACGCGCTCTAAAGTTTGCGATCAGGAAAAATGTTAATTTTCGATTACTTACGGAATATCTCGTTATAGTCCTACTATAGCTCTTACGAACTCAAAATATTATTGTTTCGAACGACCGATTGAACTTTTTTCAGTACATAGTTCGGTGTTATGTGTCTGCGGGAAGGGGCGCCCGTTTCGTTTGTCCGAGCGTTCTTGCGTTCGTATATTTTTTGCTCGACACCTCACTGTGTTTAGTGCTGTATCTTTCAAAATATTGCGAATTAGCCGCTATAACTTTGTATACATATTCTTAGATATATTAGGCATAGATTTGAGCAATAAAAAACAAATCGATTTTTTGAGCCTTCTAAAGCAGGATCCCCCCTTAAGGAGGGAGACTTGCAATTAAAATTATTTATTTAAGCGACGAACATAATATTTTATTATCTAATGTACTGTCCTGGATTTAAAAGATATTTGATATCAAAATCACACTATCAGTTATCATGCACATGAATGCATCGAACTATAGAACAGCGGGTTGAATTTGCAAAAGAATACAGCTTATAATGGTGGACGGTACTGTTTCACACTTCCGGAGATCATCAGCACCATTCGATAAGCTGCTACAAATTAAATCATAGATGGTCAACAAACTTTGACAGAATTGATATAAAGTCACTTTGGGTTAATGTAATTGGCTATCCATCGACTCAACAAATCTTCCTATTCGTTGAACATCAAGTCTCAATAATAAATTAATCGTAAGTTCTGTCATGGTGACATGAAGATTTCTTAAGTTGTAGGTCCATTACAGTGTGCTATTTAAAAAAATAGTTACGTTAGCTACAGCTGTTGCATTTTTCAGAAGACAAAAATAATATTATCAAAAACATTACATATGCCTTAAGCAATGTCGAATTTTTCACAACTCTAATTTGATTTTTGTACAACTATTGCAATTTGCAATTATGAATTATGAAATTATATTTATCAGGAATTCGATGTAATTGAAACATGCAGCCACAACGAAAAATAGGTCTATTTCTTATTTACACACCTTTATTTATGATGCCTTAACAAGTTGAACCTAATTGCACGTCGTGCACTTTGGTTTGCAGCAACGGCAGTGCCAACTCGTTAGAAACTACTCCAGCATCTCGTGCAAAGGAATGGAAATTTCGTCCTAATAGCCGGTGATACAATTCACATTGAACTTTACAGACGCAATAACATTCCAACGAACTCATTATTATTTATTTGTATTGTAAATAAGATTCAATTATAATGTTTTAATATCGATCTGATTAGCTATTTATTTATAAAGTGGAAATAAAAGTTTCGATTTGGCTTCTTAATATTAATAAAATAAACAAAATCGATTTATAGTAGACGTGAAGTGTTGACATTCCCATTACACAGCAATTACTTCCGAACAAATGTATCGATAATCGCTTATTATAAACAGATTAATTCCGGTGGTAACAGATATCAGCCAAATAAGACTTGTTAGTATAGTTAATCGCGTCACCTGCGATAATTCATCACTCGTACGGAACGTAATTCAAACAACCAGATTAATTAGTGGTCCTGTTGGTCGTTATTGATGGTCGGATTTTGTAGGTCGCCCTGATTTGTGTCTGTACTTGACAGATAACCACGGTAACTATCTAGGTTTGGCCGCACGCAATACTCAAATAACCGAATTGCGACTTTTTATTACCCGCCGTTATAGTATTTTCTCGTATCTGATCGTCGTGTGTTTTATCCTGGTGGCCGAATCCGCTTCGAAATGGGCATTGCGGGGTGCTGCGAAATAGATAGCCGTGACAATAATAATGGCGTTTTTGTTTGTGCGCACTTTCGAATATGGACTTGAAATGTTATCAAGAAAAAAAAATCGAAAAAAAGAGCTTTCGACGATTTATTTAAAACAAACTACTACTGGATATTTTAGTAACTTTTGTTGTTATAATATGAAAGTGCCAATCGATAAATAAAGCAAATGCCTGACGATGACATATGTACAAATAGCAAATAGCATAAATACTAAAATACTACCCACCCCCCCACCCCCACCCCACTTCATTATCCGCAATTATCGACTGTCCTAGACTGTCCTATTCAATAGAAGGAATTTTATGAAGTGATTTCGTCATTAGGTATACTGTCAAATAATTAAATTCATAAAATGATTACTTTGCAAAGCTTTGTGCAATTTTCACCGTATTTGTTACGCACTCGTATTCTTCTCCGCGCCGAGCAATTTTTCATTTTCAACAGGTACGCGAAAAATGTTACAATTACGAGTTCATAAGGCGGCATTATTTTTGCATCCGATACTTCAAACGCAAAACGCAAGCTCGGCTAAAAGCTCGGCGCGTATGGCCGAAGTTTTCGTTAAAAGCGCCGACCTCCACCGTAATAGATTGCTTTATCGCTGTAGTGTTTGTGCGCCATCGGTCGACATGTGACGGCACTGGAGTTGACATCGATACGTCCCTAATTAATCACCTAGCAGATCGTATCAGCCTTGTATTCATTTATAAGTACACTGCGCTACAAAAGCTTTGTTTGGCATTGTTATAATTAAATTGCTGAGTCCGTGCGTATGTCGAATCAGACGACCCGGGCGGAAGAACTACACGAGAAGAGCATTAGGGCACGGTGTTTGTGTTGAATACACAGACCTCTCACACTTTATGGTACATACAGAACATATTCGAATGTTTAATTGCACAAGGTACTGCGCGCAGGTTGACGTGAGCTTATTTACACACGCTGCGTGATTGTGAACGCATGCAAATATTTTATAATTGAAGGTACGCTGATTTTCAAACGCTATGTTTATTCATCAATTACCATCGACTTTTATTATAATATTCAGCAGTGATATTATTATGATTTTCATTGTTTTTGAAATTCATTACCGTACGTAATCGAATTTGTTCAGCGACATTACTTCCTCTACAAAATCAATTCCAATAACTTCAGCCCCAGTAGTGTCTAATTTTTGTGCAATATAACTGACGTAAAAACCCAAATTCCTACGTACTTATGAACTACTTCTTTTTAAGTGCTTGAGGTTTACACTGAGTACGCTATGATGACGATTCCTCCGCATTTTTTTGCAAACAAAGCATCAATAAACAAATATTTAAAGAACTGATGCGGGGAATCTAGTTCTACGATTTCTCATGTTAGGTTAGTGCTACCAAGAAACTCTTTGTCTGCATCCCGAGAAATTCAAGTTATTATTTTTTCATAGGATTTTTTGCCCTGATCAACACATTTTTGTACATAAGAAGAGGTTTATTGGTAAATCTTGGTTTGAGCCAACTGATTGTGCTGGAATCTTTCTGGGTATTTATGACCTTAGTGAATTATCAACGTGATTATCGAGGAGATTATTTTCAGCTATTGTTGGATCCAATTGCTAATTCTAACAGCTCATCATCATTCAATGGCCTATTTGTCTTCAAATCTTGCCGTCAACGACTCATTTCTAAAAATAAAATAATGGCATACTGCATCGAATGTGATACGCCCACAAAAATGGCCAAGGCAGTTTTTTTGAGTCGGGGAGGAACTTCCAGGACGTATGTCGACGCGAACCTTTTGTTTGTAGAAGATAGATCCTTAACTGGAACTATATACAGAAACGATTCTATTTCCACATGTTCTACCCTATGCTATGTTCATGGGCTAACATTTTATTTTAATGGTCACTGCATTTTTATTGCTTTTATCATTGCCTCGATCGTCGGCTCCCTGAAGATCTGATATATTTCTTCATTTGACATTCTTAAATATCCGTTTTCCATTTTCCTTCCTCCCAATATCTTCATTTCTCATCTGGTCAGTGTTTCCTGTGTTTTCTTGTTCAGTACGGATGTCCTTTCCAATTGTGTGTTTGTATCCTGGCCTCTTTCTGTTCTCACCATTTCGCTTCGTTCTTGATTTACTTGCAATCCGTGAGTGTGATTATACCACAATATTAATTCGAATATTTTTGTTTCGAGTCCTCTCCGTCGTATTTTATATTCTCTGCTTTTATTACTATTACATTATTAATATGTCCTCTTCCTCTTCCACGTCTTCATTTAGCATTTCGTGGAAATATTACCTCTACCATTCTTTGATTTTCTCGCCCTCACTTATCCAGTTGCATTCTTTATCTTTTATGTATACCATCTGGCTAAATCTTTGATTTCCTTTCTTTACTTCCCTATAAAAATTCCGTACTTCTTTCCCTTTGTAGTAGTTCTCTACCTCGTTGATCTTTTGTTCGTTTCTGGCTCTCATTTTCTGCCTGTTTATCCTTTTAACTTTCTCTCTTTGCTCTTTATATGTTTGCTTATGTTCTTCTCCTTGTGTTTGGATCTCTCTCATCCTTCGTTTATTACGATTATTACTATTACTATATTACTAAGAAAATTTCAATAGTTACCAATGTAACACATGGCACGTGGTTGTTCATATTTATTACATTTATCGCATATCTGTTGCCATTTTTTTTTTCATTCGAGATTATTTGCCTAATAGAATTTTTTACTTTGTTACCGGATGAGTGCACCGCGAGTTTTTTTTTACTATAAAGTTAGCTCAATTAGTATATACGTATCCTGTCCATATTATATTAAAGATTTGTTAAACAGTATTTCACAAAAATCTTTATTTATTCCACTATTATTTGATTCCAGATAAGAGACACAAAAGTGGTAAATATTTTTAGATTCGCATATAAAGCAGCTTGTAATACTCGATGAGTTAATATATTTTTAATACGACGTAAAATTTTAATAAATACAAATATTTTACTTTTGATATCGGCCCTCACCGTAATTTTATCCACGAACAAACAAAAATACATTTGTCGTACCTAAGCATTCAAGGCTTCAATACTGCAGTGGAAACGTAATCTAAATTCAAGGGCTTGTAGAGGTAATCAAGCGCTTAGTTATTTTACAAAATTGTGTTCCGGATTTACTTCTTTTCAATTTTAAACCCAGAATGAGGCCGTGTTGAACTTCAGTGCCATAATATAGCTACAAAGTCTCCCGGGATCTTCACGGATATTTACCATTTATTAGCCTATCCTTTTCTGTTTCACGTACACACGGACGCGAACTTCCTTCCTACGGTTTCTATTTGGGGAATTTGATATTTTGCAGTGCGATTATTTTGACCTCGATTAAATTCCTGGAATATTTAGTTCCGAAATCGTACACGTGCAGATTGCATCGTTAAACACGTGCATAGACTTAATAGGAATTCCATCATGCTTACGTTATTTCGTATAATGGTTTGTTTATAAATGTCCATTGTTTTCGGATTCGATGTTGTTTCACGTGGTTATTTTCGTGGCGCACTTTCGACGAAACGAAATTGTGGCATAGAGTTATTTATGTGTGTCGACAAAATAATTAATGCAATTCCTATTAATCATAAACTATTTGTTTGTCTTTGATCTCCTGTGACACTGTTTTAAATTAATATTAATAGTTTCCCTTAACAAGTTAATAGGCACTAATTAGGAAATAAACTTTCTTAAAACCTCAACATTTTTATAAACTGGTACTGTAATAATAGTCATGTACATACAATGTATTATTGTGATCATTAAATTTGAATCAAAATGTATTAATAATATTTTTAAATAATATTATTACCCGCATGCATGACATAATTACAATGTGCAGTTTTAATGAAAATGCCATATAAAAACCGTTCGTGGTCATTTCAGAAATGTAACGCGGCAACATTGCTTTTATTTTGATGCCAGACCGCTTAGAAAAAGATAAATATATCCCCTATAATTACATTTATAAATCCCTTTTTCAGCAAAGGTTGAACGAAATAAAGTTGTGCTTTAAACAGAAAGTCTAGTTGCTTTTATTGCGGTACAGAAAAGCTAAGATTTGCATCTTAAAATTCAATATAAAAAGTGCTTGCCTAGCACTTTATGTAGTTTTCCGCTTCCTCATTTTTATAAACGTGATTTATATTTCTTAATTCGCGAATGCATTAAAACATAAATAATGAAACCGGTAAGCCGCGCGCAAGCCCTGGAAAATTTAAATCCCGCAATTAAAATTCGCGCTTTTATCGAATTAAGCCCGCCCATTTCGGCGAGTTTGATCGCGTTCGCGGGGGGTGTCAATAAAATCTTATTTATTACGCGCGACTACGTAAATACGAGCGCGCAATTTTCGAGCAATTTCCTGGTAATAAGGAAGCACGCCGCGCGAGGCAAGTGCAGACTCGAACCTGGGATATTAAGAATGTGTAGGTACCTTCGGAAATAGAGGATGCCATAAATAGAAAAGAAGCTGCGAGATATGCGATTGAGGCTTTCGCTGAGAGGGGGTCACGAAATTGGTTATGACGTAAAGCTAGGAGTGTTTTCAGTTAGCGATCCGGGCCTATTCAGACCCGAGCCGATAATACGTGAGCTCCTTCGCATTCCTTCGGACCAATATACCCCCCCCCCCCCCCCCATCGTCTTTCAACGACAACGTTCACACTCCACCTTTAATATTTCAACGTAGGTTTAACGGCTCCGAAGAATTGTTCTGTATGTGTACCGTTTCCCTAAACATTAACTCAAAATACATATGCATGAAGTAAATTGACATTTTATAACAGATGATAACGCGTGCACCTGAATAAATTTTTGGATGGTGTATCCACTTTTAGTTGTACCAAATAAATGTTCCTTACAGTTACATTGGGAACGAGCCTGGAATGTTTGTCATCAATCGATGTTAATATCGAGCCGAGACATTTTACATTTTATCCTGAAACAGAAATGTTAACATTCTTCTACGAAAAAGTTAGTCCACATTCCTTATTTTTAGGCCATTTTTAATATGTTTATTAATTCAATGTATTGGTTTTATAGTTTGGATTACTTTTGATTTCGATTGATACAATTTCATTCGGATACGAAAGGAAGAGGCAGTGATCTTTAGACGAAAGTGAAAAGACTTCACATATAAAAACAGTAATACACAACACTGACACAAATCGATGGAACACGTTTATTACTGCAATAAGTGTCACAAGACATTAAAATCAGGAAGAATATAAAGTAATGTATAGAGATGTTAGGAATAGAATAAACGAAAAAGAAATATATATTAACTGTAACCAAATCAATACATAACCAGACAAAGGATTATAACCTACAACTGAGACAGACTTTAAAGAAACACGAAAACAACAAATTACTTTAAGTCGCTGTTAGTGCAACGAAGAAAGGTATAAACAGTGGGCTTCTGGCAGAGGAACAAGAAGTATGTATGATAAAAATAAAATAACTAATAAGTTATGTAACAAAAATTAAGAATGAAAGACCTCCTAGGCCTAGCAATTTTCGAGCAATTGATTTAGTACGTGGAGATACATTACTACAATGACGTCAAACTTAATTACGTTTTGTATTGAAATGAAAATACCTAATGCAACCTAATGGAAGGATCAAAACATACGGCTGTGGGATTTTTTACAAACGCGATTACGAAATGACGTAGGCATTTCACAGTTGCCCAGTTTTACTGGGTCTGCATTGAATAATTAGTCAAATATTATATTAGTTTATTTAATATAAGTCGATATTTTTATAAACTTGCAACGTCAAATGATTTGATTATAAGTACACTAACATATAACATATACTCATTTTTTTTATTATTTGCGTAATTGTAAATGTAAGACATGATCAAGAAATTCCAACCGCTTGCCAACATAATTTGTTCGTTGACGAAATTATAGTATTTATTAAAACTATTTTATACTACTACTTTATATAAACTTACTTTACTATACTTTATATAAACTTTGGACTTTTATGTAGAAAATTACAGTTTGGCTACTCGTAGTAATATTTATATATTACATGTTATCCAAAGTAAAATTGAATTTATTTTTATTTCTCTCATCTACCTCAATATCGTTCAATTTTGGCCAAAGGAAGTCAGTTAGTTCTGTAGCGCTCGCTGTTGATGGTGATGGTCTCACTAACGTCATTTTCAAAAAAGTACGGCCCAATGACGACGCCGGCCCAAAATCCGCACCAAACAGAAACTTTTTGTGGATGCATTTCCACCTGGTGAACCTCGTATGGGTCCCATATACAGCAATTTTGTTAACACAGCCATACATCCAAAAATGCGTCTCGTCCCTAAAGATTTTTTCGGCCAAAATTGGGACCCTCTTCCTACCGCTCCGAAGCCCAGTCAGCGAACAAACGGCGTTGTCTATGGTCATTAAGTTTGAGCTCCTGGGTCAGTTGAATCTTGTACGGGTGTAGGTCCAAGTCCCGACGCAAAATTCGCCAAGTTGAAGTCTGCGAAAGGCCAAGTTCTTGTGCACGGCGAGGAATTGACTGTCTCCGGTTCTCCTCTACACTTTCACGGACCGCGGCAAAGGTCTCGGCCGATCAGGCGTTTACCGAACCGCTTGTTTCGAATTCGACCACCGAACGTTGAAGAGTCGACTTTGAAGGCCCACCACGTTTGCCGTAAAATGGACGCAACGCACGCAACGTTTGCACTAACGATCACTCATTTTGATAATAAAGTTTTATCATTTGAATTAAAAAACCCATATAACTCGTAATGACGTTAAATGCTAGTCTAGTCAAAATTTACAAATATTACAATTTAATCATCCAAAACCTTAACGAAATATTTTTAGATGGTTCTAACTAACATTTTATTATATTGCGTAACCTACATAACGTCCCAAATGCAATTTTTTTTAACTATATGTGGTTTATACACATGTTTTTGAATTCAAGTCCACGCTATGACCGTCTCTAATAATTTGACGCAGTTCGTAGACGGCAGCAGCAGCAAGGTTTGTATTTTCTTCCACTCTATATAACAATATCAAAATGAAATATGTGCGTAGTTTTGTAATCGACAGCTATTGGAGATACTGTTAGAAGTAATATTACGAAAAATTATGGCGTAAGCTAGGCCAGCTGAGTAATTTGAGTATGTCGGCTTAAAATAATAGAACTTCATTGTACTACATTTCTTCTACTCAGAAACAAGCAAGCTGGCGCTATCGCGGTGGCAAGTAAATTTAAATTAAATTAATATTTGCGGTTTCGAGGGTAACAGGTATTTAAATTTAAAGATCGTTTATTCGATTTTAAAATAGTGATACAATGAAAATGTTATAAAACATCAGAAATATCAACATTACATCACAATTAAATATCGAATGTAAAAATTTTTAATTTATTAAAATATTGGAAGAGTTGTGTCGAATGGGGATTGGTTGAATTATTAAAATTATCATGTTCATAAAAAAATGTCGGAACTGCACGAGTGTCATAATTGTCAAGTGATTAAATTGCCCTCAATTGCAATGTACAAAATGCACATGATGGGTACCAAAATATAATTGACCCGTCTTCTACGAGTTAAAAAACAGGGGCAACATTTTGAATTGTAATTTTTTCCATTTTGCTACAATATTTGAACATTTCGGCATTATTTGATTGTAAGAAAAACTTATTGTTGGTTTTTGAATTTTTAAAAATGTTATACTCGGTATTATTTAATAAGGGAATAGTTCATTTGCAAATGTTAAACATTGCTAAATTTTATTTTCATATTTTATTTATATATATCAGTCTTTACGGGGGGGGATGCGAATTTTTAATAATTTTCTAATATTCAATTCTCATTTTTGTAAATTTTTGTTGGAAATTTAATTTAGCAAATATTTTTTTGTTTTATTGATATTTTTTGAAGTTTGGTGGCATTTTTTGAATAACATTCTTATAGCTAAATATTAAGTTAACTATTTTCCGCCCAATTTTATTTTACTTATATACTAGTCAGAATGTAGGCATCCTTGGAAGGGGACAGAAATAAAATACAAATTAGCAAAGAAATCGATTTTTAATTTTTCTGCTTTACATTTTAAGAAAATCTGCACTGATCTTTCTTATACTTGCTTTTACTTATAAAAGTTGTAAAAGAATAGGCAATACTTCAACCGGAAGTGATGCTTTACTCTTATAACATATTTCCATGTCTCGAAAACTGTACATATTATCAAAAAATTATACGATAGTTGTGGATATTGATATTTTAAACAACTGTTATTTGAAAAGTGCTTTCGAAAGCATAACTAAGTATAAGAAAGTTCTGTGCGGGCCACTGCAGTTTTTTTAGTTTGTTCGCACTATCAGTGGAGCAAATGTATATTGCTTGGGTTGATACGAGTTTAGAATATCAAAAATGTCAAATATCAAAAAAATCTATTATTATAATCTAATTCGTTTGCATTTTCTATTAATTTATTAATGCAAAGTATAATTATGTAGGCTTAGGATGTACATTAAAAAATGTACAGTTCTTTTTGCAATAAATGGACTATATACTCGTAATGACGTTAAATGCTAGTCTTGTCAAAATTAAAAAATTTAAAAAATCTATATACTACACAGTATACTCTACTTACCTACATATTCAGCAAACTGGCGCTATCGTGATGACCAGTACATTTTTCGAAATAACTTTTCAAATGAAAGTGGTTTACAATTTCAATATCCTTCAGCTATAACTTACAAGAACCATTTTTTCAATAACTAAACCAAATCTTGATAGATTGCTTTAAATCTTAAGTTTAAAGGTTTGGCTGCAATAGGTTGGGCGTTAGATCGCGAGCAGACACACAAACCACGTTCAGTGCAATGTTTAACATTTATTTATTTTCCTGGTTATTTTCTAAGACTGGGTGCATAAATTTATTCACCATCAACGCTGAAGTTACTAATAATTTTTATGTTTGCAACGCAGCAGTTTTTTTAATGATTGTATAGTAAAATGTATTTTTCAGTAATTGTACTGTTAAGGAGGCGATTTGTATTATGACAATAACATAATTAACTTCGTGGTCACGATGGACGTCATCGTTGGCATTTCTTATGCGGTTGATGTAATACATCCACTGTTAATTTTTTTTTATTTCAAATATTCCGTTAATGTTTAATATACATGATTATTTTTTAAACGAAATTTGTATTTGTATTTGTTTATTTTTTGTGACTTAATAGTTTTGTAATACACTGAACTTGATGGACACTGTACAAAGCAAAACGGAGCAATCCACCTAGTCCTAGTCTATTTTGAAGAAATATCCAAATAAGACGTTATTTTTTACATGCTGTGTATTATGAAAATATAAATAACAATCCATACTTATAATTTGTGTTAAATATAAACGGCGTTGCTACGGCGAAAATAAAAAATAAACGAATCAAAGCATCTCCGAGAAATATATACAATAATACAAGTAATTGAACTTACGTTTTAAGAGAAAAATGTTCCTTTGTGATCGGAAAGAAAGACTATCCAGTCAAACCTGGGAAGAAGATGAGCAGATAATGATGATACGCTCAATCTGCTGCACCAATCAGTTCTAGCGTCGAATCCTTCCTTTGGTTCATTTGTACATATTCTTTCTTATTGCAGAGACTTTATATCTTGCTACAAAAAGAACCAAACTGCACTTCCCCGGCATTACTTTTATGTGCAGTACACGAAAGTTTCAATCGGTAGATTTTATATTTCTATACTGCGATCTTAGTTGAACGTGATAAACGCGAGGGAATATTGCTATACGATCATCGTGCGTCAGTTCCATTCGAAACGAACGCAAATAAAATATTAATAATTAAGGTTTACTCGTTATAAAATATTCAAAGTATTTATATGAATGTTCGATTTTTCATTCCGCGACCGGTATTGACGTTGCGCAGTTTAATTGGCTACATTAATAAAACTTAACGAGTAAATTGAAATTCTGCACGGCGATGTATTATATACAATAATGTAATGGACGAGTAGCATTGCAAAAGAAGTTAATTTAATATTTTCCGAATGAAACGGAATTCAAACGAGAAAATTAAATTCTACAATTCAGCAGTTTTATTCGAACAATTTATTAATTACAGTAACAATTCTGTATGGCGAATTCATTCAAATTTCCATTCATAGATCCCCAATTAAATTTAAACAAACAGCTAATTTGCAAAAACGATTGCTTTATTTACATATCTGAATTATTCATATTTTCGCGGTGCGTTAATTATATGATACAAACCGTTCGATGTACCGCGCGCCGTTGTAAAAATCCAAAGTGATTTGAACAATGAAACGCATGAACATTAAAAGCACGAAGAGGAAAACAATTTGCACACTTGAATTTGTATTCATTAATGCGGACTCTGCAGCTAATTGCTGTGCTCCGAGCAGAAGTAAAACACACGGAGTCTTTTAATTAAAGTCGGGAACCCCCTAAAAAGATTTAAGTGCCGCAATGAACGTTCGGACGACTGACACAATAGCACTATTAATAATACGTCACGTGAACTTTTGGTAAGAGGCATGAAGGGCTGATCCGTTTTTAATACCTAATTATTTAGGTTTGTTATCGTAGATTTTGTATTTTGTCGGTGGATTTCGGATAATCCGGAGCACGAGGTCCGCCGCCTGCCAAAGCTTATGTCGAATGGTAAATAAATTGCGGGCGCGATTCGAGTTAGGGTTGGTGCCAATTGGGACCCTCACCTGATGCAGTGTTCCCCAAGGCTCAGAGGTGGGACTCCGATAAGCCCCATTCCCACATCGAACAGCGAACTGTTTTATTTTCTAATTTTCTTCTACTGTGTATATCGACGTGTGCAACTGCACGAAGTATTCAAATTGTTAACGTTACGTCTTAGAGTACACAAACATATAGAGGAATAAATACATTTTATATTAATATATGCTGGCACTATATTAATTAATTCAGCTGTCAAATATACGAAGTTTATTTGTAGAAATTGTGTCAAAATTTCCTAATTTCGTATGAAAAACTAAGTAAATTCCGCTTAAAAGTAATTGCAATAAACAATAACCAGAGCAAAATCGCCATTGGAGTTAACCATTAGTTGTATTAAAATTTATTAAATCAATTTATTCGCACGTAACGAAACTTATTGATATTTCCATTAGCGATGGATCAGCACGTATAATTAGATTTCTCCACAGCATTTAAATAATACAATATTCTGATTATCTTTATTTTTATTTTATTTTATTTTGAATTCTTCTCAATTGGATTTGTAAATACATACAGAACGCTTTATTACTTGCTAGTACACTGTACTGATGTACACAACGAATGTCAGTATCATGCGATATTTTTCAATTTATCGTTTGGAATAAATTCGGTCATAAATACACGATCTAACGATAGATAAAAAATCCGTATTTCGATGTTATCGAAATGTTTATGGCAAGGCTTGATTTCTGAGTGAATTGGTGCCACCACTGATCAAAGTTAACAAAATTCCTGGAGAAATTTTATTCTTTGTATACTTACATATATAAATACATTGATTTTTCTACGCAATTAAAAAAAAAAGAAAACAAAGATCCACATGAAAGAAATTTACAACCGGTGAACATATCGGTACAGTTGACTATTCCACATTTTTTGATTTTATTAGATCACAAGACAATATAATTTTAGTCATAACTTGGTGAAAAAATCGTGAAATTATCTGCCAACGTTATGTTATATGGATCTTTACTGCAAGATTTAATTTTTTTTAATTTCTTTTAATGTTGGATTCTCGCACTGTATTTTTTTTTCTTTTTTCCAGTGCATCATGTGGCTGAAAATTCTGCTGAGCGTCCTCTACTCACGCGCATCTGCGATGAATCCCAGAGGTAAGTGCATTCCATCTATATAAAAATTCACGTCCAAGTTTTTTATTTACTACACGTGTTTTTAATTCATTATTTCGCTCGCGCATTAGCTTCAATTTGTAATGCAACAAAATCCTTCTCATTAAATGAATTTACTAAAGTAATCGTACCATGATTTCCCGTAATAATTGCTTTCAGGACGCCGCGTTTTACCGCGGGCATGAATTTTAATTATTTATTTCCTCGACGCACTTTGTTGTTGCAGTCAGTTTTATAATAATTAATTAATAATAAATATTCTTGTAGAGTAGCTTTTCGCTAGGAAAAATCTTACAATAAATGAATTTTAATTACGCACATAGATGCGGAGCTTTGATAATAACCAACTAATATAAACATAACAGGCGGGCGGCTGGTGTGTTGCTTCCACCAGATGTTTTTAGTTTACATAGAACATGTCGGCGTCGTTCTATTGTAAAATCTTTGATTAATGCAAAAATATAAGACATTTAGTAACACACATGACGTCGAATTCATCGTCGAACATTTTTGTTTGGTGGTTGGTGTAATGGAAATGTAATGGTGTACATCAAAGTTCCCGATAGGTTAATTTAAATGTAGTGCTTCATATTGTACTAAATACTGAGATCATGGTTTTAAATGAGGCGTTCGAAATTTTGTAGCGTACGTGGAAACCAAATTTGATTTATTGGACGAAGATCGTTTACGAACTTGATGCCCGGTTTCACAAACGCTAATCGGTCGTTAACGGTTTGTTAACAACTCGTCAAAATTTTGACGATTCGTTAAGAAGTCTTTAATCAATCGTCAAATATTTGACGATTGATTGCCTTGACGAACCGTTAAAAGTAAAATTACCATTGTTTTGGATTTCACAGACAATAACGAGTCTTTAAAGGCTTGTTAACTAATTCACCACTTGACAATCGTTTGTGAAACCGGGCATTAGTCTTTTGTGTAGATAATTACATGTCATGTACAGTTGGTTTCAATGAAATCGAGTACAGTTTTTTTCAGTGGAGTAAATCAGTACTGTCGATGTCATAATAACAAATAAAATGTCAAAGTTGAGCGAACCTGACAAAATTTTGATTCTCTCTAAATTAGAAGAAGGTTGGTCTATTAGAGCAGTAGCGCGGCATTACCATTTTGCGAAAAGTACCGTCCAAAGGGTAAAAAGCAGATGGGAACATGACGAGACCATTGCAACAGGGGCCAGGGCGTCGAAAAATTTCCACCGTCGAAGAAGATGAAGCCTTATTAAATCATGTCAGGGAAAATCCCTTTGATGTAGCGAGAGAGGCCAGTTTGGCAACTAATTTTCCTGGCTCACGAGCTACAAGAAGCCCCGACATAAACCCGATTGAGAATGTTTGGGGTTTACTTGTTAAAAAAATTTACAGTAGAAACTTTTTCCCTCAAAATACCAACCAACTGTAGGAAGCTGTTCAAGAATAGTGGGAAGAATTAAGTCACGATGAAAATCTATGGCTTACTTTAATCGGTTCTATGCCTAGAAGACTTGAAAAGGTGCTTCAAGCAAATGGGGCTATAACAAAATATTAAGTATTCGTTTATGGTTCCGTGTTTTTAATAAAAATTATATGATTAATTCATTATCTTATTGTTTTCACTTGGTTGCAATTTCAGCTTATATATAGTTCCTTTTAATAAATCTGGTACCTATACATGTATTTGATTTTCTGAAAGCTATGGGCATTTGTTGCCATATGACATAAAATATAACCTAAATCCAAACAGACAATTTTACATTGTAAAAAAAATTCAAAATCGTGTCTACTGATTTATGAAGTATACTCGATTTTTTTGAAACCAAATGTACTTTAGAATATTTACACAAGAAACTGCTTTGTTATTATTATTATTATATTATATATTGAGCTTCCATAAAATGTAAACCTCTGCTGAAATTTCAACTTTAAGCTTCCCAATAACGTCTCATTTAAAATTAGGTTTTCAATGAAATATCTGCCTGCGAGCTTTGTCATCCTGTAACTAATATGGCTGAGTCTTCAATTCAGCTGTCAGTTGTGATTTACCAACTTTGTATATCAGTCTAATTAATTTTGAGTGCCCTAACTGATTGCTTGCGTGTTGAAATTTCATTACACAATTGTTTAGTTTGAAAGACAAAATAGGCACTACATATTTTTCACCACAGGAAATATTTGACATCACCTGATGTGCTGAAACATATGTAGTGTCTACATTATATCTTTGAAACTAAACAATTGTATTTGTGTGTCATAGCATAGCATAAGCTACATATACGTATGCTGAAATCCTAGTGTTTGTTTTCCTTGAGCTACCCTCTTTTGAAAAACAGGACTCTAGTGCAGAACTAAGTGATAGCAACGATAAAATTTTTAAAATTAACGATGCCTCAGTTCGTGGACGATTCCATCAGCATGAGTTGAATGATTGGGCACGAGATTCGGGGTTATTGAAAAAGGTTTGACTGAACGAGAAAAATTTGCTTGAAACAGGAGTAACGATGGCTTGTATATTCCCATACATACATCGTCCCACAGAGCTTTTGGGATTTCCAAATTATAACACTACTGAATGGCGACTGTTCATCGACAGTTCAAAGCAGAGCTTGAAATGTATACTCCTCCACAATGGCAATTTGGTGCAGTCCCAATTGTTTTCGTGAAGAATACACAAAGAAAGTCCTTGCAGTATCACAGGTGCGATTGGATCATCTCTATTGATCATAAATGATCTCTTCTTTCTTGCCCACAAAGTACCTATTTTTTGTATGTATGGAACTGCAGAGCTCGCGAGAAACATGGGGTGGAATCGAATTGATCTCGAAGATTTCAGCTCAAACCTGGAGCCCCAAGCATTCTATATGTTAACTGATAGTTGCAACATCTGCACATAAAACTGGGTCTCACGAAGTATTTCTTTGCCAACTGAGGAGAACTGTTTCAAGTATCTTATCTCCACTGCATTTCTCACCGTACGTTTGAAAAGATAATGGCCGGTCTAATTGACCGTCCACAGATTCAGCAGCTCATTAAATATGAACATTTTTTCAAGGAATTTCTTGGAAATAAACCTGCCACTACTTGCAACGTAATTGTCCAGAAACTCTTGGAGAGCTTCGAAATGCTTGAATGGAAAATGAGTATGAAGGTGCATTTTCTGCATAGCTTGGTGCGATCTGTGGTTAGCAAGGCGGGCAAGGCATTATAAGTAAACAACAAATGGACCATGAAAACAAAACACCTTGCATCTAAACTAATGACGGGATGTGTGTTTGGTCACAAATTTGAGGATATTTCATTCTTTGTGCCTTATGCGTGCCTCGTATAATTTTGAAACATTCCGAGGTTCCACATCGTTATGTTCAAACTTTATGGGTGCATTTGTTTTGAAGAGTGAAAAACTATATTCATGCAGTCAGTAACTTAAAAATTGCTTAATTCCTTAATTCAAAAAAAAGAGCACGAGTATTAAAAAATTTTTGACGAATAAATTAAAGCTATGACAACCCAATAGAATCCAAACCAACCCAATCCAAACTAATCCAACCCACATACACATTCAACTGTAATTTCGTCAATGTTAATTTACCGCTAACAATCCAAGACACCACTCACGATATTCATTGATATCAGTGTAAACTTTTTAAACTATTTGTCTTCTGCACCAAGTACCCTACACTATTAACCTATTTGCAATCATTTTAAACGATTGAACCAGAACCAGATTTCATTTTCTCGTAAGAAGATAATACAGGAGAAATCCCTTAGAATTCAAAGTCGACAGTTAAAGAGTCACAAGAATAAAGCTTAAAATCTGACTGTAATAAACTTATTCGTATCCACGGAACAGGCTGAGAATGAAAACGGGGAAGAGATGGACGAAATAAAATTTTGTAAAAAAAAAAACGAGATATGAATCAGTGCAGCTATTAGGGGATTTTAACGTACTAATAGGAAAAAGGTTGGGGAAATAGTTGGAATATTCTCGGGATACAATACACTAGCTCTAGTAGTAGTAAACGCGAAATTTCAGCATAGAAATGAAAATAATTTTAGTACCAGAAAAATATAATTGCCCACATTATAGTAACCAGGAAAGTGGTGGCATTACACCATTACAATAAAACAAAAAATAACAAGCATTATAAGAAAGTGTATACCAAAAACAAAAATGCTCATCAGGTTATAAAGAACCTGAGAACAGACCATCAGAATGGACATGTTTTTCAGGATGTATAAGAAAATTTGAAGTATGTAAAAGGTTGTTTAAAACAGGCTGTAGAAACACATATAGGAAAGATAACAGAAGAGAGGATGATTCCTAGAACAATTAAAATATGACCAAGATGAAAAGCTATGATGAATAGGATAAAAATAGTATCATGACCTGAGACAGAAGTGCGCAAATACCGTTGATAAAGTAAAATAGGATTGGATGAATGATCAAAGAGATAGAAAACGAAGGTGGAAATAAATACTCTAAGAAATTCGATGAAACGATAGACAAGATAAAGATAAATAGAATTCAACATGACAGCTTTGGGGCAAACGATAACATGAAATATTAGGGTGTAATCATTGAAAAGGTATATGGGACCGATCGAAGTGAAACAAAGGATACAGCTCCCAAATACAGCTTTGCACAGCCGAAAACGTTTGGCAACAAAGCGATAACAACGCAAACGAAAACTAAGATGTACAAGACGTTTATACGACCCATACTGCATCGAAACCCTGACCTTGAAAACTGCAAACAGAAAAGGCTACCGATTCGATAAAGAAAGATATCGAGGCTGGTATTGGGAGGAGCGGAATTGATGGAGAGCATAGAAGGAAAACTAAAAGGGAAATAATGGAAGACTCGAACGGGGATCTATAATTTTGTAGAAGACTAAGGCTGATTACTAATGGGAGGTATAAAAATGTTAATGATTTTTTGCCCTATACTCGAAATATATGACATTGTTAAATGCTTGTCAAGTCAAATTGATCTGACGGGATGCTATGTAAAAAATTAAATGACAAAGAAATTAGTACAACGTTGGCAATCATCTAAACTGGAAACTCAAATTCTTGTGGTGTGAATAATATTTTTAATAATAGCTTTGCAAAAGTTTCAGTTTTCCAAATGTTTGGTTTATATACATTTTTACAATCCCTGTACTTGTAGTTGATATTTTAAACTATTTTCGAGTTGTTGTCATTATTGATATATAAATTATTTTATTTTACAATACTACATACTCATTATCATTCGCACGTAACTAGATACACTAATTTTGTATATTCGCTACTTATATTTGTTCACCTGTTTGCAATCTCACTGATGTTGATTAGTAATTACCTACTAACAAGATGTAAACAGCCTATATATTAATTAGCATCTAATTTTTAAATGTATTGCCCGTAAGAATTTCCGGTGACTACGAATTTAACACAAAATTATATTCAACGAACGACATTTTCGGTTTTTCGAAATCGAAACGCAATTAAGATTTTCACGTCGGGTATAACATCCGAATATATTCTATGCGCGCGATGCACACGTCCATCACAACGGCGGATTTAGAATAATTCAATCCATTAAATGCGATTTCCGTTATCCGAAAGGGTTAGGATTACGAACGAGAATCTATCATAGATGGCGCTGAATCTCCGCGTCAAATGAACTGTGAACTGCTGGCCATTGTCCAGTTCATTTGTTTCACATCTACTCCCATTCATCATCGGGGCTGGGACGGTGGCTAATGCCGGATAACGCATGCGTTGGTGTATAGCGCCGCGTCGTCTGGAAAATTGAGAAAGCTATCAATTTTATGCATCTTACACCGGGCAATGGAATTATTACAATATGAATAGGACCGTGAAGGTGTAGATTATGGAGATTTGCATAGTCTGGATAGACTACCGCTAAATCCGATATAGCGGGCCATTCGGCTAAAATACGACCCCGCACTTGCGGGTAAGCAATTTTTTACGGTGTCTTAGGGGATTATTTTTTTCGATATTGGGGATCCATATCGTAAAAAAGATTAAATATTGTGAGTGAAGCGACGCGTATTATATGTGTCATATATTTAAGGAAATATTCCGTGTCTTATTATAGCAAATAACTGTAAAGTCAAATATAAACTAAATAGATGCAGTTTTGGAAAGCTCGACAATATTAAATTAATCAGCAACCGTTAATTTGTACATAAATTTATTTTTATCGTTATTCATTTTAGTAGTTCTTGGAGTTAAACCTTTATTTGAACTTTTGGATAATAACTACCTAAAAAAATTTTACTTTAAATATCACACATTATGTCAACAATATGATGATCGAGCTTTAACGTTAATTATTATTATTGATTGCGTCGTTAACCAAGCAGTGCATGTCCTACGTTTAAAAACACCATTGTTAGCTAAAACACTGACCCAACACGGCATCCATTGAACAGGACCTCCACAGAATGTTAACTCCGCGTCTGCAGGCCGACGTGATGGAAATATAATGTTATTATCTTTACACCGTTAACTACTAATTCTATTTCGCGTAACTTCATTAACTTTAATGTGATTCCATATAGACTGCAATTTTTATTTATCATTTTTAGTCAAACACATTAATTTTAATTACCGTTTTAATTACAATATTTAATTTGCCGGCACAATGTTTACTTTATGAACTACTGATGAATTGACTTTGTGTTTTAAAATAATTCCATTTACTAATTAAACGGTAACGCAAATTTCCGTAATTGTGAATGTATCCGAAAAAAGGACTGGTCAAAAATGTTGTGGACGAATTCCAATTTTTGTTTGTACGTTCGTATTTATTAAATTAATATTGTCAATGATTAATTAATCAGGTTTTAGGTAAATAATAAATTGTCGGATTTGTATATTTTACGTATATGTTGATATGTGTGGATATTAAAAATCTTTGTTTGGTTGTGCTTACCTGATTGAGTTTAACGTTTAACTTGTTGAGGCTGATAACGATATATTTTTTGAAACTCAATTATCTATTTGTACATTTCGCTCTGACGTTGCTGGGATTTTACAAAAAAAATTATGAATCTGGGATAAATACTGGTGGGATATCTGAGCATTAAAATAAATAATTGGAAATAGTTAGTTGAACATGTTATATATGAGAGGATTAGGAAAATGACATTAAAAGAAAAATCAACAAAGTTTTTAAGTGAGAAAATAAGGAATTAACTGATAAGGTGAACCACTTAAATTTATGCAGGATGTGTATTGCGATGCTTATTATGAGCTTGATCCCTAGAGTTTCAGGAGTACCAAGAAATGAATGAATAAAAACATATTACATCGATCTCTTTAACATTAAAATAAATAGTGAGAGAATGTTAAATAAACGAGGGCACAATTATATACTTAAAATAAATTGGTCATTGGTTGACTGTATTATCGATTGGTTTCGTATATTGGTATCGCCGAATAGAACAGACACAAACATGACATACATTGATTGTCTGATCGTTAGTTATGTATTTGTCAGGTGTGGAAATTAAATTTGGCATGTTCTTCAAAACATTACGTAGAAAAATATCGTTGTTATGTATTATTTAAAACAAATGTATCCGAGGAAAACCAATCCACGCGCAATTACCAACACAATTAAGTAAATTTGCCCCGTCGTTAATTGGAGCCATCCGGGCCGTTTGTACAAAATTAATAAGAGTGCATAAAATGTGAACCAGGAGAATTTTTCGTAATTACATGGCACAAGTTCATTGCGTGGTATGAAAGTGCACATTAACCTACTTGTTGTCATGCATATTACAAAGATAGATCGATACGAGACCGGGTAGCTTGCAATTTGTATTCGCAGATTGATGGCCACGCACGCATTTTACTATCTACGTTGGCAGTGGCAAAGCCGGAATGGCAAACGCGCGGCTGTGAAGGCTTTGAATTATAAAAGTCATCTATCTCCTGCAACTATAAACGCATAACTTATTTTCTTGATTATGTAGCAATATTTTCGCGGGCAAGTTGATAGATGAAATGGTCAGGATTAATTTCGGGGGTGATTTATTTCGGACATCAATCCACCAAACGTTATTTCCGGTAATATTGATATTTTTCAAATTTCGCGATGGTTTCGTTTCGTTTCGTTTCGTTGCATTGTCGTCATTTTCTAGAATGGAATCGACTGCTTTATTGTTCTTCTCCATATATCTGACGAGTTAATACTAGATTTGCTGTATCTACAATTATACTTGCTGTCTTCATATTTACCTTTATCTTCGTTTTTAGAGAGGGAATCGACTCCAATTCGTCTTTATACATCAACTGCAAAAAACTTGCAATTTATATAATAATTTTTTAGTTTGTGGAAGAAATTCATGTTATATTAAATATTTATTCAAATAAAATTTTGTTCACAAAGGTGATCATGAGCATTAAATTTCAATACACCTTTTATATTACTCATGTCCCCAACAATAAATAAAGCGCGTTAAAAGCGTTATTCAATAGTGATTATTTTTTTTTAATATCGAATTATTCCTTACCGAATTGCAGTACTGTTTTTCTAAACCCCACAAGGCTACAAACACATCAACATTCATCAGCAGCAAATTCTCCAATACTGCAAAAGTTCATAATTTATGTATTCAATTTATAAATTGGACGTGAACAATCAATACTACGAACGTAATTACACATTTTAATGAATTAATATTTAATTAGTTGTTTGCACAAATTGAATAACAATATTACTCATTGCCGGTTATTAGGAATGTTCAATACTAATTCTTGAAAATTGAAAACTTTGAGTTACACAATCTTAATATTACACCCTCTTTTAATAAATGTTATTTATTCTTTACCACTTTTATTACAATCATGATAAGTAATTTAGTAATGAGACTTATCCATATAATTTTTTCATAACTTACATGTTTGATATAATATTCATGGACCCTTCGTGGTGAATGATTTCATTCCGTTGTACACGTGATCAGTTCCAAATTGCCCAATCGGCTGTGAACGTAAATATTTTTTAATTCATGGCTGCTCCAAATAACAAAAGATTAACTCTTGGAGAAAACAACGATCACTTTGTGTGAAAAACAGGGTCGATGGGTTCCAATAAGTAAGGGCAACAACAACTGCTGTTGAATTCATTCCACGTTGCCACTTGTGGTCATATTGGCGCTGGGGAACAAGCTAAGGCTTAAAGAACGTGGCCAGAAAATGCCGTTAAATTGTTATTTTGCCAAACTCTCACATCATATTTAAGATGAATGTTTGCAAAGTTAAAGATGGCGAGTTGCAACTATGCGATAGGTGGGCCTCCCCAGCTTTTTATATTCCCCATGCAACTCCTAAAATAGTATCCATATTTATATAAAAAATCGTATCAGGATAAAAAGCTGGTCCTGCAAACTGTTCATCTATTTCTTCCTCGGTCATATTAAATTTTTTGTACATGCTCTGAAATTGCAAACGGACTGCGGCCTCGGCTCCATCCTTTACCCCAAGATAACTGATTTATTGCTAGTTGTATGTGTGCTATCTTAGGTAATTGTCACTTAATGATGGTATTTTCTTATTGAGTTTTTTTTAATGGAAACCCTAATTTTTATGATGAATTTGGAGAAAGCATGACATTGGAAGACCAGATCATTATTTAACATTTTAACAAAATTTATATTGTAGTTTGAAATTTTCGAGATAATTGTTTTTAAAGTTTTAAAACAAAAATCTAAGAACATTCAAGAGTTCCAAGTTGTAATAAAAAAAATAGCAACGTAAGAATTGACGCAGCGTTAAAATTGTGACAGTTCTGCATCTGTTTTTATTGTGTTTTTTATGTAATTAAGTAAATAATGAGATGGTACACTTGACTGAACAAGAATGAATTGAAAGTTTACTATAGAGGTGATGTGGTGAATGTACTAGTAGACAACAAGAGATTTGTGAACTATTCAATAACAAATATCCTGATAACGGACCTATCACAAGAGTCACAGTTTCCAAAATAGAAGAAAATTTTCTGAACTCGGACTGTGCAGCAACGTCAAAAAACCAAAATTCAGCGGTTATAAATCTATTCATAACTTCTGAGAAATAATTAGCTATTTCTTGTCAACTAAATTTCAAATTTAATTTTTTGCAAATCGGTGAAAACGAAAAACGCGAAAAAAATTTTCAACACGACTTTTTGTCTTACTATATTACATTCTATTGTCTCCCACATGCACGATTTATTGCCCCCCACACGTTCCAAATTCGGTATCCAAATTCATTACTCAAAATCGAACTACATTTTTTGTTAGTTACTGGAGTACTGGATTACTTTGGAGCAAAATTAAGGTTCACATTGAAGCGAAACAGTCGCCACTTGAAAATCGAAAATCTTATTGGTTTGCAGTAAAATAAGGATTATGGGTTTTAGCAAAAGTAATTTTAAAAATAAATTATTTGGGACGTATCTATGTGAGAAGGTTTCTTCTCCTATTGCAATTTCTTTTTAAAATCCTGACGCACCTTTTGATTAAGACTCCCTGGAATTATTTTAGATGATGGTAGTGTTGGGTTGCAGCGCAACTAAGGTTAAAATATTTGGAACGTATTTATTCGTGCAAGTTTTTTTACAAAATTCATATACATTTTTTTTAATTAAGACTGAGATTTTTTTAGATTTTTAATAGACGTGGAGCTAAATTAAGAATTGGGTTGGCGCAAAAGTATATTATATTATCTGGAACGTATTTATGCTTGAGGGGGACTCTCAAGCTCCTCCTTCGCAAGCCTTTCATACAAAATTGATACAATTTTTGTTTGATTAAGGCTCCCTGGGAGTTGCAATGGGTGGGGGCAAAAGTAAGTCACATTTTTACGGATGTATTTGTACTCATACCCCGCAAGTATTTTTTTAGAAAATCCTAAAAGAATGTCTTGATTAAGACTTCCTGAGATTATTTTAGATCTTCAATGGACGTGGAGTTAAATTACGTGTTGGGTTGGAACAAAGTAAGTTTATAATAGAGAGCCTCTGAAAGGTTTTTTTACAAAATACATACAATCTTGACCTGATATTTTAGATTTTTAATGGATGTGGAACAAAAATAAGGTTTGCGTTGGTTTGGGTTGGGTTAATTAAATATAGTTCGTCCAACAATCGAAGCAGGTACCGATTTAGAGATTCGCCACATCACATCAATATTAAAATTTCAATTTCAATAAAATATCGCACCATTATTTACTTAATAAGTAAATTACTTCCTGGTCATGAGTCGTCAAAACTAAGTTCAAGATTTCAAAGCCAGTCAATGTGTTTCTCCTATTGTGGCCAAGTACTCCATACGAAACTGTATCTGGTCGTGCATACGTTTTGGTAATATCTAAACCTGAAACCAAAAACTCTTATAATCCAAACTTAAAGTATATAAGTAAACGAAGCAATAACAATTAAAAAAACAAACCTAATCTAAATGTAACACTAAAATTATAAATCTTAATACCAGATATGTACATAAAGCATGAAAGCTGCACTAACCCAATCTCCTAATCGAGCAACAAGCACGCTCAACTATAGTATTCTTCGATAATCGTAACATACTTTTCGAATGACAATGATATCTAAATTACCATCAAGTATAACTCATTCTTAATTATGTATGTTATATTGTGGGACATGAAACGTGGTCGCCAGGAATTTAGTAGGCGATGTGTTTCAGTGATTATTCTCTTTCTATAATTGTACGTAGTACATTAATATATCTTCAAAGCTGCAACTTCAGCTTTCTTATCTATTGACTTCTTTCTTCTACCTCGTGGAAACTAAATTTACTCATTCATTCTTTAATAAAGAAGATTGTAATATATAAATGTAGATGTCGAAAGAAATTCTGATGCCAACATATTTTGAAGCAATAACACTATATAACATACATTCTAATTTCAATTGCCATAAAATCAGTTAGATTTTCTATAATTTTTGAGCTGTTTTCAACTGTCTAAACAGAACATATAACACTTTTATAGCCTCTTGTAGGTCCTATCGATTAAAGGCAGGGATTTGTTCAAAGAAACATTGAATGCAACACAGGTCTACTAAATGAGTCAAAATAAAGTGTTTATTGAAAATTCTCAACCTTTGTAAGCTTCATTAAGCAATCATTATCCGTTTAATTTAATTGGTCTAAGCAATCTAACTTAGAGGTGGCGTTGGGTTAAATCGCAACATCTGATTTTTTATAAAATAAATTATAAAAAATTAACACATGAATTTGCATTGTCAACGCGTTTATGCCAAAACTAATTTCCAGTCACAATGGTATTTTATGAATAGGCAAATACAACTGTAAAATTATCGAAATGAATCGAAATAATGGCGTAATACGAATCGTGTAGACCTCACCATATGGATACCAAATTTAATGTGGGAAACAGTAGTCATATTTGAACATAATTTTAAACCATTAAATACATTTATGCCCGATTTCACAAACGCTAATCGGTCGTTAACGGCTTGTTAACGAATCGTCAAAAGTTTCCCGATTCGTTATCGAGTCTTTAATCCATCGTCAACTATTTGATGGTGGACAGGTCAAATACATTTGGTATTTGACGATAGATTAAAGACTGGGTAACGAATCGGCAAACTGTTGATTATTCGTTAACAAGCCGTTAACGACCGATTAGCGTTTGTGAAACCGGGCATTAAACTGTTAGGAATACGTAAATGTTTTGGCTCAAGTTCGTGCATTTTATATGAGTTAACTATGGAACGATAATACAATAATTCTATAGTCGCATATGTGCACCGTCGATTATTACAATTCATAATTACCAGGCACACGATACTGAACTGTTTTCCGCAACATAGCCAACTAGATGAATCTTTTAACTGCAACTGCAATATTTAGCACAGCATAACAATTCAATCAGAATTTCCATTAATTATTACTTATTAAAATTTCAGCGTGTTATGTCACGTCAACTGTCTTAACTGCAACGGACGCTTGGCAATTATATGTTGTGAACTTGGTCGTGATTGGTGATTAGCAAAGTTGAAATGTATGGAATGTAGTTAACTCAAAGCTCAATTTCGCATTTTTAAATATTATTGTCAGTCTACGAATTGCAGCGACATCAAGCTCGCCAAAGTTAAATTGAATACAAATAATTTCAGCACAATGAATGTTAGTTTATAAGTCAATTTTTTCTGTAGGTTAATAAATTTTTGCATTCATTCGGTTATAATTTCATAACAGGTAAATTGGTCGTTTTACGATTTCGTTCTGACCCTGTGCGACTTGGGCTTAGAACACAAAATACAGCCAGGGGTTTAATTAAACTAGATGTATGCCAGTGCTTTGTTTCTAACGATGCACGTTGTAAAGTGCGTACCCAAACCAAATCCTACGTTTTAACTGCTTGAAATTATATTACCCTAACCACTTGTCCTTAACAAGTTAACAGATAAATAAAAAAATAATAAATGAACTCGAAAATAATACTTGTAAATTATTATTTTTTACGTATATTTTTTAATATAATAAACATGTATGCTATATGTAACAAAATATAGGTTGCGATGGCCTTATGACGATAATAGTGGCTTCAGCCGTTTTGATTTGAATACTGAATTAAACAAATTAGCAACAGTATTGATCGGAAAAGATTCAAATCCAGCTTTACAATTTTTGCGATTCATAACGCAATCATTAAATTTTATTTACTGGAAATATTTCGTATATATTTTGCGGTTTATAAATATATTAAAATGTCACACGGAATTTCAACGAAATTGTCTCCCAATAACATTAAATACATCCTCTATTTTTAATATACATTTAATTAACCCGACGTCAGATCAATGGCAACGATAAATTACACCCGACATCCTGATTTAAAAAATGCGCTCCCGTACGTTCGGTTGCATGCGGTTAGGCGCATATGGGAATAGCATAAAGAACGATAACCGATCCCAAAAGCCCGCAAGTAATTTAAACAGCAATTGTTTACGAAAACACACGGATTTTTTTACGTTCAGAAATGACGGGTTAGATTTTAGCTTGGGTTGTGTGGCGGCGCTTTTTTTCCGTCACGTGAAACAAAACGATATTTTTCGTTTTTTTTTTCGTGCCCGTAAGACTTCGGTTTTCCCATTTAAATGGATTACGTTAAATCAAGTGGACGTAATTTATTGAAATATACTGCACCAATGCAGTGCGAGCGTATAACGGATGATTCCCGTGGTGCCGCGACTTCCCTTTTATTAAAACCGGGAGATGACCGACGCCCGTCACCGTCAGCGGCAGCTGCCCGGACCCCGGAATATGAAATTCGTACGGCTGACATTTTGCTAAGTTTCTGACATCATTCTACATTTAATATCGGTGTTACTAATGTGATAACTATATCTTACGTATATTTCGATATCAATTTCGTACAATTTAAGGTGGAATATTGTGAATTCAAACCAAATGATTCGATGGATGCACTAGGAAATGTTGAGAAATTGTCTTGTAATGTTCTTCCTTCGATTGGATTTTCGTAGCAACAATAGTTATATTTTTAGGCGTAATAACACGTTTGACGTTACCAAAATGGTAACATGAGTCAGACAATTAATTCTAAATCGTATTTTTAGAAATAAAAAGTCATTAATTTATCAATCAATCGAAACAGAATGTTTGAAAGAATATTAATTAATACAGGCTAGAATTGACCCCATTATAATCCGTTCGTTTGAAAAGATATTCAAACCCTTTCAATATTCCGCTTAATACGAAATCCCATGATAAATTAATGTGTGAAATTGGCTCCGCGTACGAGAACATCTGCCATTAGCCGCTTAAGCGAATCCAAATTAGCCATTCTTTACGTTCTCGATCGTTGAATTGGAGATGGACATCAGGTACGATAAATTCCGATATCCGATGCAGCAATGCAGAATGTACCGCCCTCTGGCCGAAGACCTGGGAAACTGTTTGGAGCGCCACTGCGGCGGCTGCGGCGGTATAATAATAGGATCATAGCCGATTATAACTCCCATCATAGGCTTAGTACGCCGATAAATTTCAGGGAATATGAGGATAGAAACGCTTCCCGCGGGCGCTAATGCATACAGACAGCGTTGCATAAAACACGGAGAACTGCATTACACAGCAAATTGCTATAAGTCGAATGAGAACTCGCAAATTATTAGTTAAGCACTGGGTACCCTTTCACCCGTTTCCGGGTACGAACTTGAATGTACGGCGAATCGCTTTTGACGAAAGTTCTGAAAACTTTACTGATACTCTATTAATATAGCTGGGACCGTGAAGAGTCCGACGATAATCGGATATAATGGTCACCGATGTCATTGAAACTTAAGAAATATGAAATAGATGTATACAGGGTGATTTTTTTGAGCGAAATGCAAATATTAATTAAATGAAAGGACGATGGAGGGTATGATTAGTAACATGTAATGTGTAAATGGAACAAATTGTCGCAGTTTTATATAATTTCTTCCTAATATACCTGAAGTAAATATTGAAATCCTCAACATTTGACCTATTGCTTTTTATTATTTTTCATCGTATATAAAATGTTATGAAATATGCATATTTTAGTATTAATATATTTGGCTATGTATTTAAATAAAACATCGAGTTCAGTAGTTTAATTTCATATTTTTTATTGAATCACAGAAAATAAAAAAAATATTAGAAATTATTTGTGACTATAATGGCCACATTTTAGTACCTTTAGTGCTCATCCTTACAAGATTTTCTTATTCCTCTTCCAGTACTTTCTATAGTTTTAGTCACCATCTTTGTAAATTTCTGACTATCCTTTGTAATTTTTTTGCGTTTCAATTTGTGTTGATAAGCCAGACCATCCCCGTTTCTTGAAGAAATATTTTTCTTCGATATGTTATACAGCACAGTGCCACTCTTGATTTTTTATTGTTCACAAAACAAACACATTATGACATGGTATGTCAATCAAATTAAAAAAAGTCTGATTGGCCATCTTCTTGTATTTTGTGTGAACGACGCCACTTTTTTATTTTATTGGATGTCAGAATGATATCACGTGTCGATTCCCTTTCATTGTCGTTTTACTAATCATTCACAAGAATTGAAAAAAGTTCAAGTCAGATAACATCCTTTCACATGCCATTGTAATTTTTTGCAACGATATTAATTACACTAAGATGTATCAAAGTAAACCAAATTAAAAAACTTAGTAATTCCGCGGCTGAGCAGGGATGGAATACGTCTCAACACAGCTGACCCACAGCAACAAAATGCATATAATTCGTGAACAGTGTTAATTTTCGTATTGGTTGTTATTGTTTATGTTTCAATGCAGTATTTTGTGATAATCCATAAAAGGAAAATACTAAAAAAATATTTAATAAGTTATAATGAAAAAAACTTAATTTTGTATCAATTTTGACCCGATTTGAGTAAGGCGGAGGAAGTGATTTATATTAGGTGCAAAACTGAAATCCGTATAAATGTACAAACTATCGATTACCAAAGAGAGTTAATCGGAGCTCATGTGCTTAAAATCGTCCTATCCTAAAAATCGTCCTTCCTACTCATTTTTTTTATATTTTCTTGAGTTTTGCTTCTTTCCGGTTGGTAACGTTTGGGTGCTCTGAGGTGTTCTATGCCAATATTTGTAAAAAATAATTTTTATGGCAAGTATTCAGCGTTTGAGTTGTAGAATTTTTTGGGGGTTTACCGCCGTCCTCCACGCCATGAGATTAAAATTAATATACGAGCTTTATCAGAAGAAGTAGTTCTCAGTTCTGAAAAAATACAAGAAGAAAATTTTGAAAAATAAACTTACAATACTTGATGCTACTCTGATATCTTAATTTGCACTGAATTTTGTATTCCATAAAATGCACTTAAAACACTTTATTGAATACAACATTCTATACAAAGGCATTCAAGCAATGTCAGAAAACAGATTTAAACCAATTTATGGAAATGTAAAGGTAATAGAATTACTTAGGGTTTATCATAACGACTATTTTAGTTCTAATTACTTGCGACAGGAGATATTAACTTTATAAAGAGAAACATATGATCGCGTGGGAACTGCGAAAGCTCGATTTGAAATGTACTATAAATAAAACATAAACATATCATATCAAAAATTACCTGGAATCTCATGATTTAACAAGTGAATTTATTTACTATATTTTTAAAGTACATGCAAACATATCAGAGTGTAACTAATGTTAATCCGTTTGACTTGCGAGATATGAAAATTGTGAAAAAAAAAATCACATAGGCGTAGCCGACCCCATAAACAAAATTAGAAAATGAGAATCAAATGCATGAACTGTTATTCCCACACATGTTTTCGTTGCGAATTAAAATAACTATCTAATAAATTTGATTCCTAGTACGATTTATTTAATATCCGATGGCAAGCTATAAGAAATACATGAAAACAATACAATTAAGTAAAATATTCATCGCAAAACACAAAATCTTACCGAAAGTAAATTTTTAAACTTAAGTATGACCTGAAATCTAGACATTACAAAGATTTGTTGGTAAGAAGTAACGCAATTATATTGGTGCATAGAATAGAAATAATATGTTTCATTATGATCCTTACCATGAACAAATAACCGCAACTATTTGTATTACATTTTGTTTATGGCCTTTTACAGATTCTTTTCTATTGACGTTGTGGTTTTTTAAATAATTTGCTGCTTACGTTGAACTTTCTCATTCTTATAACAAAATGAAATTTTCGCCAAAACAATTTAATTGAGGGGCGGGAACCCCGAACCCATCGAAAATTATTCTCGAAGTGGTGTACGAAAGTAAGCCCTGACCGATGATTCAAAAATTATAAAGGTTCATTCTTGAAGATCGACGAATTAAAATTTATGTGATAGCTGAAAGTTTGCAAATAACAGGGAACATGTTTGGACCATCATCCATGATAATTTGGGTATGCCAAAGGTGAGTGGCTAGATAAGTACCGAGAATGTTGACTCTATTCGATAAACAACTTCGAGTTGAAGCATTTTTTTTTGTGGTGGATCAGAAGAAGATATTATTGAGAAAATTGTAACTGACGATGACCCGGGTTCATCACTATGATCCTGAAAGCAACCAGGAGTCGATTCAATCGAAACACAAGGGCTCGCCACAACCAAGGAAATTTAATGTCCAACATTAAGCTGGCAAGTTTATGGCCACTATTTTTGAAAAAACGTAAAGGAAAATTCAAGAATTTTGCTTTTGCTCGGCAATACACCAGTACACAGGATGCTCTGAAGGATTTAATTTGCAAAGAATTAAACCATCCATCCTGCAGTCCCTTGTCACCCTTAGCACCTTGTCATTTTTTTCTGTGTAGGAAGTTGAAAACGCATTTGAGGGGATAAATATTTCTAAACTATGGAGAATTATGTGTGAGCAGTTGAGACATTTTTTTGTACAGCAAATGTTTTTTTATGATTTAAGTACAAGTACAAGTATTAAAAATACCCAAGTACTATTGTATTGTAACTCCGTCATAGTCAGGTACATTTTTTATCACCTTCCCCTCGTGCATTTTATCTTTCACTTTGGTTTAGTCGTTGTTTATTTAAACATTTTTTGTTTTAGTGTATTTCATCTGCTTGTAGGTCTCAGATTAATTTGCATATTTTTTATTTTTATTGATAACGTCTTTAATTTGTCTTTTCACTTAATTTTCATTGGGATTTGTTTAATTGCTCACATTTACACTTGCGAACTTATATGTTGCTCTTTAATTGTAAATTCAATAGTAAAAATATCCTTGAGCCGTCTCTGTCTTGTAATCATTGTCACTTTCCACTAACTACAATCCTGATTGATGTGAAACGTCGATAATGGCGGACGCAGGTCACCGCATCATTGTGATTAATGTGATAATTTTAGTCGTGGATATTGTAACAAAAATGCGCACACGAATGGAAAATGCGCAGAAAATCAGTTGTGTTATTAAATGATGCTTGAGTTAAAATATTAATAACGAAAACAAATTTAATGTACTAGAATTGACACTTCGCGACTATTTCCGTAACAATTTCATTTTGTGATCTGCTGCAAATATACAGCGGGTATGTTGGAAGCGATTTAGGATAATTACAGAGTTGCGAGGGTGCACGAGTCGGAGTGTACGTCAGTTGAATCTATTCCCGCGAGACGTTGACATAGAACGAAGAGAAAATTGAAAGAAATAAAAGAAAGGCTTCCTAATAGAACGGAAAAAAGAAATTGTTCGTATGTAGAGGAAAGACTGCGCCTCCGCTGCGATTAGATGACTTGTCAACCTTGCAGGAAAATTTCATTTTACAAACTTGTTTGGCAAGACAATTGGGCGGAATTGAAGTTGAAGTGGGGCGCGGAGAAAAATTGAGGATTACACAAAATAACGTTCCTTTGATAAACTTAAAACTTGTTTATTCGTCATTTGGCGAAATTGCACAAGTTGTGCGTCCCACCGAGGGGTTTGTTTTATCAAAGTAAAACGCGGACGTTGGCGCCGATAAGTGCAATCATTGCTCCCAGCGTAGAACTTCCTTATGATAGAACAATCTCTAGCTTCCGGCGAATTGAAAACCGTGCGGACAGCGAGTCGCCAGGGCGAACCGAACGCAAACACCGACTCGCAATCACGAACTGCAAATAATAATTTGATTGCTAATGTAATTTCTATGAATTTGACTATTCAAGAGCACCTCGTTCATCAATAATATATAAACACCGATCTCCATTCGACCGTCATAATTCGAAATGTCTACAGTCCGGGAACAATACGTTTCCCGTGTTTGATTGCGTCCACAGCGTTCGCATCGGACTGTCCCAATTTAGCGTAATAACCCGAAAATAGTTTTTCATCGGGGTTTTCAAATGAACTTCTCTTAATTAGAATAGTTGCAGCTGGTGCCGGATGCAGGGCTTGCGTCAACAATCATGACTTGGAAGCAGAATCGTGAATATAAACTTTGAAATAGGGCGAATTCTAATACGAAACTTATAAAACTATATTTACGGAAGCAGTAAAAGCACGTAATAAACCGCTCCGATCTCATTTTTATCGAAAAATAACATGTATACATTTTATCTCAACATATGGTATTCCAACATGGACATTAAATCAATTAGCTCGTTTGTTTAAAAATCACAAAATCGCTATATTAAATATAAAGATATACTTTTGCTCATTTTTTCATTTCATCTATATTTCTTATTATTAATGTTGTGAAATTAAAAAGAAGACTTGACTACTTTTATTAATTATTTGTGTTTTGCATTAATGCAAAAAAAATGTTTCGAGATGATCTGAAGATTTTCACAAATGTACATTGATCGATTGTTTGGTGTTGCAAAATGGTCTGGACTGTATTAGCAAATGGCGACAATCACCTTTATTAAAATATAGCCAAGTATATTGCTATGAACTACAAATATGTCACCAGTTTTGATTGAAAATAAAAGAGATTTGGGCGTTCACTTGATTCATTATTAAACTCCTGGTCTTTGTTCGCCTGTAAAATTTTTATTTTAAAAATTGTAACGTAAATCCCCAGTTTGATTAATAAAGTCTGGATAGCTGTCATCTGGATTACCAAATGAACCCATCCGCAATTAAAATAGTTGCAGAGCGTCAGTCGAACGCAACTCGCAAGTTGGCGAATCTTTTATCTTTACGCTAGTTCTTTGCTACTCGGAGAATCTAGCAGGACAATAGTTCTCTTGTAAAAGTTGCGAAAAGAACCACGATCACAATGCCTCTCCTTAACTTAGGTATTTAATTGAAGTCGCCCATCTCGGACTTCTTATTGTTTATATTCCCTTTGTTTCTGGCTTTCTGAACTTTAAAGACCCTCTTTTACTTGGCCACACACTCGATGCGGGAATCTCTGCATTCCTCGTCGTCTCTCGCACGGAACTTACTCCCCTAATTGCCTCATTTCTGCAGATGGCTGCGGAAACACGAACCTTTACAGTCGGACCGACTTACGACACACCCTTGTCAGAGGTCCGAGTCATGTGTTTTGATTTGTTGTTAGTAAAATCCGCTTCGCTTCTCGGGGTGTTTTTGCAAATATTAGCCTAGTACTGACCCTTCGTTAACATTAATTTTGCTGAATTTACGCTAACTGGATTCTGTTTCAATCTACGTACACACGTGGGACGGTTGTTGTTTTATTCACTCAGCTACACGAAATTGTGCAAATTACACTTTTAAATCCTTAGTATAGGATTTACGATGATAAAAATTATAATTATAATTTATTTATTACTTATGTAGACCAATTTATTTATATAATGCTATTTCCTTCCATAATATAAAATCGCATTCAATAAATACTTTATTCGCACTGATTGTAGTAACATCTCCTCGTCGCTCTTCCTAGATTAGTTCGTTACGCAAGATCCCAATAACTCCCGACGTGCGTCGAAAAAATAATTCCGCTCCGGAAAATACTTTTCTATACAAAACGCAGTACGAAGTTCGCATTAAAATTTCCTGCAAATGCGGGCACACGAGACATAAAATTCCAATAAACTATGACGCTGAAAGCGGCGAAAATCTCGCTGCTACAAGAGAATACACTCAGTAGGAATTATACAGATATATATTTTTTCTCGGATAGATATTATTCTCAAACATGGAGGCAGTAAACAGTAAAACGTTATGATAAAAGAAATGATAAAAGTAAAACGAAAGTAGAAACTTTAGCGAGATTTGTCCTTCTTTAAAACTATAGGAACAATCTTTCTCAATCTCAGTTCGGGGAAGTTTGATGGCATGTGAAAGAAGAATTGCCGGGTTTACATTTTCGGACTCGGAAGACGCAGGGTCATTGAGTTGTCTGAATGGAAATTTATAACTGGTTTGAATATATATTAAATTAAAATCGGGGTGGGCACGTGTTTTTTTTTATCCGGTATACGAACGAAAATTTAATAATTTTTAGTTTTCTCTGCGTGTTTTCTATGAATGGTATAATTTATTCGTACTTAGTAGATGTAAGACAATGATCAAGTCTGCTATTATACACCCAGTTATATAGTTTCATTCGATGTAGTGGGATTTATAACACAATTTTAATGAAAATATCTGTTGTGTTATAAGCATCAACCACTACAATTACCTATTTCTAGAATTCTATATTTTTTTATTTAAGAAGTACTTAAAAAGAGTAAAATAATTTAATAAAAAAATTGAATACGTCAAAATCTCTTTCTTTAATATCAAGTAAATAATTCAATTCACACTTTATGTGAAGGATTGGAAGATCTCGCTGATGAGAATAGATACAACAGATCAGCATGTAGATATGATGAAGTGATTCACAAGTAAAGAAAGATGCTAATGGTATTAAAAAAATCTTGAGTGGTTTTGATCACATGATCCCTTCCATGGGGTTAAAGAAATCATACCAATTGCCAGTGGAGTCACCGGTGCTAATAAAATTAACTGTCATAAAGCTCGTGAAGTTGGGATTGCTTCTACGTCTAAAATGACAGGAGAAACATACAATCATAGCATTAGATGGTTATACTGATTATAAGAAAAAATAAACCTCGTCGAACTACAAAAACATCGTCATCTTCTAATGTAGTAATTGATCAATTTACGACAGTTCCAACAAACCAACAACAATCCATTGCAAATACTTACAACATGTCTAGCTTCCTTTTTAATGTTATGTGAAATATTTACAACTGCGAATATTTTAGGGAACCAAGCTGATAATGACGCTGATGTCCTGCACAAAAGGCAATACAACAAATACAACTATCTTTGTTGGTGAAGATGTTGACTGAACTCCAATCGATAAGATTATTTACTTTTTCAAAGCTCGACAACCAACAGAAATATATTCATCTAAAAGTTTATCTGCTTATCCAAAGCGTCAAAATGATATCTTATTTCTTCGGCATTTTTCAAAAGCGGTAATTGTATTTAAATTGTTTGAAATCTTGCTCTTGCTTCTAACTCTCTTTATCATACCTGAGATATTTTGCAATATTCAAGCTTTAAATTCCAAAATATATGAAGTTCGATCTAGATGTTTCCTTCCTAAAGGAACCACATTTAACACAAAGCTCTGTCTGTAGTGTTCCAAGTATAGGCCTTTTCATTGTGAACGTTTGAATTTCCAAGGTGTTTTATCATTTGCCATGGTGAAGGTATGTCTACGTTCACGATTAACTTTGAATTAACATTAACATAAGAGATTAATATCTCGATTTGAACCACTGAATGAGTAATCGTTTATTTCTTGAAATTGTTCAACCTGTATTATTTCACAGGGACACTTTACTACAAACGTACGAAACGAAATGTTTTCAGTCACCTAAGCTACTGTTGCCCAGCATTTGAAAGTGCTGTATTATCAGCTCTAGATGACAACGTTTAGATTGTTGGGCGAATTTCATAAACGTACTGACGATATAATTCCCTTAAACAGTTACGTCAAATACATAATTTCGATATGACGATAAAATGTACAATCTAACCTTACATTTAAGTATGATTGCGAGAGTTAGTTTGATGTGAAAAGTTGCAGGGTTATTTATCTGAAGCCCGGCTTGGGCGAGCGGACGCTGTAAAAGCGAACGGTGGGGATAATAGGGATAATGGAGTGGGTGGCTGCACATAGCTTTCATTGCTGATGAGATTGTGATTGCCCCGGTTATCACTAGGCCGGATCTAGCCACCTAGCGCCCCCGGCCCTGCTGCAGTGAACGGCGTACACTCCACTACACCTGTAAATTTCATTTGCTTTTGATTATTCCGAAGTAAATGCCAATGATTTCGGCCAATGCGGTGGCTAAAAAATCGAAAATTTGCAACAGAGTTCGTTAATTAAAGTGCGAAAGTGCGGCCGTGCAATTAAATGCGATTCAGATGTGTGTTATGCTCACATTTGTAGTAATAATCATATCGTTCTACTGAAAAGAGCAGGAAGTTCCTCGTTGCCAAGTTTCGACTGTAAATGTTATTATAGTAAAAAATGATATTTAAATCACAACGTGATCGTCTCCACAGACATCTTAAAAATTGTACATCAAACAGTTCCATTTTAAATCAAATTTGCAAAAAATCATATATCTTACTACATATATTTTTTTTACTAAAACTTACTTACACAATACTACTGATAACCAATTTTGAGTAATTTAAATAAAGCATTACGTGATGGGTTGGGTAATAATTGAAAGTATTATTTTTTCGATGGATTATAAATTTGACGTAATCAGTTATTACGATTTTACAAAGTTTCCGGTAACAAGCACAAATAAATCGTTTTATCTCGAAGGATATCTTGATTGGAAAATCAACTGTTGCTGCTGTTCCATTCACGTTGCCGTGGTGTACTATTTTCGCATAATTTTGTTTCTGTTGTTTTGTAATTATATGTGGTGCATACGCCCATGCAAATTAACCACTGGTAGAGCTAAACGTTTAAGTTTACATTTCCAAAACTGCACGTCAATCAACGTAAATGTCATAGTTATATTAATATCCATGCGAATATACTACAAAGCACGAGTACACAAATCGGAAGAATGTTGACCACAGATTGCAATATGCAATAGAACAGTCAATGCCTTATTTGAAGAGAAAATGGTAATTACAGTCGAAATCGGTATTTGCGTTTCCTGTTGCGAATCGACGTTTCTCGAAATGATTTTATTCACTGTTTGCAAGTGGACGACTTATCTGCATTTAACAATTCATTAAATCTAGCCCTGGTAATTTTTTTCTAAGCTAATTATTTTAATCAGAACTTGCATGTCATTCCCTGGCAATAACAGCATTACATGTTTATTGAAAATAATAAACATTTTGTTGCCCATCAAATCTTTCAAATTTATTAAACATTGTATAGTTTAACTTAATTAAATATACTTATACAAGATAGACAACGTTAAAAGAATTCTATGATATCGATGTCGTATCAGTGCAACTTTTAATTTAGTTTAGTGTGTTAATTCCCCAAAAAAATAAAATGCAACAATTTAGGAAATTGCTATAAAAAGAGTTCCAGAGCATCATTCATTCGATAGAGTATACCATCGGTGGTGCACATTATAAAGCAACATTTATAGAGCACGGTCGGTTGCAAAAAATGTGAAAGAGCTGAGTAATTACCTGATGGGCTCAACGGGGTTTAGAAGCCCCTACATAAAAGTTCCGCAGACATCTAATCAAACATAAACTCTCTCCTCGTTACTCAACTACTAAAATTCTCAACTGAACGGTTTTTGTTTATGTTTAATGGGTTTTAAATTTCCACGGTAACGAAACATTTTTCTTAGGCGATTCGAAAGAGGACGTGAAGTTACGCGATGATTAATTATATTTTGCGTATGCATTTAAAAATTAGAAATTCCAAATTGAATGAGTTTTAGGGTGGTAGCCAATTAAATTCGTCTATTTCAAATCATTTGTGTGAAATTAAATAATTGCATTAAACTAATAACCCATGTGCAAATATCGTTTATGTTAATTAAACAAATACGTGGCATATCTACATGTAATAATTTTACTGTAGTAAAATAAAAATATTTCCTTTAGATTTACTAGCTATCCGAGCTTGGTAAACGGTCACAATATGCAAGAAATTTTTCACCATAGATTTTCTTACCTTGTATGTTCTCACTCGAGCCTCGAGTGAAATTCGCCTACAATGGAAGCATGCGGCCTTAAAACCACCAGGTGCTGCTACAAACTAGTGACACCACACGACTCTCTCCATAGAAATTATAGAGTTTGAAGTGAACTGCAACCAAACTTTAATCAAGTATTTGGTATTGCAATTAAATTTCGTACAGAATTTCAAGGCCTTTCGACAAAGCAATCATAGAAGCCCCAAATTAAATCGCACCTAAAAATTTTTGGCATGTGACAGGGCCAAATGGTGTGTTATAGAATGTCATAAAATTATTAGTACTCTTGGGTCATTACTAATGAAAATTATAAATTTTATATTAGATAATTATATTTAACATGCACTGAAATAATTTAAAGTAACAAAATTAAAAGAAGAAGAGATAAATCAATGAAATATGCAAAGAAACTTTGAGAGTTTATTGTATGGATTTATTATTCTTTTTTGGTGAAGCTTTAGGTGTGACTTTGATTTATTTTTGATCAACAGCCATACTTGGTGCGGCCAAAAGATATTGCGACGAATTTTTATTTTATTATTGGAAAATCATTTGTGTCACAACGGTTTTGAATACCTGTGATTTAGTTTTTAGTGAACTTTTAGAATTTATCTGCTTCGGTGCTATGTTTCTTATAGTTTTAATCAATGTTTTGAGATTACAGGTTTCCTGTTTGCTTGCATTGTCTGTGTTGATTTACCAAAATAAGGGAGATAACTAATATAATATGAATTTGGACTGTACCCCTTTTGTATTTGGGATAAAATTTTTTGCCAATATATAATTTGCTCTATGATCTTATTTCGTTTTCCGTTGTGCATTTGATTTTATGACTAGTATTAATGTCCAACTAATGTTCTGCTAACTTTTTCTATCTTATTAAGGGGGGATCCTGCTTTAGGAAGACTTAAAATATCGTTTTTGGGGGAATTTTTTTAGGACAGAAAAAATGAGCAAGTCTAGTGAACTTTTTAGAGCATTTTATTACATATTTGAGCATTAAAGAAAAAATATTTCGAGAGAAAAATATTTAAACGGAACCGATTTTTATGCACATTTGTGCAACACCTTTCAATTGCAGTCTACAATCGGTGGGAAAGATGTAGCTCGTAATTTTTGTCTGAAACAAAAAAAACCAAAGAAAATTGTAATTCTCATATATTTTCTTCTATGTGAACTAAAAAAAACCCAAAATTTTGAAATTCAAGATTTTTCTCAGGTTTGAAAATAAATGTGCTCTTTGCAGGAAGAGAAAATCATTTCAACTTGCTAAAAAAGTTGTTTAGAATTTTTTTTTCATTAATGTTTTTAGTTCAAATCGAAGAGAATGCTACTAAAGCTAAGAAAAGTTTTGTTTCGTTTTGATTGCTTGTCTAGTTTTCTCGCAATCACGCCCACCAGTTTAGAAAGATCGTAAAAACGAAAACTCGAGAAAACGCGCTCTAAAGTTTACGATCAGGAAAAATGTTAATTGTCGATTACTTACGGAATATCTCGTTATAATCCTACTATAGCTCTTACGAATTCAAAATATTATTGTTTCGAACGACCGATTGAACTTTTTTCAGTACATAGTTCGGTGTTATGTGTCTGCGGGAAGGGGGCGCGCTTCGTTTGTCCGAGCGTTCTTGCGTTCGTATATTTTTTTCTCGACACCTCACTGTGTTTAGTGCTGTATCTTTCAAAATATTGCGAATTAGCCGCTATAACTTTTTATACATATTCTTAGATATATTAGGCATAGATTTGAGCAATAAAAAAAAAATCAATTTTTTGAGCCTTCTAAAGCAGGATCCCCCTTAATATTTTGAATTTGCTGGCCCTAATTTTGGTTTACCACCCTGACATTTTGTGACATTGACAATCATTCGAGTTGTGTTGATTTAATTTTCCGGTTATAATTTTATAGCAGTAATATTTAATTTTGTGTTCCTTTTGATATACTCGTAATGCCACAAATTTCTTGCAAAATTAAAACCTGAGGTACTGTCTTAATGTCTATAGTTTCAATGTTAATCTTTTTATCATAAAATCCATTTTGCATTATTTCTTTTTAACACAAAAATCCAGATCTATGCCTTAAAATTGAAATTCTCCTATTTAAAAAAAAAAACTTAAAAATTACAAATTAAACTATTAACATCGGCTTCTCTCTGCCTCTATCCATGTTATTCGCTTCTTCTTTAAAATTCTTCCTATTGTATTATCCCAAGTCTTCCTTTTTCCTGTAGGTGTTGCTTCCCAAATCTGTTTGATCGGTATTTTGTCACTCATCCTTGACTCCTCACAATCCCAGTTGTTGTTTTTCTATATACACACCTATTGATTCTATGTCAAGCTCTTTTCTAATTTATTATGATACTATAATAATTTAATAATTTTTGCTTTGCCTTTGTTCATTTGCATCCTTTTGTCTTTTGTCGCTTGATTCCATTCCTTCAGTTTTCACCCAGATCAATTTCATTCCTTGCTATATTGCTAAATATGGCAAGGAAGGTCACTGTGATTCCAATCTTCTCAAGTTTTCTGTATCTTATATACAGCGGTTTCGCTTCATGTTTCGTGCTCTTGATTACTTCATCCATGAAGGTTGTAAACAGGTGCGGATTTTAACCTCCTCCTGCTTTAACTCCCCTTTGTTTTTGAATATTTCGGACTTGAGATTTTTACTGACGGCACAATTTCTGATTTCCTTGTTTATGCATTTTAGTAATTTTTTATTTACGTTCCTTTTCTATGGATTTTCCCATATTTTCGTTCTGGTCCTCTGTCAAACGCTTTCTTAAGTCTGGAAAGGCTAAATATGCTGATTTTGATGTGTCGTCTACTTCTTATTTCTTTTATCGCGAATATATGGTTTTGTGTATCTCCACCCTATCTGATTTTCCCATTCTCGTTGTTCAACTTCTTTTAATTAGTTTCCATAACTTCATTATTTATCTTTTTCCGTTGGTATCGCTTCTTTCTCTCCGTTTATTACTAGATTTAAGAATATGTAGAACAGTTTCTGGTTATTTTTACTATTTCACTCCATCTTTTTACCGAACTCTTTAAATGTTTTCTGATTTGATTCGCTTCTTCATTTCACTTCTTTGCTATTTGTATTCCTCATATCGTCTTCTTACGTAGGTATCTTTGCCAACTTTTCTTTTAATTTTCATGTACTGCTTCAATTCCTGACTCTCCAGTTTTTAATTTAAGTTTCGTATTTATTAATTTACTCTCCCCCTCTCTTCGTACCTCTTAGCCATCATCGTTTCCTTTAAGTTGCACGCTTTTATAAACGATGTGTTTTTCTTCATTTTAAATTCTAACTCATCTTTCTTTTGGTCTTGATTTTTTACTTTGATTTCTACCACTAATACTGATCACTGTTTATCTCGTAACTTCTGTGCATTTTCACACCCTCTTAGGTTTTGCTTTTCTTCTTATATATAGTCCATAATTGATCTCTTCTCTCTGGTCATCCCCTATCTGAATTTGAGTATATCTTTGTGTTGCAAAACGAGTTGGCTCCAATTAATTCCAATAGTTAGATTGTATATATGTACAGTATCTTTTCCATACTTTGCCATTTATGTCTTCTGCTAGATATATATTACCTTTTGCTATTTTTACTGCCATTTCTAAGTTTTCTCAAAATGTATATATTTTGTCTTTCTTCTAGTTCTCGTGCGGACCATATATCTATTATTGTTCGTTTTCCTATTTCCATCTCAATACTTCTTCCTGATATGATGATGTAATATACATCCTATTCCAGCACTAGCTCTATCTTTTTCCCCTACTCCACTAAATACTAGTAAATGTCCATTTTCCAGTTCCACAGTTCCATTACCCTTGTTCATTGTTTCAACTGTTACCGGTATCTCTAATTTCTTTTCCATTTAAGCTCCTAATATTCCACGTTCTTAATTTTTAATGCTTTACCTTCATCTCTTTTTTTTATTATTTTGCTTTTCATTTCTTTCCTTACATCCGTTTTTAATATATTCGTTTTCTTCCAGTTTCGCACTTCTTATTCTCATTTTCCTTAGCCTCTCTGTCGTCGTACATTTTTTGCCTCTTCATCAGTAATGTTATGCTATTTAAATCACTTAGCATTTATATTTATTTTCCATTGATTCTATTTATACCCCCCTCCTCATTTTCTTGCTGTGTCGCTTATTGCTTTGCCCGTTGTCCTATTCTTTCGTTTTTCTTTTCCTTGTTCATAATTTCTATTTTGTTCTTTTTAGTTTCCAATTCCACTAGACAAGTATTCGATCCTAATTTGTGAGCTGTTTTAACGTCAGCTTCTATATTGATTTCCTTTTACGTGAAATTTCTCTCAACGCTTCGGTTAGCATATTTTCTTTTCATTTCTTGTCTACTTTTATCCCAGTTACCACTATATTGTTCTTGTCCCTTTCTCTAGCCTTTTCATGCTTAAGTCGATCTTTTCTATCTCTCCTGTAATTTCTTTTTTTTTGTTTTGATTCCTCGTTATTATTTTTCATATCTTCACTTCCTGATTGTTTGAGTTTTCTTATTTCTTTGTTTGATTTTTTGTCTGTTTGTAATCACCGTCTCTAGCATTTTATCTAGTTTATCTTTTTCATTTTTATCTCCTTTTGGGGGTGTTCAGGTCATTTTTTTGTCGTTGTAAACGGGCTTTTGCCTTCCTCTCGATATTCTTCTTGTTTCTGTTTCTTTTTTTTTGAAATTGTTTAGCTCGAAACCTTCCAAAATTTGATTTTTAATTTCGTAGCGACAAGTTCTTTCGGTTGCATGATTCTCTACTTTTGGAATACGTAAACATTATAATCGACGCAGTACAATTATAGAGCTCAATCTTTAAGGTTTTCAACTAAAACATTACCAAATGTCATCACAATTTTATATTCCGATAAAGATTTTAATCATGAACCTATTTAGCTATAACGCTTTTGTTATTATTCCCTAAGTCTTTAATTGGGAAGTTTCCTTTATACGAGTTTATCTTATACATTTCTAAGTGATTCTCTCGTGAACCCAAAACCCATTATATTATTTACATTTGTCATTTAGAACTTTCTTAAATACACCTATCTCATTTCTAGGTAACTTTTGTTCGTCCCTGTCACCAAATTATTTAGTATCAAAGGTTTTATTTTTGTCACAGCTTTTTATTTTTTTTTTCATACTTGTATTTATTATTAGAGCACATATTTTGTCACATAATTCTAACTAACGACCTAGGGCACAAAATTATAGTCCTATGTAAGTTTGGGCACCCCCAATACATCAAAAATTAAAAATTATCAAATTTCGAAGCATATACCTTAAAATTTATAGCTAATGATAATGTCTAGAAAGTGCACTTATAAGAAATTTCACGAACCACCTGTGATTATTTACATGGGCCCCTAGCTCCCGGTTTAACTCATGTGATGTTTTGGCTTCTCTTCGTATTATATTTGCGCTACCATTTATGTTATAAACCTCAAGAATATGTCTAACGTTAGTGTCTGTAATTAAGACTTGCATGTATCACATATTAGTGTATTTCATAAGTTTTGAATTTAATGTATCACATGGTGTGGTTTTAATTAGTTTTGATTAAATAAATTGCATGTCAGTTCCGAAACTATTTTTAACGAATGTGTTAAATAAAGGAATGTGTTAATAATACCTTAGGTCAGCTGGTGAAATTATTGTTACATTATTTGGTGTAATTAAAAAATATATAAGACATTTTATAAATTGCGCTCGATTTACGTGGCTTTAATTTAAAAAATGGAGTATACGGTCGGTTTCGCGTTATTATTGTAAGAATTTATTTTCCGTTTGGTTTATTTTAGTGCAAATCCCTTTAATTTCACATTTACTAAATTGGTATAAAAGACAAAACGTGCAGGAGACTGTATTTAAAAAAAGGAGCAGAATGAAACGTTCATTATGAGAAAGACTTTTACCGCAATAGGACTGAAATAAAATAATAAAACTCGTTAACGAGTAACTTTGAACAATCGTTTAGTCTCCTTTTTTATTTTGCTGCAGAGGCGAATCATTACATTAATTTAAGTTAAGTCATTATTCGACATCCGGATCTCGGAGCAATTATCATCATTATTTGATTGTACGAGTTCTGGAAAAGTAAAAGTTATCTTGGTCGAGGAAACGTGCCGGAGATACGGTGATAAATGAGTGAGAAGCTATTATGGGACTTCATCACAGGATTTCTCACCCGGTAATACGAAAGGAACTAGAAATAGAAGAACTCAGATTAGTCTGATCTCTGATAAGGGCGGTACTGCTAACGGGGCTCGCCGACCCACGATCCCCAATTACCTTTGCGCCAAGATTTTCCTTCTACGTCGAACTCCCCTCCCCCTCCCTTTGACCGACCGCCCTGATCGCCTGCACTCACCCGTCTAAGCCACCTTGATCAATGATCTTTTTTAGGATTTCAATCCTATCATCCGCAAACTGTTCGGACTCCCATTCAAGGTAAATGTGCCAATGGCCCCGGCTTTTTCCGGCCCGCTATTTACGAATTCCGTGCAAGTTTCAAATGGAAATTTTAATGTTTCTATTTGTACTTGAACTGTAAATACGCATTTAAATGTATTGGTTATCGATACGGTTGCATGTAAATGATGTTTGTGTTATCTTATATAAATGTGCGGTGGCTAAAACAAATTAAAATTGGGTTTAAACTAATGAATCGCCCGCGGCTCTAAAATAATTTACAAATGAACATCACGTTTTCATTTCATTTACTATTTGTAAAAGCGTGGACGTATTGAAACGATTTACATTGAAATATTCACATCAAATAAATTCCATACTTTAAAATATAGAGAACATACAATTATTAGAATTGTTTATAACGTATTTTCTACAATGATATTGTTAAGTAATATTTGTTATAATATTATATCGTCTTGAGTACATTTTTCCCACCCCAATCCGTCCACACGATTTGTCATAATTGCACATAATTAATAAAATTATTTTAGTAGATTAAAAGAAGAAAATCGTTCAATGGCGTATTGTATTAAGCTACATAATTAAATAATTAATTGAATTATTTTGAAATAATTTAACACGAAAATAAAATAAATAAAATACAAATTAAAATCAACGAAGGCGTAACTGCACATTAACATGTGAATCGACAATTGTCCATTATTTGCCATTTTCGTCGTGATATTATTCAACGTAATGAATTTGTTCAAAGCCGACAGACGTCCCCTGTTTACGTCACGATGTATAACATGTGTACAACTTTTTTTTTTATCGCAATACCCTTGCATTGCAATGAACATTGCGTTGCCTTGTATTGTTTCGCATAATTTAAAAGTTTTCATTTCGTGCTTACCATATGGTGCACGAAAATTAAAAAATAAATTCTTATTATACTATTTATGTCATGAGTTCGTTCGTACATGTTTCGCATTTAATAAAAACGCACTGCGATACCGGGCACAGATTTTTCTAAAATTGCAAATACATTAAATGTCGTTTTATTTTGTTTGTTATCTTAATAGTTTAATGATATACAGAATCCATTAAGTCTTGAAGTTTAATTAATTCAACTAGCCGACTTTCCAAAGTAACACGTGGCGACACTTCTTTACGAAATCGAACGAAAATATCCCGGATGAAAGTAATAACAACGTGTATAAATGATTCAATTTGAGGCAACATCGAAATGTTAATACTCTAATAGAACCGCTATTTAAGTTCCAATATATTTGTTGTGTGGGTAGTAAATGTGTTTACATTGCTTTAAAGTGCTCATTATTCACGCGTGGAAAGCAAATATCTTTCGAGATATTTAATTTACTTCTTTTAGTGGTAAATGTTATATTTATAAACGCCAGTGGTGTCTCCCACCATGTGCAACTTAATGGCAACGCTAAGGGATGGCAGAAACGTTTGAATTAAACCTTTTAATGGACTAGTTTGTGGTAAGAGTTGTTTGAGTTTAAAAAATTATAATGGGAATGAAAGTATTTGGCAATTGTTATGTAAGCCCTGGCAGCTCTTCTTGTTCAGTGAATATTTTGTTTGCGTTGTGTTTCATTAGATTCAAAATTGCAATTAGAGCAAAATAAGAACATAAATGTGTTCTTTACTAAGAAGGGCAAAATGTTAAGTGTGGTAAATTAGTCGTAATTTTTGCACTGATTCATTGATCAGAATAATACAGTGATTGTACGAAATTAATTTTCATCCTTCCAAATAAATGTATAAACCGTACCCTGTAACACGAAATAAGTAAATGACTACGTCCGAAGTTTTGGTTCCCTGAAACTGTGTCAAGTTGGTTCTGCGGTAACTGTCAAGTTAGTTGTCGCTAGCGGCCGGTATGGCTGTTCGTTATGATTTCCTGTTCACGTCGATCCTTGTTGGGGTACGCCAATCTGTCCTTTATGATTCCAAATTGCGGTGTTCGCCCGTTGAAGACTTAAAGTAGCGATTTTCTTACATTGATTTTCTTGTTAAATTTCCGACAAAACCACACACTTGGGTGGGAATAAAGCGAACGTGCATAAGCGGAAAATTTTCGAATCCTTCTCTTTTCGAATCATTTAATGTATTTGAAAAAATCGTCTTAAAACTTGTTCTCATAATTGAGGAAAAAGTGTTTATAGTAGAGCATTGTTTCCGCACATACGAAAATGGGCGGAATAATGGCCCAAGTTTGAAACAAAATGTCGACAAGAGTTTAACGTAGCACCCCCAGTAAAAGTGTAATATTAACAATTGTTGAGAAATTTCGTCGCAACGGTAGTGTTGTATCAGCGTAAGGGCTTTTCAGGTCATCTATGAACAATTCTTACCAATAATAATCAAGGACGTGTTCTTGGCCAGGTCATAGAGTCTCCGAAAAGAAGTCTTCGCCGGCCTGGGTATAAACTGAATATCAGTGCAAAATAGTTTTACTCTGGACGGTTGTTGCACCTAGCTTACGATGATCCCGATTCTTGATAAACGTGTGGTTTTCGGACCAAAATCACATTCACCTTAACGGTTATGTTAATCGACAAACAACTTGGTTCCTTGGATTTGTGCACCTATATGTCTTTGCTGGGAAACGACTCCACAGTGCCCGAGTTACCATTTGGTGTGCTGTGTCTGAGCGTGGGATAATTCGTCCTTATTTTCTTGAGGACGAAAACGAGCATACAGTTACTGTTAATCAAGCTCGTTACAGACAGAACACTAGTACACATTTTCTGAGAGATTTAAGAAACTTTTGCCGCGCGCGAAATCTGCTGGTGCACAGGCAATGGTTTCAATAGGCTGACGAAATGAGCCACGCAGCCAGAGGCTCCATTAGCCATACTTCGTGGAAATTTTGAAAACAGAATAATTTCTCGTGCAACAGACTTCGAGTATCCTGTTCATTCACCTGATCTGACGCCACTTGATGCATACATTTGGGGTATGCTGAGCTACGACAAAAGATAATAACTTATTTTCAGCAACTGCTGCAACCACTTTTTATAAATACGTTCGATGATCTGCAAAATCGTTATGGAGCATCTTTGCGCCGAAATAATGCGCATTTTGAATATTTAAATTATATAAATTAAATCCGAATTCCGACTCCGCTATTTTATTCTTCTGCCATCTCTTGCCTAATCCAGTCTCCTTGCGATAGTTTTTCTTTAAGTCCTTTTCCTTCTCGTGACCTATTTTCCTTCTTTTGTGCCATTCAGCTTCCTTAGTGTCTTCGCCATAGCCCCTAACTTACATCTCTTCCAATCTTTACCCGTCACTGTCTCTCGCGCTCTCTCCACCTCATCCTGACCTATCTCCTCACAACTCCTCCATCTAGTGCTTCTGTCGTTTCATTCATTTTCCAGAAAATCCCTTTGTTCGCGGTCTCCTCATTTCCGCATCTAAATCATTTTTTAATTCCTGTCGTACACGTTGTGCATATTTGGTCTCTCTTCTTCTCTTCTCCGCCTCCCTCACTGATATACCACCCATTTTCATACAGACTCTTGTCTTCACATCTCGGCCTTCGTATCGCTCCTTCGTTTAACGTCCCGTATACATTATTTGCTAGCCTACACTATGCCAGCTATGTCTTCTATGGTCTCCATTTTTTCATTTTTCCAATTTTCTGTTAACGTGATCTATTTCTGGTCATTATTTCTATATACCCTATCTACCTCAGTCGTTGGGATTTTATGACGGATGTTGTTTTTGTGTCTTTGTACATAATGTCTACTTCCTTATTTCTTCCCGACCCATCTTCTGTGTTTTTTCCACTGCTCTTAGTGTTTTTCTTTCGCGTATGTCAAGGGTATCCCCATCTGCTTTCTTTAGTGACGATGCCTCACAGCCATACGTAAATTTTGATCTTATAACGGTTTTCATAACTCTTGTCTTCATTCTGACTTTCATTCTTTACTCCTCATCTCCTTTTCGTTTATCATGATTCCCAAGTATAAAAACTTGTATTTTGTTTTTTATTGCTTTATTTCTAGTCCGAAAACTTTTGTTTTTTTTCCAATTCTTTTGAGATCTTCTTTAATTCCGCTTTCGTATTTGCTAGGAGTGCAAGGTCATCGGCATATGCTAGACATTGATGCTTGTTGTTGTATGTTATCCCTTCTATTTGTAAATTACTCCTTCCAATAATTCTGTCGGAAACCAGATTGAAGAGTGTAGTAGAAAGACTGTTGAAGTTGACGATGGTATCATTTATAATGGAATATGCTAAGAAAATAGTTAGAAAATTTAGTCGACCTAGTACATAATAAGAAATATACTAAACGCCACAGGTAGACGTTCGCCCTCCTTCTAGCATCAAATAGGGTAACTAACTTCGAAAAATATTAATAATCACATTACAAATTTCCAGTTTGGCTCATAATATTTTGGTAAAATTAGAGATAATTAATGAGACGTGAAGGCGTCAATCGTATGACGAATAGTGCAATTCACAGTAACCTAAATAATGGAATCTCTGAATCATTCATCCTAATGCATTACCAATGGCGTCAAATGCAATATCTTAATCAGCTTACGCGTTAATAAAATCAATATTCCATTAATACATCTCACTTTCATAATTATGATATACGCGAGGGGTGCGATGATCCCCCGTGGTGATGCGTCTATGCAATTCATGTAACTAAACACGTGACTGTTGGGGTGTCACCCGTGCACATTTTCTCCACCGCACGGCCAAATTTTTGGACGGAGCAGCGGACCATTCCAGACGTTCATGGTTGCCAAAGCGACCACTCGACGGTTTGCGTAATGTTGAGTGGACCTTAGAATAAATGAGGTAGCACAAATTCGGTGATGCATACTGTCCCGCTTCAACAATGGCCCAGTGAGTGGTAGATTCCGCTGTGACGTTATATAATACATTCGACACTCATTGTGAGGGACTTGTTGAAATATTGTTTCATGCGATTCTTTTGTGGCCGTTTTTGTACTCGCACATATCATTTACGTCTGTCGTATTTTTCATCATCGGGGGCCATATACAAATAAATTAGGGAGATTCATTTCGAGCTAACGCGACGTCTGTGCGTATTTACGTTGGGGGACAAACACATGTGTTATACATAGTCGACAGATAGATGTGTACCTTTCTTAAGGGCATGTTTTTGTAGTTAATGACTAATTGGTTCTATTTTTGTTATTGTGCTAAATGCGTATTGAATTAAAGCTGCGTGCATTTGTTGGTTTGGACTGTTTAAAAAAAGATTTAAGAAAACAATGAAGCACCCGTTATCCGAGCGATGATTTGTCGTGGTACACAAATAGTGGAAAATGGGCCAAAATAATTAATTAATGGTTGAAATTTGGTCAAACATTGAGAGGCCTATTTACAAAAACAAATAATGCCGGCATTGAGAATCCTACGTAGAATGATGTTATTATTTATTTCAAACTGTAGACTTTTTTAAAGAAGATAAGCAACGAAAATATTATGGTTCGTCATGAAATATGAACTAACTATCAAGGAATCAATGCTCGATATATATGGCATTTGAAATATGAATCAAAAATACCTTAAAAATATCACGATTCGCTAGTTGAAATCATTCAAACAATTTGTCATGTGAACTATATGCGCACCACTATTACTTAGACAGCATTATTATTAGAAAGGTCATCTATTATTTTATTCTTAAAATCGATTCCTATTTTCGATGTTATATAATTCAAGCTCACCTTGGTATATTTCACGGTGGTAAAATATAAAGTAATAAAGAAACGCAAGATTATACCGCTTACATCGGAGAATCTAATTTAAGTTTATTATTTTTGGCCTGACACCCTAGCTCACAATACATTAGGTTTAGGTGACGCCTTAATAATTGATCTAATATTAGTTAACAACGTTACCAAATGACAGTTTGAAACGAGTTGACAGTAAGTAATCCCCGAAGAGCAATTTTGAGTTATTAACAGCGTGCGCACTAAACTTATTGAATACCGCACACGCGTCCCGTTGATGAGAACTTCATGATGTCCCCGGGTTGCCGCCCTCCCCGAGTCGAGCCGAGTTGCGGAAAATGAGTTTTTTAAATTATAGCCTATTGGCCAGTACGACGAAATTGATCCCCGTTAGATATACAGTCCATCAGCTCGGTACGAAATGACGTACGAAATAAATGGCTGATGATCCTTTAATGGCGCCGTAATAACGATTGATAACGGGCGGTAAGAGAAGAGAAACGTATTAAGTGAACAGAATCAATATTAGGGAATGTAAAGATTTAGTGAATAATAGCGAAAAATTAAATCGATCCATGAACTCAGTTGCAATTAAGCAAAAAAAATTAACTATAAATTTAATGAATAAAAAGTAATGGCAAATTGATACAATTTTGAGAAAAAGGGAACGATAAAACGAAGATAATTTAACAATCACACCGATATATACAATTTATTGAGAGATAACATTGTCAATGTACATCACGTCAACTCTCAAGCAGTTAGGTGCAATCATTATAAATACCAAAGAAGCAAGAAATTGTAGAATAATGGTTAAAATTTAATTATTATATTTAAACATGTATTACATTATTTTAAATGAACAAACATTATCTCATGTCAGCAACAACGAAGGTATTTAAAACGTGTGCATAATTTGTAACGAAGCGAAGACTTACAGACGAACTAGTAATGCGTCGAGTCGTTGTAGGTCAAGGAACTTATCTCACTCCATCACCTATATATCTAACGTTCGCTCTATTATGGGTTTAACCAATAAATTACGCAACATTTTGCTTTATTGATTTATTCAGGGTGACGAGATGACCCATGGGTTCGTAAGGTACACCTAGTCGAACCTAGCGGTGTCAGGGCACATCACATCACAAAATATACATTTCATCAAAATGATCTCATAGAAAAAACTAACCAATAATACAAAAACTTATAAACATTTATTATATTATGGGAAGAAAAGCGTTACTGAACAATTACTTTTGTGGGCTTTATTTACAAGGGACATTTTATTTTTCTTTTAGGTGATTTATTCACCTTCTGCATGTGATAGTTTTACACTCATGTAATTATTAGAAACGTCGATCTTTCTTATCTACTTCATTAGGTCTATTCCCTTCTTGATATATTTTGTTCCCACTTTTGCACTCGACTCACCCATGCTCTCCCTCCCATACTAGCCAGGTGTTATCCACTATCAGCTTCATGTGTCCCATCCTTACTCTTTTACCTTATCCTCTGCCATTAAATCGTGATCTATATGCAATTGCTTACCCCTTAACTTGGCCTTATTCATCATTACCTTCTCTGTTCCTCTCCCTGGTGCCATCTGATCTAATACCATATTTTCCCCTTATACCTCTATTTTGTACAACTCCCCAATCTCTGCCTCTACCTGTAATTCTTTTCATTCTACCACTTGTTCCATTTCATTTCCTTTTACCACTTCTAGCCTTCTAGTGGCTATATTATTTTTTCTCTCCTCCTTTCAATTGATTCCAGTTTGTCTTCTAACTTTATTCTTTCGCCCACCCCATTTTTCCTTCTTCCATTCTTTTTCGACTTTCTTCTCTCCCCATTTCTTATCTTCCTTCTTTTTTTTATCACCCTCATTATGTCTTTCATTAATTCCACCATACTTTCATATCCATTACCGTTTTCAATGTCTTCGCTTTTCCTTCTCACTGCCTCCTATCGCTTTTTTTCGCAACGGTGATTTTTGTATTCTCCTCTTCCTGGTGAATATGTCCAACAAGGTTAGTTGCAAACAAGTCAGTTAAACACAACTGGAACAACTGACCAAACTGAAGGTGAATAAAACAAAGTAATAAAAGTGTAACTGTTTCATATTTGTAAACAACTTTCACAAAACTTCAGCTAAATGTAAATATGTAACGGATCATTAGAAAGTATAGGGCCGTCAATAAATTATAAATTTTAGGAAGCAGCTCGAATTTATTATTGGGTAATATTTCAAAGACTTGTTGCTTGTTGTTCTGTTCATAATATTTTTAACGGCTTTCGCTATATTAATAAATGAACCTCAATGTTTTCGAAATCATTCTTATCATCTGAAAGAAATGAACCAATCTTTTGATATTAATTTATGGCGCTGATTCCTTCATCGGAGTTATTGAGACTAGTTCATGATTGACAATACTCTTCCCGGATGTCATATGTTGCTCGATTTCGGCGAAGTACAGAAGTTCAACAACATTAGTGAAAAACAAATCAGTTAGACACAGTTAGACGAGCTCAACAAAATAAGTTCATGTAGAAAAAGTCAATGACATTCGATAAGGACATCTCGTATAACTAAATATGTAGTGGAAGGCTAAAAATTCAAAGTTCCTCTTCTGCTTAATAACGCCCAGGCGACAAATTATCGATAATTTGTCAAACCTTCTAGAAACTTTGCTCGCATAAAAATGATGGGCGAATTTCATGAGAGATAACTGTTATCCCGCTAATCTTTGGATATTGATATTGTTAAATCAACGTCAAAATGTTAACTGCGGAACAATATCTGATAAAATATAAAAAAACACCGCCAGTCGCGAGTAAAAATTCAAAGGAAATCGCATTTAACGACGGATTTATTTTTATCCAGTTAACAGAAATTAATTAGTTATTATAGTTCGGGTTGCGTAAATTCGTAATCACGTTGTACTCCATGTGCCCCTCATAGCTATTATTTTGTCTCCATTACTAGATCGGCGTCGATTGCGTGCACTTACCCGTACACATCAATATGTTTGTCACCGATTCAAATTGTTGCGACGAATGCTTCGCATGTATTATAATGACGTAATAACACATTTTCTCGGTAAAACATTTAGATCAGCATATTAGTCAATGTGATGGTTAAAATGACCGATAAAATTGACAGCTGCGATAAATCTGGCAACACAGTTATTTAAATTACTATTAATAATTAATAATTAGTAATAAAATGACGATGCTGTTTATGTAAATAAGAGAATGTGGTTTGACATATTAAATAATTCGCAATTTCACGAAACCAAATAAATTAAAAACTATATCTTGGCGAAGCACATTTAGGAAAGCAATGGTTTGGCAAATGCAAAGTTGGTAAAATAGTGTTGATTATTTAGACAAGGTATGTGTTAATATCCAATGTCGCTTGACGAGAATGCCCATTGAGGTCTGCCGCCCATTGGTCCGTTTGTCCACAGGAGAGCGATGAGTACATCAAGTTCAATATTGCTGAATATTAGAAAGATATCTGGTAAATAGTAAAGATGTCTGAAGCTGATAAGCTGATAGGTCCTATGTATATTTTTATGTATTGCTTCCATTGCTCGTGCCATGATGTGTACGTATGTATTGCTTTTGGTGTGTGCTACCCTGATTATATGAACGCCTCTCTAGGACGAGATATATCAATTTGGCAATAAACTGTGAGTTGATAATTATTCTACCGCAACCTATAATTATTAAAAATGTAAACACCTACCTAACTCAATTAATGCTTTCTTATGCACGTGTTTTGTATTAATTAAAAAAAATACAAGCGTGTTCTTCATGAAATATATTTCTTGCCTAAAATTCATTCAGGATTTCCATTGAATTTATATTGTTTGTTTGCCGAATCGCAAAGTAGCGCGGATGATTGTTTTTCGGCGTTGAATAACGCGCGACGGCAATATATCCTTATCGCAGCCGCCCTGCCTACCTTATAACTTAATCGTCGAAACAAAAGCGTCTTCATGCACATTACATCCGAAAGAATTTGGGGATATTTACATAAATCTATATCGCGAATGGATATTTTAGGGTCCATATTTTATCATTTGAGCGGCTCGAATTTTTCATGATGCCACAAGGAATTCGGAGGAGAGCATTTTAAAGTGCAACCAATCCGTAAAATCTACAACTTTTTGAATTCGCGTAATTTATCATTGGATAAAATGCATTATTGCGAAATCTATCACTTGGAATGTCATCCACGGTGTGACAAAGGATAATTGGCGTAATAAATTGTCGCTATATGTTTCTAAACGTATATAAATAATATTTTTGATATAGTTCGTTAATTTATAATATTTTCTTTTTATTCTCATGTACTTAAGCTTGGTTTATTTATTTATGAGTTATATAATTTACCGTTTCAATTATACCCCATTTCTTTTCTAGTTTCTGTAAATTTTTGATAATATTTCCCCTGCATTTTATTTTTGTCTTGTGCTATTTTTTAACTTAATGGATTACTTAGTTTGTATGTATATTTACGGCTCGCCAGTTTTTATCTTTGCGATTTCTCTGTTTATTTCCTTCCTTCCTTCCTTATTGTATTATTTTGCAAAATGTCACTTATGGGCAAACAGAAATGGAATAACTACCAGAGAAGTCCCCCAACACAAAATTGGCTGACATTAAATTTTGACACGAAATACACGAGCAGGAACTTGTTAACGTTCAACATTTTATAACTATAATAAACGAGGGTTACATACACAATTTAACAATCTAATGCCTTCTTAAACTCGCGCCGACATTGTTTAGGATTGAAGCGCGCCGCTACAGTAACAATGAAGGTCCCATTAAGAGTTAGGAGGAAGGGGGCAATATGACATGTGCTACCCTTGAGGGTCTTGGAGATGCGGCTCGAACGCACGAAATTGACAAGGGAGTTCGGCGTGCCCAAAAAACGCTAACAAATTGAGATATATGTTTGAAGAGCATTGTAACGTACGCTTTTTTAAAATGGTAAATGTGTACTCTGATCTACCCCAGCAAACAACTGTCGCGGTGGAGGAATTAAGGGGCTTTTTTTTTTCGTCAACCCCATCATAACCAATTGTATTGGTAATGATTAGCGCAAATGTTATTTTTCGAATAATTAGATTAGGTTGTTGTAAATATAAATGTTGCAGTACGTTACTGGCGAGGACTAGTTGTTATTTGAACGATATATTTCTGATTTTTTTGAAAATCGCAAATAACGATCCTGTGCCATTACACTTTATTTATGTAGAGATAGTTAGTCTAAGTAAATTGAAAGAAAACTAATTCAAAATGAATAAACTATAATTAAAACATGAAATATAAATAAACTATAAAATTAAAATTAAGCAAAATAATATGTAATTTAGTTAAGTATATCATAATTTATTGAATTGATACTGAACATGCCTTTAGATTAGAACAACCAAGCACCAAAAAAATGGCAGAAACAACAAGAACATGACTAAAAATTAAAATAGAGTAGTTAAAATAAAAATAATTGAAACTTAATCTCAAGCTACACTTCCTGTTCTAATAATAACAAAAAAGTTAGAACAGACAAAAGAAAACTAAATCATTTATTAAAATAGACATAGACGCGTAAAATACACAATTTTATTTTTTCTCACTCTATACGTAATGAAATTCAGATTAAAACAAAAAACTTATACCATTCGTACGCTTTCATCATTAGCTTTTGCGTTTGTCCAAATCCACGGTCCAGCGTAAATAATTACCAACAAGACAACGACACTATGTTCACAAATACCGTGTAGGACAAACATATATAAGCGTACACGCCAACCATATAATTCTTGCTTCAAAAATCAAAGGTTCAAACGAAAACTCGACGCGTAATTTTTATTAATTAATTTTGAAATATGAGATTTGAGCATGCGAAATAAAACGAATGATGACAAATATAATTATTTTTATTCATTATAGCATAAAGTACATTCACTTTATTTCGCGATGAAAGTCATTTTTTATGGCTTTCTTTGATTCTAAAACGTTGATTATTTAGAATGTTGTATGGTGTTATATTTTTACTTCACTGTTAAATATTAATATAATAAATCTAAGAGTTCTTTATTTGTTATCAAAGTAGCTCGGTATTTCATTCTTTGACATAATTTGAAGAACTTATTTCCGATTTCAAAGAGCACCCCTCCGAATAACGCGAATTTTTGCTCGAATTTTTCAAACATGTGTAGACACAGTAGTTGAAGTGAACATTTCTCGCCTCTGTAGTGCGCACATAAACAATGATGAGGTGTATGAGACTTCATTACTTCTTTCAATCATCACAATGCTCCTCGATTTGCACGTTATTAATTTTGTCTATTAAAATTTATCATTATATCATCGAAGCATAATTTCTTTAATTCATCATAACTTGCTGTGCTCACCAAACTCATAATTAAAAGAATGTGAAAATTAAAGAACAAAGTTTTAAAAAGAAGAGATTATTTTACTTTCATCATAAACTTGTCAACATAATTTCTGGAAAATATTTTCGATTTGTTAGTCGAATTTCTAGTTCAATTGTTCTTCATATACCAATTTTAGCAATATGTTCTATCAGTGTTTCCTTTGACCATTTAGAAGACAAATTGAAACAAACTTACCCTTACCACACAGTACTGCACCGGTATGAACTGTGTGGTAAGGGTAAGTTTGTTTCAATTTATTTTCCAGTCTACAGTCTCCAATTTATTATTATTGAGAAGACACAAAAACATCTTCTGTTAGTTTATTGTTCCTTGACCATTGAGAAAACACTCCAAAGACATCTTCTGTTAGTTTATTGTTCCTGTTCTTTCCCGTCCTTCTCGTACCTTTCTCAAGACTGTAGCTAGTAAATTTTCTTCTTCTCCTTCTTTATTTAGCAATAGCAAAATTAAAAATCCAAACAAAGCTAACTTATTCATTTATACCATAACTTGATTATTTAATGTGAAAATTATTAAACGATTTTATCCAATAAGTTGACTTCCTCAACGATTTTAGGCTAAATTATCCACAAGCACGTCATAAAATTATTCTACAGGATTCGGGGAGCTTAAAGCCCATTTACCCTCTACCTTTCATTACTTGATATACAAATATCTATTCCAGCATTATATTTTTAATACGATGGTGCTATAATGTATTTGTTTGGGGAATCCAATCACTACATATGCGCAGTTGAATCCTGTAGATAAATTCCTGGATGACGTGATCAGAGATCGTACAGGACTGCATTCCTAGTAGTTCTCAGCTTGCTTCCTCATTCCAGTAAATCGACTCCATCAGTACAGTACCCTCCTTTCTACATTCTTCTAGTCGCCAATAATACTTGCTATCTCTCTCTCACTTCGTAATCCCATTCCCCTTATATATAATTTTTTTAAAGTATTCTATATATCGATACACTCCTCACAGCACTTTTCCATAACATGGTACTAACTATTACCAAATATACCGTTCATCACTCTTTATAGCTGTTAACACTTTCAGTGCACACAATTATCTTTTTTATTTTCTTGTTTATCTCTTACTTTCGGTTTATACTCATTCCCTTCCATCTTCCACGGAATTTCCTGAATATTGGTCTTCTTTGTTTCTTCGTGATTAGTTCGTGTTTCATGTTATGCGCAAGCCCGTCGATAGTACGAGAGAACAAAGTTAGATAACAATGTCAGATATAAAATATCTTAAAAAAAAACAAGGAAAAATAAAATAGGACCAATGCAAAAACTAGGTTGTAAGGGAAAACTTAGAATAAAAGGCAATCATCCAAACAATTGAAAAAAAACTACTACTGTTATGGAGATCTGCAGATAATGACGCCAGAAGCACTGGCCAGGAGGGTCACAGAGTTTAAAAGAGATGAAATAAATAATGTAATAATAATACTATGGTACAAAAAAGAGGGAAGCAGTCAAGGATTACATTTTTAGCCCTATTATTACCACTAATATCCTAAAATAACTTATAAATATAAAACCTATAAATTTAAAAAATAACAAAAATATTTGAATGGTAATCTAGTGAATCGAACATCTTCAAAGGTTTACCTTACCTTACCTGTTTTGTATAAGGTGTGTACTCCACGTTAAGCGTTTATCGAGGTAGATTCCCAGGTATCTTCAATTGTTGGGATTGGCATGCGCTGGAGCTGTGCCTTGTTTTGTAATGAATATGAGAAGTGTTATATCGGCAAACTTAGTTCAAGTGGAACATGTAGGTAATCTAGGATATCACTTTCTTCTTCTATTATTGATATTAACGAGAGTGGTTGACATTCCTTAAATAGGTATTCAGCGAAAAGTTTTGATTTTTCCTCATCGGTTCGTGTCCATGTACCATCGGTTTGCGAAATGGTTGGATGGGATTTCGGAGACGCTTTGGTTTTTTGTCGCTCTCCATAAAGCATAGTCATTTTGTGCGGATGGAGATACGTTACTTAATATTCGTTAAATGTTTCGTTTTTCCACTCCTCTAGCAGCTATTTCAATTCCCTTGTTAGTTGGTGGCTTGCTACGAGACTCTCCTGGTTCTCCTTTTTATTCTAATGAGTAAGGGGTAGTTTTGAATGATTTAATTTTTTTCGTGACTATGTGACTAAGTTGAACAATAGTCTGCGGGCTATACGTTGTTTGTTATATGATCAACCGCCGTGTCAATTTCGTCCTCAGTTCTTAGTGATGTTTTAAGTAGTCTATTAGGTAGTGTTTAACCATTTCCCAATTAGTGTAGTTGTTGGGTTGGGTTGGGTTGGGTTGTGGGATTTTTTTCATCCGAATTAAGAAGGTGCTCATTGTAGCTATAATGGAGGAGTAGTCAGAAAATAGATCGAAGTTGGTATCCACTTTACGGTAATTTGACGACAATCATTTTGTGACAAAAAAGTCAACAACGTTAGGTATCTTATTCAAGTTAGATGGCCAGTAGCTTTCCCATAGATAATTGGATATAGTTGTGGCTGTGGTTTTGCGTAACTACCATGCCTTTGGGGTGGTTAGCCCCATTTTGTTTTTTTGCATTGAGCTATAAACTTATTCCCTAGTTTATATAAGAAGGCTTTTCATATCGTGTGTGCTGTTTTATAGAAGGACTGTCTGGAAGGACAACAGATAGGTTCTTCAACTAGCGTCGCATTTGATATGAAGAGTCTTGTGAGGTAGCTTTTATCGTATCCGTGCATCTGACGTATGCATTACATGATACATGTGTGTTTTTCTTTCTTATATTAGTCAGGCGCCTTGATTTCTTCGACATTCACAGTATGATATATGTTTCTGATTACTATCTGCAGGCTTTGCCTTTTTTTAACTAATTTTTTTTTCACTTTTAATATGTGTAATGAATCCGGGGTATATATGTTCATTTTTATTGTAGTATTTGTTGACGATTTGGTATTAAATTGAACTCTTTCTGGGACTGAAGTGAGTTTTTTCACCGTTTTATTTACATTTGTAACTACGTATAAATAAGGAGGGAGGTTTTGGTATTTTGTTGTAGCACTATCTTCTAGTGTTTCATTATTTGTATTTTCATCGTATTTTTGATAATTTGTTGAGGTATGAGTACTGGTACGTATTTGTATAGCTGGTTTTTCACTTACACTTTTATGTTTTTTCATTTGTTGCCATTCGTGCCGGTTTTCTTGTTCGTCCTCTTTATATTCGTTGTTGAATGTCTGTTGGCAGGTGTTAGTTGAGAGTTGGGAATTTGGTAGGTTGTTGGAAAAATGCAGGTACATTATTTTGATTTGTATATACTGCTACACAATTTGGATGTTGTGTCCATACACTAGGGACTGCTGTGTACATGCCAATGATTGTACCGTCAAATTTTGTTCATTATTCTGCATGTTCTTCTAGTGCAGAATTTGATAATTGTCCAATTTTATTAGAAAGGTATATAACGTATAGATAACATTTAAACCTAACAAAAAGACGTCATGTCTGCTATGGGGCAATGGTCAAATACACCCACTTGTAACATACATGCATAATTTCATATCAAAAAATTTGAAATGCACCTTCTGTTTTCCTCGAAAATGTGTTATCCTTACAAAAATGTTTTGTCGCTTGGCCGGACGTTTCGTAGATGCAACAATCGCAGCAAAAAACTCTTAAGATAGCAGATAATCGCCAGCCTTTTTTTGCAGCCGAAATGCACTAATCCAGGCATCGGTGACTCACAATTATGCGGTAACGGCTTGATAAACCGATTCAGTTACCGACGTGCATCCGAGACGTGCGTGAATTTCGTTGCACAAATTTGCATTTTTGCGTTGTTTGAGATTTCAATGCGGGTGCTAATCCGTTTATTTATTATATAAGATCGGGTTAAGTGATACGAACGTTTTCGATGTTTTGGACAGAATTTCGCGTTTTAACTAAGCTATTATTTATTCGTTTTTCGGGTGTTAAGTGTGGAGTTTACAGATATGGTGGTGAAAAAGTTATTGGAAAACTGCACGAGTTATTACGAGACCGTACCATGGAACAAGGTATATATTTTTTTATATTTATGTGTCGATGGTAATTTATTATTGTTCGCTATAACATACACACGCACGCACGAATACGTACAATAAAGTAGTGCGTAAGAGGCAACTGTCTCACTTACAGTTACTAGTTTTGTACCGTCCTTATATGAATATTTGAAAATACACATTTGGTTGTACTATTAGATTGTTTTATGCACGAAAATTTAAATATAAACAACTAAATGGATTACGATGATTAATGCACACGATAAATATATCAGGTTCAAGTCTATATATAAATAAATGAAAAATTCAAAAAAAAAACTTAATACATTTATACACAAAGAGAAAATATATAAATCGTTGCACACAAAAGAACTAATGAGGTAGTATATTTACATAAATAAACTCACTTGTATTAGATGTCACACCCCTGGGTTCTTATTATACACAGAGGGGTTTATTGCCTGGACGAACCGTTTACGGAATAAAAGGAGAAGTAAAAAGAGGCTAATACAAATTTCTTATTCATAGAAAGACGACAATAGTGGAAGAGAATCCAACGCAAAGATCACGTCAAAGAGACGTAAGCAAACCTACACTGGACAAACATGTTCAATGCTGCACCCGTTGCGCGATAAATAAAAATTCTAGGTTAATCGTTGCGAATATTTAATATTGAAAATGGTAGTACTGCATCGAACGAGCTGAAACTTTATTAACGTAGAATTTTAGAACCAAAGCAAAAGGCCACTACTACGCTCGTATGTAGGTTTACTTAACGAAATTGCATAAATTCTCTGAGACAAATATATAATTTTTCGCAAGTATCGGTCGTCTTTTTTCTATTTTAATACATTAAAATGTTTTTTAATTTGTACCACTCGCTCAAATGCGAATGTTGTTAAATAATTTGATTTATTAAATTTTTAAAGAGATTGCAAAGTTATTGTCACAGGTATGACACAGGTATAATTATTCGTAAGATTTTTTAATTTTTTTTATAATATTGAAATTTAAGGAAAATACCGATAATCCATCGAGATAATTCATTAAAAAATATTCAATGAATAAAAAACAACGAAGAAATCACTAGTTTTACGTTCCATTGCATTTTTTCTCAAATAACATTCATCCATCGCCGATAATACCCGACCCCTGAATTTACATCACATACACCGTCACATTTAATGATTAATGGCTCCGCTTAAGAATTTCAAATGAAGTCGCCAGATTACCGCGTAAAACTCCAGATAACGACCCGGAATTAAAAGCGTCGATAGGAAAATATTTAGTTCGTTTATGGCGAAATTAAATAAATTTCGTGCGAATTACACGGAAAACAATTATTGTAGGATGAAATATTGCAGTGTTTACTGCTATAAAATGCAAGATATTATCGCATTACCAACCTCTTAACGTCCGTAAGCAATGATTAAACGGCCGTTAAATCTTTTATAGATATGCAATAAAAACGCAATAAAACGAGATTACAATGCATTTACTACACAAGTTTATTCTCAAGTTGACGCCCGAAACGCTCCGGGATTTTTGTGACGCGTGTGGTCAAGTGGAAGGGTGTGTTTGGACGAATTATACATGTATCGAATAACAGTGCGCCCCTTGGTCTTTGGGTTTGTAGATGTAGACGAATATATAATTAATTAATGTAAATAGAAGCGTTTTATTGAAAACATGCAATCTTTAAGTTGATGGTGCCAAAGAGGAAATATTAAAAAAATAAAATAAAATGGGGTTAATTGCTTTATAATCATGGAAGGCGGTCAGTGGTGATTTTTACAGTGAACTGATCTAATTAAATTAATACGAGGGGAGATCAATTTGACACATTGAAGTATTAAGCATTTCTTGTCAATTGTTAATTGTAGTTTTGTCAAAATAGTTCAAATAATTTAGAAGTTAAGTAGACAAGTTTAGAGAAATTTAAAAAATGGAAAAATCAGAGGTTCGCGCAGTTTTAAAATTCTTGCAGGATTGGAATTGTTTTAATGTCCCACATATTCACCAGACCTGCCCCCAGTGATTTATTTATTTCCAAAAAAATAATGCTCTGTTTGGCCATTCACAAATCCGACAGAATGCTATAATCTGCCGAAAAATAAATAAAGACAGAATCTACAGAAAAATCGTATCTCAATCAAACAATACCCACTTTGGCAAGCTCTTCGGGATTGACGTCGTGTTCCTACGTTCTTTGCATATAAACCAATATGTGTTATATTGATTTAAAAATGTTTTGGAAAATATGAAACATGATAATTGTGTAAGCTTTTTCTCGACAAAAATATTACGCTCAAGATGCTAAAATACAAATTGAAAACCATCACAGGATGTAGCGATTCGCCGTGGCATGTAACGAGGATGTATCCGTTCGCCACTCCTATTTAATTTTATAGATTAAACTTGACATTTGAAAACACCGCCATAGAAAATATACAAATATATAGATGCCTTGGAACCTGGATGGTTGATTCGAGTGACGAAATAAAGGAGATACGAACGAGAATCGATGTAGCCAGATCAGTATTTACGAAAATAAAAAATTGATTGATTAATCGATATATTAATAAACATGGAATCTCAAGAAGAAACACATGGACAAACTTCAAGACAGGGTCACTAATACCGAGGTTCTAAACAAATAAATATAATGCGAAATTATTTATTCAATTAAAAATAGAAATTTTGAACCCCAAAATAAATACTGCTCCAAGTAAAGTACAAGAAAAGATAAGATGCAAAATGAATATTGTTGTGGGACTGGTTTTGGTGAAATAACACTCAACTGTTCCGAATTGCAGTCAATAAAGTCTGTACAGCTACGACGATAGCAAAACCCGTTCGGAGAAATACTAGAAAAAGAAATCATCTAGTGATGGTTTTCGATTCGAACCTTGGTGGGACAATTTTTTAAAAAATAATCGGTGAATAATGAGTGTTGTTTTGCATATCCAAGCCATTTAATATTTGACTGTCAAATTGGTACTATTCTGATCCGTTTCTGGCGTTTCTTTCGTAGCCTTCCTTGACTGAATGTGTTGGCACTATATTTTTATCGCAATTTATGGAATCCTGTTGTCTCGTCCAGAATTTTCGAATTATTTAAATTTTATCAAAAGTTCTAAAAGAACGATGGCTATGTTTCTTTACAACGGTGCTTTCCTTTTTCGTCGGACAGCCCTAATAATATGCAAATTTATATGAAAATTTTTACATTTTTAATTTTCATGAAATTTTGGATTTAGGGTTTTTGGGCAATTCTAAACAATTATTACTAGTAAAATTTTTCGATAAAAAAATCCCTGTGATCCAAGTGATTTCTTGATTTTTTCCATTTATTTTGCCATCGCAAGTTGCTTTGCATTTAAAGAAGACAATTGTTTTTTTTTGGAGTAAGTAGAGCAATAAGTATTCTACGTTTGGGAAAAAAATTGAACTAAAAATAGAAAAGATATGATGATGTTACATCCTTAAGTGAAACACACTGTATATGTGTAAAATTTCAAAGTCATTGCTCCCTGGCTACGTTTTATAATTTTCATATCTTTTCCTAATAAATTTCGTTTATATTCATAATTCCGTATAGAATTAAATAAATCGCCTGCTTCCAATCTCCTTTCAATTCAATTTAGTTGACTTCTCAGTTGAAATCTGAGATATATCGGGGTTGGAAGAGCAACGAATAGAATTTTTTTCCAGAGGCATCCAAGCTTTAGAGCATCATTGGAACAAATGCAGACGTTCAGTGATATGTAGAAAAATAAACGTTTGATATTTCGTAAATTTGTTTCCTCCTATGTCAGGGACCATAAATACTGATCTATGCGTATTATAAGATATCATCAATGGTCCAAACGTAATATATAATCTGTGTCAGATATATTTACATTATTTTTATTGAAAATGTAATTGCTATTTTTAATAAATTAGCTTCTTGATTGACTACCATTTTAATGGAATATTTGATTGTACTGCAATAGAATTATTCGAACGAACTCGCTCGATATTGGCCACTGAATTTTCATCGCCGTGGTAATGTTTAAGAAATCCACAAATTACATTTGCAAGTCAATTTACACATTTATGCACCCTTCCATAAACGTCTCTTATTAGTGTTTTAATAACGTGTAATAACCACATAATCGTTTTCAATGCCCCAATTGCCAAATCTCTCCAGAAATCTGCGTGAACATTCAATTCAAATATTCGTGAACATTCAATTCAAATATTCAGTGTCGTATGTTATAATCTGCCCATCGTAATGCGTGTGTGCACCGTACGTAGAACCAGACTTGCGTTTTAAGATGCTTTTCGAGTCGTTCCCAAAGATGATGATTTATTTTTATTTTATTGTCATGTCACATTTATACGAGTAATTAAAGATTGAAAAAAATTAAATACGTAATTCAAAATTTAGATTAAAATAACTTGTTTCCTTTGGTTAATCAAGAAGTGGTCCGTATACGTCGATTCTTTAAGAAGCACTGGACTATATTTTCACAACACACATATTTTGTACAACAGTTATAAAAGTGTAACAGTTCGTCTCGTTTGGTGGCACGTACTTCAAAAACAGATGGTGCAATGCATATTTATCTATCCGCTAACATGATTTAAGAATAACCGATAACTTCAAATAATACGAACGGAACAAGATATCGACAAAACTATAAACGGGCATGAACGCAAAGTTACGAGATATTGCAACATGGAAAAATAAAAATAACTATCCACAATCAAACGGAGAGTTCCGTGCAGCCGCTGCTTTTTTCTCGCTAATAAATAACGAAAATAATTTCCTCTATAATTTAGGAAAAAGATTAAAGACTACGTACGTGATCTAGAAATAGTTGGTTTGATGTCGTTCTGGGTGGTCTTGTGAATAATGAAATAAAGAGCGGATACACTTACAGCGGGTTTATAAATATGCGAGTGAGAGTATGAAACGGCGCGAAGCGCCATCAATGAAAAGCACATAGCAATTTTACGTAATATTGTTTAAATGTTATATATTAGTTTAATAGGTTACTAAAGAACGAGAATAATAATTGGCCCAGCTTTGTTTTTAATAAATGTGCACTTGTAAATATAATAGATTTTGTAATTTATTATATAATTATCCTAACTTTTTTCCAAAAAAAAATCTCAACAACAATAAATAATTACGCACATAAATCCTAGGAAATCACGACAAATAAATTAGGCACTCGATTAATCAAAACTTTTTCATTTGGTTTTTATTGGATGTAATTAGACCGAAAACGTTGCGAATGTGATCCCGCGGATAAGATTAATCCGAAACTTTTCCGACGAGTCTTCCAGCAATATTACAATAATATGTGGATATACGCTATCTAATTTATGGACCGCCAGCCGATAGGTAATATGTAGCGGGCAACTTTTAATAACAACGAAGTTTTTCCATTAAGTCAATGAGTTGGGCATGCTAAGAGTCAGAGAGAAGTTGCTGCAATCAAGTTTCGTTAGATGTATTTAAAAAAAGTTTTAACTTTTGATTATATTCGTCAATATTGACGTAAGTATCTACCTTCAGACGATACTTAGTTTAATTAGATTGCTTCGGAAAGTATCCACGTACGTTTCTATAGTTTACAATGAATCCCCGGCACTGTTTTTTTTCTCCGTTAAGTACGTATTTATTTGATTAGAAAAGTTTCGTCGGATGGACGTTTATTTTTGATTGAGTGTGTTCGAAGGTATCGCATATTTTAATAATTTAATTGTATGGTATTATCGTATCAGTAATTACGGAATTATTTATGAACATAAAGTATATGTGATCGTATTATCGGTCTGTAGATTTCGATTGTTTATTTTATAATAGCCAGCTGTGGCTAGGTGCATAAGCTGTGGTGAATCCTATTTAAATTCAAACGAATTTTATGGGAGCGGTCACAAACAATGGACGATTTAGAGCACGAACTTTAAATTACGAAACAAATAACTTTGTGATTAATTTCATGTACGGTTAGTTAGGCATTTAGTTCGATTTCGTAAATAATATTAATAATTAAATATATTAATAAGGATTGAAACAGAATAATAATCATTGGAAAGAGAAAAGCTATATATATTTTGTGGATGTGAGTATAGAAAATTAAAAAAAAGGACAATTAAAAATTGGAACAAAGATTTGAGTGAAACACGAGGTATATAAAATTTGCTTTCGGCGTAAAGGGGAAAGGACAATTAAAAATTGGAACAGAGATTTGAGTGAAACATGAAGTAGATTAAGGTGGATAAAGAAGCGAGGGCAACAAAGTAAGGGATGAAAATATAACAAGCCTCGGAAAGAAAGCGACATCTACATCTCTTTTGGTTTTCAGTATTTAAATGCATTCACTGCAAGTGTACGTGCATATAAACATAATTTACATCGCTAACCCCTCATATTTTCAAACCATGTTATTGTAACAATAATCTATGTTAAATCATAATGCGGGCTTTCAAATTGATTACAAAAGCGTGTTTCATGTTTCCAAATATATGCTCTACTGTAATATAATCTGGAATTACATAATAATTATTATATTTATTTACATAAATTTCCATTGTTGCTTTAATGCATATAAACTTTGCCCATTGTAGTTTTTTCTTAAGTAGTTCATGTTTTGGTATAATTGGTATTTCAGAATTCATATTACTATTACTATTTTGTTCTATTACGATATAATCACAAAATATCCATTGACAATTTATTTATTGACTGCTCATATGTTCACACTTCAAAATTATTTAAGTAACTCATATAGGCACCTGTGATGACAAAAGGATTATTGGGTTAGGTTGGGTTGGGTTGGTAAGGGTGGGGTTGGTTTGTTAAAAAAATTCAAAGTTGCATGACCAGCCATCGTGTGATATATCGAACTTGTGTCGAATAATGTTTTAGTTGTAAATAATTTACTACCGTTTTAACAATAACATATTAGGGTCACTTTTACTAAAGCTATTTATCTTTTTAAAGTGAATTTTGAATTAATAATTTTTATAATTTTTCAAAATGTTAACTTCACTTTGTACTGTACGCTTTGAGTTATAAACCGAATAGTTGACTGCTCATGAAATGGTAATATGTGTTCTTTCAACAAATTCATTAATAAGTTTTAACATTTTAGTAAATAGCATGGAATAATATTGTAGATGAGAAGTAAATTTGAAAATTTGAAAACAAGTACGAGATATCATATTGCTTCGTCGATGAAAAACAATGATTTTATTATCTTATTACTTTGAACGTATGGATATGGTTCTCATAATGGTCATTTTAAACACTTTTTATGTTTAAATTAATAGCTTTGTTGAGTTTAGTTTTATTTATTCTGATCTCAGTGCATTTTTTTTAACGTTTGATGATGACATTGACAACAGGTATACTCAAACTTCGAAGATAGGCTATTTATTTCCGTTACTATTCACAATGGAAAAATATTCAGGTTCAAGCTTCTTTGGGACTATACTACGTGCCTTTAAAAACCACTTGTAATTAGACCTGTATCTACATATCAGTACAATTACATATATTGTGTGATTAAGAGGTTATTATTATTTCTAGCTATGCTATAATCTTAAAGTAAAAATAGCAGTAAAAATAGTCTCTTCTCTAGATAGACCGGAAGGATAATACTATTTTATCACATCTAGAACACTATAGCCTACATAATTTTATAGATTCTATAAAAAATACTACTTTGGAGATATGTTCGTAGTTAATCTTACCGTTTCGTTAATTAGTTTTGCAAGTTTTATGTTTTCACTTGAAAGTTAACTTTCACGAGGATGTAGCGATTACAGGCTTGCTTATAGAATACTAACAAATTAACAAATAATTGTTTATAGAATCTTTTGTGTCTGTTCTCACGACTAGATTTAATAACGATGGAGAACTAAACTAACAATTGTTTTTACATAAAGCAATTGTTCTTGTATTTCAGGATCTTCTCGTAGCTAGAGCTCTAAACCTGAACATTGTTCCAACTCTATTAGCAACCCCAGCCAACCCAACCCAACAAGGTTAATGATATGGCATTTCGAAAAAGTTGTTGTTTTGTGCTACAAATATAGTAAACCATAAGAAATGGTTACAATTATATTAGAATTGAGATTGTATTTAATCCATTAATTTGTCATTAAATTTTATTGGGTTGGGTTGGCTCAATTTTGTATTAAATTTAGTTGGGTTGGGTTGGCCTACAATGCTGGAGGGCTAGGCTGAAAGGGGGTTAAAATGTAAATTTTTTTATTAGTTTAAACTAAAGATAAACATTTCGTAACCAACCCAACGCAACCTATAAAATGTCCCAACCCGACAAAATCTGTTTGCAATTTCGCCTAAAATGTAAAATAACACTAAAAAATAAAACTCCCCAAGGCCTCAACTTCAACTTCATTTTTGTCCAAATTCCATGGATGCACCAAAGTACGTCACTGCGAAAAAGAAATATCGGCTAAAGGTTCTTCTGCGTTAATAGCGAATATTAAGTTGTTTGTAATAATATTATTTAATATATTTTTGCCATTTTTGACATGTTCACGTATAGTATTCTTTGGTTAAAAAAAATTTGATGTTCACGTACAGTATTCTTTGGTTAGACAAAATGTGAGTGTTTCAAAAAATATTGCAGATAAAGATATTGTGTAGAATTTATTACAAAGGCTGTTTAGAGTGGTACCCTCCAAAACTGGGCCAAAAATTATTGCAGTGGATTAAAAAAATGAGTATGACGAAATAGGTCAAAAATGGGAGACGCCATGAACAAGTGAAGTAACTTACAATAAGCATTATGAGAAATAAAAATTGACCTGTTTCAGCCTTTTCGACAAACGTCATTAGTTTGGAAATTACTGAATTTATTCCATAAGTAGTGTCCACACTGTATAGACAGGCAAGCCCTGCAAGGTAGTTTTGTCTTGTTTGTAGTAATAGTAATAGTGAACTAATTATTCCAAAATAAATCGGGGCAACGATTGTTCAGAATTTTGAGACCTATTGCCGCCTAATAGAGAATGTTGCCACTATCAATATTTGCTTTATATAGTGATATTTTGTAAAAATCATTACCCTCCCAACTATTAAAGTCTGTAACAACCTTCCTGGACATTTTCGCTCTTCTGATGATGATTATTGATTATGGAAATCGCCGTTCATTTTACAATTTAGATACAATTAACAATATTTACTAACATGTCATATATCACTTTACATTTACATTTACAATAATTTTGAATATTTTCACATTTTGCGACGAATTTTGACGCATCACCGACGCTTAATTATACAAATTAATGCCCGATTAAAAGAAACCAGCCACCTATCTTTCGGAAATATCAAAGCGACATTTCACATACGCGTCAAACGAAATGACTGGATTCAAGCCAGCTTAAAATTTAATTAAACACACGTAATTGCGCACTAATTAAATATGTGATTTGCGTCCCGTAATATGCACGCAAATATGACAAAAGTTTCTACACGTATGCCTTTGTAAATTTTGGTTATGCGGCATACGCGCAGCGTACCTGCCTAATTAACTTAGCAAATAAATTGAATTACAATGTAGAATAAATTTGGTAGATTTCGAGTCGAAAATCTCGATTCCAGCGATTGTTACCTCCTGAAACTTCTTCTATGGTAATTTGGAAGTAAGTTGGTATCACAGTTTCTTATTTAATTTCGACAGCCAATTTTTAACTGATTTATATATTATATCATTAACTGGTAATTGACGTAAAGGCGTAATAAATATTTATGTAATACACTAACTGTTGTAGCGATTTTTTTATAGCTTAATATAAATTCAGTATTAATTTCAAGCTATTTTAAATAGTTTTCATGGTCGTATCAAGTATCCAATTCAAAATGTCGCGTCCCAAGTCTTAGGCATAACAATTGGAGTCGCAATTTGATGTTACCCAATTCTGCTTTACAATTAATCCAAGATTGCGTTTGATTCTACGACGAAAATGTGTTATTAAAAAGAAGAAAATTCAAACCCAAAAGGCAAAATTGTCGATTGTCAACTCCTTATGGAAATAAAAGCACCCCTTGAAAATCTACTGCGATAAATTAAAAATTATTTCATTTCATTACGCGACGATCGCGGAAGCCATCGCGAAAGGGAAATATTGAAGTTGGTCGATAATTTCACTTCGCATTCATTCATTCGGTTCACTTGATGAAGAAATTCCACGCTCCGCATAAAAACAACAATATTTCTTTATATTCCGGTGGATTCGACCCACGAGATTGGCGATTCTGGAATTTTCATATGTGTGTTTATTGTTGGAGAGCATTCGAGCGAAAATGACGTAGTCGCTGAATTGTGAAGGTGCTGCAGCTACTAATTGACCGCATACGCTCGTGATGTTGAACACTTGTACATACGTACGCCTAGCTGTTTAATTAAACACGAGACAAGTTCTTTTATTTCTTAATCACTTTATTTATTTCGAAATTTCATGGAAATGTCTGGAATTTGTTACGCACGTTTTAGATGGTGGCGGAAGTACGGATTACTCCAGAATTCCATCATGTGAATAATTTAATTATTATTTATGATCGATGCAACGGTAATTGTTAAAACTAAAAAAAAAAAATTTTATGTTTAAATTTTATATTTAAATTAACATATAATACACAAATAATATCAATTTGTTATCTTAAATTCTCAAATTTTACTGTAATCGCAATTGTTGTTGCATTTTTTAATTATGACGTAACCAGTATTTATTTTAATTAATTAATCATTTTTATGTTAAATTTGGAAAGAGCATGACATTCTAAGACCAAATAGTATTTAAAAAATTAATGTTTTATCTTGAAATTTTCGCGATAATTTTTTTTGTACGTTTAAATACATAATAACAATCAAGAGTTATAGTTAATAAAAGAACAAATAGCTATGAGATATGATGAAAATTAGGACAGTTCTACGGCTTATTTACCAATTTTTATTATGTGTTTGTTTTTACGTAATTAAGCAAATAATTGTGCAATATTTGACTAAAAAAAAGATTGAAATTTTGATATTGAGGGGTGTGGCCATCGTACTAGAAGAAATAAGAGGTTTGTGAGGTATTCAATAACAAATATCCTAACAAAGTACCTAGAACAAGAGGGATACGTTCCAGAAACGATCGCAGAAAACTGACGTTTTTATCCGTCCTTGTGACAATAAACATTTTTTTCTTTTAAGTGGGTAAATGTATTTGTATTTGTATCAAATTTTGGCCAAACTAATACATAATCTTATACTGGACGTTGAACTTTTTACGTAACCGCTGACTCAAAAGCACAAAATCATTTTTTATATGATAGACGTTTTTTGGTTGTCTTATTTGTGCTGACCTAAAACCTGAAGCATGGCCCAACCAAAAAATAATTTATTAGGCATTTGCACCCATTTCGAAGAAAATTAGATAAGATTTATGAAAATTTTATTTAATTTTGGTTTTATAGCGAAGATGAAACCAAGCCACTCAATCTACCACAAGCACTATGCAAAAACTTTTATCTATTCGAAGTTAAACTTGAAGAATTGTTTCTCAAATGGAAAATGTTGGCCAACCTAATACATAATCTTATGTTGGACGTCGACCTTACTTATGTGATCACAGACTAAAACGGCCAAAACAATTTTTATATGACCAACTTTTGTTGGATGGGTTATTTGTCAGAGCTGACCTATAGGCAATTGAATCTAATAATTGGCCAAACCCAAAAAATAATATATTGCGGGTTTGTAGTTATTTCGAAGAAAATTTGATTCGTGAAAATTCTATTCAATTTATAACGAAGATAAAGCCAAGCCACGCCACCCAATCGATAACAAGCAGTATGCAAAAGCTTTGATTTATTCAAGTGCCAGTATAAATCTCCGTTCTTCGAAAGAACTTTTGAAATAAAACATATTTAAATTTCAATATCTTTATCTTTTATCATTTTTTTTTCGATAACACGTACTCGGTTAGATAAATAGATATATTTCCATGCTAGTGTACACTCACGTGGTTAACTGTGATCACATCAACACTAGAGTTTGTCAATATCGTAGCAGCAAAGATGCGGAAATAATGCCCAGTTTCTGAATTTGTTAGCTTGGTAAAATTGGAAATTTTCTTAGGAACTTTTTATAGATTATTCATCCCTATTTGTAGTTGTTGAAGAACTTCCTATAAAATAAGTTTTTAGGGTGCAAAACGACATATTTTCAGACAATATTTTGGTTTCAGTATCCATAAGTAAAACGACAATGATTATCATGAGTACGCCTCATAGAAACCCATAATAGCAGGAATCTGTAATTTTAAATTCGAAGTACACAAATACCTACAAGTCGATGATTCTAAACCTTTGTAGTAATAGGACACAATATTACTTATTAATATTGCGTACGTCAACTAGGGTAGATAAACTAGCTCACCATATGTGGGTCATATTATCACATATTACAAACGCAACTAAAACTATGGCAACCCAACAAGGCCATTCAATGAAACAAGTTTTCTGAACATGGACAGGTGAGAGATCACCTTAAGGGTGGTCGTCTCTACAAAAAGTCCCCACAGAACTATAAAAGAACTAGCAAATAATTACATTTCTCAAAAATCAGTTATAAAGGTTTTAAAGAAACACAAATGGCATCCCTGCAAAGTTCGATTAGTTAGTACAAGAGGTTAGATGATCCTGTTGTCATAACAGTGTTACGATGGAGCGGTGTAATATCGGTGACGATCGCATCATGTTTTTCTGATGGAGCAACATTTCACGTCAATACAGGGTTTTTCAACAAGAACGTAGTTTTTCAAAACTAAATAAAGAATTTAGGTGAAAATGATCGAAATTTTTATTGTATTGGAAAGAGTTTGGAAAGGTTTGGCAATTATAAGTGAAAAATGATATCGTACAGATGTTCACCACGACCACGCTTACAGATATCGATTCGTTCCAGCGGAATTTTCGAAAAAAATGGCCCAATCACGCCTCCAGACTACATAGCGCATCGTACATTGACACGTTCAGCATGCAATTGCTTCTCAACAATTACTCTTGGATTTTCAGAAGCGCCAATTTTGCTTCTTGACGTATCCAGACAAATGAAAATGGGCTTGAAAATGATTTTTGCAGAAAATTGTTCTTGAATTCAGCTTGAATTCATTCATTAATTATCTATATTGGGAACCTGAAAATCAGTTTCCTCAAAAACTCAACGTTCGAATTCTATCTAGGACCATTTTTATCGAGGGTTCATTGACAAGTGAAAAGTATTTGATTTTTTTTTTTTTAACAATGAATGAAGATTGAGTTCTACCAATACGTTAAGGCAAGATGGTGCTCCGACACATTTTGCTGCCGGTGTTGGGAATTATTTAAACGATTTTTTTCCTGGTGGATGAATCATAAGGGGAGCTGTTGAGATGCTGTTAATTGTTACATGGCTACTTGTTTTTTTATTTTTTCTTTTATCTTCATTAAAACCTGGAATTCTTGATTGTTGCAATTATTGCAATTATTAAAATTTCAAAATACAATATTAATTTTTCTAATATCATTTAATCGTAGGATTTCATGCTCGTTCGAAATTCATCATAAAAAATGGTTTGCATTTGAAGTGTCATATCATATCACAACTAATAATTCTCTCCACATGAGCGCAGATTTGTCAATACTTTTACGAAAATTCATATAGCTAATGGAATTACTCTTTTCTAGATATTTTCCTTAATCAAAAATAGAAGCGGCCTCCATTTAACTAATTACGTATATATAGACGTATATTTCATAAGATAAAAGCGCCGAACGCGGTTTCATACATATGATCATTTACGTGGAAATATAAAAATATAGTTTCTATTTACTTTTTAAAATGATCGTTTGCAATAGCGATTTAAAGCCATATTGTTCCGATATTTTAATCCTTACATTTCCTGTATTGACATTACACATGTAACATTTATACCGGAAAAATCCTGCCAGAAAAGAATTTATTACCTAAACTAAACTGCGAAACATTATATCCTAAAATAAAGATCGGCAGCAACTGATTCAAGACACAGAACTTTAAGTTTTTATTTTTGAATGATTATTTAAAAAATATATATTATAGATGTTAAACTTATTTAATTTTTTCCATTTTCGTATAATTTTAAAACGTGTTTAAATAGAAGAATGCATAAGCTGAATGGAGACCGGTGGTTACAGAAATTTCATGCAGGATACGAAATCCTTGGAGACACATAAGGTCATGGGCAATTTTCCTCACTTGATAGCCACCCAGTAAATGTGTTGGTTAGAGAAGAACCAATCACAACAATTTTAGAAATCGATCATAATAATTTTTCCAAAAGAAATGTTATGTAGGTGCGATTTTATGGACCTGTAAGGTGTGAATAACTTCGATCACTTCACAACTAATGCAAACGCCCAGCTTGCTTGCATGAAACATTTCACAACGGTCTAAATCTAAAACCAAATCTATAATCCACTACGCAAGACAATTTATTTTCCTTGAGAAGTCAATTACGATCGCGGTAGCATGTGTGAAATTACCGCGTGCGGTAATAACCAACAATCAAAAATCACTTAGAGCCGCACGCAATTAATTCAAAAGTGCGTTACAATTGACATTTGCAAATTAAAAAGTCGATTACAAAGAACCTAATTGCACGTTTTTGCCAGAGTGCATTTGCGTTATTTCCTGCACCAAAATCGCGATATGCATCACTTGTGCAATTCGTCTCCCAAGGACGTGGGTCGTTAAAATCACACTTCGAGATAAAGTGTCCTATACCGTGATTAAAGTTTTACGCCTCCGATGAATGAAACCTCGCATTAAAAACTTACGGACTTAGTTCCGATGTCAATGCCGTAAAACGAGCAATTTACTTAATTAATCCATTTGTTGAAAACGATAATTACTAATAACGGCCTACAGAATTCATTAAATCGTCTATAAAATGCTCGGATTATACTCTTTAATCCGGGATTCAGAAATGTGCCATATAATTTGATACGCGAGTAAACCCAACAAGGGAAAATGTGATACAGATTTAATATTTTCAAAAGAGCTTAAAGGATTAGACGACTAAGTAATAGGTAATACGTAAAGCATTTAACAGTAGAGATATCGTATCAACGTTTTAATGAAGTCGTTGATATTCGTTTGTAACACAGCTATCGTCTTTATTACTTCCTGTGTTTAAGAACATAGAACCACAATGTTTCAGCAATGACGACGTCATCAGTTTGACAAAAACTAGGAAGGAACGTCAAGTAGTACTTTGTACGAATCAAAAAAAAACTCAAAATGCAATTGCACATGAAACGAAACTTTACCCAATTGATCTTAATTAGAAACCAATGACCATATATGCAATGGTCAACAACAATAAAAAAGCAGTAGTAATTAAAAGTTGTGACGAATAAAATTGCCATGGTTTGTTTTATTATTTATTACTTATTCGTCAGATATATTTTCTTTGTTCCAACAAATAGTTGCGCAAAAAATAATGAACGCCTACGTCCACGTGAAATTTATTATCGGAAATATTAATTAGCCCAAGCCGGAGCCCAATATTTCATGATCTTTTGAATTCTACTACTGTAGTATTTCCTAAATTTAATTTATATAGGACGAGGAGGATAAATGTTCAACGTGAAATATTTCCGCTACCTGTCAGAGCGTTCTGATTTATGTGCTAGTATTTTGGTGGATCATCATACTGGATTTAAAGACTTTCCCAGATAAGAAATATCTCAGTCAACGTAATCGAAAATGTACAAATAAATCGCGCTGGTTTAACTTTTGCCAGCATAATCATTATTTCTAAAATTATGTTATTTATGATGGGCATAATAAGTAAATGAAAAAATCGAGTTTTCGTCACGTCGTTGAAAATCATTAGTTGAAAAATAATAATAAGGAGAAGTAAATTATTATAAAATAATATGCGGACACGTATAAATAAAAAATTTCTAAAATGGTGAACCGAGATTGGTTTTACTCGTTACGTACGTCAGCGGAAAGCGAGCACTTACAAAGACACTTCAAATTAAGAAAAGGAAATTGTACAATATTTTTACGGCCGTGACAGATATTGCCCAGCACTTAGTCGTACTTATTTAACAGAAGCACTGAATACAATGGCTAAATAATAATAATGTACGAAAATAGATTTAATATTACTTTTGTTTATATTTATGGATTTTTATGAGTTTTAATTATTCGGTTATTTTGTTAATGTCTTGGGATTTTAAATTTGTACTTTTTTTGTATCAAATGGAATGCAATATTTATCGTAACTTGCACAACTTGCAGAAGCAGGAAGAAGGAAACCAGATTTGGGCAACGTGATACAGCCAACCTTGTGTAACGAGTCGTAAAAATCCGGCTTCCCATGTGCGTGGACTATTTATTAATTATCGCGTTTGTCGTGTCAAACTCGTGGATCTCGAACCGTTTGTATGCAAGCGATGAATTTGCACTCCGCGATCAAAACATAGTCGCACCGTATTAAAGATTGCCTGTTATGATTACGACGAGCAATACAATATTCCTTGCAGATTAGATTGGCAGTCAGGCGCAGACTGAACGATTCCAGGCGCGTAACTGAAGTTAGTCGACTAATATGTAGCACGACAGGTTATGAGATTGTCGCGATATGTCACTCCAGAATCTCAATCAGGACCTTGTCACCTGCAGCTCAATCACTGCAACGCTTATATGAAAATGTTAATATCGATGGATATTAAACGTGTACTACTAGTTGACTTGGACATAAAAACGTTTATTAAAAGCACTAATTGTCATAGTTTCCTAAATTTAAATTGGCCTTAATGTGTTTTTTAATTAAAATATAAATGATTTGTTATGATTAATATATATAATATATATAAATTCAGTACGAAGGTCAACCCAACCAAACCCAACCTAACCCAACCAACCCGGCCCTATTGCATTGGAATAGGTGAATGCATCGAATAATTGATAAATGAATTCTGCTTCAGTTCCTTACAAGTGGAATATCAAAATCGTAACCCTATTCGTTAAACTGCCATAAAGTGAATTAAAGAAATAATACATTGCAATAGCAGATTTCGTAGCATAATGGAGACAAAATGACTATATCGCAGATTTTTGCACCCCTCGATAAAGCAGATATGAAAATCATCAATGAAGATGAAGATTTCGTAAAGCGATACAAGGACATGTTTCGTTGGAATAGCGGAGCATGCAATTGGAAAACGAACTTTATTAGAGTTTCTGGTAGCACTCAATGAAGAATCTGTAAGATTTAAATTTTACACAAAACTTTCGCGTTGCACTTTGATGAATTGACTTTTGGAAAAAGGATCCATTGATATAGCCGACTTCGTAAGAATAATTAAGGGCAAATGAACCATATTGCAATTCCTTACCCCATTCAATCTACAAGAGTTATGATTGATCTATGACGAAGAAGATTTTGGAAAACAATAAAAATGCAGGTTGCTTGGACGATAATGAAGCTCAGTGCAGTGTCCCACTAAAGAAGTATTTATTGTTCCCATTTATGTGTCAAAGCTCTTATCTAAGATATTCTAAAACTTGAAAATATTTCATCTACAGTCTACAAAAGTTCGAAATCCAGAATTGCTCCCCTTTTAGACATCCATTGTACTTCATTAACAACTGCCTATTAGGCATGGCGTCAAAGACTAGCTGCCTAGACTGAACACAGGAACTTCTTCTTATGAATCATCGTGGATGATGAAAATTGTGATTGGAATAAGAGTCCATCTTCATATTTATGAAGGTTTCCACCAGTTAAGTGATCTAGGATCCCACCTACGTGGTTACAGGTGTTAATGATAGGCCCCATTGCAAAAGTAGCAACAGACGCCACTGCTTCTTTGTCGTAATAATTTCTTTCACACAAGCAGCGAAGGTTTAAAATTAAATTTTTAAAATTTTTTAAAAAAATGATGGATGTTACTGCCTGCGACGAGTTATTCTTTCTTCAAGATATGACAATAATTTTAACAAAATTTTATCCCTCACTTAAACTCACAAAAGCTCAATAAATGATTGACTGTTAATAAAGAGAATAATTAAAAAAAAATATATTTTGCCTAAAACAATTTAAACAATTAAATTGAAAATTATTAATAAATTAAAGAAATTGCTCTTTAGATTCGAAATTTAGAGTCAAACTAATTCATATATTTTGCCTTATATAAGGAGGCAAGTGATATTACAAATATTTTTTAAACAGTAAATTTTTAACAAATCAATAATTATGTTTTAAATTTTAAATAAAAACTAAAAGTAAACAGTAATAAATAAAACGTTTCAAACAACAATAGTGATATTATTGATAAATAAAACTAATTATGTTTTATGTTCCAAATAAGGACTGAAAATATTCCCTACAATTTCTCTTCTTGGTCTAAATGATATTACAGATAACCTTTTACACAATAAAATAAAATGATTAATAAACGGAACTAGTTACACTGTATAATTTATATCATTTTTATTATTCGAGTAAAAATGGTCCCTTGGTTTATTTTATATCTCTTCGTTATATTTATTCCTTTTGCTCCTTTTTGTACCGTTTTAGCAGAACAACTTGTTGCCTCTCTTGCCCTCGAATTCTTTTCAACAGTTTGCTCGTGCACTACTTTTTCCACTCGAAATTTTAAAAAATTATTAGAAACAACAAGCATGAAAGAATTTGGAAGTAAATTAGAAAGGGATCGGCTAGGAAACCAAAAACTATAAAATACCAAAAACCACTTAGTCAAGGAAAAAAAGAATTATATTTTATAAATAGGTGGAAACAGTAGACAAGAATTATTAAAAACATGCATGAGAAAGAAGCCAGAAAGCAAGGAGCAAAGAAAATTGTAATAACCGAAGAAGAAGAAGATATAATAAAAGCCGAGGTGATGGAGGCCCTGAAAAGATCAAAGCAAGAGGTAAAGCAGCAGGACATGATGTAATAGTGGCAAAGATGATTTAGAATCTAGAAACAAAGTCGTTGAAGTACTAATAAAATTAAATAGCAAAATTTGGAGAGAACAACAAATACTGCAAGACTGGGAAATCGAAGTAGTAATGCCAATACACAAGAAAGGAGATAGAAGAGAGTGATAAGAGACAGAAAATTGGAAACACAGTACACAATAATGTAAAAGTGTTTTCATAGATATTTTCAGGAATCTTGCAAAATAATATTAGTGTAGTCGACGTATTCAATTTTGAAGAAAGTTTTTTCTAAATCCTGACCCAGTGATCGATAAGACTGCATACAACCATAACTGATAATATTACGTTGTGTAACTTTTTTGTATTACGAATAATTTTTCGAATAATGATGGCTGAGGAAATAGTGTTAACGAATTTATTTCCAACAAATTTTTCAATAGGAACATATTTGTGTACAAGTGGTATTGAATTCCTTACGCAAAAGAATTCAGAATCTACAAAGTTTATTTTTGTCTTTTATTAGCTTGATGATCTATTTCGAATGAATATGAAAAAAAGCTTAATTGCCACGTAAGAGGAGTTTTATTGGTAAATTTACTGTGATTTTTAAATCGCGTGCGAAATATGATTTATAGATGCAAATAAATAATTTCTTAAAATAATAGTGTGTTTAGTTTGTTAAGATGAATGATAAATGAATTTTGTTATATATATATATATATATATATATATATATATATCTTTTTTGGTTTCTTAGTCATGGAGATTGCTTTACCACGTCCAGTTTTTGAAAAAGAATGCCAATGTACCATTCGATATCAACAATCTTCAAAAGTAAGGATCTAACAATATGCACATCTATTGGGGTTAATTCTTGTGTAAGAAGCAAAATGGCACTATTGAATATCAAAATTTCTTTGAATTTCGAAATATTAAACGTTCACGAAAACGGTAATATTTCGAAAACAAAAATGATAAAAACGATATTGTTAATTAGGTTATATTTTCAAATACATACACCGGCAATTGGTGATATGTGAATTTGAGATTTGGCACATCACACAATAACGCCAATTATGCAAATAACAATTGCATTAAATTTTATATATTTACGTTCCAAATATTAAAATAATTTCACATAATTCGACACACTAGCTCGACTACAACAGGAATTGAATATAATTGTATAACGTTTTGTGACGCACCATGAAGCATATTATTACGACATATTTTCGGTAACAATGATAGCGAATTGCAGAGCCGGCATGAAAATTCTATGTTTTACAATTCCACCAGTATCAAAATGAAATTATCCGAAACATTATTGTTTATATTATCAACAAGATCAAAGAATATCACACAATAGTTTTCTATTGGTAAATACTGTGATAAATACATTTTATGTTAATTAAAATACGCACTGTTTCGACTACAAACATCACACGGGACGCATTTATAAAACCTACATATCAATCCGCCCAAGTCTGAAAGCTAACGGCATCGATGTTTGATATTTGCCAGTTAATGACGCGCGAAAATTATGAATAAAATATCCGAAACACTTTTGCCAACTTTTACGTTCCGTGGGATGTAGAGCGGCGTTAAAATCGGAAAGGGATACATTTTTATGGCACATTTTCTGAGGAAATTGTGTCGATTTCTTAGAAGGGTAATTTCAGATGAAAAGAATTCGCATGGGGATTGTCCGATATTCGAAGCTAAAGGCAACAATGGTCACTCCATTTCCGTGTTAGTTAGGTCGTTCTTACGTTCTAAAATCGTTTATGCAAAGTTGATGCAATTGAATTCCTTTTCACTGCATATCTGAAGCGTTCTCCGTTCGGCGCGGCATTGGCTGCGAAAATAAGTTTCAATTGTATTTACAGTGAATCAGATGTACGTTGGATTCCGGCCAATATATTAGTTATTGTTGGAAGAGCAGCGCCGACGTTCGTTGCGAGTTAACACAAATACGTGTTTTAATCATTTTGGACAAAGTACATGTTTGTTTATTTATTACTTTTTTTAGTGGCATATAATTCACTAATTTGTTTTTTTTTCAATTCATTTAGAACTTCAGTTGTCTTACTAAAATACCAAATCTATCAAATATGTATTAAAATAAAAAAGTTACAACAAAAGAAAAAAAAAACAATGGTAATAAATAACAATCACAATAAAATAGCACAAGATAAACCTTAAAAGTATAAAACAGTCAAATTAAACAAATGAATAAAAATGAAATAAATACAAAGCTGCATACCAATAAACGATGAAACAAAATTATATAAAAAATTTAAATTACAAAGTCGCCTCAAATTTCCAATACAGTGTAAACGTCAAGTCCAGCGATTCGTCGTCGCTGCCTCAGAAGTGAACAAGACGGTTTCATGAAACGTTGGCGATTCGCGAAAAATTATTGCGTCCGTATTTTGTCTGCGGTAGAGACAGATGTGGTCTGTACAAACGTGGAGCGCGTTGATGTTGCCTTTTGTCCGGGCACGCATTCAACTCATCGACTGAGTCAACTCATCAGGGGTGTATAAACATTGCCGGACGTGCACTCGCTACAATCAACCCCTGCCTCGGACGCTACGTTCACTACTGAAATACAAAAAGTATCTATTTTGCCAGTCAGGTACTATATTCCATTGACTAAATGTTGGCGATTTATTTCAATGCGCCATGATTAGTTCAACAAGCGTATTAACATTTTTTTTGCTGGGCTATTTAAAAGATTAAACGCGCCAGGGTAGATTATCTAATAGATTTTTTTTTAATACAGTGAAGAATATAACACTGAAACTGAAACTCGAACAGTGTTGAAACAGATTATTGAATTTATTTTTTATTTTTCCATTTGTCCAATAAGATGTTTCGAAAAACAGTTAAATAATTAAAATTAATGTAATAAATGATATTACATGAATCTTAGTGCAGGTTCTAGCAAACGTTCTCTATACTCCAGCATTTACTGAAGAAAATCATTGTAAAAGGTCAAGAGCCAGTTCCTTCAGATTTTTGTAAAATTATATAGCTGAGTTTAACTAACTGCCTCGCCTCTAGACCACGTAGCTCTTGACTAGATGTATAAGATGTCCTCACATGTTGGAATAGCCCTTACCTTGGCTTAGAATATGGAAGGAAAAATTCCTATATTGACTGAAAAATTATTTTTAGAAACCATTCCCATATATCCGATATCTTGGTCAGTTTTCGACGAATAGGTATACCATTGCATCTTGGTTTTCTAATATTTCTGAAATTCATCTGTGTTCGGTGCTATTAATGTAATGGCGTCTGGGGAGAAGATTATCTGCTTTTCGACGTGGTGGGGATTACACGACAGGATATTTTATTAAAATGATTTGCTCGATAGGAACTTGCCCTTAATATCTTGAACTTTATTTCGTGCCATTGCGCCAACAATACACAGGACAGACAAAGCAGTAGTTCATCTGTTGTTCTTAACTTTATACTTGTATATTTTTGTTTATTAATGTTTTTGTTGTTTACTTTTTTAAATCAATAAATTAAACGGGTTTTAACGAAAAAACCGGTGTAAACTAAAAAAACCTTTGTTAAAAATAAAAAACATAATTTTTTGCCAAACCTGTAAATTTGTAGATACACAATCTCCAGCGAGCAAGGTATCGCGATAAAGATAATACACTACTATTGTATGGAGCTTCTGTTAACCAATCTGAAAATTGCACACGTTTACTAGAAATAATAATATAATTGCAGAATTTATAGCTGTTAGCTAATGCGTCAGCGTTTTTAATTGGCTAATTGATATGACAATATTTCCATCTTTTTAGTTATTGAAGAATTTTAATAAAAAATATAATAATTTGTTTCTATTCCTTTTGGATTTATTGAATTTTCAGATTGTTTTTACTTTTCCTTCATTCCAAATTATTTTTCTTTTGTATATTTTTGCTTTATCAGTTTTTTGATCTTATGTAGTTTATAGAGCAATCCAGAAATTACATTAACATTGGTTGTGTGTGTTAGGAGTTTTTTCGTCTTGCTGATTTGCTTCTGATTCGTTAATTTCATTTGGGTTAGTTACATTTTCTGTGTTTTAATCGAGAAGAGGACGAGTTGCATATTTTCCTTTATTTTAATCCACTTTATTATTAAATCATTTTTAGAAGAGATTTTCATTCGTCGACTGCCCCCATGGTTCCGTCCAAATCAATTTAAATAAAATGTTATAGTTACATAAATAATTACTACTACTACAACTACAAAACATTACTACTTTGAGGTTCGTCGATAAGCTATATATCTAGCTGATCTAATAAAACAATCCAACCTAACCCAACCCAACCCAACCCATTCCAAAGAGCATGAAAGTAGAGTTAAAAATTAAAGAATTTAATTTTTCAAGATTGAAGAACCACATGTACATATTTATCTAGAACTAAACTACGCTTTCACTCAATATAACAGTGCTATAATATAAATACTAGAAAAACAATGAAACAAGCATTGTATACAGAATTTTTTTAGATGTTACATTCCAAACATTTTTATGAATAATACAGTTATTGCAGTAACAAATATTATTATTATATACTAGAAGAAGAAATAGAAATATTTCAAATGTTAACACAATTGTGGTTTCATTAGTTTCAGTGGTCCAGTTTCGCTCATAGGTCTCTTCCAGTTATTTAAAGATTCCCATGAGCACTTTCCTCACCTACTGGACTTAAATGCAAATGCTCTATTGCATGGAGTTGAAAAACATACGTTATCACATAACAATTTTATAATATTGTCAGTGAGTCATACGGGGTCGCAAACCGAGGATTTTGCCGAATATTCGCCTACAAATCCACGGTGGCCCCGTTGTTTAATTGGCGAATCCAAGATATTTTACTTTATCCGACAGAGATGCGTTTACCAAACTATGGGATCAATATGTCATATTCAATGACAAAGTAGACATAATAAGGCAAACGGTTGCCATTTTACTTCTGATGACAGTCCATGACAAAGGTTATCAAAAAATGGCACTTAAATTTGCGCCTGGCAATCAAAATGGCAACAAAATTTTAACCTTTAGCCTTCACCAAAATACGAAAGGGTAAGCCTTCCTGGTAGTATTCGTGGCTAAACATGCATCCTTGCTTACGAGCAGGTTGTTCTAAACGGACTGAGTTTATTGTTTGATTGGTTTCGATTGCTATGGAGCCCGAAAAGTGGGTCCATTATAGGTAGGAAATTTTGAAGCCCAGCACACACAGAAGAGGGTTCAATACTCTCATATTAGCTTCTGTGTAATGGTATTCCTATATCATTCAAAGTTTGCTGTTCCTTTCGTTAATTTAAAAAGCGTCATAATGTATGCTTCAATCCAGCAAGCTCAGTTGGTTTGCATTTCCATGGTCAATTTGTAAGCTTTAATGAGAGCTACTCGGAAGTTAACTGCGAACCGTGTTATTTTTGTCGACATTTTAATCGCTCTAGGACATTATTCCAGGATATGCTCCAGGCCTCCCTAGTGGGTTTTTGTAGGATACATCCGTAAACAAAATTTAGAGGACTATCCTATTTTAAATATCAACTAAAGGCTTCATTATTTCATGACAAATGAATTAAAAATAGATATCTGTTGAACTATCTGTGTGAATACTAACATTACTGGGTAGCCCCATAAACCCAAATAAATGATCAGTATCCATCGATATCTTTAGTATAGCGAGTCATAACGGATCACACGATATACTACATGATAGATGGTAGAGATATAAACAACAATCACTTGATATTTGAAATTTCGACAGCGTACATTTAAATTTGCCGATATAAATTTAAATATGACACAAAAACACTTTTGCCCCCAAAACGCTAATAACCTTTTAAAGTTACAGCGAAAATAGTTCGAAAGCTTTTCGCTCCAATCTAACACGCATTGCCGTCGCATCATTTACATACCGTCAATGGAAGTTTGAAAGCACAAAATGTACACGAACACAACTGTTTGTTTTTGAATAGAGATGGATAAACAAGATCGAAGAAAATTATCTTGATGGGTTAGCTTTTTTCAACCTGCCGGTTCAATGCAATCTAAAATTAAGATCAACGTATATCATCCGAAAATAAACACCCACACAACCGGGCATTGTTACGTGCCATTGTTTATTATTTGAAAACTAATTAAATATTATGTAGGACAGACCTGCTTTCCATATTCGTGGGTGGATGCATCGTAGTAATTCGTGTAATGAAATCTGAACGCCGATAGTGTTTCATTATTAATTTCCAGCAAGTCCGTCGAGTAATAATCAATTATTTTCAAGTTAAACATTAATTTAATTTGGAGTGTGTGTCGTGCGTTCATTTTGCGTAATTAATTTTGGTTTTTTTTACAACTTTCATTCCCGTTTGTATTGTAGTAAAATTCATTTATTATTTTTTTTATATATCTACAATTCTTTTATATTCGTTCAGTTTAAATTTCGTTTGTATTTTGTATTTGCATTTGTAAGAACCACTTTATTGCAATTATTTATTGCTAATATTTTTTAATTCCTTCTTATTTGTTTGTTCTGCATTTGATTATTTATATTTGCATCGTATTAATTTAATTTGATTGCCTTTGAATACAAACCTAGAAATATTTTGAAGTTCAGTCCATAAATATTTAAAAACGAATCATACGACCTCACATGTAAAAATGAACGTAATTATAAAGAATGTTACATAACGACGGCGATAAAGAGCCTCCCGCGGTGCCGTCGCAAAAGTTTTGTCATAAGCAACAGGAAAACATTCTTCTCGGAGCCACATTATTAAAACTGTCCTTTTACAGCAGTTCGATTAAATATAAAAAAAAAGGTTTGCGACGGACGTGAGTAATCAGCGACACCTGGGTATGGAATTCGAACGCCAGTCGTAAATTATTTACAACTCTCCCCATAAAAACGAAGGAGGCATTATGAAACAAAGACCCCCTGAGCCGTAATAAATTAGAATGTAAGTGGTGTCCCCGAAAACAACTTAATAAAAATTTGTTAAACGTCGCGAAAACCTAAAAATTCATACAATATATCTCAATTAAGTCCCATAATGGGTTCATCTTGCCGCTCTTATTCTACTATTTATGTATATCGCTGCAGTGTGAAATGGTCTGAGGCGCATTCATCGGCACAGTTCGCTGGACCCGCATGCACGCGCTTGATATTTCCGACAATCTTTGGACGATGTAGAATAATTATGTTGGGAAAGTGTTATGTGGACATTAATATCGTTGAGAGTTACATTTCAAATATGTAACATGTAACATTCTCAAAATATGAAATATAAAAAAAATAATATAAAAGACGTCGTATATTTCATGTAAGCTCTACGAAATGTTATGGTACAAGAACTTGATTGCTAATGGTAATAAGAATGATTAAGAAATAAAGTAAGCATCAAAAATATTACAAGTCATATATTTGATGTCTACATTTCCTGCAGTTTTATGGTATCAATGAATTTCCAATAGCCGGGGACATTAATTTAAGCGGCGGTGCACCCGCCCAAACTGCATAGTTCATTGCATATGGCATTAATTTGGAAATTTCGGTAACGATAACGACGCTCCTCAAATTAAGTTTGCGGACCCGATGATTTCATTACTTTTTATTGTGTCGTACGTTTCCCGGCAATTCAGATTCCCCGAGTCCATTATAAGCCGGTATTTATTTTTATATGATGCTGCGCAAGCAGAATCGTACTATATCTAATAAAAAAGGACAAAAAGGATATACTTTACTGCATTGTGCAGTTCCCCAATTTCACACCCTGCCGCGTTTTCCCGCGACCACTGATGCAACTCATATCGATGGCCAAAATTCATTACAGTGTCGTGCGGATTTGGTTCATTCATTTTATCGAAAAATATGGATCCGTAATGCGCCGTGCGTCTAACCGACGCGACGCAAGTTTAATATTTGCTCAATCAGTGTGTTCGACTTTATAAATTCGAGGGGGTGTGTGTACAGCAGATGGAAACTGGTAACGTATGAAGAAATATCTGTCAATATTCTAGATAAGATTTACTTAATGCTGTATTTATTTATGAACGTAAAAATTTGCATATTATTTAATTTGATCATATATTATTGAAACGTGATTAATCCTAGCAAATGTAGGTTCCTTTTCAACGTCTAATTATAGAATCTAAAAAAAAAACTTTAAATACAAAATGATGAGATTATCTCACGTCTTAAAAATGTTTTTAAAATATACAGCTGTAAAAAAATCGAGTTATCGACAGAATATGCGCAAATATTTAGATCACCGAATGGATTTGGATATCTAAAAATAAATTACCAACCTTGCCCTGTAACTATAGAAAGTACATATCGTAAATTCCAATTTATGAACTAATCGTTTTAAATATTGAACTTTGACGATTGCATTATAATATTACATATTTTAAATTTAAAATTTTCCAACAAACACTTCATAGCAATTAACACTGATTTTAACATCCACGGTGTAATAAGAAAAAGCTCTTATGATCAATTGCAGCGAAGGCAAAGTCGTGAATAAATAAACTTCGAGCTTTTTCGTAGAAATTCAAAATTCCAAATTCTAAAAAAGGGCAAAATGTCATATGACAATTTAACCGAAATCTCTGAAGAATATAACTGGGTTATAATTGTACATTGAAACAAATCAGAATTTAATAACGTACTTAATAAACGCGTGCAGTATAAGCAGTGTAATTTAACCCGGTTACAATGTTTGAAACGTACAGTTTGGGAAATGATTGTACTTAAAATGAAATTTCACAATTATGCGCATTGTAATAATTCTGCGCAACGCGCTGCAAGCAGGATATTTTAATATTTCTTACTTATATTATTGTGAATGACGAATCCCGAGTGGCTGAACAGCGAAAAAAGATATTTACTAGCGCTGTAGAATTAGGCCAAGCAATCAGTTAATTTTCACAAAGCAAATTGTTTAATTAATTTATATTAATGTTTATTTAGGCAATGTCCTGAAAAATTAAATTCAATCTGGACATTAAATTAATTTAATAATAACTATTATTAAAATATTATTAAAGTAAAAATAGAGACGATGTAATTTTCGCTCATGCTATTGGCCCGGTCCAATGTTGAGTATGAGAAGATATCGCATCTATAACAATTACTTGGTTTACTCCAAGATATTTTCAGGGGGCTGCACTAAATGTGCTTTAGAGCAACATCGCCTGTAAAATGTAATACACATCGCTACCACTTATTTCTGACGGTCTTATGTCGCTGAAGAAATTGTGATTGCGGGTAAGACGAGATTGATCGAAGTTGGTACGTCCTGCCCTGGTTGGTAGCATATAAGTGCCAGCTAACGTCAAGGGTCGGGGTGGGTTATTATAGAGCGCTACTTATTTGAGAACAGAAAAACAAGAATTCCTTGCAAGTCTTCGCAACCAAGTCAGTTGTGTTCTATTTTGCAACTTGGGTAACTGCACTTGCCAAACTGGTTCTTCTGGAAATTTCGTTTATTGATGTGTTGACATATATATTTGTTCGTGCAACAATCACAGGATGTCCGATAGTAATAAATAAGAAATTGAGTAAAACATGTATCAGTACAGAAGACAAAGATTTAAGGCTTCCATAATCATTACAAGTTGCAGACTCGTGTTTGAAATCGACGTTTGTCCCATCGTTCTAATAAAGTGAATGAAGTACGTAGTGTGGATGGATCGAAATCGATCAAACGTATCGGCCGGTTAGTTGTGACCTAATTATATACCTCTCAAATGCATATGACCCCAAGCAATAAACGTGTAAAATGGACGATAATTGCTTACAGTTAATCGTGCGTAACTGGTCGAATTTCTTTAACACAACGCAGGAGATTAAACTTCTTCAATCAAAATTGTCGCGATTAACACTGCGGCATTACGATCGTAACACCAATCAAGCCATCTAATCATCGAAATTCTACCCTAGAAAAACAAAGGATCTTGCACTCCCATAAACAAACATCCTAAGCAGCAAAATTAGCTATGTAACGAACTCATTGATACGAAGTATTCTGGCACTATTTTTTATCGTTTTAAATAATTACTTTTGTTGTGATGACGTAAGACAGAGTACGTAGACAAGATGTAGACCTTTGTCACCCAACATTCTACCACACAACACAGCATTCTGCAACTCCACAGAAGGAACGAGAGTAAAAAAAGTGTTGAAATGAAAATGGGTCAAGACCAGGCAATTTGGATGCGGTTAACCTAAACAGCGCAAGCCTCTATGCCTCAAACATTAGCATGATAGCGGAAAAGGTGACTGCATAGCACTTAAGCATCGCAATAGTGTATAATGATCATCGTCATCCACACAAATACAAAACAATTATAAAAAAAGTCGTACTATCTGAACAAAGGCAATGGACGTTAAAAGTTATACTAAAATTTTCCTAGACTAAACTTAATAAAAGACTAGGTCGACTTCGACCTAGTCGACTTCGACTAAACTTAAGGTAAATGACTTCTTCTGGTAGAAAAATAAAATGCAGTATCATTTAGGAGCCTTTAATTACATGCACAGCAATGTTAAGTCATTCTTAAATGGTAGTCGAAAAATTTGGTTGGCTAGGATAGAGGATTTGTTGCAGGAAGTTGGTCCATAGAAACATGTGAATATTTTACACATTTTTTTAACTGTCATTTAATTTATCGCATAAGGCGTGACTTTGAATCTATAAAAATCAAAAGACATTCTACGTTATGCACTCTACGTATTATAACGCCATATTATTACTTAAAATGCCACAGTTCTCTTTCGTATGAAAATATTGAACCTTTATTGTGATATTCCTATGAAACGCAACAAAATTATTATCGATATCCAATTGGAATTTATTAAAATAGTTATTTGAATGGAAAAATGATTTCTTGATTTCTTCGATTACACCACCTTCTCAGCCAGTCTAGCTTGTCACATTTTTTTGACTAAATATTTTACCTTAATATTATTTCATGTAACTTTCAACCATTTTATTTGATATTTTTGTGATAAAACTTGTCTTTTAACAATGCACCGATACGGTATTTCGTCCCTGGTCATAACTGGCTTGGGTTTAGTTAATAGCCGGTAATGAACGGCATGACTTCATGTGTACACTGAGTTCTCTGACTAATTTCATACAAATAAATTTATTTAATTGATTATAATGGATGTATGGATTAATATGGGTATAAGGGAATGATATAGAACTATTTTTGCTTTAGAAATCTAACAATGTTTGTATCATTTCTTGAACAATTTATTTCTGTCAGAAATTTTATAATTTTAATATATTTTGCATTTTCGATGATTTTGATATATTTTTTTTAATTCTTATAATTATTCAAATCCCTGTTGAAGTCCATTGTTGTTTCATTCTCCATTACGTACCTGATATATTTTGCTTTGTTCGGTTCTTTTGCCGCTGAAACTTTTTTTCTATTTTTTTTTTAAATTTTAGTAATATCGTATTAGTTTTTCAAATTGTGAAAATTTGGTGTAAATTTTGAATTTTTTTCTTAAATATTACATTTCCACAGTATCGAACTTTTTGATTTTTACATTTTTGATTTTTTGAATATTTTCTAATTGTAATTTATAAAATGAAATAAATTGTTTTAAATAGTTTTTTGAAAAATAACAAAATTTCATTTTTCAAATTGTGACTATGGAAAATTTGGAAATGACTTTGTCATTTGTGAATTTTTTGACTTTTTTGACATTTTCTTAAAAGTTACGTTTTCCCATCTTTGTCGATTTTTTGTAAATGTAGACATTTTTAAGGTTTTTCTCCTTAACTATTACATATTCCCAGTTTTTATTTCTTTCTTATTTTGTAGCTTATTCCCTCAAAATGTAATTCTTTTAATTTTTTGTACCCAACTTCACAATGAAAATGACGACATACATTTTTTGAAAAATGGCAAATTTTCGTTTTTAAAGTTGTGACTATTGTCATTGCATGACCGGCTTTTTACATACATTTTTTCCATGTACGTTTTAAATTTCTCCTTGCAAATAATTTGACATATAGAAAACTATGGTTTACATTTATCCTTCTACCCTTAATTTCTTCTAAACTTTATTTAGTTGTATTTTATTTTAACCACAGTCGATACTATTAATTGTAGTTTCGTCAATTTTTAAAAGTATAGTAATCATGAAAAACGAGATTTTAACGTTTTGATGTCCCCTGAATCGATTCTGACTATTTCCTGAACGGGTGTGTACGCGCGCTCTCTGGAGTCCAAACCATTGAACTTGAACTATTAAACTTTAAACTTAAGATTTGTATCTAGCGAGAAATAAAACGTATTTTTACGGTTTCATCAGCACCATTTTTCCGTATCTCGAAAACGGCACGTTTTATCGAAACAAAATGTCTTATTGAAGTTAAAAATATACGTTTAAACAATTTTTATTTGAAACGCTTTTTCGAAAAATGCAGTATAAGTAAGTGTAAGAAAATTCAGTGCGTTAACATTTAGTTTTTTTTCTCATTTCAGGTGTCACGACTTGGACGATGGGTGTCAGGTAAGCGTAAGAAGGCTTTTAATGTTATTTTGAAATTATTTGTGTTAAAATTTCGAAGGAATTAAAACATCAGTATTTCAACTTATTCTTATCTCTAATTAATAACATTTTAGCGAAAACGTTGATTGGATTGTTGAATAATTTTTCGCGACGTGTTAAAATTGTCTTTTGGTTACGATATTCTACAAAACATTCATTCATTCATTCATTCCAACGCACTAACACATTTCGCGCACGTGATACAAACAATACGTTTCCTACGACTGTATTAGGAAATTAATACGCAATTACTATGTATTAGTTGCGCGAAGGCGTTATCCTGGCCATTAAAAACATTTATTAAACAAATATTTTTTTTACAATTAACAATTAACAATTAACAATTAGTCATCATACGTGTCACTTAATTGAATTATCATTTTGTTATTATTAAAATTATGTTGTTATACAGCATACAATGTCCATATTAATTTATAAGTAATTATACAATAGATATTTTTGTTTCACTCACATATACAATTTTTTGGTTAAATTTGGAAAAACGCTCTTCTTAAGGGGTTCTTAAAGACACTAGTGAATTGCAGCTAACCGCTGTGAAGAGTGCGCTTCCAAGCACGATTGCCAAGAGCAAAAGTTCGTTTTCCATTATGGTTTCAAAGCTAACATTTTACATTATTCTTACCTACTGCATACAAAATAATGATTGAATTTTGAACTGTTTCTGAACTGTTATGGCCTTTCTATATTTGCAATTTTTTCTAATATCCCATGAAAAAATTGTGTCGATCCCCCTTCTTGTGCTCCAGGTATATTTAGTGAAATTTTCAGGTTTCTAAAGTCTATAATGTCGAAATATATGAATTTTGAAATTCTTTTTTTCTCGTCTGCCCTAAAAGTTTTATTTTCATACTTTGAGTATTAAATGCTCGTAAGAGCATATTGCTTATTAATTCTTTTTAATCTCTGTTTCATTATTTTGTATAACGTCTTTCCCAGTTATACATTTCAGTAGAACATTATGTCAAAAACTCTAAATGCATTTGTATGTCATTATTATGACCTGCTTGTGTATATTAAAATGAACACCTGAAATATCATTACGAATACGAGTAATTCCTACAAAGTAGGATGACTCAACTCCTCGGTTACGCAGAGGGTGTAGTGTCGAGCACCTGGGCCAAATAATTTAGTAAGCGACAAAAATGTCCAAAAGCTAAATTGTGTAAATAAAACTCTTATGTAATAAGTTTGAGACAAACACATTGTTGAAACAATATTTTTTGAATATATAATCAAGAAAATTTCATTAATATATAAAGGTCCATTAATTATATTTAATGGTTAAATAAAATTACTACGATTGCAATAATTTATTCGCGTACACCTTATCACAGCAAACTGAATATGCAATTTAACGTTTAATTATAACAATTCCATCCCATTATTCGATAACGGAAGCAATGACGGACCTAATTAGCATGAATTATCTATAAATGGTTTAGCAGTAGATTTATAATAAGGGGTGGGCCAAAATTGTATTGGTCACTGGTAACACGCTGCGAGACAGTAATGAATAGCGACCGTCTGACGAGTTCAAATCTAGCAGGCGACGGAAAACGGTCACATTAATCAGTATAGCCTTGGCCCGCGCGCCCCTTGTTCCCGAATTCCCCATCTCATTACTAAAACATCGCCTCTCTCCTCACAAATAAAATGTGATGAATAATTCGCGAATTACTCCCGGAGTTGCATGTGCGTGAGAATTAATTTAAATGCAATATTGCATTATTTATTGCATGCTGCTGCTGCATTCCGGCGTGTTTCCTCTGATGTTGCTAATGCATTTTGACCCAATTATACGTACCGTCGATATTTAAACATTACTGCGTTTGTGTTGTAAATTGAAAATTCTTTGTAATGTTTCGAACGTGCGCGTTTTTGAGTCTGCGCCGCAGCGTTTCATTAGATTGTTTAATTTATCGTCCGGGGACTTATGTTGTACGCGAGTAGTTGCGATACACAATCACACAAACATTATATAAAATTTAAGAGCGTTGCTCTTTTCGAAAAAGTTGTTTGTCCGCTGTTTCGCACGATAATACTGGTTTGTGCATATTGTGGGAATTTTAAGTTGTTTTGTTATCGGAAGGAAGACATTATCTAAAACGGAGGCCAATAATTAAGGCGGATCTACGTTCCATTACATTCATTTGAATATTTAACATCTATATCAGTAGACTATAACGCTTTGCAAACTATAAATACTTTTAGAAAATGTTATGGAGTACGTTAAAGGAATATTTTCATTTAAGATAATTAAGAATAATTACAACTATGTAAAAATATATTCAGTTTTAAGCCCAAACACCTTGTGTCGTACGTATTTCCATTTACCTTTTATTCCGTGACATTATACGCAATAAACATCCATGAAACGTAGAATGGGAAATTGAAAAAGAATATTGAAAAACGGAAAACAGTAGGACATCATACGCAGAAATAAAATGGCACGGCATACCGGATATTACGTATGAATACAATATTTTACATTGTGAACGAACACGACAAATTTACGATGAAATTTTAAAACAACTTAATGAAAAAATGCACGTTAATCGCTGTATGGAATCGCAAGTCGCTCGATAAAAACAATTAATGGTTCACCACCGATCGCACGTACGATATCTTCGCGTTGCGTCGTTTCTGGCAGCATTTGAAATACACGTATGTTATTATGATAATGCGAGCGCATATTGCACGCGTAATCTAAATGATACGTGTGTACGATATAGTGCCCGGCTTGGTTAACAAGCGCGTTATTGCTCATTAACAATTATTTCGATCTCGAGATATGAAAATGTATATATTATTTTATATGGTGTGTTAGTGTGTGTGTAAGTTATGACGTGTAAATATTTTAATTGTTAATTAGGTGTTAACAAAATCACGATCAAGCTAAAAACAGTCGACAAATGCATAACATTCGTATGCGATTAGATACGAGAATTTCTTACGAACCGCATTGAAGGATTCTACTCTCGAACCGCATATTGTTCCATTTGGTTATCTAAACTACGTCCTTTGCGGTGGGATCATCTTCAAGTGTTGAACAAGTCGGTCGATACTGCATGTATATACAACTAATTTCCACATGTTTAATACAAGGCGAGGATCCTTGTTACGTTTTTATAACAAATTCAGACTCAAAGGAACGTAAAAATTATGATCAATATTATGTATGTGTGTGAGATTTTTTTTTATTAAAATGTTTTGCTTCGTATATGATATTTTGTTAATCTGTGATAAATTTATGAGAAATCAGAAATAGGTGCACGACTAGTAGTAAAATGAATACGTCACAAATTTTGTTGAAACAAATAGCCCTTGTTTCAATTTTTGTTTATAGTTTCATGTAGTGTATAGAGAAGCAATGGATAAATCGCGAGATGATCGAGATTATAATTCTCAGCCCTAGAGGAATATAAAACATGACCGATCAGTTTAATAAGAAGGATGAGACGTATTTCATAAAAGAACACCGATGCAAATTTCTTTTAACCATCTGAAACAAAAAGATTAAACGAGATCTATTTATTCACTTGCAAAAAAATTTATTTGCATATTAAGTCATGTGAAACAGAACTTACGTTTCATTCAGCGAATTCATCTCAACCATTTCCTGCCAAATCTCCCATTCATTAAATCGTCATTTATTTCATATTATCGGGTATTAGATTATAATGTTCATACTTGATCGTATGGCTCGAATAGGTAGGCAGTGAAAATGTTAACTGATAATTTATTTAGAATTTCGAGGTAAAAACAATGTAGTTAAACAAACATTATTACGCGATTGACTGTTGCACTAGTATTGGATAACAGGCAGGGGTTAAATTTCCCATCCAAATATTTAAAACTGTAAAGCTGTAAAATTTTATATATGCAATGTCCTTGTTTTTCAGCACGATGTATTAAGCACAGTGTACGTAAACGTAAATATAAGTAAACCAATTAAATAAAATGTCCTTATTACGACAAAAAATCTCAAAATTATGTTTATTTTGACGATTTATTCTATAATTTTTTTTGCAATTGAATGTACTCGTACATTCTTATAATTTGTATCATTTTATTCGAATATCTTAGGATTAATGGACTGCTTGCTTAAAAGCCCCAAAGGCTAAAATGATCATTAAACCATTACAAGCTCTGAACTTGCTTCTTTTATTTCACATTTGGTAAATCTGTTAAATCGTTTAGCCCATGTCGATATGACGCATACATTTTATTTTATATTTCTACAAAGAATACACCACCAATCAATCCATTAAATGTGAATATTTCTCTAAAATAACTATGTAGATTTTTTTGAGTCAACAACATATTTACGGCTAAATTAAAATTTAACGATTTGTGTCAATGCGTAGTTAAAAAGTCTATATGCACTTCTTTAACTCACCTACCGCAATAAGTAATCATCTAACCTCAAGATTTAAGTGAAACTAAAATTCTGTTATATTGGCAATAAATAACTTCAAAAACAAGTGCATTTTGTACCACAACTGACAAGTTTGTTATAAAAGTATTTGCTTGATAATCGTAATTTTTGTAGTTTAATGATGAAGTAGTAAACTGCGCTCCACATTTGGGCCGATGTAGGCAGTATAGTGTAGCGATCACTTTTTTTTCAAATGTGATAGTTTTTATTAGTGGTCGATTAGATAGTTACTTTGTTTATATAGCCAGGCCTATACTTACGTATATGTAATTCAATGACAATGCAAAATCTGCAAACTGACCACCTTGTACATTGTGCGAATTAATTGGACCGAACGAATCTCTGTGTATGAGTCACTGCGTAGTCGCACCGATTGAACTATCTAACTGTAATCAATCTTCCCAATCGCACTTTCTAATCGTACTCTAATCGATTTCCAACAGACCTCCCCTTGCATCTCTTGCATTTGCTTAATATAATCAACTGTAGTGCTGATGTAACGACGTATTTTATCATTTACCTTTTATGGTCTAGTTACCTTTGTATTTGTAATATGCGATAATATAACCTACATACGGTGAACTAGTTACGTATCATCGTTTACTATGTGCAATATTTCGTCATTTGATCACACCTTTACTAATGGAAGAAAAATGTTAATTTTCTTCCATACATCAACGCTACGTTATTTCTATTTAGTACTGATTAACAATAACTAATATCTTACTTATCCTATATCTTAGTTAATATAAAATTTCACATAAATAACTATTAATGTTCTTTAGTTTTAACAGTTATTTTCCCTTTCATGGTTGCTTGTTAGATTTGATTGCGTTTTGTTTACATTTTGTAAACTTTTAAAATAACTTTCGGTCTTTACGTCCATTATCATGCCATTTTTACTGCTCCTGGCTGCGTCAAATTTAATGCTTTACTTTTATTAATTAATTAAGTTAAAGCTCGAGCTTGATTTGCTCATTAAAAATTTTGATATTTCATTAATAATCATCTTTTTCGAATTCGTTGACGTACGATCCCTGCAAAAATCTCAACTTCGTGTCTAGAGGGAAAGCCGATAGGTTTATTTGCAGATTTTTTATCTACAGATTTTTGTCTGAGATTCTCCAGTTTTGTGTTGATTAATGTTTGAGTCATGAGTGCTTAATTTACTTTACTGTTTCTAATGACATTAACAATAGCTCGAATGGCAAATTCTATTATTGTTTTCAAACATATGTATACATTGCTTTTACCGACTTAATATTCTCGCATTTACCCAATTGAATCCAATACAAGAAACGTTATACATTTAATTAATCTTAACCCATTCTAATCAAATATGTATAATCTATTAACCTGTTAATTTTTAATTGCATTATGATGATCTACTAAGCTCTTTACTTGTTTTCCATTTACATTTATATTTTTCATTTTGTGCATTTTCTTCCATGCACTTGATGGCTAGATGTGCTCCCTGTGGATTTTCTTCTTAATCCTCTTGTCCAAATTCCATGTGCATGGAATTTGGACCAGAGGATTAAGAAGAAAATCAACAGGGAGCACTTCCATACTTGTTTGGGAAACAGATAGACTGCGTCAGAAAAGTGATTTGATTTGCAATTTTTACTCGGCTACGCTTCTTTGCTCGAAAAACTAAGTGCAACTTTTAATCTTAATGATAATATATTATTTGGTGTGTAGTACATGTGACACTTGATTAAAAAATGAATAACACTCATAAATACAAATGCTCAAAATTTTAGAACTCGCCTACAAGCTAACTTAATAAACGAAGAAGATTTTCCATGGCAATTTTTATAATAGTTTTTTTTTTAATTATGTATAATATTAGACATTTGAAAAGAGTAGGCTACGGCACATACATACTAAACTGCCATACCGAAGGGCTGGTCGACGCAGGTGTTTAATGTTTTTGTATCCAAATACAGAAAATTGAAACAATTCATTTCGAGGAGACCCCTTTTATGGTGACGTAATTCTGTTGCGGATACATGTTTTATGCGGTCAAGGTTTTATTGTGACGTATGAGTTCATAAATGGATTAAACTTGTTAAGGGAAAGCAATTTTTTCGACAGTTATGCGTCGCATAATTCATCTGGCGAAGTGTTTGCGTAAATCAGCGAAAAGAGCCCCGCGGTGGAAAATACGGGATTGTTTTTGTTTTAAACAAGTTCTGTGTAAAGTATGGAATAAAAACAAAGTTGGAAACTTGTAATGAACTTCCCTCCGTTGATGAACACAGCAAACCAATTAATTTGTTGCGACCACGCCGATTGCGGGAGCGGAACTTAAGCGCGTGTTTTTATTTAACTTGGCTCTAATTTCATATTTCAGATTTCGAGGTGTATGTGGAGCGCGATGGTTCGGGGTTTTAATTTGCATACAAAGTCTGAAAGTTTTCAGTTATCTTACGAACAGCTGCGAATCAAGCCGGTTCGTTTACCTGCTGTGTGCTTTTTAATTATTTAAATGAATGTTTTATTCTTTTGCATTATACATGTCGCAGATGGGCGAAAGTCGGGTGCCGTTTGGCATCGCGACGGAGGTACTATTCTAATGACGGCGTTCGATGCTAGGGGCGCTGCCGCTGGTACGCTGCGGGGCTGCGCGCATCGACCGGTGATGGTTGCTTTCAGAACTCCACTACTGTGCTGAACAGTTTGCTGCGAGTTGTCTGCGAGACAGGACGCGCGTATCTCACCCGATGACATAAACAAAACATCACATACACCAATCGTGCACACCAAAGTCAAAATAACGCGGCCCATTTGCGCACCCCTTAAAATCTACGTCCACCGAAAGATACAATAAACGTTGTCTTTAAATAAATTGTCTTTCAGTGACGAACAGTTTGGATTTGGAGACTGTAATCCAAAACGGTATATTGAAAATTTGTGGCCGAGTGACTGTGCTCAAAGTGACTGTGTGCGATAAGTGATTTTGTTCGCCCAGGTAACGACACTGCAAGTGTCGTGACCACCGTGGCAGAGAAAATATTCACCGTGGCTGGTGAGTTCTCATTACCTTCAGAAACGCAATCTTTCCACGGATATAATTGATATACTGACATAACACGCATCGCAAAACTACGAACAAAACAATAAATTAAACATCGTACATACAAATTCATAAATTAAGAACATACGCATGCTACAACTAACGTTTGTTATTATGCATTATTTATCGTTCGAAATCTATGCGACATTGGACGAGGATTGCACTTTCACTTGAAACTAATGCACGCATCCTTAATTAACCAACTCCGAATCATTACAAAGCCACATCATACGCCAACATGTTTCACAGATATAAATAGACCCAATGGCATTTACTGTGTTCTTGTATTCACGTCAAAAGTGACGAAACAAACCCGAGACATTCACGAGCAAAGCCCGTCTCGCCGCCTAGAATTAAAATGTTAAATTTCGCACTGCGAAACCAACCGCGTTGGAAAAAAAATCGTATTAATTACGGCCGTCGTGATCACGTAACGGCCAATTTAAGGTAGCTTAGGTACCCGATGATTATCTGCATTTTATCGGGCCGGTTCCATGATGTGCTACCGTGCAGCACATGTTTATTGCGTGACGTAACGCGCACGTAAGATGGATCTACTCGTTTATGTAAGACCGATTAGTAACGGTTCGGGAATTTTTAATGGGCTTGAACCCTTTTCGCTCCGGCGATGCCAAAAGCTCCGAATTTTAATTTCCTTAAATACACTCCCTTCGAGCATTAAGTAAGTCTTTGGAAGCAGTTCCCAAATTAAAAGCGTTCCGGACGGTTTGCAACAAATTTATATCAAGAAATTTCTCTTATTGCGTTTCCCGCCTGCGAACGCTGATACTCAATTTTGTTGGAATTGTATTTGGTAAGTGTTATTAAATTTTCAAAGATCCCTAAAGTGTACCTTATTAAGTCTGGGATTAATGAGATGCAATTTCGTTTGTACAATTTATCGCACTGTCGGTAATTGTTCTCAAAGATTGATGATCGATGATAGAAATTTTCAGATAGCATTTGCGTTGGAAAATATGCCCTGATTTAAATCTGTCGCATATGATCCTACTACGATCTTATGATTTTAATGAATACTTTTTCGGTATCTACGATCCATTTATAAATATACTAAGGTCTTCACTGATTGCACTTCGTTCGTATATATCAGAAATGACAGTTTTACTAATTGGAGTAATTACGATTCAAGTCACTAATTCTGTCACAAGAAGAAACGTTGGTGACGTGCTCTAAAAATGCGAAAATCTCTTCTATAATAAATCCACACCAAAATTGTTCCTTCTTTTACGTAATCTTGTTGAAACATTTTATAACAATTAATGAAAGCCCATAATAAAATAGGAGTAATATTTTTAGTGGATGCTGTAAATGCTCGATATCCTCATCTATAAAATATAATTACCTACGAATTCTTAAAAAAAAACCAATCACCAATCGCGAAGATCAATGCAAATTTTCGTAGAGATAAACTTCATCTATAGACATTTATCGAACAACTAACTTGATATGTGGCAAACTCGCTAAACTAAAAAAAATTGTTGGCAAAGAAGTTAATATCAACGATTAGTGTACTATAGGTGATGACTATAGATCGTTTTGTAGTATTTCTGCCACCACCAGATCACCATACAAATATTTATTGATGTTCAATTCGTGCCAGTATGTTGCGTGACTACTGAAGCATCGTAGCGCCATCTATCCATTGGCATTGCATTATGTACTGTCGGAGGTTCACTTACCGTTATATTAATGGAGATGGCCGTGCAGTAACTTGGTGTTGATCATTTATTTTTTGATTTGGGTCGACTAATTAGTTGTGTTAGAACGTATTCCTACATGCACTATATATAATGTTCTGTCTGCCAAAGATATTTTTTCTCATCGATGATTTTATTTACAACGTATATGCCAATATATTTCAGGATAAAAGGTAAATGGGAACGGGGAAGACTTATACTATAGATTTGACCCAATTGACTCCAATTTATCATCAAAATCAACATCACTTACTGATGAAGCATGCTAATCATGTTCAAAAGAAGTATTATCTTCTCTTAGAGAAGACATTCTCTAAGTATAAATAAATACACTTAAGATTAATACCGTTTTAATACAATGACCATTATTAAGATTATAAATGCATGCAACACACTTGGAAATATTAAATTTAACAAATAGGAAAATATTTTAATTGTATGATTTGATTGATATGTTAAAACTATGATGGGATGTTAATTATGTAATTCGTTGATCAGCACATGATCATTGTATGTATGGTAAGTCAAAAAGTAAATCGGATATGTTGTATCTATTTTCCAACGTTGTACATCACCAAAATCACCAAGGAAGATGAAGGCCCTGAATCAGTACCAACAAATCCAATTGGGAACGTAAGACTACATTACCGAAATTTTCTCAACTGAGGTAAATATAAACCAGAAGGTAAACTATAGACACCAGTACATAATAAATAAACCAATGCTGTAGTACCGTAACAAGGAAAATATCGTTATTGTTTTAAAAGCCAGATTTAAGAAGTGATGTAAGAAGATATTCAATTAAGGATTACTTGTTCATTGCAAAAACTTTCTGTGAAATATTTTAGTAAATTATTTAGAGAATATATTTTATGACAACAACGTGTCAGTTCATGGTTTTAAGCAAATGTGTGACACAAATTTAAAAATGTTATGTAATAAGAGATTTTGGTATATATACAGTATAAGTACTTCAGACACAGCAGTTAGTTGGTACGAGGTAAGTAATCTAAAAAATGTAGGGTATAACAAGGTACTTCAAATAAAATGATGGAGGTATATAGTCATAAAAATCATGGTCTCTAAATGAATATATTAAGTTTAAAAATTGCAATATCAGATATAAGTGAGAACCACAAATTGTGAAGTTATTTATCGTTTAAAAAATTTAAAAACAGTCATAGTAATAGACAGTAATTTGATAAAATAAATTAAAATATATGTAAATTTGATTCAAATTCACATTTACCAATTTTTGATTACGTCCAATCAAACTATTGTAAATGTTGTAAAAATAGGACTTGTGTAATCTTTAGGGATTAGTTTGGTACGAGAATGGTAGACAACATTTGACGATTTCGCCATAAAATACAACAATACAATTGTTAATTTTTTAGTCAGCAACGGATTTCATCCAAAGTGATTGAATTATTACAAACAATGTGTTCAAGTCAATAAATCGTCTAGGTGTTATCTATGTTGGTGGTGATTAACCTGAAAATAGCGATTGTAAAAGAAGCACGTAATTTGTGTAGCAATTATTGTTTACTTAATTGTACTATTCCATGTCAAAATAATAAATCGACGTCCACATTACTTCATGACCTAAATGACTCACGCACCGATAAAAGTGTGATATCAGGGAAAATTAGCATCGCAACGTGTAAGGGATGGAAGTTTAGTATTTTAGTAGAGCATTTGTAGAATTAAAAATAACAAAGTAGCTAGAGCTAACATATTCCTAAATATATGGTTCCACTTACCAGTTCTATAATTTCATTACCTACTGATCTGTCTAATTTATTATCTTTGTTTGCTAAACTCTAAAATGTCCCTCTATTTCCGTTTTTCAAAACTGACCACGACTTGAATCATGCTCTGGGATTTTAACAGGTTCAAGATTTTTACAACCCACTGATAATTTGTCGATACTTGCTGCCACTTGTTATGTCATAGCTTACATTACTATACTGAAGGAAGTTCAAATCGTTAATTAAAAACTGTGTTACACATTTCTTAATTTTTCATCAATTCAACTATTATTATTGTGCATGCTTTTGATAGCTTCGAATTAATTTCTTTTCAATATTTCCTTTTCGCTAACTCTGCCAAACGATCCTTGCTGGTATGTTTGCCACACAAAAAGCTTCTTCAAGCTATTCAGATCTTTTCCACTATTGGATTTTTACCCTTTCCTGACACGCCGAGGTAAGTGATTTCATCATAATTCTGCATTTCATTCGATGCAAAAATGCATTGAAAAGACGACAGTAATAAAAAAGTACAACTTTTTCTATCCAAATTGCATGGTAATTATTATTTAATAGTTTAATTATATTAATTATTTATAATTGAAATTACGTAAAGTAATTTGAGACTCTGAACTCCAAATCGCTATTAGTAGTTGACAAGAAGTTGCTGTTATTTGGATGAATTATTGTTTTCTAAAAATATATATATTTCTTCATATTTTGTAAAGTATTAGTTACGAAGGTAAAGAATAAATTACAATGGTTGACAAAATAACACCTCCAAAAAAGCTTTTAGCAAGCAAGTTTTGTACACGGAAAATGTAACGAATTTGCTAATTTAGGTGCATTACTTGGCGGATGTCTTGCAGGCCCGGTGCCAAATAGATGTAATTTATTTCGATTTATCCAAAGCATTCCGCAAAGTAAACGTTGCAGTCTGCATTGAATATTTATGCTGCATAATGATTTATTAAAGATCGAATTCTTGCATCTATTATATTTGGGAACATTATTATGATTCTAGACTTCAAAATGAAAAAGAGTGGAACGTGTCAAGCCTCAAATTACGAATTATGAATCATTCTTATGTGATATAGTTTCGTTTGTGGTATTTAGCTGTATTTAAAATACTTAGCTGGTTTATATTGCTGTACGTAACCATAAAGAGTTGAATTCTGTGATTTTCTAATGCTTGTAGCTGATTTTCAGTTAATTAGAAGGAATATCAAACGTTTATTTTTCTATATAATCTCCCTGAACGTTGATGCATTTGGTCCAACGATGGAAAAAATTCTTTTAGCCCCAAAATATTTCTTTAAATATTTTCTATAGTACCATAAGAAAAATTCTTAATGTCAGCTATCCGGCGAATGGTCAGTCTTCTATCTGTCATTGCCATATCGTGTATACGATTAATATTTTCTTGGGTAGTGACAGTCACTGGTCGTCCAGCACCCTTCACATGTTCACATGTTTGTCTTCCCAGTTGAAATTTTCGAGACACATTTTTCACCACTTGGTAAGAAACAGCACCCTCACCTAGGTACATATACCAAGTCTTCATGAATTTCTTTTGGCGATAACCCTTTCTTTTGCAAGCATTTTAGAATTTCTCTAAACTTGTTTACTCAAATTCTAAATTATTTGAACAAGTGACAAAACTATAATTGTACCAACGTAACAATAAATAATTAATAATGTGTCAAGTTGATTCAACGTCACTATGTCAGTGAAGCTAAATAATGATCTCCCCTCGTATTTCGCTTAATTTTTCCATTTTTCCATAAATACCGAATGCATTTTAAAATTACATCCCCCGATTCTAAACAGCGTTTCGAGATGCGACACAAGCTGTTTATATATTTAGGTGGATGTGGCGCACAATTAATACGGTATACGTGTAATGTAAATCAGAGTAGGTTCTGTGTGCCCGCAGACATAATTTCACGTTCGTTCTCGCTCACGAATATTCGTGCTCTCGTGGAAACCACTTACGTTATAAACTTGGGAACTTTCAGCTAGAAAAACACGAGTAAAATGCCGGTCTAAAATCGAACGGTTGGTTACGTTGCCCGCGGCTTAATACTTAGCTACAATAATACTTTTCTGCGAATTCTTCGACGTATTGGACGGGCTTCTTAACTTCTGCATATCCACGGCGCGGTGTTATTGCAATAATCCTATTTTTCCGGCTCAGACTTGGAGAGCTATCGAGCGAGGCAACGGGTCCGAGTCGTTTTTGCCCGACCGGATCGATTTTCGTTCGCGGCGGAGGAAAATCGCTGGCCGGAGGCCAAAACATCGACGGCTCAACAACTCGCCGAATTTGCTCGTTTTAACACATAATACAATCGACGTTTTTTTTTTTTTTTCGGTTCCACGGCATTCGAGCGATGTGATATAATGGCGCACAACAAATAACGCTGATCGACGAATGTTGATATTGTTTTGATTTTTGAGTAAATGCCCGGAATCGGTGAATTTACATGCATTGTGAATGCGCAACGCGTTCGTTGAGATTGACCTTTATTGTCCCGGCTCGAATATTCGGAGTTTGTGTATTTTTGGTGGTAGCAAACGAACTCGATGTACTATATTTTTATTTAGTGCATTTAGTACGTAGATCAACGCAAGTTACCCTTTGCTCTGTGGGTTATATAGGGAATTAATCTACGTTTGACAGCTTTGATCTGAACGAATTACTTAGTAAGTCAGGCGTACATGAACATATGACATGGTGGGTGGTATCGCTGTCTTATAGTAAAGTTGCCACTACTCATTTTTTACAAATTATTACATTTACTGCGCTCTTGAATAATATTATCCATATATTCCATATATGTATATGCCCTCCGCCCACTTTGCATCTTCGCACAAGTTCTCTCAATGTAATTAGAAAAAGCGAAAATGAAGCATGGAAATGTGTATCCAGCTTTTCGCAATTTATCATGACCCTAGCTACGGCATTTACAATAATTTTAAACAATTTAGCATTTATTGCTTAAATGTCGAACGTTTCTTGTGCCAACCTACCCTCAGCTTTGTGTTTTGTGTTTTCCACAAAACATTGGCTTCTTTTTACCCCTCTTTATTGTTCTCTACTAACATTAATTGAAATTTTCATGTTGAAAGTCACTAGACAGTCGAAATGTTCAAATTTCAAAATTAGTCTTTCACCAAACGTGTCATGTCATTAGTATTTTTACAAGTATTAAATATTTTTCCCCATTTATATGTATTTTTATTAAATAATCAATAAATCAATAATGTATTCAATTTTGATCGTTAAGTTACTTAAACTTTATTTTCTCATACATTTGTATAAAAAAATTTTTCATTTTCTAATTCAGACAATTATTCTGTACGATATTCATGAGTGTGTAGTACATGAATTACACCAATCCACAAAAGACCGGACTGCTGTAAAAAGACCTCATATCGATAAATACAACTTATTCAACTGTGTTGCCTTCGAAGTAATTTAATTCGCTAGAATCACTTTCGAACGTTTCTCATACACATCAGCTCAAGAAATGGAAAAATGTCTGCTGGAGCCAAATCTGGAGAGTAGGCCATTTTGTATTTAGACAGAAAATAGCGTATGGCGAACGATGAGTGAGCTAATCCATAGTCTTGGTGCAACACCCAACTGGTCCTTGGCTTGTCATGATACCTACATCTTTAATAATTTCTCTGATAGTCAAACTGCGATTTTCAAGAATTATATCACAAACTGCATTGATGTGAAGGTCATCTTTTGACGTAGAAAGTCATCCACTTCTGGGATTCTTCATCAATCGACGTTATTCCTGTTTTGAAACGATAATCAAAAATCTGCCTCCGGCTCATACATTCATATCTGAAGGCTATGTGAAGTACGTTGTAGTAGCAGTTTTTTCTTGAGTTTGAAGGACAACTCACGAACATACGCTGTTTTCGAAAGTCTTCCATTTTCACTGCATGCAAGGATCGCAAACTGCACTTGTTTACTTTAACAGCTAGTGCTCGATTACTGGTAATGATAGAAGGATGTGGCAAAAAACATTGTATTAGCAAAGCCGCAGTGCATTTACTGGTGTGTTCGAATAAAACGATCTTACTTTTGCCTTTAGATTTTATCACTGCCTATTTTCGCCCCACACTATTAAAAATGTCCATGGGCATTTTTTAATCCATAATTGGATATCTATCACAAACATGTTCTGAATTGAAGTCCAATTCCTACTAATTTTCTGTTGGCACAATTTTTTTTTCGATATATAATCAATGTCACAGTTAAATATTTGCAACTTATTAGATTTCCAAATAAAATTATCTTCTTGGATCCTAGAGTTTTTTAAATGTCCATTGCTCCAAAATCCTTGGTAGTTCCACCTCCCCCAGTCGACTCGCTTGTTCCAAGTTCCCGGATTCCATTCCTCGCACCATATTTTTGTTTACCAGAATATTTTCTTGCTAGTTTGTCTCGGATCTTTTTACTTGTAAATTGATTGATATTTTTTTCACAATATCTGTTTAATATGTCCAAGTTCAAGTACATTGCACGATTTCTTGGTCTACTAATTGATGTTCTATTTTCTTCCTATCGCTTCCATTTTCCTGTTGCTGCGTTGCTGGTCCCATGAATCCTTTCTCTACTGCAGTTCATTTCTTCTATCAATGTTTTGTTACTCGTTTCCACCTCGTCGATTAATTTTGTTGTTTATTTCTCTATCGTCCTTTTTAATTCATTGGTCTTACCTTTGGATTGGTTTTCGGTATTCTTTTGCAACTCTTCATTATTCTTATCCATTTAGTTAGTTTTTCTCTTGGTATTTAGAATTTTTCGCAATTCCTCGCTTTGTTGTAATCTATTCTTTACACTGCAATTCCTTGTCTCCTCTCTATAGGGACTCACATGCACTTATAGGCACATTCGTTAGCGACAATAAAATATTGAACAACTGCATGAATAGTACCTACCATTCAGAAGGGATGCAAACATTAGAAACTTTGGAGTAAGACTATCGAGCTGCAAGGAGACTATGTTGAAAATAAATAAAAGAGTGAATTGATCGAAAACATGTCCTTTGCACATGTTCGCTGTATTTGTCTTCTTTTACCTATTTGTATAAAGATATAATTTTGGCACCCTTTATATGTAAATCTTTGCAATATTATATATCGTCGAATTTTTTTTCAATAATTATATGAAAATGTAAGAATGTATAATAATTTTAATTCGTTTTCAATATAATTGGAAATGAAGGTACGTAAATTTACATGTGCCTCTGTTAATAATTAACATAGTCTGTTTGTACCGCACAAATTTAAAAATACATCGTACGATTTCGATCGTTTTCCTAGAATCGCTAAAATATTCAAAAAGCAAATACTATGCGCTCGTCTTGAGGGGAACTCTTTTTCCTTCTTTTCAACCGCATGCATTTTTCATTACACTATTATTTTGTAAATTCAGAGGATATATCCAATCTTCGTACAATGCTTCAGTATAACATATCAAAAATAAAATGTGTATAATACCGATGTATGCAAACGAAATAATATACTTGATAAAACGATAGTTATTGTAAGTTTATGAATAACGATTATAGCAATGTAATAAAGAAAACTATAACATATAATTTTAGTTAATATTAGTATTAGTTACTTGTATTTAATTACACCCTGTATGGTCCGTAAAACACATAACACACATATAACAATGGTATTGAACTGGCATATGTCTGTATATTTGAAATTAGTTGTTGATATATGAATGCAAAGCTTTGTAATAAAGTATTGCTTCAGCTTTAACTTCCGCAATGAGATATGTTTTAGCCGATATGTACACAGTAGTTTCATGTTATATATTAAGTGTAATTTGATATGTTTGCATAATTATTAATTATGTGATATATTTGTTCCGATGTATGTACCACATTATTCAATTTCAGTAAAACTTAGTTAATTTGTGCTAATGTGCATATTGACGTTACTGGATTATCGTGGTTTCTGTTTCTATTATTTTAAAATTCCTTATTAAAAAGCATAAGATACATTTAAATCAAAATAAAGTTTACCACCCTTTAATAAAAATTTAATTTGGAGAAACGAACGCAGAATCCATATTTACTGTCATTTCAAAATCACAGCAATGATTTCATGCATGAAATAATTATAAAATTCCCTACAGTATTCTCTAAATATTTTTTCATATACTGAAAAATAAACAGAATATTATGTTGGTGGGTTAGGATTTTTTTTTTAATAAAAACCGTCCTTTTGTCCGATATTCGAATTTTAATATTTCATATTGGGTCATCAAAGGAGACCAAATTTGATATTTTTTTATTAATCGTATCGAACAAATCCCGAATGCAATTTCATAATAAATGACTGAAAATATTCGTTTATTACTTTTGCGTTTTTTTTTTTTCAAAATAATTTGTTGTACATTGGGATAAATAAAACAATAAATTGATTGAAATCTTCACCGTCACATTATCGACAAAACGGGGATGCGAATCGCCAGGGCACGACATCATAAAGCGCCGAGTTAATGCGCATGCATTCTGTATGAATTATGAATGTACTTTGAATTATCGAGATCGTTGCGGGTGGGCCACGGATTCAAGCGTAGGGAAATCACGATAAAATTCCTCTGGGATAATCGGTAAATCACTTTACGTTATTAACTACGTTTTTAGTAAACATCTCTCCGACCAAAACGGCTTTTTAATGTGATTACGTTTACTTTGTTAATGCAGTAATTAATCTATTGGTTAAAAGCATTGGACGTTGAGTGCTTTAAACCCCGCGCGAGATATTAGTTGTGAAATATAACCATTGAAATTAAATGAAGCAAGACGTTCGCCCCGGAATGTACGTACTCGCCGTGATTAATTATATTTTTATCGTCACCCGACGCGACGGTTCGGGGTTTTGCGAAAGTTTGTAATGTAATTCCTAGTTTTGTTAACTTTGAGTTTTTTAAACGGCGGGATCGTTCGGTTGATTTTTTTGAAAAGCCACTTCGAAGCGTCGTAATGCGATTTTTATCCTCAATCGTCCTGTGGAGCGTGTAAGCAGACGCACAGCTCACCGAAAGCTATACGAAGACCTAGAATAATCAGAATGGAAACAGAGGTAGGGTGTGGTTTATATTATGAGTTGAAGAAAGAAATCGCTACCATTTAAGTTCGCAACTTATTTATAATAAATATAAACTGAACACACCTAGAAATGGAAATGAATTAAACGAAAAAAATATTTAAACGGAATGTGTGCGTGGAATCAGTTAAACAGTTTGTTATATTAGAGTAATTTGGGTCAGTTTTGTTGTGATGTTGATTCTAATTTAAATATGTTTCCTGTTTTGGTCCTTGGGCTAGCAGTTGCTGTTTGTAATAAATTTTTACATTACTCATATTTTATTTTGTCCATTACAACAAATTATTTATAAATTAATTCTAAAAATATATTTAATTAAAATTGTTTCATAGTCAAATTTAATTACAATTTGATCTGTTGTTAAGGAATTATTTATTAGTTAATATTCATTTGTGGTATAAAATGATCAACGAACACTCTTACGCCTATTTCGATGAATTCAACAGACGAGCTCTTTATACTGAAATTATCCAATTGTCAATCTTCACCACATACTATAAAAAAGCTCAACTCACATGTGCATTTTAAATGATTTGATAAAAGTGGGCAGACAAACAAATGGATTTAATAGAGCCATTAATATTACTTTGTAAGACGTTAAGTGCGTTGCAATACACGAATGCCTACAGAGCTTATTCAGATTACGTTTTATGTGTTTTAAAATTGTGTTGTAAAAATACCATTTTGGGATGACAGAGTTATATTTTTTTCTGACTAATTTCAGTGATAATTTACAAAAGATACAACGATAAATACACCACGCGAATTTAATGGAAATTTATGTAAAATATTACATATTGCTATGGCAGGCTTCCATTTTTAATTTATTTTATTTTTTATTTTAAAATAGGTTTGTAATTGAAAACTTTTCATCAAAAAATTATTTCATGTGTAACTCCTTGATGATGTAAGCCATCGAAAAATAAAAAATACTTATACATATTGTGTTCACATTATAAATGTATTTTTATACCATAGTCCTTAAGCAACGATGTGCCATTTCAAGCCTGTAATTACACAGGCGAGAATACTCAACAAAACCTCGTTACAAATAATTAATTTATAATAGATATGAAATCGATAGCAATTCGCCAGGGCGATTAAAATGGACTTGCGAACCGACGACCTTAAAGTTATTAAAAGATGGGTCCAAGCCTATTGTTCGTAATCATGCAATAAACTCGAACGTACCTCGCGTGCGGCACCAAGTGATATTAGAATTTTTAGTTCAATACGCTCTCATTGTGCCATTAGGCAGTAAATATTACATTGCCCAAACGTGAAATTTTCAGTCGATTGAACGACGGTGGTCGTCGGTCTATTGAACCGACGTTCACTGACTTGAGCATGCATATGCATGGAGTAATTTTCTAATGGAATTCAGCCCATTCGTGGGGAATATTTAGATTGCATAAAAAGTCCATTATGACTCTAATTTTATGTCGGAGGACTTGTTGACCTTAAAAATTTCCTAAAGAAAATATGCCCTGATTAATTTTTATATAAGTCATTTTTAAAATCAAATTATTATTGAAATATTAAACCACTGACTAATTTTTGAATATATTAAATAGCATCAAGATTGGGTGTGGCCAACTGAAGATTTAAACGAGATCCTGGTCTTCTAGATAATTTTTATTATCAACATTTCCCGTTAAAGTTCAACCCTTGGAAGATTAACATTAATATCGTATTAAACTTTTATTGCATTTTTATGTGCCCTTGCGTTTGGTATTTATTTTTGTTCATTCAGACATTATTATTTTATTAGTTATTTTACCTTTTAAATTAGTTGTTTGTTCTGTGTCCCTTTTTACATTACCCTTGTCCTTTAATTATCTCGATAATAATTTAAAATATATAAAAGTATATTTCTCCACATCGAATTCTATTAGTTTCTTTGCAATGATTACGTGCACTTCATTTCAAATATTACTTGCATTAAGTCATGTGGATACTTCATCAACAAAAATATTAAAACTTCATTAAACGTAGAAACGCACTAATGCACTCAACCTGCCAGTATAAACACACAATTGCAGTTAAATTCATTCTCCGCGACATGCACGCAGTTTATAAATAAGCCGTGTGACCTCATCTTCATTACATCAAATTGGACATGAAAACATAAAAGTAGTTAAACTCAGATAAAATCAGTTCGCGGTTTAAAAATAGAATTGTGTGCGCATTGAACAAACGAATGCAACGCAAATTATTTCCCGTGTACTTATTTATTTTCTCGGGGTACATTAAATTTCGATTAATCACCCCGTGCGCGCGGCTATTACGTCAAAGTTCGGAAAGCACGCGTCCGATACTGAAGTTGCCGATCCATTATTTTATCTCGTCGGATGCAGTGTATAGAATCATTTCGGTAAACATTAGGAAAAGATATTTCATCCTGACCGCATTGAAAGGCATAAAGAAACAGTCATCGGGAACAATTCGAGCATGTCGGACGAATGCGTTTACTTTGTGGAGATGACAGCGGCCCCGGATAATGCGGTTTTTAATGTTACATACATCAAAATTAATGCAAGAACCCCCAACTATTAATCAAACTTGTCTAAGTTCGATCATAAGCATAACTTGCTACGAGGCGGGTTATTTCCGCTGCAAATTGCTTACATGGGGTGAATCATTATCGCTGGAAGGGATGTATTCGGATGTGTTTCTCCGAATTTATCAGTAATTACTACGTCGCGCTGTGGTTATTTTATGATTGCGGATAAATATGGAAATAAATGCGTAATAACGCGAATTCGTAAAGCGAGTTGAGTCACGTTTGTTTGTTGCCAATACGTTAAGACTAATAGACTAAAAATAACGCTATGCACTACATTATATACTTTTTGTATAGATCGGCGCGATGCATAAATATACACCTATTTATTTGTGTGAGGACGAAAGTGGGACGGAATTTGACACACAAACAACTTAAACAAGATCAATATTTATTTTAAGCGACTTGTTTTTCTAATTGAAATTATTATGCTAGTACATGTATATAATTTATCCTATACCAATTATTTATCATTAACCAATATTTTAAGAAAACTGCGTCTACGTTACTAGAATGAACATGGTAACTGATTTACATCAATTCCTTCAAATTATTGTAAACTGATTATGTACCAAAAGGAGCAATGAACATCAATTAAACGGGACTGCAAAAGGAATTATTTGAGTTTGTCGACATTGATACAAAGAATTCGCGGTTAAAATAAATTTATGAGCAATATTATGTATTATATGTTTTATGCAATTAAAATTAATAGATAACTTAGTACAAAAGCACTGATAACAATATTAATGTATGTTCGACGAACCTACGACGTACATTATTGACTTTTATTAACTTTTACTGCGCGTATTGCAATATTTTCAAAATATGATTAAGGGGTCTAAAGCTTTTAAGATTGTTTGATGTTATCATTGCACTTTGTAGCCAGTGGATTCTTAAACGGTATGTAATTTTAAAAATCGATTGTCACAGTAATAATCAAGTTATAATAATAACCCTTAGGGGAAGACTCAGTATGAGTCGAAACGTAAATTGTGGTAATTAAAATTGAGGTTCACTAATACCAGAAAACCCAAAAAATCCATTAACACAATTCAGAAGAATCTGGTAAAGAAAAAAGAACAGCGTGGAAACCAAATAATTCGTTTTTATTTACATGTCGTTTAGTTGAGGTTTCGTTGTAGGATATTTTTGGGTGTATGGACGTCACTTATACATTAATATTTGTAGCTAGTCTTATCTGTTCCATAGATATGAAGTAGAGTAGTTGGTAATTAATCAGGGAGCTGGAGCAATTTTATATAAAAAAAACCTATTGTGATGATGTAGCACGAATTCCGCAGGAAATACCGTCATCGTGCCGCTCCAGGTGCGAAGATAATTCGGCGGCTAGCCACTCGATTCGAAAACATGAAGAACACGAACAAGCCGTTTGTTGAAATATGCTGTGCGCGAGAGTGTTGAGCTACGTTCAGGAACATCAACAAGACGATGGGCCACGTTAATTGGCATTTCTCGGTGGTGCCTGCGGAAAATTTTCACCATGACCTGCCTATGTGTCCATATAAGGTACAGGTAACTCAACAATTACTGCCCTGAGTCTACCACCCATTTTCATCTCAATGGATTCATCAACTAGCAGAATACCCATATTTTGAGGAACTGGGAACCCACATATGATACACGAAAGGCCATACCCGCTAAGAAATCGCCAGCGTAACACCCCATATGTCGGTAATAATGGCATAAAAAGGGCGCACTTGTACATCAACGAAAATGTCCGTCATTTGCCAGACATAATTTTCTAATTAAGATATAATACATTTACAAGGACCCAGTAAATGAATAACAGGAAAAATTTATTTGATTTTTTTATTTCATTACATTTATAAACAAATCACTAGAGGCTTTATTTATGCCTTCGTGTACTATAAGCTGAGTAAGTTTCCAGACAGCGTTCGGACGATTCCTTGCATCTGCGCATGCACAAATTTCTCCAACAAACCGCTAATGACAATTCTAACCGCATTTTACTATGGTTGCGGGACCAAATTGCAATTCGTTTGCATATTGCAATGAAAACGTAAAATAAATTAAAGAGACAAATTTAAAATTCAGACATAGAGGAATCTCATTACATTTATCTCCAGTGACTAAGCCACGAGCCGACATTGATTTTTTCTGTTCATTAATATTTTATCTCAATGAAATTTTTTTATACTAATAGCGAGTGTACTATTTCATTATTAAGAAGTCCGAAAATCCCGTAAAGCCTCATTCTCATATGTAGTCTATTCATTAGTCTATTCATCATTTTAGTTTTATATTGAGCGAATAAATAATTCTTTAGATATAAATATTATAAATTTTTATTATTATTATTATCAGAAAAAAACTAAAAGTTCTCAAATTCCAATTTCTTCATGATTATCGCCTGCAATAGCAGTTCAAACTCCTGTGTCTTCTTTAGTTCATTCGTCGACTTTAGTAACGATATTTCTAACAGATTTAACGGCTAACGATTAAAAGAAAAAATTGCCTTCACCTTCACCTTCAAGTCAATTAGGATTAATAACAAGAATTTTAGCTTTAGGTGACTATAAATTACCTTTTTTCCATTTATTTCCATGCTTTATTTAAGGCTTTATATGTGCTGGGTGTATAATTTATAATATTTGTAATAAGTAATTCGTTGTAGGCGGTTTAATTAACCATATACCTTTTATTTTGTAATTGCTAATTTATTTTTATGCGCGTAACTATTATATCTCCCAGAATGTTGGCACCTTCATGATTGTCATTCATGTATAATTTGATTTAAGTTTCAAGATTTATTGCTGTACATTTACTTTACTGAATATGAATACACAAATAGATGGAAAAGTGATATAGATACAGCTGGATACAACTACGATATTTGGTCGATTTGTAAAAATTTTCTAACCCAACCCAAGCCAATAGGCATAGGCTCCAATTAATTACTTTCAAGGTGGTTGCAAATACTTGAATTAGGTTGAATGTGTTTATGTTTATAATGTCGATATTTTTTAATTAAGCTTTGTTAAGTTTAACGATGAACATAAAAGGAATACCAGAAAAAATTAACGTGAGAAATTTTATCACCATACGCATCAAAGTGGAAAAGTCAAAATCGCACATGAAAAGGTCACATATAAATAAAATATTAGGAAAAGCCAAGAAAAAATCTTGAGATTCCGAAACCAACAAAGAATTTAATTTGCCAGAGAAGCAATTCATAATTATTTCAAAACACGACGACCCGGTCTTTGTATATGGTCATGGTGGAAATAATCATCGGAAAAGTTGAATGATTCGGAGATTAGACGAAAATAAATCTGCAAGAGCATACGGTATAAGAGAACAAGACGAAAAATTATTTAAAGAATTTGTTAACACTCCCATACAAAAAATAAAAAATGTTTAAATAACCAATAGGCCAATATATACAGTGGCTAATATATACATTGGAAAAATCATGAAATAGCACCTCTTGTAAAAAACATGGTGTTATCTACGAGTACTATAAACGACAAGTGTAGTTGTGTAGTTCTCCAAGATCTTCGATAAAATAAACCAAGATAATTTATAGGAAATATTGGAAAGGATTGTAATAAAATGAATTGTGAAGGAGTGGTACGAAAACTATATAAAAGACTTCCCACAAGAAAGTATATTGGGGCCACTGTTATATTAGTTGTGCGCAAATGCCATCGGACAGTGCTCCAACAAATGCTAATATTGGATACATGTGGAAGACACTGCTATCGTATCGATTTACAAAAACCGACAGATGGTTGAGAAGTATTTTCAAAAAGAGTTTACCAAGTTTGCCAACATTGGGTGCGTGACAAGTAACTCGGGATTAATAACACAAAAACCAATTTCATACCTGTGTCGCCCCCAATATCGCGAGATAGGGTCCTGTACAAATCGTACGCCTTTTATTGCTATGTTTTCATCTTAAAAACTTAAAGCAAAATATTGGTGCACATCGGATCAGAAGAGGTACAACACAATAGGTCGTACTAAAAGATATTCATGATTTTCAATTTTCATTTTCAAAGAAAAGTTAGTACCCATGAGGCATCAAAAAGTTAGATATCACTGCGGATCATAGTGAATATAAAGTTCCAGTCTCTCAATTACAGTAATATGCATTTTATCTTGTTACAGTTTTTCTGTCCACGTAGATACTTTATTTCGGTATTTTCTTTCAGGGTGTAAAATATTTTCAAATATGTTAACACAATTTGAGTTGATAATATTTTTTTATTAAACGTTAATGTAATTTGATAATTGTGATATATACTCCTTAAGAATCGCAGTCACTGCTTCTGTGTAGCTCTGAGCTACATTAAATAGACTTGTAATCTTCGGGCGTGCATCGATTTAATTCCCCAATTCCCGTCGCCACCGCCTTAACGTGATTTAAATAATAATTGACCGTACATGCATTTTCCTGGTCTAAGAGGGAAGGGTAATAAGTAATGTTCACTCGGAGGGATTGCAAGGCACGCCGGGTAATGCGGAGATAGATAGGCGGTTGATCCAGAACAAGTGCGGTGATAAACGTGGATGCTGAGACCGCAGAGGCGGCAGAAGACTGATGTTTGTTGTTGGATCCGTGATTTATAACGGCCACCACCGCAAACAATGCCGGTTCAAGCAAAACCCCTATAGTTCTATATCAGCATCAATATAAGATGCACGCAGCGACGCAACAAATAGGAAACAGCAAATTTCCTGTCTTAAACTTTACATTTAATACCATTTTCGACACAATGCCTTACAGCGAACGAGATAATTTATCACGTTACGCTCACTCAATATGCCAGAAATTTACTATTGTTCGCGGCACACAAAAATCCATCAAGTTTTAATTGCGGATATTTTAATTAATTTAGACGAAAATTTGACACGCTATAACCTTATAACAATTTATTAAAACAGGAAACAAACTTTACTGAATACAACATTGTAACAAAAATCCTACGCAATTAATTTTAGTAAGTAAAACTTTATAAAATAACAGGATTGAGGCATTATTTTAATATATTTGTAGTTCTTCCATTTTATGACTTTTCATTGCTTCTATTAATTCTAAAATTAAGTTAACTTTTTTTATTCATCCCGCACATGCTTATAAACAATTTCTCCCCGTTTTATACAAAGTAAATGATCTGGCTCGTAGCTCGGAACAATTTCCATGAACTTTCGGGACTTCTGCAAGATTATTCATGAGTTAATTTAAATCATTTAGTAGGAACAAACCGACAGATGTCAGCACTCGATCGTGCACATAAAATATGCAGTGAAGAATTCAGGTGAAGAGAGAAGAATAACATACCCAAGGCTTCGTCTATAAAACACTGAGACCGAATTAACATATTCTTTTATGTTCCCGCCGCCATAGAAGGAAATCGATACCTTCCGCCTTATTATAATGGCGCGACTCGCAAAATACGAAGCAAACAATAAATTGCGAACGGCTTTATGATTTAAATTTTATTCGATAATTCACACTTTTGTTGTAAGCGGAAGAGGAACCACCGGCGACCATTTTAAATTGGCGTTGGTTCGGTTGTTTGTTTTTCGCGGATTCGGCGCGTGCTCAAATGTAATAACTGGGCGTAAATTGTGGGCAACGGTGTTTGGGTAATTTGGATGTAATTTTTGGTTGACACGCAAAAGATATTTTAGATTGTTTGGGACGCTTAAAAAATGATTTACTGACGAAAGTTTCGACACCAGATAACAATTCCAACAAATAATTTTAAGCAGCTCAATTAAAGTTTATATATGAGAAAGTGTATCGAATAATTTGTGAATATATAAATGGGGTGAAGGTATCGAAATTTGTTGTATAAGCTCGTCTAAAACTAATTAAATGCATACATAGAAGCTTCAACGGAAACTTACTGTAAATTAATATTGTGCGAGTTGCATATGTTACAAAACAATAACACTAAATCGCATTACTTCAGTAATCATAACGTGATTAGTATTGTTTTATTGCAGCGGATTGAAAACAAGGATTACGTTTATATTAATACTATTATTAAAATATAATTTTAATAATATAATAACAATTTTAATTATATACAAGAAACTTGATTTTTTTGCCTATTATTTATAACTTGTGAATTGTATTAATCAAGGCGACTTGGAGAAATATTTCAATAAATCATCCTGAATCCTTCAGGAACTGTAAAAGGACAACTTTCATGGCCCATAAAGTCAACTACTAACTACATTCCCGCCGCTACAAAAACGCCTTGTTAATTGCGGCATTATCTCAAGAGTGCTATATAAAGTGGGAATTTTAACACAATGTATAATACGATAATAATTTGGCGTTTATGGAAAGGAGTTATCGATCGCTGCCATTGTTCTCATGCCGGTTTACGGTCGACATATATTGACTGCTCATGTGCCAGCGAGCGGTTGACATGGTACGTTACCATGAACGCCTGGATTAAAAGAGCGATTCGGTATTATCTGCAACTTAATGACCGGTCAATTAAGCCAATGAAGTCTCACACACGGCGCGTTAAAAGTGATACCGCGGCGCGTTATAACGTCGTTACTTCAAATGAAAAATGTTTGTGGGCGAGCAACTTTAGTGGGTGTTTTATTAATGTTTTTGGGTATTACCACCAGTATGATCAGAGAATGCGAATTGTGAATATATTCATTTGAATGAATGCCATGTATAGAATCATTGCAATGTTAATCGTAAATATCGAGGACGCTCATGACTAGTTGGGAATAGAACAGAGTCGTAAACTAGAAGTTAAAAAAGGGGGGTCAGTAGGATAGCAGATCAATTGGCATGGGGAAATATCAAATATACACAACAGGATAGTCGATGCACGTAAGATCAAATGGCGATAGAGAAGAACAACAGCCACAGTAACTCTAAAGGTGGAAGGAAATAAATAGACCGAGAGATTAATGAAATTTATTCGTACCTAGATCTTGGCAGGATCGCCATGTAATAAACAATGACAAATTCATATATATTCTGTTGGCTATAAAAGATGCCAACATAATATTCATTCTGTACTAAGGGTGTTGTCGTTGTTATTGCGATAACTGAGTAATATTGTACAGGATTATTCTGAAAACTACGCCAACGTACCCTTCGTTTATTTTTTATTAATTATGAAATATCACAAAGCAACGCCTTATCAACTATTTAATACTAAGTTAGTCTTTCTGTCTGTTTTCGACTAATCATGTTTGATCGTGAGCTTTCAAATTACTTTGATTAAACTTAGGTGCTTTTGAATTCCAGTAGTTATATTTTGAATAATTTTGCGTGGAACCTTTTCGAATGCAACTCTTATTTATTAAAAAATGCAAACTAGCCAGTAATTTTGTTTAATGCAATTACGTTTTATATGACGTTTAAAACGTCTGTTATCGGTAAGTGGATTATTCACATAGTTGTTTAATCGAACTGAAAAATTGGTTCGTAATGCCTATGAATTAGAGCGTGGAATAAATTATATGCACGCATTTATATGGCCGCGAGGGTATGAGAAAGTCGATGTGTTTTGATTTGTCATACGTTGGGACTTAGTTATTACGAGTTGAATTTGGTGCTGAATTATGAACTTTGATAAATGCACTAAACTTACCGAGCTTTACAGACAGTATTAAAATATTGATACAACATTTTGATTCTTGTGATATATTAACGAGGGACGATGACATAGAACCATATCCCCCTATTCAGTTATGTTTCCTTAAAATTGTTTGTTATATCTATAGAATAATACATATCATTGTCGATTCGTAAAATTTAAAAATAAACAAAAACTAGGAAATTATGAAATCAAAATTAAATTTCTGAAGTAATCCCAAGCCTGGTGCCCAATCCAACCATGAAATCCAATTTTTGAAGCGTTCCCAAAGCAAGGTGATTTAGATTTTTGAAGGTACCTAGCCCAACACAGCCCAACCCAACCAATGTAACCTAACCCAATCCAACCTAATCCAACCCCATCCAGCACAACCCAATCGGTTAAATAGTTTTTAATGTAGTTTCCATCCTCCATTAATTAAATTAAGCGATCCCGCACATTTGATATATTGGTATTTTGATCGTCGATTTTAATTATTCTCTTCTGACAAACCTAGAGTTTTCGGTTTGTGCCTCTTACGTATACAGCATTTTAAGTGCCCCTTTTAAGGCCGATTTAATCGCTATTTCGGTAAACTATGTTTTTATTTCTGGATATGTTGTTACTTCGATCGTCGACTTTATTTTTTCTCTTCTCACAAACCTAGAGTTTTAGGTTTGTGCCTCTTACGTATACAGCATTTTAAGTGCCCCTTCTATGACCGATTTAATCGCTAATTTAGTTAGTTTTCTTTGGGAGAACCAAAGAAAATCACTTTCTGACGAAAAATCCAATGTGAACCATGTTTTTTATTTCTGGATTTGGACAAACAAGCCTAACCGAATAGAGAAGGCATTGTGTTGGATTTGGTTGAGTTTGATTTGAAATGTATTTTTTCGGTCTCAGTCTAAAATTACTCATTCTTCATTCGTTCAAATTTCATTTAAAATGGCGAGAAAATGAAATAAAGGTTTTGAGAGATTTTGGAATTGGTATCAGACTCACCGACGTATAATTTTTTTAACAAATTCAAGAATAATTATGTTTCTCTTTTTTAACTATTATATGATTATGGACAGTCAATAAATGAAACGAGTCAACATATAAGACATATTGATTATATGTAAATACTCCACTTATTTTTTTAAATAATTCATCCATTTCGACGACTTTTCTGGCAATAAATTGCAGCTTCTGCCACTTTTTGAATATATTCTGGTATATTTTCTTTATCCATTTTCGAACAAATTCAGTTGAATTTTGCTCTCAAATATCATAAAATAATTTTTAATTCAAACCATTACAACGGGTTGGTTCTAGTTAGATATTGCAGACGTGTTTTTTGGGTTTGCGCAGACCAAATTCAAGTTTCGTTGTGGTGCATTGTATTTCTTTGGGATTTTACAAAAAAATGTCTTTGGGTTTACGTAGATAAGCCCAGCGGTTGGGAACTTACAAAAGTTTTTTTGTTTAGCGATGTCGAAAGTAAGGTAGTCTAACCCAACCCAACCAAACATGTTTTTAGGTTTGTGTAGACAACCCTACTTAAGCAATAAATCTTCTAGATTTACGTTGCGTTGGGTTGGGTTCGATTTGAATAATTTACAAATATATTTGTGTTTTGGTTTGTGTAGATAAACCCAACAGTTGGAAACTTACCAAAATATTTGTTTTTGGTTTAGCTATAACCATAGTAAGGCAATCGAACGTAATCGAACCCAACCCAACTGAACATGTTTTTTTGAGGCTTGTAAACATATACATAAATTCTGAAAATAAAGCGTAAAAACGGTTGAAGCCAAATTTAATGTTTGAAGTGTTCCCATGCTAGTTCCTCACCACAAGTATGACAATAAGCAAAATATGGAAATTTGAAAATTACGAAGTAAAAATTGAAATTTTTATGTATTCCCAAGGTCCAAGATCCAACTGTGAAAGTAAACAAACACTAAAGAAATTTTCAAAATTTTGCAATAAAAATTAAATTTTTGCAGTGTTCCCAAGCTAGGTGACTTAGATTTTTGTATGAAAATGTATGCGTAGAAAATCTTAATTAGAGTAAGTTGTGATCGGTTTAGACTGTCTAACTTGTTCCAGATAGTAACGGTAATAATTCACTTGGCTGCTGTAAGTGGTTAACCAACGTTGGCCCAACCTAACCCACGCCAACAAAACACAACTCAAGCCATTGGTTTTTGAAGAATCATCTCTTCGAAATTTTTCCACAAAAATGTTTCCCTTATTTCACTCATACTCGTAATTGGGAAGGGCCCTATAATCCAAATGATCACGATGGGAGTCAAGTCAATGTGGGGTCCATTTCTTTATTATTTATTGGCTATGAAAAAAATATTATAAAATTTTAAAAGAAGTTATTAAAGTTTCTAATCAAATTTTTTGAATTTTAATTAATTAAATAAGTTAAAAACAACATTGCAAATAATTAATTCTACACTAAAGGTAAATAACAATAAAATTTTACTATACAATGATTACTTATCAGCAATTGACAGCTGATAAATTTAAAACTTATTTTGTGAGCACCCAATCATCCAACTGATAAAAGTGTTGCAGATATTTGAAGAGCGTATATTTTGACAGCGCAGGATCCTCCTTCTTTCAGTAGATAATTGAAGATATTGCAAATATTATAAAAAGTATGAAAACTAAAACTGCCGACGGCTTTGATAAGGCTGTAAACCACTGGAATAAAAATTCAATTTTTGAAGTAGTAAGTGCCCAACCCAACAATGAAAATAAACTAAAACTAAAGAACTTTTGGAAATCATGGATTTCAAACTTCAATTTTTGAAATGTTCCCAAGCTAGGTGCCATACGCAACGATGAAAATAAGCAAAAAAATAAAGACATTTTGAAAATTTTTAAGGCAACTCCCGAGCCCACTACATTGTCTCTTATAACTCCAGCCGAAACATGATTTGATGATATGTGTGACGATGTTGCCTGGGGTTTTTTTTTTCATTGTTAAATATTCGGATTGAAAACTCTACTTTGAGTAACATATTCGCCAGAAACTGTGCGTCTCTTTGTTCATAAAGTACATCCCTACTACAGAAGCATCTACATAGCCTCCTTCAGTTAAAACTTGTTTATAGTAGAAAGGATGCAGACTCTGCTCTACTCATATGTTCTTCTTGAACATTCGCCAATATTGCTTCACCCAATTGCATAGGTCTAACATTTGCTTTTTCCATGGTTTCTTTCGCTTTTACACTTGTAGTTTCCAGAAAACTTTGGCATACTCTTCGAAACGTTCCATTACATGGTAAATATTCTGGTAATCATAAACAAAATTCATATCTTCTAACTCTTCCACACGATTTATAATTTGAGCCAAGATAGCAAAAGATAATTGTCTATCATGAAAGCTTTGCATTACAATAAGGATTTCTTGCGTGTTGTTGACCTAAGTATGGCTTGCTGGAGTATCATGCAATTGTGGTGGGATACCTCTCGTTTTCTGTAGATATTTTAAGTATTTTTGTTGTGAAAATATCCAAATGTATTCTTTTGAAAATTCTTCTTAAAAATAAATTATTTATCTCTATGATGAATGGTTCGATATTCTGGAAAACTACGTTGTTGATAATAATCTGCTGTTAAAATTCTCACTCTTGGAAAACCTATTCTCAGGTCCTTAGTGTTAAATCAGGACATACCGCAGGTCAAATCATGTTATGAATTACATGCCCTTTGGTAGACATTCACTTCGTGCAACAAGTACGACATTCTTCTGCCATGTCAACCTACAGGTTTGCTTTGAACCTACCTAGGACTACTAGACCGTCTATTCATTCATCGAGACTGATCCTACAGAATCTATCGACTTAGATAGAGGTCAGTGCTTCTAAAATCACTGAAACCATGGACCCATTCAGTCAGTAATTCAAATTTTTAATTTTTGCGAAAGAACCTATACTAGTTTTAGAATTATTTTACAACAATTTTATGAAACTTTTTCTAACAAATTATTCTTGTCTCTATATGCACTGTAATGCATTTTAAATAATTGCACAACTGTTGGATATTTCCTAAAATTTTCTCCAAGTCTCCATCTTCGAAGCTACCCTGTGTGTGTTAATTTGTTTCCTATAATCTCCTTTTGACTGTATGATGGTGAACAAGTACTCGTCACGTAATGGTTACTACAATGTGAAACAATAGATTCAATGAACGATTTCTTGTTTGTTAAAACGTCTCGATGTATCATCTCCAGATCTGTAGAAGTTTTATATTCCTCCTTAGGTCTCTAAAGCTTTTGTCAATTCAACTAAAGATCAATTCGACTAAAGATCATGGTTTCTTCGTTTCATTTGTGTATCCTTTTTAATTTGATAATTATTGATATGCAAAAACGCGTCCTATAATTATTTTATATTTTATTTGTTCACATGCGTTTGATATTTGTCTTTTCATATTTTATTTCATATTTAAATTATCCTTCTTCAAAATTTTGCAACTATGTACTTTATTATAATCCTCGTTATGTTATCATTTCTTTACCAACACATGTGAGGCCACATTCTATTATCAGGCATACATAATTGAATTGGAAGGCAGATGATAATGGTGCACATGTTTTATTTTATTTGTCATTTTATTAAAACCATATAACCGTATTTTAAACCGGGCTTTTGAAAACAAATTTTAACAAAACAACCGGTAATTGTCACATGAAACCAGATATTTAATAAAATCCGAAAAGCGTTCCGTCGAATTTCCTTTTGTTAAAACCATTATGCTAGTCGCCGGCAGCCTCATAGTACCCAGTCGGGTTATTTTAAACATCACAATCGGGCGCCTATAAACCACGCGATTTCGGATAGAACGTCACGAAATATCGTTCGGTCCTAAAACGCTTTTTAGCGCCCGCATTATTAAATTTAATAATCATGCACACTCGAAATGACGGAGTTAGCATTGTAACTGTGCGCCGGTGACGTTTCGCTTCACCCTTTGCCACCATTGCCGCTCCCCCAATTGTTTAGAGTAATTTAGCGTTTCCAGTGCTATTGTTGTGACATCGTTCGCCGTTTTGTGTATTTGTTTTAATAATTTCTTACTGTTTGCGTTTCAATTAAAACTCGCTACAGTCGCTTTCGCCCGGAAAATGTATAATTTTTGATAAAATTTCGCATGCTAATCCCCGATTTTTTTTATACGTGTTGTTTTATTCTGCCCAATTAGGCAGCTTTTGAACTCGTTTGCTTTTTACTGAAGAGTTTTCAATCTATGTGTGTCTGGTGACTTAACCGAAGCAACGCTTTTATTATTTTACGTTTTCATTGGTCTAACCTACGATTAATTAATGATGGTAGTTATGACTAAGAATGTGTTGTTATGCATACCGTAGACGAGGAATTCTATTATACTGAATGTTTTCTCCACAATTGTACTAATTAATGTACATTGTAATGAATGTAATGTAATTGAATTGAATTTCCGGACAAGCAGTGCATCAATAGTAGAAATGTACTACAAATAATTTCAGGAATACGCAGATATGCACAGTGCATGTTGTAGTAGAGAAACACGGTTGGTTGCGAAGTCGTAAAGCAGCCTAATAACCATTTAAATTATCCTATTTTAGATTTAATATATCTTTTAATGTCACATTAAAAATATGTCTAATGTCACATTAAAAATATGTCGCATGGGAAGTATTCCACCCCTACTGCCATTTGGACTTCAGCAAATTTCTAGTCACTTACTCGCTGAAAATTATGATATACAAAAGAGGAAAACGAGAATGATAAAGAAATTAATAACACAGCCTAAGGAAAGTACTTGAGATGATTTTGGGGAGAAAATGTGGAGCGACAGTAATGGTAACCATGAAACTATTCTACAGAGATTTCATGTCACAAGCTAAAAAATACATCAGATGTAAATATTGAAATATATTAAATAAGAGTACATAATGAATAGATGACGTCTATGTGTGTATGTGCTAACTCTAGCGTCCAAACGATTAAAGCTAGAGCTATTGGCACAAATTGGGCATCTTTGCTATGCTCAGTTCGCTAATACATTAACAAATGTATCGGCTAAATTTTGAAATTTCAAATCAAAACATCAATTCGACCTTGGTCACGAACTGTCAAAGTTGACGGACAGTTCTCTGATAAACTTAACTGACAACGGCCGAATTAAAAATTAGTTATACAACAGAAGAAAAAATATTCATAGTTTCCAGAATGTCTGCGATAGCTTTTCGGTTGAATATCCAGATAGACACCGACACCACAGAGATCAACTATTCAACGTCTAGTAACAAAGTTTGAGAAACAAGGAACAGTTTTGAATAATTGCAAATGCAATAGGGAAACCCAACCCAACCCAAGATAGACCAATGTTAGATACTTGCACACATTTCTATAATGTTTGTAACCGATGTACAAATTATTTATTCAATTTGAGATATCTGTCAACTATGACAGTCCTGACCAAGGCTGAATTGATGTTTTGAGTTAAAATTTCAAAATTTATCCGATACATTTTTTAATGTATTTGCGAACTGAGCATAGCAAAAATGCCCAATTTGCGCCAATTGGACCACGATATGATGTTCTTTAAAAAAACTTCAATGGAATTTTGCTGTAAAATAATTAGGGAAGCCAATATTTGAATGCCTCAAAATTAACTTGGGATTTCCTATGTTGCGTCCACCAATGCATCATCCTGTATAGCAAGAAAGAAACCGTTCTATTTTGATCATCGTTTTCCTTATCTCGAAAACAGTACCGTACCGTACCGTAGTTATCGAAAAAACTGTTTTTATAAAAGCTAACGATATTGAAATTTTTCGGAAAATGGAGTATAAGGAAGTTCAGTGCGGACGACTGAAGATTTTTTGGTACTGATCATTAGTCCAAATGATTTTATAATTTCTACGTTTCCACTAAATTGCACTTCGAAGCGTCGATGCGTAAAGAAAGTCGACGATGGCGTAATTTTTACTGAACATGTAAAAAAATCATATGTTGATATGAATAAAAAAATAAATATTTAATTTATTTAACAAAGGAAAGCTCTGCAATTACTAAATAAAAATTGTTCGTCAGCCCAACCTAACCCAGCCTCTAAACGGACAAAAAATAGATTGAAAATAGTTTACCAAAAAATCAATATAATGGTAATTATTTCCAGTACGATTCTGTTTGCAATTTGTTGTTATTAACAATCTTGAATTTGTAATTGGATTCATATAAATTGAACGAACTTTTTCCTCACCGTTGCATAACAAACGAATTATTTTTTTTCACGAGATCAACCGACAGAGACACAACGCTGTTAATCTTCTCACTTCCCCATAAAAATACTCATGCTTACTTGCTTAACGTCGGTTCGTAGTGTATCTTTTTCTATTGAATCGTCCACTTTGATTGGTCCAAACAGATCACGTGATTGTAATAATGAAATTTTTTACAAAAACTTTCACTAGAATGACAACCATCAAGATATTTTTTTTATTCGAATGAAAAAAGGCTGGCAAGAAGATTTGTGATCTTCAATTACACCTAACGAAATATTTATTTCATTTGAACTTGGTTATGAAAGCAAAGAAGAATGAATGAAAATATTTGAAACAAGAAAAAAATGACGATAACCACGTAAAACATTTCATTTTGTAAACAATATAATTTTACTCCCGTGTTATGACAATTGCAGAACAATAAATTGCAAATAAAATGAGGCAGGCGACAAAATTAATATATCAAAAAAAAATCCAGAAAGTGTCATATTAAAATACAGGCAAGAAAAACCTGTCCTTCATTCCCTTCATTAAAAATAGGTTTCCCGTTGATTTAACTTGCCAAACAAAATGTAGACTTTCAGAACCAACATAATTCCCGATATTACTGCAAATAAAATTTTATTTCTTACGTAATCCTTTCTCTCTCTAATCCGAAATTGGTGGTAAAAGGGTTTAAAACTCTGTATTCGACTTCCCTTGCACAAATTATTGTGCATTGTTTGAAAGCCGAACGACAACTTAATACATCCTAATTGATTTTTATTTTTTGACACTGCACTAAATTTCATTTAAAACCCGAATCTAAGATATGTTTTGATTCCAGTCTTGATATTTTTATCGCCATTTTCTTGTCTTAACATTAGAATTGTCATGTTTCAATTTTTTTCTCACCCTTTAAAATAGATTGGTGAAGTTTGCGACAGAAACAAGAAAATAAATTTAACTTATTTCTAATTTGAATGAAATACGTATTTTTTATGTACAACTGTTTATGTCGGTTTATCGTTGTCATTTATCATAGTTCGTGTCGTGTGTAGCTAACTTTACACCAACGCTTGTCAACGAATTTATGGTATTTTTGGGGTCAACATCGTACAAAAGTCGAAATTCTGATGGGTTGGGTTGGGTTGAAAAAAATCGACAGTAATAACATTGTGGAAAAAATCAAAAACAGATATTAATGAAAGATTCAAAAACTGTAAAAGCATCAGATTTGAATAAATTACAAAAATTGTAAAAACTTAATATGAGAGACCATGAAAATAAAATCATACAGTTTGTAAACCGATAATAACTTACGGTTTTGAGTAATGAAAGACAAAATAAACTATTGGTAAGCTTTTGGGGAACTTTTACAGACAATGGTTGGAGGTCTAGGGAGCGAAGATCTAAACTTGGGATGAAGTTATTGTGTATATATTGAAAAAAGAAAAGGAGAAACGTGCAATGGAACTGCTGAGAAATATGAAAAAGTGGGGGATATTCTTTATTAATAAAGTCCATACTTTGTCCTCCAGCATATATTGCATATATTTGATTTTAATTTCTCTGATCTTTTTCCAATTAGTTTTCTGTCCTATTCACATTATTTTTGTGATTAATCTCAGATGGGCATAGTCATCCCCTTTCCCTTTGCGTTTGTATCCAACATTTCTTATCTAACGGTGTTGTGTAGGAACGTACACCAGCGATGTGCCTAGTTTCTTTATCTGGGCTTTTATTTTTCATGACACTACAAAATGAACTTAGTATTAATTAAACAAAGCGATATCGTAGATTAAATTCAAATATTGGGTTGAGCATTTCCAGAATGTGCACCATCTTGCAAATTGTTGTGTTATTTCTCAAATTATATTTTAAAGCCTTGCATACCTATAAGTACCTTCGATGATTATGAAGTCAATAAGTTTTATAATTTGAGGATTGATTGCTCGATTGGTCGTTTTTTCTCAGTGAGTGAACTGAATGATTAATTGTGGTACAATACACGAGACGTGTAATTATTTCCTGTTATATCTATGATTCTGATTTCCTCGTAAATGATCAGGGAAAGACATGAAGAATTTTGCATCTAACGTTAATGTGTTTGATAAAACGAAATACATTGATTTAGTATAAAGTTATTAATTCAGATTTTCATGTTTTCATTATTAACACAGCAATATATTATTAAGTTATTTTTAACTTTGCCAAATGATGAAGATACTTATGGTGAGTGTGTCATATTCGTCTGAATAAATAAATATGGCATAAACCTAGGGTTTATTTCTACCCATCAACTCATCATCTCCATTATATTCGGTGGTGAGTTGAACAAATAAAATTAAATAAAAATCAGGTGCACTTATATATTAATATATTTTGATGATTTTAACATTTTTCAAAAACTGAAACATCTTCGTCACACCTGCGCTAACGATCCATTCAACATCATCCTACAACGCGATACCTCAACGCACCACAAAAGATAACATGAAGCTTATAATCCTCATAGTTCAAATACCGTAATTTACTTTTACGAGTCCGCTTTATGATATAAATACAAGTTAAGTAATTGCGCGGGGACGATAAACCCGTCGATGGTCTATTTTCGGCCCGGTCGATTCGAATTTCGTTCGATAAATCGTCGTATACGTTTCAATCCCCCGCATTAATTTCGGCCTGTTAATTAACGTTCAAGCATTAATAATAATATACATCGAGTGAGACATGCGAAGCAATTTTGATTGGCTGGAGGCGAGGGTGCCGTACACAACTTCCGTTTGACACACATGTGTGCGCATACATATTAGTTCGTTTTTAAACACGTGACTTCTTAAATTAAATCAATAAATTATTCGTTCGCTCGCGGCGGTAGGAATTTTATTACGACTGGAAGCTGCTACACGACAAACTTACGGGATACGAAATGATACTTTAGTTGGAACTGGAACTTAGTGGTTTTATTTCGTTGATTTGTTTAATATGTTTTGGCAATTATGACAAAGATGAGACAGAATGGTTGTATTATTTTTAAACACCGTCAAGAGAATGTTGAATATGAAATACATATTGTTGTTTGTGATATTCGAAGATACATATGAGTGTCGTAATTCTAACTGGTATGAGTACCTACTCATCAAGTACAATGGTGCCACTTAAGAAACTGCAAAATTATATTTTTATATTGGATCCCAATGTAATTCAACTGTCCAAATCTTACCAGCTGCACTATGCTATTGTAAAAGAATTACTTTAACATTTCTTGGAAAACTGCTTAGGGAACGAGTACAGTGGACCCCTTAACAGCTAAGCTTTTCTCGAACTAGCCTTTTACAAACTTGTCCGAAAATTTGGACATTAGTTTGTTGTCACGTTCGATATTCGCAGGTTTAGTATACACGTGTTTCGACCGAATTATTAAAACTACCTCGCGTAGGTACTTTATTGTTATATTCATACGACGAACATACTTTATATAAATTTTATGTAAATTCAGAAAACCATTTTTTCATGAACATTTTTCACCAACAATTTACAAACATAAATGCAGTTGCAGCCACATGTAAATAATTTATTTTATTCCATCATGTGACCGTTACGCTTATGTATAATTTATGATATCGGATATAGCGTCGCGACATTGCGCCCAATTTTAATAACAATGTTCCAAACTGGCGCAACAAAAAGCGACGCGGCGACACAAATTTATACAATTTTTATTTTATTATTATTAATACTTTGAAATACATTTCCATTTATGTATTTAATTTTTTTTTATATGCCAGTTATAAACGAGCTAAGGTATTAAACGAGATGTATTAGACTTTGGATTAAAAAAATAAATGAAATTGTTGAAGGACCCATTAAAGAGCCTTGAAAATATTTAATCACAAAATCCAAATATTCGCCATCAAGTGCAATTTATCTTCCATACCAAATCGGAACTACAGAACAGTATAAAATATCTTTAAGAATTATACGCACAAAACGTTTCAATGGAAAAATCAACACGGGCATGAATTTACTATTACGTTTTACATTTCCTGGACTATTACGTTATCCGGTGATCACATTTGTCCGATTTGAATTATGACTTATACACAATGGACGACGATTTTAACAATTTATAAATTGAAATGCTTATAACGGGCACTGAAATGCGTGAATAATTCATGGCACGTGCACGTGTAAAATAATAATCGCGCAATGAACGTTCATTTTCGAATGAATATATTCTATTGTGATTCAACGAAATTGTAACTACTATCGGGTAGGGAGGATCACTTGTTTTACATTTAATATTTAGAACATAGTATTTTTAGTTACTACGAGTAATTGTTGTAAAGTTCAATAATAGGGAATAGAAAGTAAACACAACAAAATCAAAGAGAAGCGTGTAATCTAATTTGTTCCACATGCATAAGATTGTGGATATAAAACATATAAAACAAATAAGAACTAAGCCATTCAAAATAGTGTTATTTTTCTCATCAATGTAACCCGTGGTAAGTATTTAGTAACTTACTTGTTTGTGTATTAGATTTTAACTGTAAGTGAATTGCAATTTTTATTTAATAATTATTAATGAGATTTTTTTCAAAAATTCTGCATGTGAATATTGTATATTTTGTAGCCACATCCCAAGAAAGACGACACAATTTTTGAATTTAGAATTTTGAAAGTATTCCTATTGAGGTGTGTCATAGCGAGATATTCTTGAAATTAATTTTAATTTGTGGATTGTCAACAAGATTTATGTTTAATTTTTATGAACGTGTCATGAAATAAAATGTTGGCGTACGTTACGGATTGTTAGTAATGCCCCATTAAATTCTTGGATCATTACCGGTGTCTTACATGTTGTTATATTTTAATTCACGATGTGTATGATTTTCCATGAGATGCCTTCCTATGAATTTGTTTTAAAGTTAAAAAATAACTTGGCATAAAATTACAAAAATCTGTTTTTTCCTATATTTATTGGAGTAGATTTGTTTTTGATTTCCTTCTCTGAACTCGTTGACTAACAATTCTTAACTTAATTTTTAATTTTTTTCTATTATTCTAATTAAATTTTTTATTTATTTTTTACTCTCCTTTACATTCGATTAATTTTTCACATTTTGCTTTCATCCAATTGCTTCTTCGTTTAATAATTTAAAATGAATGACAATAACAAAAAGTCATTTGAAAGGTAACACAAAGAACGCATTACACAAACAAGCAATCAAATTAAAGCAAAATGCGAAAATATAATACCATAGACAGAAAACCTAATTTAAGTTAAACATTGCAAGAAATTACGAATTTTCTTATCGCTATTCTTTTATTTGTTGGCTTGGGTTGGGTTGGGTCGGCTTGGGTTTAGTTGAGTTAGGTTGGGTTTGGTTAGGTTGGATTGATTTGTTTATAGATTTTCTCTTCTGAACTGGTTCACTAGTCATATTTAAGATTTCTCTATTTCTCAATTTTTTTATTTTTTCTATTCTTATAATGAAATTTCCATTTGATATCTGATTAGTCTGTTCTTCACATTGAATTCGTTTTATCATTCGTTTTCCTTTAAAGGACTAAAAATACCAAAATATAAAAAGGCAAATAAATTGTAGAAAATTAAAACTAAAGACAGTCGATATTAAAAACGAGTTTAGAAAATGAAATAAAAAACCAACAAGTAGAACTCAAACAACAAATAAAGACAAAAGGCCGAGAAGAAAACAACGTAAAAGAAAAAGTCAAAGGAAAATTTGTTGGCTAGTTATGTAGTGAAGACGCCACATGATTAAATAAAACCAAAAATTGATATTTTTTGCTTTTAATGCGAAATGAAATTTGCAGTTTTTGGAACTGGAAATGTTGATTTTTATTTGACATTTCTACAATTATTTTTTGAAGTCTGTTCTTATCGTAGACATTTTTTGACATTTATTGAAAAAATGTAATGGGACTTGTAGAGGATTGAGTTGGGTTAGTTTGGCACAATGAACAAAGGACACTGATACTACAGATTCAGAAAGACTGTCTTCCCGCACAAAAATCTGGCTACGAGATATGGACAAATATTTCAACTATACTTCTTATGACGAATTGGTTGGCAGGGAGGAAATAATGATGCATAAAGATCAAAATCTTTCTACATGAAATATAACTTTGATTTTTTAGACGCAAAAGAAATACGAATTCGAAACGTAAACAGACAAACAATAAATTTCGATTATCAGTGTGGAGAAATTTGTATGGAAATTTGTGCGGACGTGGTCCGACTTCAACGAGAGTGCACTTATCAATATTAGTGCTAATTTATTTGTTGCGGTTCATTTTTGTTCGAACTTCGATGGCTGTTGTTAAATTCACGGTCAACTCGTGAACCACTTGGCTGTGAGTTCTCGACTCTGATTGGGCTAAATTCAACCATAAACAACGTGGTGTCGAATGTCTATAAGAAATTCAAGAGGACAACACCACATTAGTATTTTCCTTCTACGACTAGTTTGATTGCACATCCCTCCTGTTCTGCATGAAATTATTTTATACATGGCCTTACATCTGGTTTTTGATATCTTGATACAAGGGTTTGCCTAGGTGCATGCCCATTTTCCAGGTTTTCCATTTGTTTCTCCAAATGCCATAGCTTTCTTGCAAATCTTTTACATTTCTTTGTTGCCCATTGAGTTCACTGTGATCATTCTATATCTGGATTTATCTTACTGATGTGGATCTGTTGTTTGCAGAATACTGTTTATCCTGCTTGCATCTAGTTTTTCATCTTTTTGGTAGAACATTCGTTTTTGCTTATCCATATACTCCACTTTTCCATGCTTATTTCCTCAGTTATTTCTTTGCCAACGTTAACTTTCCTTTGGAGTCTTTCTCTTGTACTTCCCTGGGTGCGTCTGTCGTGTGAATATTATTCCCTTGCTGTTTATAACCATATGACATATTAGGTTGTATTGTCTTTCCAAATCATTTTCTCTTTTGCTATTTATTTCTCTAGACATGTCCAAAAATTATGTATCGCCGTACGTTCCTCTATCTTCGGTTGGGCAATTCACACTATCAATGCTGATTTTCTTATAGCTGCGTCTAAATCTTATCCGAAGCATCGTTTTTTTTTTCCTTTTATTTCTACTTGTCGGAAATCCAGTGCATCCATCTGCTATCAAGAAAACACTAATTCTTCTTTAATAATTGTATTTCCTGGTTGTCTTGTCTCTTGAACTGATATTATATAATACAGTTTCATTATATCTGTCGACCTAGTTAATGCACCTTGATTATACCTTCCTATGAACATTCCAGCATATTTGCTGATTCCCTGTTTGTTCCTTATTTTTTTTTCCTCTCTTGTATAACTTTGTATTCTTTGATTTGTACCTCCAATTGTGTGCCCTTTTTATTTTCCAAGTCCAACTCACTTTCTCTGCAATAATTATGCCTGTCTAGTTTTAAGTAATTTCTTCTAGATTTTCGGTGCTTTAATTCCATCTTCATCATCAACTTGCATCAAAGAAGTTTTGTCTCGTATTGTGTCAGCTGCTTGGTGATCAATCAATTTCGACCTTAAAACGTGTCCATTGGCAGTTTTAATGCCTTTTTTCCTATTTCCATCCTCCCCATTAATTGTCCAGTAATTCGGTTTTTGATTTCCATCGTCCTCAACGATTTAATGAAAGCATATTTCAGCAGACTGGAGGCAATCAAAGAACTTGATTACTGTTTTTTATGTAAACGGTACTGAAGTTAATATTCTATGTGTGATATTTTAAGTAACATAAATTACGATATAAGTTACAACACATTTGATTTAATTGAAAGTAAAATTTCATTTCGCGTAAATTTTCATTATAAAAATTTAAATATTCCGCATCCCAAACATGAAAAAAGAAAACGGTGTCTCAGGTTAATGAAGTTTCGGAAACTATGCGCGCAAAATATCAAAAGAATGCAAAGAACTCGGTCTTCGCACATCGCGCTATTTCGCAAATGAAGTATCCCGAGCAGAACAATTTCGCACCTTTCCCCCCCGGCTTTGATGTTTCGCTAATAGAAGCTTGTTGTCTAATTAAAGTCGCGCTTTAGTTTTTCTCCGATTTTCCATTCGTCGTCGCCGGTGAAACCGCTGACCGCGAGCAGCTGCGCCTCGAAGATAAGTACTTATTAATCTCGCGGAGGTTATAAATAACGCTCCCTTGTTTGTGTGATTCATTAAGAAGCAATAATTTACGCTCGTCAAACGGGTACGCGATGTATATGTTTAATTACCTCTATATACAGGATATTTCAATGCGAAAATGTCCGAACAGATGTTTCCGTCGCCGAGTGAATTTTAATTAAAAATTAAACGATGGGAAAATTCGTTTCGAAATATCAGCGTGTGCGATTTTTGCACTAGGAACTAGGATTGGAAAAGTGGGTGTTAATTTATTGATGGAGGTAATTTTCACTTTTGTTTGTGAATAACTCTTGTTGTGGTAAATCAATCAGTTGAGAATATTTGGAATTTAATTTTTCAACGTAAATACATGTTGCGTAAAACGTACACTTTCTAGTTTCGATTATTTCGTAATTATTTTTTTTTGTTAACCTACCAATCGATATCTTTGTAATTTAATAGTTTTAAATCCATCAATTATGTTTGTGTTGAACTTTGTAATATTTCTAATGTAATAAAAATCTTCAAAGATGAAAACGGTAAGTTTAGACTTGTCCTAGAGACAAACAAGATAGATGTAATATTTTTCGCTAAGTAATCGTATCTCTTTCAGTAATTATATTTCATATTTATTGCGAATGCAATTTATTTTATAATCCGAATTTACAAGTGCAAACACCCATAAACTATTTTATCAAATCGGGTAATGAACTGGATGCTCGCGATTTTCATAGACTTACCGAGTTGCCAAGTCATAAAAACAATTTATGTCCAAATGCACGAGAAGTGAACGACTTTATAAATTGTGCAATTTAATCAAAACTTTGCCAGACATTTAATCGAATATATGTCAGTGTGACGAACAATGCGGAAATCAGATACGCAAAACACCTCGATGCGCCAACGTCCGTTTGTAAAATTCAACATATATATATTTTAAGTCAAAATTCGATATGCGTTTTTACGATTCGTCGGGAATACGCATTTTTTTTATGTAAACTAGTTTCGATATCAATATAGCGAAACCTATTCGCCAAATGCCACATATTTCATCAGGCGGATAAATCATTGAAGGCGAGGCGAAATTGTTTTTTGGCGCAAAAGTTATTTATTTCCATTTTTTATTGCATTTTTATATAAAGTAAAACACAAAACCCCCATATAAATGACGCACTTTACTTACATGTACGATTCGTTACGGGAATGTTTGCGATAAATCTTCCTCCTGTTTCCTTTATGAATTATGAAGCTCGTTTTTCTATTTCGTGGTTTTATTAACGGCCTCTCCAAACTTTTTCGCAAATTAACATTTACGCATTACCGCTAATATGTGGTAATTTAATTACATTATTATAAGAACGTCGGATGTGGAAATTAAAAATAAATTAAAAACAAGAGTTTATTCAACAATTTGCCCAAAAAAAAATTATTAGCTTTTGAGAATAAGAAAAACACAAATATTGACATAAGAAATTTTAATAAATGCTAATATATACAAAACATATGAAATAGTTTTTTGTCAAATATTAACGATTTACGATAACTGAGTATCGATGAAGTCACCATGTGGTACACACCTCAGAGAAGGGATTCTTATGTATTTCGTCTCTGGATATACACCAATAGGCAATCCATGTTACGAGTACGCTTTACATATTAAGGACAGGCTCATAAGCTAGACAAAATTGATCAAAAATTGCAAACATTTATTACCGATTAAATTATGACGAAAAAAATTAGGAAAAAATTTCAGTCTTTTGTATCCATTAAACATTTTTCGTCAATTTGAAAATTGTCTAATCCAAACCGACATAACCCAACCCAACCAACAGTTGGTCCCTAGTCGAGTCAATCAAAATCAAAGTTGATGAAAAATAAAAGTTGGATATGTGAAAAAAACTGTAATTATAACCAAACTGGCAGTCATGGGATTCAATAAATGTATTCGACGAACAACAGAAGAAGGGAAAAGTGAAATCAACAATTGCATATAAAAAACTAACCATTGACATTAACTCATTACGGTGTATTATTTTTTTTTAATTGAACATCCAATAGAGCTCAGAAATTGAAATTAGTTTTAAAACCGATAATTTAAAATATCTGAAATTCATTGGATGTCCAATTGGTATGAAGGTGATTCACATCTGACCGGAATTTTTCAGTAAATTTTTATATAAATTCTTATGATTATGTGTATTCACATAACCACAATTTTTCTGAAAATCTAGATACGTGTTTCAGCAAAATTGGCTGAAAATTATTATCTTCAGTAAAGGAAATTGTTTGAAATATTTTTTTCTCCAAACCAGTGAAAAGTTAGTAGTCAGCGGGCGATCCAATCTAATATAAATATAGCATTCAAATAAGTTGAACTGCGGTATGGGTTCATTGTCAGAATTTTTTTATGAAAACATTTCTGCAGCTATCTAATTAACTATACCTAGTATATAACAGTTCTTCTGATCACTATGACTTAGAAGACCGAGCTGAAGATTGCAAATGTGAAATTGCCGAAACGTCGTCTCAGTTAATTTATTAATGTTATCATGGCTTTCTGGTCTAAGAAGTGCCAGTTCCCACTGGTCATATTTTAACTGGGATGAGTACTTTCTTAAAACCTGAAAATAGCAATAACGAGAACAGAGATTCCACATGTCTTCACCTTCAAGAGATCAAGACAATTTGTTCATTTACTATCTAACTCCGATTCCAAACGCTGAAACAAAATTTTCGTTATGATGTACTGCACGTTGCATATAAAACAGGTAACTCATTGAAAATCCTCTTAGGTAAAGCTAAATATGAAATTGTCGTAGATCAAAAATTTTGAATAAATTAAATATATTTGAAGGTTTATAACTGAGTAATCGAAATACTATAAAGAGCATATAGCACACTTTAGATGACACTTGAAAAATCACGTGATATCCTACATATAAAGGGTGCAAAAAAGACACCTAGGGAATGAGTACGGTACGGTGGTTAGGAAAGTATTTTGATGTAAGGATAAAAAAATAATTCAATGAATTCTGATAAGAGACCTAAGTCATACTCCATTATTTGAATTGCCACATTTATACCATAGATCGCCTTAGATTACACTGATAACTACATTGACGTCCATTTTAACCAAGAAAAAAAAAAGGAAACAGACCCAACCCATTGAACCATAAATTCGATGAATGTGATTAGGGGTAGGTTGTCCTGTGAATCATTTTGGCCTGCGACCATCCACTCCATTGTGCCCCTTAGTTCAGTCAAGTTTCTTTAATTCTCTGTGGTCCAAAAATGGAACATCCAGGAGTAGTGACCCCGCTCGTATAATCACTTTGGACATGCCAGGGAGTTCCTTCTTCAGAACTATAGTTACCACATATCCACTCCCCCGTTGCCATTCTGATGTTTTTTAAAGCTGTAGTGACCAGTTAATAACGGCAACGTTTCGTATATTATCCTTGCCTTGATTGATCACCTTTTCACATTTGGTCGATGAGGGAAGGCTGAAGGCTCTAAAATGCTTAATTTCTATATGTGGAACTATTTAGTTTGGGTTGGGTTGGGTTGGGCTCGATTGGGTTAGGTTGAGTTGTTTCAGGCCTAATGCGTGGCTCTTCCAGCTAGAGGATCAGATTATATATCGCCTTTCAAATCCTGATCCCATGAAACCCTAATCAGAGTCAATCTATTGCACAGCGGCAGTTTCTTGAATTTGTTGTGCCATTATTTTTAATTTTTAGCTTTCGTTTTATCCAACTCGTGATCTAACGAAGAGAATATCGTCAAAGGTCATCACTTGAAACGAATTCTAAGTTAGTTCCTCAATAGAATACGACAAATGGACGTTGCGAACAGCAAGATAAAAAAAGTTAAGTAATTTGCTTGTCTCACAGAAAAATCCACTGAAATGGAATTTAAAACATAATTTGTAATCAATTTGAAATTTAAGATATAAATGTTTTGCATTCGAAATGTGAAGATTTATAATATAATAATAATAATATGAGTATTCTAGAATATATGTCTTCTGAAAAGAAATTGGTATAGATATTCTTGTAAACATTGCAACTAAAATGATTTTGAGATGTATAATTGATGTATAGTAGCGTTTGGCCATAAATTCACGTCACATAACCAACATGCTAAAAACAGAAATGAATTAAGTAATAAAATACAATTACTTTAGGCCACGACCATAAAATTGTCATCGTAAGCCGATAATTTATTTGTTTTTCCAATTTTATTATTTTGACGACCCACAAATTGCAATAAAATTGTATCATTACCCGTTAGCTGTTAGAACTGAATAAAGACCAGAAAACAAGTTTATTTGGGCGGAAAAAACGATAAAAACGTAAACAAACAGAACGCGTAGATGCCCGCCCGGACGGGGAATAACAGATTTTTTCATTTTGCTCTATTTTCGTCGCGTTACGTTACCCATTCAGCGCGTTGTATAAATCCAGTCCATTATTTATCCGAATGCGGTGCAGTTTAATAATAAAGTAATTTATAACGTGAAACGTAATATATCGTGTAGGTATAAACTAATGAAACTGAAACGACAGTAGCAACTGGTGCAGTAAAGTTTAGATCCTTGACATGCTGCACCATATAGAGTAACGCCGTCGTGTCATTGGAGTTCATAGCTCTGGCGACGTTTATTCTTTTTAGTCGGGTCGCATTCAAGCAGGTCTTGACAGATCCCAAGATAGTTTTCGATTGTATAATCAAGCGGTTGCGCCATATATAGCGTTTGTGGAATAGCTGGCGCATTGCCGTTGAACTGCAGATATTTTCTTTTCATGTTCGTAATCATTCGGTGGAAACGCTAGTGTGAAAAAGCTCTGCGCGTGTGAGTCCGTGGTTATTAATAAAAGTTAAAAACATCGAAGAGTGTTACATTGGAGAGTTGAGTGACCCCGCGAACAGTGACAGCAATATAATAGGGGTGGGCGCGGTTGGACGGACGCTCAATTAAATTTTGACCGAAAGCCCACTTCCATAAATCAAATTAATATTAAATTATACAGCGTGCAGTTGCAAATATTTAACGAACGAACGAAATTCAATGATTGATGTAATGTATTGGTATCCGTAACAATTAAACAAATGAATCGGAAGATGCGCAGAGATGTATGATAAATTAAAGAATTTAAGTTTATAATGTCGAATCGTCGGTTACATTAACGAGGCATATTTATATTCATAATGAATAATAAATTTCGATTTCTTTACTTAAACTTACTCCCATCATATCAACCGGGTCATTAATTATTAATTTCAAACTGGGTTATTCGAACTTATTTATTATTTACGAATGAAGTTGGATATAGGCCAAGATATTGTGGCGGATTTTTGATAAATAATCTAATTTTGTGAATTTAAAGTTGTAAATGTATCGAACAAATTGTTAGATAATTAATCCCAGTTTCCTGCATTCTTAATCAATAATAATTTACTTAATACGATTAGATACAATCGATTAACGATAAATTTAGAACTTTATACTTTAAAAATAAATGCAGTTCATTAGAAAAGGATAATGTTGATTAATTTGTAATTGAGGTCGAGATATTTTTAATTTAACCATTAAATAGAAATCATTGCAATTAACGAAACTTATCCACAAAACAAATATTTTTTTCTTGCTCTGCAAAGGAAGTCAACTACATACGTTAATTATTCCTCGTTTAGAAATCTTTGTCCCTCAACTGCTTTTTCAACTTCCTGAACTGAAAAAAGTCAGGACTATAGGGTGGATGATTTAATTATGTGATTTCTAAATCGTTCAGAGCATCCTGGACAACAACCTTATGCACTGATACATTGCGATGCATAGTTACCATTCATGGTGGTCTTATATGGCATATATGGCAAATAGTCTACTAGGAAAAATTCCCAAGAAATAGTGGCCATAACCTTTTACCAGCCAAATGTTGGACTTTAAACTTTTTGGCGGTGGCGAAGCCTTGTTTCTATTGCATCGATTCCTGTTTGCTTTCAGGATCACATCGATGAACCCACTTTTCATCGCCAGTTACAATTTTCTCAATAATGTCTTCGTCTTGTCCTTCACAAAGCAACGACGTTGTTTATCGAATAGGGTCAACATTCTCGGTACCCATATCGATAAAAAATAATCCAAAAGTAAATTAAAACGATACACCAATATAGTCTTAATTTTTTTATTTCAGATTGAATTGTGAAGAAACGCAAAGCTCCACATAGGCTAGCGAAAATTTTTATTTTGTGTTACGTTCATACGTTATACGTTTTATCAAATCATCGTTTTCAAAATTCTACTTTCATAAATTGGCCTGCGTAACTAACCTCGATTGGACACTCAAATCGATTGGAGGAGGCGTAAATATGTACTTACTTGCAACATAGGTTTATTGTGTGTAATGTTGATAACTTTTCATCTCTTATAGAACACATCGATTGCTATAAATGTGCAATCAAAAGGTACTTACCGTCGTTGTAAAAGCAATTTAAGCTGTATGTGGTTTTCGAAGCAAAGAAACTTGTCTACGACAAAGTATCGCTGTTTAATTCTTGTAGTACTCGTAGTTATCAGCGATCACTAACACTTTTTCAGTTTCTGGGAGCAATAGAATTTAATTATAATTAATACTTGCGATTTCCAAGCACATTTGACATTCAATCCTCGACACCCATTGAGCAAAATCGTCGCGCAACCGCTTTTTTCAATGATAACAATTGTTGGCTGAAATTTTTAAATCAACATCACTCACTTGCACTCATACCCAAATTATCATGGTTCATGGTCCAAACATGTTCCCTGATAAATTGCAAAGCACTCCTTTTAGGACGTTTTATTCAATAATTAGGCTCAAGTTGGTCAACGATATCGAGGATCGTCTTCGATGGATTCCCCAAAGTTCACCATAAACAGCACACATCCGATTTTTTTATTCCATTGGAGTATTTCCTTCTCTTGTGAGAAATTTTATGACAGCATGGTGCTAAATACGTCGTTAGGAAAAAAATCCACAAAAGGCCACAAACAAAATGCAATATCGACTATTATGTGACAATGCTCTGACAGTATAAGGAAAAAGGATTATTTACCACAAATCTTCTTTCACAGCCTCATTCATAATTAGGTACCTTCTTCATTAGCTTGCCCTCGTATTTGGGACTTCCTTCTTTTTCGATAAAGTACAACATTTCTGGATGGTCTTGTAAGAGACCTCACGATGACATAGCTTTCGACTAGAGGGTATAATTCTATCTTTAGCAGATTGTACCAGTTCATTTATTTTGTTTTATACCAAAATATGAGATTGTTTTAGTTTAGGAAAACTAGTACAAGGTATACTCTCATCAGATTCTCCCATTGGACCATAACTTATTCCCTGGTATTTTGAACTTAGTTATTGAATAAATTTTACTTAAAACTACAGAACATTTTTCTAGAATGTTCTGTAGTTTTAAGTTTAACTAGATCTAACATCAAAATCGAAAATTTCAAAGCAAACTCTTTCTCTCATACGATATTTTGGCCTACATACTCTACCAGTAACTGCGGTCTGAACTCCAAAAGAAAATTAGGAATTTTACATAAATGCACAAATCTTTCTACATTCTGTGAATGGTTTTGTAAACATTAAAGGTAAACAAATAATTTATTTAATCTTTAGGAAAATATTTATAAATTTGTATATTCTATACATTGTAACACCCCCTGATTAGTAGTTGGGTTGAAGTGACATTGCATAGGGTAGCTGTGACGTAGGCATTGATATAAATGAATAACCAGTATCGTGTTCGATTTTTTTTCTGTAATTTGCAATTTAAAAATGTGCACGCGAAAATGGATACGTCGATTTATTATTTTACGTATTGTGTAATCAATCGTATATGAGTAATTTCCGGATATAGCAGTACTTGAATAATGAGGGAAATGTATTTATGTATTTCGCAGGGAATTATGAACTATTGATAGTTCACATTACATTAATGAGAAGACAATACCTCACTTACAATGCTGTTATTGTAGTTTGGTACAAGGCTTAAACACATAATTTAAAATTTAACTGTTCAAATTAATATCGGTATTAAAGCAAGAAAAATCAAGATAAAATGGAAAATGTGTGGCCATTATTAGCGATGACTGCGTGAACATGGATGGAATAATAATATGGAATAAGAATGGAATAACATTTTGCAATTCGTCTTGTTTCCTGAGTTTGACCCTTGACTGCTTTTGAAACTTTATATCAATCGATAAACAAATTAAAAATTCATAAATTACTCCACCTACATTGAGAAGGGGATTAATATTTTGTCTTAATCATTTGATATATTGACAAACATAAAATGTATCATCGAAATCGAAAATAATATTTTATCGGTAACCGCGAGAACATAAAATATGACTTTGGTAATCAAATTAACAACGAAATTGAATATTATTACTGATATGGGTCAACGTACGTCTAACTTTTCAAATAATTGATATTTCAGCGAGTGGAAACCTTATTCAAAGCATAAATCGGCATCATATTCCCTTTCATCGTAAACACCAATTCGGTGTTCGCAAACTAAACGGAAAGCTTAAATTGTTAAAATGGACGTTTATAGCATCGTGGTCCTTCAATAGACTATTATCCATTTATATTTTTACATTATCTTCACCTCCATTAGTAAATTATCGACACACTTATTATTAGTGTTATACTAGTAAAATTATTTTCGCACAAATTTACATTGAAGCAGTGTGCGATTCTTAGATAAAATTCCAACGATCCATAAATGAAGGCACGAATGCGCCTAAGAAAACAAATAATTACTTATACATGAAAAATTTCTTTCCTAAACAAACACATCATGGGCGACTTATTGTTCACCTGAAGAGAATTTCTGGAATAATGAACAGGATTCTATTGAAAGTTTAACCTGTTTTGTTATTTTAGAGTTTTTGTGCCCTCCGAGTACACACCACCCAAGTAGAATACATGAATGAAATGAATATGAGGAAAACGAGCTCCTTTCAATGCGTTTTTCGTTCTAATTAAAACGTTGTAAATTTCGTAAAATATTATTCAGCACGTATATGTATATAAAATTAAGTCAGGTGAATATTAAGATCTTTTTACCAGTAGGCATGGAATTGAATGAATTTATCGTGGATTTAAATACAATTAGTGTACATTTTGCAGTTTCCTCGCATAACGAGGCCAAAAGCTAGCACGAATCGCCCTGCAATTCGTCCAACTGGGAATGTGAAGATACGCGAACTACAAAATTGTACATGCGTGGTTGTATTATCCCCATTTGTATGTATTATAAGATCCGGCATTATTTTCTAAGTATATCCTTAGAAAGTAGTTCATATGGTGGCACACAATTGGTACCACAAATGCATTAAATATTAATAAACCGCTCCGACACATTCACGGGAGTAAAAATAATGCGAACAAAAAGGAGAATTACGAAAAAGCCGATTGATATTTATTCAATACACATTTGGTTGGTTCTCCGAGAATGTCAATGAACGTGTAAAGCGTACAGATTCACTGCGATTATAGAGTATAAGCTATGTATTGTCAGTAGTCGAGGCAATAACACTCCAATGTGCATCCGCCGCATTCGGAATTAGATGCCAGAGTGCCGAACGTCCGCGCTGGCCGTTTATAAAAACGCGAAACTATTAAGAATCTATATGGGTTTAAATGGGTTTTTTCAGGAGCAGGGGTGGATTCGGAATACTTAGATTTTGTTATGAAAGGAAATCACCAACGAAAGCAGTCTGAATCAAGAAATAAACTTCTTTTCTTTTGTACTGGCTTTCAAGTAATATTTGTTTAATTTCTTCATCCACACACACATTTTGCAACGAGCCTAACATACAAAAATTCGTTGACATTACGAATAAGATCGCCGATTTTCTGAATCTTATAATCTACTACGTTACTCAAACAATTGAGGTCCCGGATGCAATAACGCACGGAGCGCGCGAAGCTGGAAATAAGTATTGTCCAACCGATCGATATTTTGGGGAAATTTTTTTTTCGGAAAATGGATTAAAGAAAAATACTATCTTGTGTAACTTTCCGCATCTTTTTTACCTGAACTATTTTTTGATCCGTCAATTAATTTGTCCAGAAAAAAAAATAAAATAGTGAAATTTTTTCGTTCGACAATTCAATTAATTTCAATGCTTTTTAAAACTCGAATCGCGAAATCTCGGGAACTATTCGACCAAACTAGTTGAAATTTTTAATGGAACACTGTGACACTTCACTGTCGCGAATAAAGTTATTGCAATCGTCGAAATAATCATTTGTTGGATAATATTCAATAAATAATCAGTTGCGCTATGAAACCATGTTCTTTTTTTCGACTAGCCAGGAAGTTTTTCGCTATTGGTCTTGCGGTATTCTCTTGGCGATGCCATTCTTCCTTAGACTGTAACGTAAATTTGGATGTATCACTTGGCGTGATAAGTTTAAAACCTGGTTGAAAGTTGTTTTTTTTTTAATTTCAAATATTATTATTAATCAATAATACCAATATATCAATTAATATGTTCATAATAAGTAGTGGTAATGGAAAATGGTAATGAAAATAAGATAAATATGAAAAATATATGCTTAATAAATTAATTTATCAGCTACTATCGACTACTATCCTCATGTGAAGGGTACAGTACAACAATCTCAGTTATGTGGTTTATAAAAAAAAGTTTCACACTAACTAGGTAACATCATCAGAAACTCGGACATTTACACAAATTTCCAAAATGTTAATTTTACTTGTAACACCTCTTAAATCTATCTAATCATTTTGTACTATTTTCCCTATGGAACAAAAAAATGGTGTCATAACGCGTATCACCGAAACAAAAATATATTGATAAAAACCAAAACTTTAAACTAATAGCAAATTATATTTGTATTCAATCTTAACTCTAAAGAGCTTACTGGCAAACTGAAAACTTAGAAACAAAAACGCAGAGAGGGAATAGAGGCTGAGTGGGAAGACGAAACCGGCGAGGCGAAGAAAAGTTCTTGGAAGCAACATAAAATATGCGGATGAGCCCTAACTTAGAGTCGTCGGTTTTCTGGCCCAGGAGCTGTGGATTTGCATACACAAAACGTCAGATGCCAGTGCACAAGAATAGCTTTATCGTGTACTTGCACGCCGTTACCGCCATCCCCAATCGATATTCACCCTTCCAGTGGAAAGAAACAAATACATGTACACTTTTCCGAGAGGAACTTTTCATTATTTTAGAATCCTCTCGCCCGGGGCGGTCTTATCAGCCGGTGTATCGGACGGCAGCATAAGGCCGCCGGATTAAAACGGCATCTGATATAATATATATATTTGCGATATAGTTAGTTATGTCAAAAATAATCAAATTTGTTCTGCATCGAGCAGCTTTTGTTTCAGTCGCGGATTAAAATCGATTTAATCGCCATTTTTATTTAATTTAATTTCAAAGGTCACAGGAGTAGCAAACAATCGATTTGCATACTCGATACTAATTAAAAAGCTTTAAAGGTGGTGTTGTTACGATATGAAAAAATGAGTCTTGGATAATATTTTAATCTCTTCTTGCATTTCATTAAACTACTTCGATGTGCGTGATTGGTGAAGGTAAATTACCATGAACATTTTAAACAATATAAAATTGTGCATAAATGTAGTAGGTGCGACATAAAAACCAGTAGTTTATGGGAAAAGGCATAAAATTGCATTATGACGTATAATCGTAAATCGTGTATTTGATTAATTTCCTGTTCCTAATAAAAAAAAAACATTTTGCATTATTGTCAAATAAATTCATTGTGGCGAAGTAAATTCGTTGCGTTGGAGTTAATAATTTAGTTCGAAGACTAATCATATACTAACACGTTAACTAATGGTGGTTTTGTTAGATATTTTACGTTACGGTGTATTTTAAATTCGTGTAAACATTTTCTAATTTTTAGGGCCAAGAGATATATTTGTCCGCCGTCGCGTTCTCCCGCCTCTAAAAATAAACGCTCGTTATTGAGAGGGCCGCGTCATGTCGAAATGATCCAAAACCTTTAAACCCGGTGACATTTTACCGGCATAATCTCGAAGTGACACTGACGATCCCTCTCTTAAGTCGCCACACCTGAACAGCGTTCCCGTAGATCTCGCACGAGACGCTGTTGCACGACCGAGGCCATTTTACTAAAACCACAATTTTATCCTTATCGGCTGCCGTGTTTAAGTTTCATAACCCATTCCACGCACCTTCTTAAACACGCTCTTTTAAAAATAACACGTATTTATTTTCTTTCAGATAGCTTGCGCCGGGCGATTTTTGTAAGCCGCACGATATGTTTGTGGGGCAAGGTCGAGTATCGAATGTTAGGGTTTCACGATAACCGCAAAATAAGAGAGCGGTTGTGTTTTAATTATGAAATGTTAACTTGGTTTGTGGTTGATGAGCGATTGGTTGTTTTTGAACGATTCACTAGTCGGAATCGAATAGACGGGATCATTTTCCACGGATCTTTGATTCTTGATGGAGTCGTTTAGTTCAATGGGTCGCATCGCGATGAACGTATGACGGTTCAATTAGAACGACTCGACAGTTGGATGCGATCACTGTAGCGATCGTGTTGAGTCTTCATACCCATACATTTTAACGCAAGCAAAATTCAACATTGATTTAAAAATATTTTGTAAATAAAATAAAATAAATCCCGAACTAAAATTTAAAAAAAACCTTAACTCCTGGTAAACAATATATTTTTAATATTCAGGAATTTACAAAACAAGTGTAAATTTGAAACTATAAGCACTGCTTTGTATTGTTGTTAAAGTCTGTTTGATTGGATTGAAATTTTATTGCACATTTTGCTATAATTTTATATTTTCTCCACGAATAGGTTAAAATTTTAATTTAGCTTAAATGCAGAAATGTAGAAATTACAGTGTGTTAAATGTACAAAAAATGAATAGTATCGACGACAAATAGTTTTGAATCAATCAAATTAAATATTATTGTGCTTCGTTGGGCACAGCAAACTTATGTTATTGCATTTTTTATGCAACGTGTTTTATTTATAATTTAACACAGCTGGGTACTATTCAAGAAATGAGATTGTCACGTGCAGTAAATGGGTTTACATGAAGAGAGAATCAGAAACGACCTAGTAAGAGAAGAAGTGGAAGTGGAACTTGAAAAGTATCAAGAGACGCCAACTAAAATGGTTTGGTTACCTTACGAGGATGAAAGAGGAACGGATAACAAGAAGAATATGACTGGTGGGATCACAGAAACGTAGAGCAAAAAGTAGACCATACAAATGTGTTAAAGTCGCAGAAAGTCTAACAGAAATGGGATTGTCATGGCACTAGGGGAAGGGGGTGAGCAATGACAGATAGAATGGGCATGACTAGTTTACAGTTAATAGATGCTTTGTATTTATGAATTTGGTATTGGCGTTTTTGTAAATTTTACACCGTAACACGTAATGGTATATTAAGGTTTGGATTAATAAAAAATAAAAATCTTTTATATATGTAAAATTCTGTCGTCAATAGCTGTAAAAAATAATTAAATTAGATATCGTCAACAATTTGCTATAAATGTTTCAAAAATCTTACGTTAGCTCTCATAATGTTTTCACGGGTCAAATAAAAATAAAAAAATAAGTCAAAATATACGCAAAAACCGAAATAACGTAATATAATTCTAAAAACAATAACATAAAAATAAAAAACTTAGTTCATATATTTTTTTTGTAATAAATATCTTTTTTAAAAATAATCTCAAAATTCATTTTTCTTCTTGATATTACGAGATGTTGTTGCTTTCCCACCTTCATTGTTATAAGTGATATGGATAATTTAGCAATATCCTGCCTACGAACAGATAAAAGGCTTATTTTGAATTATTGCACGATCCAGCGACAGTAATGCAGCATGGAAGGGTATTTATTTAAATAATTGCGAATTAACAAAAATAAAAACGTGGAAATACCTGATTTCCTACGCAATTAAAAACTTTTCATTAAAACTGTTCAAATATTGCAAGCTAGTTAATCTTTATAGAAATGAATTAAAGCGTGGGTCGTTGTTGTTGGTACAGAATTATTTAAATGAATACGAGGTATGTAGCAGATATTCAAGCTTTCTTAAAACTGGGAGCAATAAATTTGGTATATAATTATTTAAAAAATAAGCAGAAACTGAGGATGGATGGTCGATTGACGCAATCGTAAGCGTTAAGTAATATAAATTGCATGGAATCGTCCTAGGAAACACGAACCCAAGGTGCTTATCCTCCATTTACATTTGGTAAATGGTTTCTTTGGTTTCGTTAGAGGAAACGAGACTTTATTTTATACAATATATTTAATTTAATTTAATTAATTTTTTTTAGTACTAGGTACTCCTTATTGTACTTGCAATGTCTCTTACATAAGAATTAGTGATAGAAGAGCTGGTAGCATTGTTATCAACCTGAGCTTCGCTTTGAGATTTATTTACAACAAAATTAAAGAAGAAATTCAAAACACAATCATAATATTATATTGTTAAATCGCGGTGGATAAATCTAATAATATTTGCGAACCCATACATGATGTAAACATTATAAAACTACCAAAACAGATCACTGCATTTACTCACGATATACGTTTAACGTAGTCAAAAAGGAGTCAGGCTTCGCTTCTGACGGACTTGCAGCCTAAGATGGTCTCGATATTTTCTTAAATAGTTTCAAAATTCTGAAACAGCTCGTACTAACCAGCTACGAGGACTAAATGGACCACTAAAAGGACAAAATTAGTTTAGACTGGTGCTGATTCCAGCTCTTTTTATGTCCTTGAAGTTGGCCTTAAGTACATTTATTGCAAATTTCATAATAAGGAAGAAAATCGCCCACATCTGAACGAATCAAGTTTTTAGTGCAATGACAAAAAGGTGGCAAATAATTCCTTGACTCACATGGGACATTGGTTAATTAATCAGTGGATGTAAATTCTACTACTTGCCATTTTCCAGAACAACCAAATAATATTATTATATTATGTTTTTTTGAGCACGCAATAAGCTGGCTAATTGAAATAGAGATGGTCACAAATTTTCATAGAATTGAAGATCTCCAACATAGAGTGAAATGGTACCGTACACTACTAAACGCTGTGTTATTTGCAAATTTAACCACCTTGCTGTTATTTGTGATTTTGTTAATAGTTGAGATATTGACACCAATTTAATACATTATACGATAGAAAACACAAGGAAGAACAACAAATCGAAAATAAGAAATAAAGAAAAATAGAACTGCAGAACTGAACTAGAAAACGATTACAAAATATAGCAAAAATCTTTAAAATAACTAGAGTCGAAATCAAACACAACGTAACGAAAAGATCAAAACGTTTGTGAAACTTGTCAGTTGAAGCAAAATTAAAGTAATTAACTTTTCTCCCTAAAATTAAACAGTTCAGTGATTAAACGATAAACAAGAATCAGCATGTAAATGATAAATTTAAAATTGAAATCAATCGCAAAACAAATTAAAATATAAAAGCAAACGCTAAAGTTAATTGTTACGCATTGGCGATCAGATACGGTCCTTCAATCAGTACAAGGACGGCGTCCGTAATCAAAAACCCATTACCGAACTACCCTCTCCCTTCCCAAATTCAGAGACAATGTTGCCAGGAATTAATTTTCGCCTATCCCGGATACCCCATTGTCCGTCCTTGTCCTCATCTTTATCCTTTATCTATTTGTCGAAAATCCCTGGAATATTGAATTACTCCAATTACCAGCGCGCCGCGATTATCAATAAGTTCGAGCGCGTCGCGCTAACGACCGACCGAAACGGCGATTTGCGATGTTTTTCCTTCCGAATCGATTTCCGTTATTTAACTTCGCCTCTTGACAAATCTCCACGTGCGAAAATACACTTTGGCAATTTATTTTCACAAAAGGAAAATATTTCGTACACTTATTGCGTCGCATCAAGGGCTAAAATTGGTTGCCGATAAAAGAAAGCATTTTTCTGAAACGCCGGTCCGAAATAATGGAAGAGGAATGAAAATATTTTTCTCCTCTCCACGGGTCGCCTTCTATATGGTCATGTTTTTTCAGGGCATTTTCTCCTTCTAGGGACGAGACATTCCATTTACATTTTCTCTTTTCGTTCGGAGTGTGTGGATACATTGTCCTCCGGGGCCCACTCTACTATCACTTACTTGTTTTCGCGGCTATTCTTAAAATATATCGTTATAAGGACAATATATCGCCAAGTGTACTCTCGCGAAAGAGAGAAAATCCTAGAGTGATATATTGTTGCGTTGTTTTTCAAGTGGCTGTTCAACATATTTTAACTTGCTTTGATTTTTTTATATTGTGATAAACATACGAATAATATCCTGCAGGTGACATACAATCATTTCACGTGAACTATAAACAGAATTATCCAGAATTATTTAAGTCTAGTTATAAAAATATTTACTGAAATAAATGTTGGCAAATTAAAATATTAAAGCAAAAATAATTAAATTGTAAAATAATTAAAAGAACCGAAGACGTCGAAGTGCTGAAAGTATACTAATTTTTAATGGGCGTCACACACGTGTTGGTCTATGGTATTTTATCTACAACTATAAATATAAAGAAAAATAGAAGTCATGGTTAAATAAACATTTTCATGTTATGTTGAAAAACATAAAGAATTGAAAATTGAGTTTTTTTTTCAGCAATGACTAAATATATAAACATAATTTCTAAAAATATGCGGACACATTTGAAATCAAATTTCGCAATACATTTCATCTGCTCGCTATATATTATAAATAAGGACACAGCGTATATAAATTTCCTACGTGCAAAACTTATGTATATAAAGTTTCTATCAAAGGATTCTCATGCTCCGAATCCTTACATTTCATAAGCTTAAATATTCTACATCATTAGCGACTGTGTTTACAACTTTACCCAACTATTAACAGAGTAATTATCAAATACTATTTACGCTATAAACATTAATTTAAAACGCTAAATTATTAAACATAATATTTACGTCATTAGTTCCGTCCTCTTTAAATTACTCAGACACGCGCCTCGAAGTTCGTAAATATTTGAATGATTCCTCGCGAACGCAATAACAATAAAAACGGAGGTACCGGGAACTAATAATTTCCGCGATGCACGTCAACTTGAAGAAAAGGACGACGGTCACGTTGAATTATTAAGCGAAAAGATTTATAACAAGTATTAAAAATAAGAACTTTCCGGGGAAGGTTTTATGGTACACTAAATTTTCGCTAATCCTAGATAAAAATATTTTAAGAAAGAGCTTATATTTTTATCCAACATTAAATTTTTATCTCCACTTGAATTATACAAACTACGCTGAAAAATTCGTTTATTTTACGACTTCTTCTCTAGTCGTTGGTTCGTTTTAGTTTATTTGCGATGTCATTTGCACAAGTCGTTCCGGCATCAAAACATGTAACTAAACTACAGTATAATAAAAAAAAGAACACTGGGTAATTTTCTTAACGGGGATGTTTCATCGTTTCGTGATAAATCGAACTGGAACCATGAAACTATTTTCATGGATTTTACGATCGAATTACAGTTTCCAATAATTTATCAAGCGACGTTCGAATCGCAATTAACCGTCGCGTTTTCAGCTACAAGGAATAATCAATAATTTACAAAACTGTGGTTAATTTAAAACTAATTAGGTTCGTATTTAAGGTGAAGTTTGTAACGCTAATAATAGTTCAGAGCGTCGATAATTAGTGCAGTAATAACAACGGGTTGAAGGCAAACGATGTTAGAATTAATTTAACATAATATCATTATGGTTTGAATTTGCTAAATAATGCTGTTGGTAGTGCTAATAATATAAATGTAGCTTTTAAGTTTGTTTGAAGAATATATTTCAATTGTTCAGAATAGCAGTTGTTCATCAATGTTTGTCACTATGGGAATTTCTAGTAATTTTCAAATATTGATTTTATTTACCCAACTACCATATGCATTTCTTTATGACTCAGTCATCAAAATAATCGCAGAAATTGGAAATGTGGTTCCATTTAATAATCTTAGATGCTATTGACTAAAAAGTGCACACGATATTTTTTAATTATATTTCGATTCCAACTCATTACTTTACAATAAGTATCTATTGATTTATTTGACTACTGAATATTATAAACAGAAGAATTATTGACACTTCATTCATTTTAATTTAAAACACAATCAACGAATTACTTAATGGGCTATGTGACTTGTGTACATACCTTGTGAACATATCCAATAACACCCTCTTAATATCTAATCGTTTGGAATAGTGCGAAAAAATTATGGGATGCTTAAGGTGATTTTAGTTCAATTAGGCTACATCCCACTTTTAAACAATCAGCTAGAACAATATTAGTATAACAAATATTCAAAACCACATAACCTTGTGGTTATGTGGTGGTAACTCGAAAACGCGATATTCCATTTTCACCATCGAGATTAGCGCAACAATCATTGATTTGCCCTACTTCGTGTCTTCGATAAAAACGAACTTGGCACGGACATATATTCACTTGAGATCAACGCGTGAACTTTCTAGAATGAATTTTCTTTTGGAGTCGCACATTTATGACATTATTTACTTCTAAATTAACGTCCTCTAATGTTTCTGCCCACAGTTGACTTGATTTTTTTCTACATTGATTTCATCAGGCATTAATAATTTTGCTTTGAATTTATAAAATGCAAAATTTATAAACCGCAGTGTGTAAGGGGCTAGATAGTGCACATGGGTAACTGTTCTTCTTGGCATAATCTCATTTCATTTATGGTAATTTTGCTTTAGAATTAACGTCACCAGTTCTTCTTTTTGTCGCGATCGAGATTTATCAGATCCCGCTGTAGAATTTAAGTGTATCTATTGTGCGCCAACGTAGATGGAGTGTAGTGTGGTGCTAAGAGAAGTTGATTATAGGTTTAATCTTGTGGAAAGCTCAGAATTCCTTGTCACGAGATATGCGTTAGGTAGCGACTTGACCCGGACTTCGACTCCGGTTAAAGCACGTCCGGAGTTAGCGCTCCATAGAGTCTAATTAATTATGCAGCCCTCTCTATTCGGACAATGCCCATTGTGCTGGAACTGCGTCGCACTGGGAATTAATGACGGCCCTTCTTCGACATAATGAGCAAGTAGACGTAGACTTCAAAATTAGTAACCTCATGTGAAGTACATTGTTTTATTCAGCCGCCGCTGCAGTCCTGATTGTCCCCGATGCGAAGCTCCCAGCGAGAAAATTGCTCGTTGTTTCATTAGCGTTTAGCTTGTTGTTTTGTATCCTTTTTGCCTGTTTTATTCATTATCTCGAACGCCCGTTGCAAATTGCTACCTAAATAAAAACTTTCATTTTATTACGTATTATGTAGAGAAAAACGGAGAATACGGCAAAACTTAAAATGTAAACAGTTTACGTGGAACGTATCTTCATCTTATTCGTGCTGCTGGATGCGAACTATTTCAGTTTAAGAAATTAACACTGTTATGGTATTAAAAATTATTACACCTCGTGGCGTTTTATGTATTAAAAGTTTTGGAATATGCAGAACAATACTTAAATGCAATGTACAGGGCTTGAATTAAGTTTCTGAAGAAATATTCATATTAACGGCAGAAACGTACTATTTAGATTACTTCGATAATAAACAGATATTAAGAAATGCACATTCGACTGCAACGGAAGCCTTGTAGTTCCGTTGCCAGTGCCGCCCATAAAGCAATTTCATAACTTCCTGCATCCTTTCTTTATCAATTTTCAATTTATTAAACAATATTTTATTTAACAAGCCTCTAATGAAAGATATAGACGCTTTATATGCGGGACATAATAAACAATCAAGTATTGTTGTTCGTTAGCCGCCAACATTTTGACAACATGTATCTTAAAAATAAATTGATGGATACATTTTTATAAAATTTTTACAACTCTTCAAGCAAATATTTTTGAATATGCCGAATACGTAACCTTTTTTTCTATTAATTGTTTTATCTTTCCTCTGCAAGAAAGTTTCATAATTAAACAACAATAATCACATTATTTTGTTTAAATTATATGTCGTAATTTTTGCTATTATTTATTAAAAATGTCAAGAGTAGTAGAGAACTTTTTTTTTTACAGTAACTTACTTGGTTGTACGATTGTAAGATTTCAGCTTAAAGCTAACATTTATAAAATATCTTGTCAATTGCAACTTTTCTGCAAATTTCGTCAAATTATGATATGAAATACTTTTCTTACACACATTGCTTTTTCCCTCTTAGAATAAAAGAAATATTCTTAAATAAAATTTATATGTCGTTTTTTGGAAAATGCCTTTTTGTAAAATTATAAAACATGTCACTATGAACTACAAATAAATTACCTTTAAAATGTATGTATAACTTCAAAGTCACAGTTTGCATACAGTCTGCTAGCCGAGTGGTCAAAGATTTTTTCTACTTTCGATATAATTTATCATCAATAAGTTACATGATTTTTGCCACAATAATTTGGCACTATCATCGAACTGATTTAGCGTTAGTTCAAAATTAATGTAAGCAAGTTATTGACATATGCAATTTAATTTATTTTCTCTCCCTGTTAAAAAAATATAATCTGACGTTAATTTGTTTGTATTATCTATTATTATCTAATTGTGGGCAAGTAGTACTTCCCTTGGGAAGTACATTCCCAATTATCAATATCATGATGGCGAGTATCATATGGCAAATGCAACTTACTGTACGGGAGTGGAAAAACTAGGGCCACTTTATTTATCATTACTATGAGAAAGTCTAGTTTCTAGTGGAAATGCAATTTGTATGGAACTACTTTTATAATTAAAGCTGAAAACATTGAAATTATTATTTTTACTACATTATAATTTATGATATGCAAATTACATATTAATTGTCCTAACTTTTAGGTGAACGAAGTATCTATAATCTGCAAGATATTGTTCGGAATACCTTTTATAATTATATGTAATAACTAGTTACACATAAGCAAACTATTTCTCTTTGGTAGGTCCATTATCTGTCACAAATCCTTCCTGTTGTTAATTCGTCCTGTCGACTATTGATTACGTTGAAGTAATTTTCAACTTATTTCACCACCAACTTCAATGCAGGTAGTTTGTTTCTTTCTCGTTCATTTGCAGTCCTTATTTATTGCTCTTGAGTTCCCATCGTTACTCTGATCAGTTTAATAATTTTCTGTGATGTTTTTGTCTCTTTCAAATATTGTACTATATTTCGTCTTCCTTGGTCTCGTCTGTCCAGTATTTATTGCTCTTGAGTTCCCATCGTTACTCTGATCAGTTTAATAATTTTCTTTGATGTTTTTGACTCCTATATATTTTATATGAAACTTATTCCCAAAATTAGTCTTTTTTATTTCACCACCAACTTCAATGCAGGTAGTTTATTTCTTTCTCGTTCATTTCCAGTCCTTCATCTCTTTTTCTCTTTCGTGTCCCCTGCCCAACTCCTCCATTCATCTCGATTTGTATTGGTTTTTTCTGTCCAGTATTTATTGCACTTGACTTTTCCTTCATTACTCTCACCAGTTTAACAATTTTCTTTGGTGATTTTCTCTCTTCCAAGTATTGTATTATATTTAGTCTTCCTATCTGGTCGGATGCTAACTATTATTATTTTCCTCGTGATGTTTACCGTAGTAACACTTCTGTAGTTTGTTAGATGTCTCTGATCTCTGTCCTATTTGCATATTCCATTAATTCGTATTTTTTAATGAAATTCTTTCACTCGCTATATCAGTATCATTTGTCTTCCATTTAAATAATATTTTAACCATTATCGTCTTCTTTCTTAGTTACCCTGCTTCGTTCCTATCTCAAGTAATAATACAGAAATCTTCTGTTATTTCATTATTAATAAAAAAAGCCTTTATTGGCACAACTATTTTCCATACATCATGTTTCATACCTAGTATACCGATACATGTTATCTTTTCCCGGTTATTCCGGCCCTCTTCTCATCAATTCCTTGGTGTCGTCTCCTGCCTGCATTTCCCCCACCAACCTTCTCCTGTTCTCTTTCAATTCCTTTAGCTTTGCCAAGAATCTCACCCCCTCTCTGTTCTGCCCCATGCTTATGTTCCAATGTCCTCCATTCCTCTTCTCCTCTTCCGCCATCTTCACGTCTTTACACCCTCTCAACCAGTGCTCCCATTTATCTTCGCCTTCCCCACATAATTCGCATCATCATTCATCCAGTTGTTTGCCTTTTCCACGTTCCCACACCTGTAACTCGCCATAATTCTATCTTCTTCAGGCGTCCTCCTTTCCCTCAAATATATTGGTTCTCTACCATCCATTTTTATTTTTTGCATTTTGTGTTGTAATTTGCCTTCCTTATTTTGCCCTACATCTGTCTATTATTTCTCTTTCCACTTGTTTCCCCTCTCCTCTTTTCTTCTCTACTTCGTCCTCTAATATTCCTGCCTTTTCTACCAGCTTTCTCATTCCTTCTTCCTACTTAGACACTTTCCTTCTCCTATCATCCCTGCTTCTTATTTCCTCTATTGTCATCCTTACCAAACTTTGCCGTCCGTTATCTCTTTGTCTACGTATACCTCGACGCCCCACCCCTTACTTCGACCGCCTACCTGTCGCTCCCAGTCTCATGCCTTGCAATATATTCAGTGTTCTTGTTAATTGTCTTTGCTAAGCTCTTTCTAATTTTTTTCCTCTCTCTCCAACCCTATACATTATTATGCTTTTTACACAAGCGTTCCATATTTTTCTTATTTCATGAAAGCTCTCACCCCTCTTTCCCCATAAGCACTCCCTCAGACCTTCCTCTGCCCCTCTCGCCTTCATGCAGATATGTGATATGTATTCTTCGTTAATATTGTTGTCCCTCATTACGTATCCTACGTACATGTACTCTTTCACTTGTTCTATTTTCTCCCCTTTCCTTTTCTGTTTCTCCCTCCTTTTCATTAATATTATGTTTCAATTTCTTGCATTGTCTTCTCGCCCTCTTAGCCTCTGTTACTTTTACATATTTTATTCGCTTATCTTCATCTTTCTGTATAGGTTTCCATATATTTCTGCCTTAATACATAATTATAGATATGGTCATGAAGCTCATATGTCGAACTTTGATTCGTCGATATTCGTTAAAATATAAAACAAACGCTTAATCGTAAAAAGTTTCGAAAATATTATGGAATACTTACAAGTTTTCATTGACACCCAGAAAAATGTATGAGTAAAAAATATGCAAGGGTATGTTAGTTTACTTTTTGTAAATAAAAACCAAATCACGAGAGGAAATTTTTAAAGGCATTTTTAACATACGAGTTAATTAAAATTGGATCCCTCCATGGGGATCTTATAAAATAAATTTCACGACCTATTTATTATCTCACTGCCAAAAATAATAAAATAATTTTTCGTCTCATGGTGAAACACTTTTTTTAAACCAGACATATTAATGTATATTTGCATATTTCTGAAATAATCGTAGTTGTACGTTTCTCCTATCGATACATTTGCCCAGAAAATTAATTCAATTACAGTACGTGCATACAAATACAGGCTAAATAGTTTAGAAGTACCTCCATTACTGTTAGTAGTATAAAAATGTTTGCAGCAAAAAGTATTTCGTGTCAAGCTACGTAATGCGGTTTAATTAAAATAATAACTTCATGTGATATGAGCAATGAAAATGTAGATTTTTATAATTGAATATGTATTTGAATTGCTTTCATGAAACGATTTATTTAATTAAAAAATCAAAAATAAATGTCCAATGTATACTTTTAACAGGAATTACTGAAACCGTTGGAAAATTTCATTGTGAAAATTTTGTCAGGTTCATCTGATGGAGTCATTTGAAAGATACAGTCTGCATGAATCGATCTAGAGGTTTTTAATCGAGTTCATTATGAAATATTTGCACTTTCCAATGACTCCCACGTAATAGTTTGTTAGTGCCCGGAAGTGAATTGGTAAAGTTTGAGTATTTTGAATTTCCTCGTGTTTGAAAAATTTTCATACATTACTAACAGAAACCAATGATGACGAAAATATTGTGCGCTTCGTACAAGAACATGTTAAGTTATCATCACCTAGCATTGAAAGATCTGAGATGCAAAACATAATTTTCCAATGCACTGTCAAAACAAGATAACAATTTTCAATATTTTATCACTAACATCCACGAAAAACTCGCAAACCTTACTATAGTGTCACCGAGGCGCGAAATAAAATAACTTTCTTCTAAATGATTTATGAACCGGCGACGTCAACATTTAGCGTTGGGTAGTCTTACCGGGACGGGCGGCCTCATGCATACTTTAAAACGCCAGTCTCAATGAATGTTGCTCTTGCCTATTTTAAATTTGATTTCAGTTTCGCTAATTTGACGTTAAGTCGGTGACGTGGCGGTACGCGAAACCATAATTACTAATTAACGCATTTCAAATTTCTATTACGCTCACGACGTGTTAGTTTATTCTGTTTGTGGACACATAACATTAATAATGATCGTGTATACATACGCATGCACATACACTGGCTCTGTGTGTACGTACCTGTGTCACGATGTAAATTCAGAGCATTGATTTACGGTCAATCCTAAAATAGGATCAATTTACAAGGGAGGAACATATAAAAAAGTTTATTGAAATGGTTAATTTTTAAATAAATAAATATCTCATTATAAGGTTTTGAATAACATTTTTACTAAATTATATAACATTATGCAAATTAAAATTTATGATCATTTATCACACGATTATATGATGAACACAAATATTTAGTGTTCAAAATTAGATAAATAAAACAAAGACATCGATCGATTACTCTCTATAGAATCTAAGAAATCCCATACGACCTGAACCGCATATCCGGAAATCTTTACATAAAATATTACTCGATGACAGTGTCGCTATAAATAATCCAATCTAATTGTTGATGCACAACGTCCACATCTCCATCCCTAAGCTCCACAATATTGCTGCATTGAGTCCTTCTCCAAACATCCCGGTGACCCATCCGAAGCATAGATAATAAACTGTCGACCCTCGTCCGCAAAGATTAGATTTGAATCTTTGCACTATGCAAGAATTTTAAACCTATAGTTCATTCAAAAAATGTTCAAACGAAAAGGTTTAAAGCTAATCTAAATTGAATTTTTCGTAAATCTCCAATTTCGTTTTAATTCAATAAATAAATACGTCACGATTGGATAATAAACATGAATTTAAAATATATTAGTTTATATTCGTTAACCACAGACAGCGATAATGAAGTTCGTCGCCCGGCTAATTTTAGATCGAGTGAAGTAATTTAAAATAGCTTTCCGGCATATGAAATAAACAATGAGGAATAATCCACCTAACGAGCAATGCCAAGATGGTTACATTGACATTAAATGAAAAATAGTTTCTGGCAGTTATATTTAGATGCGCGTATTCAGTGTCCAGTAATATGAAATTTAATTTAAATTCGCAAAATTCGATCATGCCAACAATGAGGAAGTCATGTCTTTATGTTAATTTAATCTTAATGTAAAGTGTATGCAGTTCTAGGAACATTGTTTTATTATTGCGAGAAACAAACAGTTCAACGATTATGATTGTGATATCACCAATAATTTCCCAGTGAAAGTGGTCGTTTTAATTTTTTAAAGTTATGTGTTATTCCATAATATATTATATGGTAAACTTTACGATTTCTAATGTAATAAACTAAGTAGATAAGCAAACGTTATTTATGCGTTATGCGTTATAATAAAAACTTTACACACTCCCCAACAATAAATTTAATATTCGTATATCATTATTTTTATTTAAGCCGCATAAAATAAAAATGGTATTGATTTGTTTTTAATGCTTGTTCTAAAAATAAGGTTATTTTATGGAATGAAATAAACATTTCTTACACGCTACGTGCGTACAATACTTGTTGCCTTTCACCATGTGACTATATGTAAGGATTCCACTCATATATTGTTGTTTCGACTCTGATCGCTTCAAGTTCAACGTCTTCATCAAACTATAACATAAAGCGTTTATCTGAAAGTCTTCACATATCAGAATATTTAATCACAGACCAGTGTCGATATTCATGCCCAGCTACGATTTTCGTTTCCATTTCTATTCTCTCATCAAGTTTTTATCTTCTGATAAAACCAGGCCTTCCTTGAAAGCACGTGACCACGCACACACATATACATGCACACACATACCCCCTCTATTGCTTCCATTTTCATCTGGGAAATGTAAACAGCATGAAGAATAATGGGCAACATTTTCCCAAAATTCTTAAAGTACTTTGACACCCTTTCATTTAATTCTTCTATTTGCCTCATTCATTCTACCTTTCTATGCTCATATCAAGTCCACTTATAAAAAAATGTAATGTAATAATTGATAAAATAAAACTGTTCAAAATCTAAACATTGATTCCCTCCTATTTCGAATTGGGAATTCTTTCTTCATTCATTTTCCATGGAATTTATTTGTACGTAGTTACAACATCTTAATTTAGGGCTCTATATTTAGTACCAACTAATACTCCACCTTCGTATCCAGATATATTATTTATGTAATATACGTAAGTGAATTTTACGATCGTTTATTTTTACAACTCCGTGTATTAAGTTTATGAATAACTCGCGCCGGTAACTCTCACAAGCCATGTTCCGTAATAAAAATGGATTACACGTCTATCTTTAGCGCGCCCATACATTTCGAGCATTAATTATTAACATTGGGGTGAGTTGCATTTAACTTACTGTTATTTACAGATTTGCGCCCGAGAGTAATGCCGCGCATTTTTCCCACACAACATAATCTTAATCACGTACTCTCGTTAATTACGTCCGTGCCATCTTTCCCGCGAGTCGCTAAAATTTATGTAAGTTAATCTGTGAGATATGAGGGAACAACATTTAGCAGCGTAAGTTATGAACTGTGTGCTCGGCTCGTATTTCGTCTGCAAGTAGGCTGTTATATATAAAGAAGTGGTACTTTATTTTCTCGGATGGGGCATTGTGTTCTTCATTAACATATTTCGTTAGTTTACGGCCGCTGCAGTTTTGAGATCCCTTAAGCTCGCTCGAAAATGACAAATGACGAAAGTGGATGTTACCAGAGCTAATGTGGCGCGTTTCCAACTTGCTGATTTATGGAATTTCTCGTACCTTGACATGTCAAGATGTAATTTTACATGGAGTGGTACTAATTTTAGATCGTTATTATAGATCTACGTGACCAATATAAAATGTTGGTAAACACGACGTTTATTTATTACCAATAATAAATAATTGTGTGTGATTTTGCAGCATTGATTTAGTTTTAGCAAATTCGATCGGATGTACCCTGAAGTCTGCAAAAAAAGCATGAAATATGTATAAAGGTCTCGTATATATTGCGAGACAGAGGTCGCTGAAAAGAAAAAACGAAAATGTATAAACAAAAACATATAAATGCAAATAAGAAATATTTTATTACCCATATCTGCATATATCCATATTCGCCACAATTCCTTCTTTTCTAAACGAAGTTACCGTGACCCTTTCGCCATCCTTCCCCATCCTTTTCATCATTTTCACCCACGCAAATAAAACGAACAATTCCCAAATTCTTAAATCAATACAACATTGCATGTTTGTTTCGCGTCACCGACCTGATATATGTTATATGAAACGTACAATAAACATGAAGCTGAAATAATTGAAATTTTTATCACGATCACCGATCGCCATAAATTAATATTACAAATATTTTTAATCGACCTGTTATAATTTAATGTAATTTAAAACTAGTAATTTATTTCATGTTCGTATTTGTTCGTCTGGTCCAATCTAATGCGAGTGCTTTGTTTTCAGGTAAGGGAGCTTTCAACATTCTCGCGTCTAGCATCGTCACGACCAGTTTGTAAGTAACATGTAAATCAGCGCACGAGAATAAATTGCTTTGTCAGTTTTTGTTTCTTTGATTTGCATCAGTTAATTAAAATCGGGAAGCATTGCAGCAGCAACGGCGTTTTCATTACATCTATAATTTAATTAAGAGTGTGTTCAATTTTCCGTTCAAAACTACATTTCAAGCAAGTTATTCATAACAAGCATTTTATTGAACGCGCATAAATGCCAATGGCACAAATGCAATTACGTTTTATCCCTTTGTGTGCTTAAAAATCACAATTTGCACAATTTAAAGAAATCGAAATGAAATTTTATTTTTAATATTTTATTTACGGCATATGATTCTTTTTATTATAATTCCCATTTGTGTTATTGTTTAAAAAAAATCGTCTATGTTCTTATTTTAAATACACCTCCTACGTTACTTACGAATGACACGAAACATGCATTCTTCAATTATGCTAATTTACAACCGTAAAGTGCACACATTACTTTTATTAATTCAAAGACTTTCCTGATGTATGGTGCTTTACGAGCAATTTAAATGCATCTAAAATCACACACCCTCACGTATAGACGATCCACACAGCGAGAGGTTACAGACCGAACAAAACAAAATATTTACGATTGTTGAACAAATCGTGTAGTTTTGTAGTTCGGAATCCACAAACAGGAATAGGTCATCTTGTAAATCACCGCTTCCAGCCATAAAACGTAATTATTTAATGCCACTGCCTCGCAGGTAACGTATAATGCAAGTAAGTTTCCCGGTTAAATTTCGTGGTTTGTATTTATTCCAGTGCACGTTTGCATAAGTTATTTATTCTACCCCGACGTCGATACCTTCGTTTAAAATAGACGAATGTTGTTTTGCGGTCATTGTGACAGTAATTACGAGTATAAATAAATTAAATTTGATGGCACTTGCAAATTGGCGAAAAATTGGTGTAATTAGTGCTAATGTGATCAGAGGGAAAATAGTTGCGACGCGTCGATCCGTACGGCATCTGGAGCGTTAGTCGCTAAAATAGAGAGCGGAAGTTGGAAATAGTACGGTTTACAAGTTGGCGAGTTGCTGGTTTTTAGTGGCTATTTTGGTAATGAGGAAAAACGGAAATTGGAACGGGAAACGTTTCGCGGCAGTCATTTTTATTATTTAATGGCCAAAGTTAAGTTAATCTCTGATGTTTGATATCGTGTTACGTTGTAGAATTACTTTATGATAATTTTGACGTAAATTCGTTCGGTCAACATTTTCTTCCATACTTCCATACTTAAGTTAACTTAACTTTGTAGTGTTTCCATTTTAATTGATTGAGATTGTTTGTTCAATATTCAGTATTCTCATATTTTCCAATTCAATTTCAGTCTATATTTTCTTCCGCTTATTTCTTCTCTTTATCAATTTACTTAGTCCCCTAAGACTGCAACACACCCTCTTTCCCCGCTGGTTAAACTATTTTCAATTTCTCCCTTTGATTGTGGGTAAAATAAAAATGGGTTTTTATGTTAATAGCCGTCAAACCATTCTCTTTTCTAGTCTGCATTTTTGTTCTATTGCTATACCCCCCCCCCCCTCCATTTATAGTTATCTAATTATAACCCACTTTAACCTCATTTCCTCTTTCTATTTCTTTCTCTGCAATCATTCTTATGTTTTGGTTTCTCTTTATTTCTTTATGAGATCCTCGTTATGATCAACTTTTTGTCCAATTAATTTTCCAACTTTATCGCACATACGTTTTCTCCTATTTTCCCTGCCTTTTCCAGTCCTTTTCAAGTCATCTAGCATTTTCTATTGATAATTTCATTTTATTTTTTTATCATATGTGATTTTTATTCGCATTATTTCCTCATTAAAATTTCTTCTTTAGTTACCTCATTTAGTATCTAACTGCTTAGTCTTCATGGCATAAAAACACATTCCTGTCTTCGTCATTGACATAATTTTGTCCAATTTGTCTTCATGTCCTGCTTGTCTTGCAGTTTGCATGCATTTTTCAAACGATCCTAACGAGTCCTGCAGCTCCGTTCTCTTCCTCCAACGTTTCAATTTCACGTTGTTCTTGATCTTTTTGTCCAAACTCATATTCAAACTCAAAGTTTACTTCCATATGCTGTTTAACAAAACACCACCCTGATAAGGAGTGCATTTCCTTCAAAGCAGTTGTATCGTTTGAATCCATTTATAATCCATGCATTATTACTTTATTTTTCCTGCTCTCCTTTCCAAACCTTTCCAAAACATCTTGCATTTTCCTTGATTAGTTCATTTATCTTATGTCTTCATTGAGTTTTCATTTTCGATTTTTATTTGAATTAGAAGCCCTGAGTTTTTGTCTAATTATTTTAGTTTCCTTTAGTATCCTTCTGGTCAGATTGCATGCCCTTGTGGCCCTTCATTAAGTCTTGCATCAGGACCTGTCAACTCATCGTTTTGACGAGGTAAGAGTAGGTACCCGGGATTCGTTTTTGTATTATATGTAGACAATACATGCCATATTCAGCTATATCTCTCAATGGTCTCGCATCGAAAAAAAAAATGATATTAAATGATGAGTGTAGTAATTGTATTGTCTTCGAGTTAGTCCTATCTTGCATTTTTATTTACTTGCCCTCTCATCAAATTCTTATCCCTTATGCTTGTATTGCATCCTGTTGGCTTGCTCTTTTGTTTCATTTTCCTCTTATCAGCTAATGTGCCTTCCCTTTTACATCCATCCCCACGGTTTTCTTCTTTAACTCTTCTCTTTCCTTTTCATATCTCATCACTCGTTTCCTCGATTACTGTTTATTTGTTCAATATTCAGTAATCTTCTTTCACTCTCCCCATGTGCCATATTTTCCTTTCCACAGTACTTATTTTCACTTTTCCTGTTTACTTCCACAGATTCAACTTCACTTTATATTTTCGTAGGCTCTTCTCGTTGTCATTGTATTTCGCCTCTTACGTCACTGCTGCATACCGTTTTTCCCATTGCTTAAGTTTTTTAATTTCTCTCTTTCACTGTTGCTTCACCTGAATGGTCTGCCATTGAGTGAGTGAGCTGAAAAAATCTAAAAACTACATTTTTACACCGGAGACTCTTTTCTAGTCTTTTGGTTTTTCGTTTTCCATCGTTTCTGCGTTTCCATTCCATAGCTGCAGTTCCCAATGTATAGTTATCTTATTATAATCCACTTTAACCTAATTTCCTCTTCTTTTTTTGTCATTCTTATCTATTTTTGTTTTCTCTCTCTTTCTTTATTAGATCCTCATTAATAGAAATCTTCTTCATCTAAAATTTTTCAATTTTGTTTTGTTCTTCATTATCAACTTCTTGTCCAACTCATTTTCCAGCCGTATCGCAGATACTTTTTCTCCCATTTTCGTGACCATCGTATCGCAGATATTTTTTCTTTCTTATTTTCGTGACCATCTTGGGCTCGATGTTTATTTCCATGTGCTGTTTAAAAAAAACCCCTCCAAACAATTGTATCGTTTCAGTCCATCTCTAACACACACATTACTACTTTATTATTTTTTTTGCTGTAATTTTCAGTAGTTTTCCACGCACCTTACATTATTTCTTGTTTAGTCCATTTTTATCTCCATGTATTCTTTGTTTAAATTTATTATTTTCTCCTTAAAATTTCTTAGTTCTTCTTTAATTAGTTTATTTTCATTCAGTGTCCTTGTGCTCAGTTTTCGTGTCCTTGTGGTCCTGCTTTAAGTCTTGCATTATAGCCATAATTCTATCCAATTTTGTTTTCTGCTTGTTATCTTTACGGGCTTCTTGCTTTTTGCAAACGTTCCTACGAGTCCTGCAGCTCATTTCTCTTCCTATCGTTTTCGTCTGTGGAGTAGTCCTTGCAGTCTCGTTCCACCATTCCCTCCACCTGTCTTTCTTTGCATTTCTAAATCTATGATATTACATGTGGATTCTATTCGAAATTATTTCATTGTCCACCCTGGACAATTCGAGTCGACTCTTTGTTACATGGTTTGACTCAACTCAACATCATTTTAATTTTGTTTACGCAAAACATATTTCATTTATAGCGAAATTTATTCATGATATACATATTAGCGTTTATATGCTTTGTACATTTACAATTTTTTTTATTATTGATATATTTGATAATATTTCACAATGGATACCAAAATTACGTGTAAGCGATTAATCAAATCGTATACATATACACAAATAATTCTGTGGAAATATTAAATAAATAATTGCAAACATGTTAATTAAACAGTAGAGTCTTTTATTATTTATTAAAACATAGAAATAGTTACTGCAAACAATTCCTCAAAAATACACAACGCATCAACATCAACTTCAATTATGGTATGTTGTGTTATAAACAGTACATTTTCATTACACCATTCTCAAGGATTGCTAATTGTGTAAATGTATCAATAGATAATTTAAATTTACATATGATTTTTTTTTATATTAAATTAAATTTTAATTTTGAAATATTCAATACCAAAGCTTCATTCAGGTCCCTGAAAATGTTTTCGCCTATAAAACAGATGTGTGCATGATCCTCTTAACATATTACACAGCTTCATAGTCACGTTGCCACCTGCGCAATTACGATACTGCAACATGCTTATACCATACATACTAAAATTTGCTACTCTCTATTTCGAAGTTATCGATTCTGGTTGCTGCCGACAAGTTTATATCGCTTCTTACGATTTTCTTAAATTATTCCTCACGTCTCCCGCAGACGATCGTTGCAGTTTCTATCGTCATGAATATGCATATCAAGTTTACAATCTGTAATAATTCCAAAGGGGTCCTTGAACAAAATCATAAATTATGTGTGAATTTTGATTGACATTATCAGCTTGGGCATGTTTTCCCTTATTCATATGTGATATGGCAGGATCTCCATGTAATGACCATCATATTAGTTCGTAATGGAGTGGATTGAGATGTTCATACCCTAGACTGTTACAAATTTCTACTACTATGACACAATTGTTAATATATAATATTAATATTTAAATAAAGTTAAGGTATTTGAATATCCACTCAATACTTCGAATACATAACTGACGAGTTAATTGCAAATTTTTTCATCATCTGAAATTAATATTGCACATTTTTCGTCGAACATCTTAAAATGGCGGCAATCAATACGAAATACAACTCTGTTGGACTAATATTTGCTCGAAGAAGTCTGGTTATATTTCACTGTTTATTCACGTTTAAGAGGTTGCTTTAATATCCCGTTTTAGTACATCTGGAAAGTATCACTTACGCCAGCATTATTGCGGACAAAGTTTAGTGATACAAATTTCAGGGGATGTGATGTAAGCCGCTCCGCGATACGGGTTGCTGAACTGACTACCCTTACTAATGTCATCCGCAGATGCAACGGTATTTGGTTTACTTTTTCCGGGAACTTGAGATGTCTAAAAGAATAACATTCCTTATCTCTCAAACAATACTCACATGAAACACACTGTCTCCTCCAGAACAACTTCAACTTACGTACGGGAAATAAAACAATCTATGAAATAGTTTCCATGCATCTTAAGCAACTGTAGCTGTATTTGAATTTTTCGTTTTTGTTGTCGGATTCTTCGAAAATTGAGAAACACGACAAATTCAAATAATCTTACATATTACATCTTAAAAATTATTATTTAATCGATAGCAATTATTTACAGAATTGCATCTGTATGAAAAAAATCACATTTTTGCAATCGTGTGAATAGTTAATTAAATATAATTATATAAAACGTTATTGATATTTGTGTTATTAAGACATAAGTGTGCTTAAATGACTATTATTAGTACGATTATTTGTCTGTAATGGAATTTCAAGTTCTATTGCGGACGTTTCTTTATACACGTAAAGTGTTAATCATCCACGTATAAACGGTGAGTAAAGTTCAAAGCTAGATTATACATAAATATTAAACACTCTGAACTGTAATATCCTGAGGGAGCGGTGAGTTGAGGAATAAAGCTTCAGAGATGTTTCGGTTTGGTTGAATATATCTACAATTGTTGAGGCGTCAAAGTTAAATATTTAATTTAACACTTACAACTTTTTTTTTAATCCACGTCATGTGGTAGTTATTTTACAATCGTGGAAAATATTAAGAAAAATTCCTGTTCAAATATTAATAAATTTAATCACCTTTATTTTTATTATAAAGATATTTGTCTTATATTATTAAACGGTTTAGAAACTAGAATCATCATTAAAATATAGTCTTACAAACATTATAATAATTATATTTTCTTTGTGCGTGTTGTCAGCTTCCACGTACACCAACCATATATTGAAATTCCTCAACATTTATGCAATTCATATATAAATTTACTTCAAAGTTAATTATAAGTAATCAAATGTTTCAATTTATATTTTCCATAACGCTTTGAATTAATATACCTTATATAATAAATTTCTTAAGAAATAAGCACGAAACGTTGCTCTTAATTGCAGCTTATTATTTCAATTTTTTTTAGCAAAATTGTGCATGATTGTTAAAATAAAGTTATTTATATTGCCGGCAGTTGCGTACATGTAAAACATGCATGTTGTGCTCCGTTCGTAACATAACGTACTTACGGGTGATTATAGAAATTATTAAATTTTACATGCACTAGTTTAAAACGTTAACATTTGCGTGCGAGGTACAATTGTGTGTGCGATCGCAAAAATTGCAGTTATATAAAAATGGTGCATGCAGTCATTTAGTTCAAAGATAGTTCGCAAAGGTCGTTTAGATTAGTGCGAGCTATCGACTTTGCCGATAGTAAAAACCAATGGCAATAAAAGATATCGGAGTGGAGAGTCATACGCCGAAGTTAATGACAAATTCGGAAATGCCAGAAAATTTTATCGCGATGTTGGTTCGAATTAATTCAATTTTATATTCTATTTTCGCTCTGCTATTGAGAGGTACAGCAAAAATTAGATTTCGTTGATTGGTAAGTCGCCCAGTTTCCAAGTGCATTTCTAGTGTTATCTAACAAATAAAATTCTAATAAAATTAATAATTTGTGCCTCGATAATTAACTACTAAAAATTATAAAAAAAACACACTGGTGATACAGTTTTTGGGGTCGACCTGTCATCCACGGTACTTAAATGACATAAGGACAACAACGTCCAATTTCTGGTCGGTTCAAATTTCCCTGACCATCGTCCGAGCACATATTGTTAGACTTTAATGAAACTCAAACAAAAGATGCTGCTTCTGAGGAAGCTAAAGAGAAAACTAGCCAGAAATGCTTATTTTTTATTTCTTTAGATTTTGATTCTATATACAGTGTATTTAAAAACGTATATATAGCATCATTGGATTTAGTTCTTGTATTTATATTAAACGAAATAGTCCATAATCTCATGATATTACAAAAACAAATCAGTTTTTGTAATTTAATCTGTTTTGTGACGTAAGGTCCTCACTTGACAAGAGATGCCACAGATTTTACTTAAATTGTTTTCGATAAATCTGTATGGAATGGCTCAATTCATGCTTACAGGAACTGGTAGTCAGTCTAGTTTACTAATACTTCCATCCTGCGTTCCATTATTTATGGCAGCAACACATATTGAAGCCATGAGCAAATTATCCTTCAGGATGTAACGTCCGAACAATACTGTTTTCCTATTCGTGTTTCACAGAACGCTTAATACATCAAGCGACTCGGAAAAACTAATCTCCCTGTTATAATTGAAAATATGTTTAAATATTCTCTGTCAAGCTTAATTGAATATCTCCAGTGAACGAGTAATAGACCACCGCAACATTTGGACAGTCGGCAGCGAGTATGGATTAGCAAATGTATTACATAGTCTGAACATGAATTAGTCAGCAGTCAGCTTTGACGGTTTTTTTACGTTGTTTTGCGTAATTGTCAAGGCAGTAGCAACAATAATGTAAAAGGATCTCATCGATGACAACCTGCTAAATTCTGGCAACAGGCGAAATTCTAACAAGAAACACACTACTGTCAATGGGATCGCCATTATTACCACTAGTAACTAATTAACGTATATTTGGACACTAGAAAAAGCACAACTTCAGATGTGGATGATTCTTATTGTCTATCTTTAGGTTGAATTAATTTTTATAATCAAATAATTAGTTTGCAGACATAGTTTCATTAACAACTTTTCTATATTTTCCTTTTCCCAATTATGGAGTGGGTTTTCACCCATATTTTCATCCGTATCTACTATTTGTCATCACCTTCATGTCTGCTATCGATCTGTTCTTTTTCTTCTCATATTTCCCTTATTATATCATCCAATTTTCTTCGTGTTCGTCTAAGATTCTTCTTCCCCATCTTCTTACTCCCATTATCCTTTGTACCATCCTCTTCTTTCCAATACACATTACGAGCCAACACAACCCAACTGGTTTTCTCGCCATTTCTGTATTATTTTGCACACGCTGTAGCGTATTAAAAATTTAAACAATAATTATTATTACTGGTCATTGGATATGAATTAAACTAAATTTATCTACGCATAATATGACATGTTTTACTTTTTTATACATAACTGTGGTCTCTGAGGCTAACTTCGTGTAGACCACTCTCATATGAAAGTTCATTACAAAAAGAACTAAAGATAAAGATTCTTAACTGGTAGCGCGGAGCACCGGTATCAGGTATTCTAATTATATATTCATTTACGATCTCCTGAGAAAAAAATAATGTTATGAACCATAATTACTGCAAGCATTAAGCATTTCATTAGGCATAAAAGATTTTTTTTATTGTTTTTTTTAAATTCCCTTCCATCATTCAAAGTAACCGTGGACCCAAGAAGTCTTGAGACACCTGAGGCTTCAACAGCATCTTGCAAATAGTTCCAATAGTTCCACCTTGCTGCAAAATTAGTTTACGACCAGGCTGATATTCGTGCAATTTTTTAAAGATATTTGACAAACGACTCGTTGTGTATCAGGTAGCAGTTTCTGTTTTCCCCTCTTGTAATGCTCATCATAAACAATATGTCCTAACATTAAAGCCAACTTAATATAAATATTGTGTTCAGGTGGCTTGAGCGAAATAACAACCAGTTGGGTTAATATGCACAATTAAAAATTTTGGCTGGTTTTCGTCAGTCACAACCTAATGTAAGTGTCATATTGAGTTAAGTTAAGCTCATTGTAAATAATAAGTGGTAATGCTTAGCCTGCGCTGGCTTGGTTGATGACCAAATAATCAAATTGTTCGTATTGGTGAGTGCCACCCATCACGTTGGGGTGGCCTTTGAATAAACAATGAAGATAGATTTAGACCAAACGAAAAAAATGTAACTTTGGGTTGGTTTGCGTTGTGTTGGATTGGGTTAGTTGGATTAGGTTTGGATAGGTTTGTGTTGGGTTGCGTTCCTATTTTAGTGTGTTCCACCCCATCACATTGACCAGTTAAAAATTTTGAGATTGTATTTTTCGCCAAGGAGAAACAAGTCATTTTATTTTGTGTTGGGTTGGGTTCGCTTGTGTCGCTAACACAACTATAGTTCATATGAAACGCTAGGGCACCATTTCCTGTTCGTCTCATGTGCTATACAAGTTAGGTCCCGTTTATTGTGTAGCCGTAATCAATGATTAAATCCTGGTTTCATCAATACTGAAATATTCTCAGTTACTAACTATTATTTATTTGCTTTAATTACATTAATTGCAAATGTTTGTGTAACTTAAAAAAGTACTTTCAGTAAGTCACAGTTATTACACACTGTAGTAAAATTCCTGTAATTAAACTCGATGTTATTATATCAACTACACCACGTTTAGATTAATAAAAACTCATCATTAAATCTTGTATACATATGTATTTGGAAACATTAACGTCTGAAGTAATTTTTTCTCTGTATAACATTTTAAATGCGTCTGCCCATCGTCACTTTGTTCTAAGTGACAATATGCATAAGCAATTTTTTTTGTTTGCGGGAGATAATGCCCGGCCACATGGAGCTTCAATTACAGAAAGACGGTTTTTACGAAACTGAAATGGATGAATGCTCCTTCTGTTTCAGAACGAAATATTTAAACGGTTCACCGTTATCGTTTTTAAGGAATAGAAGTTTTTAAAATTACTATTGCATATACATAACGCCTGGAAAAAATGTCCAATATTATTTATACGATTTTGATTTATATAAGATACGAATTATTATTTATAGTTTAATTTAGTGGTATGTTTGATGTATCTATTTGTCCAAAGGGAAATGGAGCTAGATTTCTTCCATTTCTTAGTTTTGTTTGTGCTATATAGTTTTTAGTCTTTTATGTGCGATAAACACTTCGTACTCGCTTCCTTCACTTCGAATCGTATGCAGTGTCCATTGGTTGAGTTGAAGAAGTATATAAATAAATATTCTTAAATCAGAGTAAAGTATTCTCAAATAAAATTCCATGATTTTTAAGTAAACATACTTGCATGCTGGTTGTTTCGATTATTGGAACGAAGTGAATAAGTTAAAATTTTGTGAGTTTATTACCATCGGCAAACTTTTGGTAACTCGTCAACATTTTCATGTCAGTATCAAGGACCAAGTCATATAAATAATAACAAAGCAATTTAGCGATTTTTGAAATAAAATTATTCACAATATTTTTACATCACGAACTTCAGATTAAATTAAATGTTTCTTTATGTAAATGTCCAATATTTATTCTGTATATTCCCACAGTCTCACGTGAATAGTGGCACTTAAATATTTCCAAGGAACTCGTTATTTGTGTGCAAGGTCGTCCGAATGTTTGTTGTGGGCTCCGCTCCACATTTGGGGCGATCAATATCGACAAAATATCACCAGAAAACGGATTCATCTCGTCACGACCAAGTGCACGCAGACAGCGTTTGAAATCGCGCGAGCAGAATTTATCAGTTGATTAATTACCAATTATGGCTTCGTGTTGTGAAACCACACATATAGTACGTGTAGTTTAGTAAATTTGCTTTGTATGCTTTGTTGTTGGTGCAGTCGTAAGGCTGCCCTGGCGGACGTTATCTCGGCGCGAATGGCAAGAAGAAGAAGCTGTTGTTGGTGCAATGCTAATGTCGTAAACCTCTGCGAGTAGACTTTTTTCCATGTCCACGAGCACAATTAATCAAGTTAATTTGTTTCATTTGTTAATGTTTAATCACAGTACATATTGTTCTGGGAAATGAGATAATTGCCAATTGCTTCCATTGAATTGTGAGTTTAATCTTTTTGTAACCTTTGCCCTTGTTTCCGCTGGGATTTAAAAGTCTGCATTGTTCTATCAACATCAACTCGGGTTTACAATACATCTACGATATTTTTATTGTTAAAATATCGATTGTTTGTTTACAATTTATTTAAATTAATTAACGTTAGCTATTTTATCATATATTCATAGTTTTCGGTAGTGTCTTAGATCAAATTTATTTGTTTTTTATTCCTGGATTACCAAAAGCATTACTATAGCCATTTACATTAAAATAGCAAATTGATTTCTAAAATTCAACATAGAATAAGTTATAGAAAATATCTTTGGATCCAGGTTGCAATAGAAACTGTGTTCACTTAAAAGTCTTAACAAGTAACGTGCTACATATACAGGATTTTAACGAAATCAAATGGAAAATTTTGATTGCAAAAATGGGGTATTACTCAACAAAACTATGTTAACAACTATTAATTACAAAGAAATACAGCTATGATAGGTAAACAAGTACTGTTTAGGTAAAACGAAATAAATCGTCATCTACCGTTCCGAATTTTATTCGGAAGCAAAATTAATGCAAATTAAAGCAAAAAACGCGTCACATTAACTTTGTGTTACGACGCCAAAATTCACGAGCACACGAAACCGATACCCATATCTCCATACTGTTACTACTCGTTAATGCAATACTGCACATAAACAACCATTGTTTCGGGACGTATGTGCAATCTACATAGGATACGTACGAATTAATATCTGTTCATTAAGAGATATCGCCTCGGATAATTTATTATGTAATGACGTCATCAAATGGGATATAGGTTAACACTTCGGATTCCGGATGCCTTAACATGCCCATTTGACACCACATTAAACGACACGTAACATGCCGCATACGCCTATCCGTATAATTTAAGTGCTCGATCGTTATCGTCACAATTACTCGTTTGTAGAAAAACGCGGCGGACAAATGCGACCGGGACACTTTTACAAATTTATTTTAATGACGCTTAAACGTTAATTTCTGTCGGCGCCATGTGCCCGATTTTGCTTTACATAAAATCATTTGGGTCAAAAGGCATGAATATTCATGGCGGGCTGTTAATAAAAAAATACATTAAACCCCGGTATCCGCAAATGAAATATAAAGTTGCAACGAAATTTAATGAAATATCGCATTGAATATGCACCGGCCAGGGCCTTTTTGCAGATAATCGCGCTGGATGAATGAAAATTACGGGTGTGCTGCAAATGAATGCGGAATTAAAAATATCACTGAACTGTGCAAATGCTTATTAATTAACTAGGTTTTTTTTAATTAGGGGAATGTAGATGTATTATGTTTTTGTTGTTATTTGACAGTTTTCTTTTTTGAAAACTACGTACAGCGATTTGGCGATGAATTACTTCGTGCATTGTGTTTCACAGACAATTGAGTTGATAATAAAATACGATAGATTCACTTAATCAAGACGTTAAGAATAAGACAAGATGAGGAACTAAATTGAATCACTACTTTTCATTCATTATTGCAGACGTGTAGAATTGTCATAGTTTCTAAATCGATGGTCTAGATCGTCCTATTTCTCCTAATTGGTCGCTAAAATTTAAATTGTACCCTGAAGCTGCTGCTCGATGCTCGATGTAATAGTAATTATATTCAGTGCACATTTCAAAGCCATTAAAATATATACACACCGCATCGTTTAAATATCTCAAATTGCAAATGTAATTAATATAAATAAATAAATAAATTGGGTTAGGTTTTTGATGCCGGCTTTGTCGTTATTTTTTGATTTGAATCATTTCATGCATTATTCTTTCTTGTTGTTCGCTTTTTTTTAATTAGTTGTGTTTTTGAAGTTAAATGTGTTATCAGTGTGCTTTTTAATGCGGTAATATTTTCATGTACTTGTGAAATTTTCTGCGTTCTTCTATGAGTTGTTTAGTTTGTTCAATGGAGAATTTATTACAATGGAAGTAAGTTTTATTGTATACATTATAAGGTTTTTTATTCGCAATAGTGAAGTTATATGAAGTTATATAAAATTGACAAAAATAATTGGAAATACAAATTTCTGAACACACACATATACAGTGTGTTTCACTTAAGGGTGTAACATTATCATATCTTTTTTATTTTTAGTCCAATTCTGGTAATTTTTTTTCCCAAACGTATAATACTTATTGCTCTATTTACTCCCAAAAAACCAATTGTCTCCTTTAAATACAAAGCAACCTGCGATGGCAAAATGAATGGAAAAAATCAAGAAATCACTTTAGGGATTTTTTTATCGAAAAATTTTACTAGTAATAATCGAAAATATAATGGCGATATTGTAAAATAAACCCAGTAAGTTGGGATCGGTTGGGGTTGTTTAACGTTCGGTTGAAGTCAGCGATGTTACATAAGGATATATTTCTCTACGTAATGTAAATGTCACATACATGGACTTTGGCTTCATTGGCTTCAATGCTGCATGTTTTTAACAAGTTTTGCATTTTATTTAGGGTTGTTTGAAGGTTTTTAGAGGCCGGTGTGGGATGCCAGAATGGTAGTATATAGTTCTTGTTGGTGGTAGGTCTGCTATATACAAGATGTTTTGGGCCAATGACTCTTCCTTGAGGAACGCCTGTGCATATAGGATGTATCTCAGTGTATTTGATTCCGTGCTTCACTAAAAAGTTTCTATCTACCAGTAAAAAAATCACTTTTATTTATATCACTATTAATTCTAAAACCTTGCTCAAGATTTGACATTCAAAGCTTCAATTTCGTACTTTTCGTATAAATAATCTCCAATAATTGCCAGACCTAGTCCAAGTATTAACATTCAGCCACGGAATTATTATTTCACAATATTTCCTTTACGTTAACCAATTCTAAATTAAATTACATTAAATCTCATAAAATTTGAAGATCGCCTGTAAATTACCAAAATATTTTGTCAAATTTTGATAAAATAAAATAATTCCAATTAAATTACACAACACTGCATATTCATCAATATATTGTTTTTGCAAAACAATGCAATACCATCCTAGTTCCTTAGTCAGGATCAATGATTGATTTTTAAAACGAATTGAAAACTGACTTAACTTATATGCCAACATACGATGGAAAATAAATATGTAGTATAAATTAAATTTTTGTGAAAATATACAAAAGCTTTTCTTAATTACACTTTTTCAGTCAGTGTTAACTATATATATTTTTGTGTCGATCTTAACTCTTCATTTCACGACGAAATCTGTAACTTTTATCTGCTAATATTTTACTTTACCCACGAAAATACTTTACGTCCGCTAGGCTTTCTATTAATAATCCAGTTGATGTGTTAATTTCTGAATTCAATACGACGTTTTTAGAATATTGCCGATTCGTTTGTGGATAATAATTAGTAGAAAATAAAAAAAAAACAATTAACGTATAAGTGGATTCATCTTTGTTTGTGTGGTTACTACATTAATAAATATTATGTATTATTTGTTTTCAAGTTATGAACTAGAATAGGTCAAAAGTTAGGCGTCTTAGAACAGGCCCAGAAAAAAGTTCTAGAAAAATGATATTTATTGCACCTAACGAACAACTATTGTATAATAGATTTTGCTTTATCAATAAAAAAAATCGATACACTGGCAAATCAAGTAGAAATAAAGCAGTAAAAGTAAAATACAATTGCAATCGACGTAATCTGACTCGGCCATAAACGTGCAATTCTTTGCCCTTAGTCAATAAATATATGTTATGTATTTCTATTTATAAGTGTATACTAATACATTATATATAGCTATATGTCCAGGTTCCTAATCTATAAAGTATTCCTGTAAAACGTAATAATACACACACACACACACACAACGAGCCAAATAATTTATATGTTAGTTTCTTGGAGGAATTTACTTAAGGAATTAATATGCAAAGCACGTTTATATCCTATTAGCAGCTCAACCCTTCTGCGGTGAAGCACCTTAACTAACATCATATCGTGGTAAACACAGATTCTTGATTATTCCCACCGAAAATGTAATTATACTAATAAATATAATAAATAAGTATTATATATATATATATATATATCAGATAAATTGCCTTTAAATAAGCTTCTACCGTTATTTTGACGTTTCAATTTCTTTTATACACATATTATATTATATATGTAAATCCCTTATAATGATTGCATGTACATAAGTTGATTTCAGACCCATCTTCAATAAACGTTCAGATTTACACATTTACGTCAAGGTCAAGTATTTCTACTATGCAGCTTAAATGCGTCTTCAAACAATGACCTAACACATTGTTCGAATGCCTTTAATCCTATTCAACTTATCTGAACCCATTTCCAAATATTTAAGCCCTACTTACAACAATATTATTTAAGTATAATTGAACAACAGAAGATAGAATGAAATAGTCACAGGAAAAGGATGTTAATGTGACTTGTGTACGATGAAGGCGTAAACAAACAGCGGCCATTTTAATGTGATAAAAGCGAACACAAAATTTTACTCCTGCGTGTCACACGTTTGAGCGAGTAGGAGATTTTAGAAACCATGAAATTTATTCTTTGCCATCTGCCTGGGAATATTATAACGAAGAGTCCGAACTTTTATTTGACTAATAAAAATTGTTCTTGTATATTCTATTTTAGGATTAAACTTGGAGTTGTTACTATCATCATTTCTATAAACTGCCAAAACTGAGAGTTGCAAATTTTTTCAACACATAGTCATTGTTATTTCTATCAAAGTCATTCTCTCCCTTCCTTCTATTAAATTGCCAAACAATTCACATTTACATACGATTGTGAATTGTGAACATACAATTGTGACTGTCCTATCTACAATAAATCATGGCATGGTCCTCATGATTTGACATTTTTGTCCCTTTCTATATTTTATATTATTTCTGCTGATTTCCCTCTTGGCCGTCATATGGGAAATGTAAAATCTTCGGCCTAATCTTCTCGTTCAAACTCATTTTCTATTTCTTGCAGATTTAATGTTTAAAAGTTCTGAAGCCTTGCACGATTCAAAACTCGAGGTCGGCCCCTCTTGGGAAGCTTCATAAACGGCAAACCTTCCCCATATTCCTCAATGACGCGCTAAATTGTTGTCTTAGAAATATCTTGGTTTCTATAAATGACGTCAATGTCACGTTTGGGCACATAGCCAACCAAAATCTAAATACCTTTCCGCAATTCTAACTTGTAGGACATTTGGTAAAACTTTGTAAACACAAAAATAATACGAATCATTTTCCCAAAGCTTTCGCTGCATACGTTATTGTGGTTAAAACTAAGCTTATTAGTTTTAGTGTCAACTGTTACCTATCAATGAAGAAGTTACTTACCCTGTTTACTAAAAACAAAAATACAGGCTCGATTGGGAAGGTTTCCACAATGAACTGCCCGATTCTGTGATGCTTGTTTCTTGCAGTTTCGGCGTCCATTACTTTGCTATGTATCTACAAAGTATTTGTCGATATTTCTGTAAAGCCAATAGTTTATTGCGTCGTTTCAGAAATCGATTGAAGCTCGTCGTTTACATTGCGTCCCCCATTAAATCTCGACGGTAAGGTTAAGGCACACTTTGATGTGCTTTGACGATTCACGTTTTTGTTAATCTAAACGGAATTAAAAACCCATTACCCATACGAAAATTCTCTAATCAGCCCATAACTCAACTTTATGTCACGCGTAAACTAGGTTAACGGAGAAAAACGTGTGAAGCTGCCTAAACAAATTTTTTTAACGGCTTGGAAAAAAAACGCGGGGTTCGTTTACTTCAATCATATTTCACCATGGACCGTTCGCAGAACATTACAATTAAAAACGAAACGCGCGTGAAACGATTACCGCTTCCGCTGCACTCCAAACAAGAAGGGAATTAACGCGCATTTCGTTTTATGATCACGTATAAAATCTGAGAACAACAAACCGAGCACATGGGCCAAAAAACAATAAAGAGGCGTTAATAATCTGTTGAATGCCGTTTATTTATGGAACCAAGAAGAGCCGACTTTATAAGTTTATTAATAAATTTTCATTGTTCGGGAATCTAGATGAAGCAGACTTTTAATACCGCGGCGGACGAAAGTGCGACACACGAGGAAACGCCGCAGTGGTTTGTCGTTAATGAAATTGTATGGTATTTTTTAAAGCGGTTTGGTTCTCTCTCTATGACTTTTGACATTTTAACAAATCTACGTTCTTTGTGTGCTTCGGTCGAGGCGTGCATGACGATTTATAAAGGAAAACTAATATGCATGCTAATGCGGGCCATTTTTGATTAACTACGTTTTCTTTCAGGCGTACAAATGGCATCGATTTACCATTGCGGCAAAGCGTTATCATTTAGATTGACGAATTGACGAAAGTATAAAGAAATGGTTAAATCGTCGTGCGAGATATTTAGAAAATAAGGCCACGTTAATGATTAAATCGATGAAATATACGACAGGGCAAATCTTAAATAGCCTAAGCCTTCAGAAGCAGGAAACATTAGTTATGGCTTCTACAATGTTAGCTTTGTGGAATTTATTAATTGAAATGTTCGAACTAGCAAAAAAACGAGCAAAATTTCATTTTTAAATATAATTTAATCTGTTCTTATTTTAAGAACTTTGATTTTTGCTTGTGTTGATTTTCTTCCGTTTACAGCTGTTTACTCAATCGAGCAATATTTCCGCATTCTTGTTGTACATAATGTTATATTCGACTATATTTATCCTGCCCTGAATTTGATAGATCTATCAACATGATTTCATGCATTAAATCAACCAATTACACCAAAACAAAATGTATCTACAATTAATTACATGAAACGATAAACATATAAATTCGAATGGCCCGATTTCTTCCTACATATATATATATATATATATATATATATATATATAAACAATTTCATGATTGGAAATTCCGTTGTTACATTTTATCGACAGCTAAATCACGAATTATACATAAACCCGCACTTTCATAGTTAACTAATTATAATTTAAATGCAAACAAAAGTCCTGGGGACGGGATGCGTTCGCGAAATTGAATTCGGTTTTATCGCATGCTCGGTAATAAATTTCAGTTGTGTTATGCATGTGCGCGAGAAACGGACTAAGTCAATATGGAACGCTATGTATTTATTGAATTATCGAACGAGATTGTATACTTCCAACGCGGGAACGTGGAACCCGTCCGGAAAGCTATACGGTAAATTTAAATAACTTACGGAACAGTTTATCGCAATAAACCGCAAGATATCTCGTCAATATTTATACCCAATAACTTTGTTGTTAAATATATTTATCGCGTGTGCTCGGGCTGTTGCGGAAGTTTTAACTTTCGGGTTTGTTCGTCGGTTCAAATCGCGTTTGCCTTTTTTAAGGGTTCACGTGACATTTTCCATATTAAACGATAATGGTTGTGGGGGTGTCCCAATTATTTGCAATATGTTACAATGTATAAACATTCATATCATATTTGCTATGCATTCAGTGTCAAATTTAAAACAAACCAACTTCCTTGTTATAAATTCATTCAGTTCTTAAAACCATGACGCGAACTGAATATAACTTAGCCTAGCAACATAAGATTAACCATCACCAACTGAATACAGTCATCAACACATATAAGTCTTTATCAAAGCAACGTCCTCATTATTAATATTAATTTCCCAATCCAATCCAACAGAACTTGAACCAACCCAAGGCAAATTATCACGTGCTGAATATTAGAGTTGTCACTTAATTACTGGCCACATATAAGTCTTCAGTTCGTTTGCTAAATCTGCAAATTCAACCAGTTCTTAAAACCATGACGCGCATTTAATATAATTCACCCTAACTCAATTCCAATTCCAAAGATCATAAACTGAATACAGTCATAATAGTTCCTTATTCATCACATATAAGTCTTTGTCAAAGCAACGCCCTCATTATAAAGTGAACTAGTTCTTAAATATAATTCAACCTAGTTTTTTCAAGAAAATTTCTCAAACCTATCCAATGCAACCTGATCCAACCCAAGTCAAATTATCACCAGATGAATACCGAGAAATAGTTCTTCAGTTTCTTGACGAATTCTGCATGAAATTCAGATCAAAGCAACACCATCTTTATAAATTCAGCCAGCTCTTAAACCGTTGATGTTAGCTGAATATGACTCAGTCTAAGTTACCCATCAGAATAGCTCACGTAAGTGGGGAACTAACGCACTTTCAATTGATAATTATTTTGAAAAAACCGTCACTGTTCACTAACATTCGATTACCTTAACTGATTTTTTTCCATACCCACCCAACCCAACTAATCCATCGACGTTTTTCGTCGTTGATCCATTTAACTCATTATTTACTCTTGAAGATGTTTTGAATCCTTCCAATAACCCAAATTAAAAAACCCAGCCCAGTGGCTAGTTATGCTGCATTTAAGTCATTATTCATTACTATTATTATCAGTCGGTCAATCAAGTGGGTTGTTCAATCAAACAGTGCTTTGAATTTTCATCAGTTTTAGATGCAATCAAAACGTTGATGAGCAAGTGAACTATAACTTGTAATTATTGTCCTAAGACGTTCATTCACCACTAGTAATCCATTTGACTGACGTTTTGAAATACCGTAAAAAAATTAAGCCCAGTTCTTCAGTTTAACAGCTTACAAATCTTTACGAAACATTAAACGAAATCAAGGTTCACGTTATAAATTCAGCCGGTTTTTAAAATCTTGGTCACGAAGTGAAAGTTGACTGGTTGTTGTGGGGGCCCAAATTCTTCATTCATTCTTCATGTGCAAAAATTTACAACAAATGTCATGAAGCGTAAACAGTACGAATATAGGTTCTTGTAAGAATCAAAGCAATCATTTTCACTTAGGTTGTTTAATAATGTATTTCAATTCATCAAAACACACCTAAGTATTATGTCATAACAAAATAAGCAACAAATGTGATCGTACAATTGGTCGTTACTAAGCGAGCGACCTCGTACGGACGCGAATATTATAAACAAGTATCTCGTTATCCCGAGGCATGTACACGTCGGTCTCCCTCAACTCATAATATCGAAGGGAATAATAATAAATAGCGAACTATATTTAAAAATCGCGATAACAATGTGTGTGTGTGTGTTTGTGAGAGAGAAATAGAGAGTGTGTGAGACAGTGTGGAATTTCAATTTCAGTGAGAAAAAATGGAACAAAAATATCAAAATTTAAACCTGCAACAAATTCCTATTTTCAACCGTTAATTTCCCACATCGCCACAACTTCAACTAATTATAACCCACGAAAGTTAACGAATGTGTTTTCCGCCTTTATTGGACCACTAAACCGAAAATTTATTGCGTTTGAATAGCTGTAAAATAAATTTAATTGCGTGGCACCGATTAACAATTATTTACGTCTTTTAGGTCGCAAGTGCAGTTAAAGAACCAACGAAATGGCGCGATGTGCGATAGAAAAAAAGGCAATTTTATTGCCGCGTTTAAGTTTGACAATGAGGGTAATTTGTGTGTAAAACGCGTACATAATTTCCATTGTTCGAGATTAGTTATTCGGCCGTGGACGTCGGGCAAAATTTTATTGCGCGCGACGCATAATCCATCGGAATAATGCGTGTGCTCGGGCTGGGTGTGTGTATGCATATACGAGCTTTCGCTAGTTTTCTTCTTGTCAGTTGCGATCCTAAATCATGTCTCGCAACTGCGATTTTAAGCCCGGCCCAGGCAGTAAACTCGCAAGAGTATAGGTGGTCGCTGATGAATCTTGGACACGCACACCGCCGCTTGGCCTTTAAATTTATTCATGAAATGTAATCTAGGCGTTAATTATAGAATAAGTTATTCGCGATTATCACTAAATGCGAGCTGACGTAGTTGAGGCAATTTAATTTTATTACGCGCATTTCTAAAAATATTTTAAAATTTAAATTCAATAAAAATAATCGATCAGTGTTCTAAACAGAGCAGGAAAAATTAACTAACTAACGTACGAATCGATCGCTTAATAAAATCAACGCTCGTGATTTCGATTTAGAACATTCTGCGAAGCATTTGCGCACAAACTTCGTGTTTTCATACTTATTTCATAATTTAATCAAATAACATGTATGGAATTTAAAAATCAATATACATTCTGCGAGTTTCTTAATTGGCTACACACTTGTCGCTTGGTTGATAAAAACCCCCTTTATTGCCTACTCGACGTTTCTTGCGTGGGAAGATAACTCATAAGTAGACTTAACTCCGCGTTAACTCCAATTCATTTATTTATTCTAAATGAGATAATTAGTATATTTTTTATATTGGAAAGAATGTCAACAAAACAAACACCAATCAGCCTACGAAAAATCTGTCATAAAACAAAATTTTTAAAAATTATTGATGTCGCCTATTTGTTTTAAACTGCAGCAGCTGTAACTATCGATTTAAATTAAAACTTAAATATTTTATAAGCAGTGACCTTTATCCATTTTCAATAATTTCCATATTTGAATGTTAGATGTTTCAGCACATCGCAATTCACGTTTGAACTTTGTAAATGTTACATTGATTCTGTTTCAAATTACTTGAATACTTTCGCATTTCAACATAGAATTTCTAATATCGTGCGATTCATGTTGTACATTTGTACATTTGCAATTCCTGTGAATCAATAATTTCGCGATTCGTGAAATGTTAGTGGTCGGTATTTTATATGAAACGCCAAAAAATTCGCGTTGCATTATCGCAGAGCGACATCGAACCTTGCGAACGCACAGGCAACTATAATCTTCCATAAATGGGGGCTCATTATTATGGTAATGTTACAACGGTATCGGTTCACAGGTACATCAAACAATTTCTTACTATTACATTTTAATTATTCTGTTATCGATACATTTGAAACCCAATGAATTTAAAATTTGGCCTATTTATAATTACTGCTTTATAACTAATTATATTTTTTATTTTAGTTGTGGTTGAACTGCCATGCAGTGCACATTTGGTATTTTACCAATTTTATAATCTGTTTGAAATTACTGGTACGTTTCTCTTGATCGTCCTTAGTTGACAAATGTGCTACATGTGTTTAAGATTCTTCCTGCTCTACAAATAACTAAAAAAATAAATCACTACCTACATTACGAACCAGTACATGACGATTTTTTTCTTAACTTACCACGTAGTTTATTATTTATCACGTTAAATTGTTGTTGTGTTATTCATTTTTTATTGAACGTATCCGCTCGTCTGTCGGCCAATTCACGCGCCCGTTTTGTGTATTAACGATATAAATAAGCTTTTGTCGGCACACATTACTTTAATACAATTAAGTTTAGGTATTATGTCACAGCGCAATTGTTTTATCGCCAGCGAGCTGGTGCGATGATGCACAAAATGTAATCAGTGCGGCTATTGTTATTTTGAAACTTTAAATATCTAGAACGTTTGGTTAGATAAACACATTTCCTTAAATAGATTAATTAATTAACATCGAATATTATTGTAACAATAACATCCGTTAATGTGCGTCGTTTACATGTGACCTAAATTTTATGATATAATTTACGAATGAAATGGTGTATCATAAGAATTAAAGGATCTCTTGTTAAGTGGAATTATAATATTTAAAATTAAAATCGTTCCCTCGCACATCCCTCTATTTCAATTCTTATTATAACTATATGAATTCAGGTTTAATTAATTAAATGTCAATTGGTATGAAATAATTTTAAAAGAAAATTTGTAAGGATATTTCCTTTTAGAGTCACTAGGAGACCTTACTTCTTACTGCCATAGAATAGTTTTCAATTTTCTTTGTAGGCATCGTCTAACTTTGTTCTAAACAGTACCTTACTGTCATCTATGTTAAGGTCTCGTGCTTCTTTTCTTGCACGCTTGCCATTTCTACCCTATTGAAGATAGACAGACATATATCATCCCAGATTTTATTTTAAAGAATTTAGTTAAAGAATGTCGTAAAATATCTAATTTATGAAAAATGACAAACATATCCAGCATAAAATTCAAAAATGACGAAATGCCAAAGTCAAACGGTTGCCATTTCTAAACAATGACTTTATAAACATATTCTTCTGCGGTCTTTATTTTAAAGAATTCAATTTTCTACATATGTAAAAGTCAATTTCAAACGTATGAAGCCAAAATCGAAATTTCCCATAATGGTTACTGGAGTTAACTGATATGGAATTGCGGTAAAGCAACCCAACCCAACCCAAGCCAATCCAACCCAACTCAACGTTATTGTAACTTTTGCACTCGTGCTTTTTTTCTTTTGAATTTTTTTGTTCCAATTTGTTTCTTCTAATTGCATAATCAGTCGACAACTCAACTTAAAATAATAATAAATAAATTATCAAAAATTAAAAGTGGAAAATATCGAATAGTGCCAACAATTGTTAAAAACATATAAAGTTCAAAAAGAAGTCAAAGTGTTCGAAATTAACTATCCACTACTATCAAATATATCGTAGAAATGTTTCCTTAAACGCGTTTATTAAATCTAAATATTTAAAGTTACAAAAATGGTCAAAATATTGACATGAATGTCAATTAATTAACTAAAACTTTTAATGGTCTCAAATGTAAATTTATTTTAAAGTATGATTTAAATGTTGCAAAGTATGTTTAAATCTCAATGTTGAAAAGAAATTTTTAATAAAAAAATGCTAAACATAAATATAATGGCATAACGCCCAAAAATGCAAATATTGCCAAAATTATCTAATTTTGATTACTAAAGTTGTCCAAAACGCAATTTGAAATTGTCAACGCCTCAAAATCGTCTTAAAATGAATTCCACAAACCGCAATTATGTACCAAAAAAATTACAAGCTAGAAATTCTCAACGTTGATAAAAATGTAAAAATTGCAAATAGAGTCCAATATTCATAAAAATTATGTGCAGCGTCGAAATTGACAAAAAATGGAAATTGTCAATACTGACGTATTTTTAATTTTCTTAAACTGCAGGAAATAGGCAATTAAGTGTGAAAGGCAAAAATGCAAAAAACAGAATTCCCAAAATTGTCAAATCTAAAAGAACCGAAAAATAAAAAAAATTTATACAAAATATCAAAATTATCGATAAAGTAAAAACTTGAAATTGCCAAAAATTGCAACAAAAATGTATCAAAGCACTGTTTATATCGTAGCAAATATTTTTGCTATATATGTGAAAATTGTAGAAAAAATAAGAAAGTATTTAAATTTTTAACATTCTTACAATTGTAGCGCAAAAAATATGAAAGTAGAACAAAATGACCTAAACAATTTGCTAAATTCATTATTAAAACTCTGTACATCCAAAAAATGACGATTGTCAAAACTCCAATAAATCAAAAATTGGCAATAGTTCGAGTTAAACGTTTTCCAACAGAATCAGGATATCCGACTTTGCACGCTTGCAGATACACAGACTATTGCAGTTAGACATATGCCCCTCCCCCCGATTTTATTTTAGAGAATTTAGTTCTCCATATAAATGTCATAAAATATCAAAATTGTGAGAAATGACAAACATATCCAGCATAAATTAAAAAAAAATGACGAAATGCCAAAGTCAAACGTTTGTCCGGTTTCGAAGAATAGCAGAAATCTGAGTTTGAACGCTTGCCATTTCTAAACCATTATAGATAGACATATTCCGCTGTGGTCTTTATTTTGAAGGATTCAATTCTCTGCATAAATGTCACACAATGCTTAATGGAGTAAACTGACATGGAATTGCGGTGAACCAACCCAACCCAGCTTAACCTAACCACGCCCAACCCAACCCAAATCAACAAAAACTAAATATATCTCAATGAATCTGGTCCTAAGTTATCACCAATCCAACGTTTCCTTCCATTGTTAGGTTCAAACATCCCCAAGTGGGCTAATTTGAATCTTTAGTTTTAGTTTCTTCAAATATATTAATCTTAACATATTTACTTTTTGAATGCTTTGATAGCATCTCTGGTTTTCTCTTTGGTTGTAGTCATTTTTTCACAAATTACAATGTACCCAACAAATTTAATAATGAATCCAACCTAATACAGTGCACATCTCAAAATGCATTAATTGTCAAAATCCAATTCATTTATATCCACAGTAAGCTCAATTAAAGTCAAGTTCCTTTCAGGTTGGTTGGGTTGGGTAACGTTTGGATTTGCTTTGGTTGGGTCGGTTGGGTATCGTTTGGATTTGTTTCGATTGGGTTAGATTGGTGGACACAGTAAGCTCGATTTAATTCAAGTCCATTCCAGGTTGGTTGGGTTGGGTAACGCTTGCTTTGGTTGGGTATCGTTTGGATTTGTTTTGGTTGGCTTAGATTGTTTCTAATGGTTCGGGACCCTATTTTGAACTTGTAGTTTCCCATTGATTTCATTATCATTTATTCATACCGTCCATTACCAAAATTCACGAACACTTACTAAGCTCAGCCTAAGTATACAGGATTTGGTTGGAATCTAAGACAAACTAATTAGTTTACAATCAAACGTAGCTCCATTTAAATATTTTATACATTGCAACATTCGACTCGTCAAATGTTCAACATAATTGCAATTTAGGTTGGGGTTGGTACCCCAATGCTATTTTAAAATATTAATTCCCACTGTGGCATTGAATTTAAAAAAAAAATGCCCAACACATCATAATCGTAATGCACTCACCACAACCCAATGCATTACTTCTCATTGTTACGTTCAAGTTTATAAATTGTGAATCGTGTATCGCTTAAACTCATGCTTTGTATTCTTTAAACACTTCCCAGTTCAGTTAAATTTACATCTACATACAAACTTTAGCTATTAGTTATATTTTTTGTCATAGTTGTTTTTTTTTTTAAGAAGAAGATTTCGTATTGTGTGAAGATTTCCTTAGTATAATGAAAAAATGTTATCTTAATTAATTATCTCTATAAATTGTTTGTAAAATAATGCAATAGCTTAGAATTTGGAACATTATGTGATCCGTTTTGAACGATGAGAGTGGGAGAATCACTTCAAAATGTTTACACTGCAAGCTGTGGTTTTGATGTTTATTCGACGAAATGTCACATAAAAAAGCAAGCATTATTTTTTTTATTTTTACTTTAATGGATAGCGTGTTTCAAACAAAGCCACAGTCAAGATTCAACATGAATGCAATTCTCTTAATTTTTATGATCAGATGACTGCGAAAAATACTAGAAATACTAGAAAATACTAGAAAATTGTACAAATTATGATCAAGGCAGGGTCTGATAAGCAATCAAAATATTGTCTTCACAATTGTTGAATTAAATAACAGTCTGAATGAAAAAAAACAACAAAAGATTTTTATTTCATGAAAACTGCTGCTGCCTAAAGTTAACATGTGTAATGGTCTAAGTACGTGAAGCTAATGTTAAAATACAACCCAAAATATCTATCTATGTATTTCATCACAACAAGCCATCATAATATTTCAACTGCGATTTTCTGGATTTGCACGTTTTGCCGCTAAACTGTTATTTAATTCAAGTTTCAGAAAATTCCAAATATAATAAAACCGGCGTAGAAACAAAAGAAAACACGCCGGCTCTAAATATCAAACTTTTTTTCCCTCGATCTTTCGAGCCTTGATCTCCTGGTTTTAGGACGCACATAATCGAATTACCCGGAATCTTTTTCAAAGGTTCGTGAGTCCTCCATGTATTAATAATTTTCGCTGCATTATTGTATTGATATTTGTGCCTTTACTCGTAAAGCTTCCAGTATCTAAACAGAAATATTTCAGGGCGGTCATAAAATTTAAGTTTCAAATTAATTAGCGACGTACGCCACACCGACGTTATATTTCATTTAGTAACGTGCTCGGTTATAACTTAATGCAATACATTAAAAAAATAAACGAAGTGTTACTTTTATATGTTTACATAACTTTATGGGGCTGCTGCATTAAAACTTACATGTAGATCGTTAGTTTTTTAAGCTGAGCTGTACATTTTTTCTATTAGATTACGAGGTTGTCGCTTCAAGAGGGCTGTTCAAAGCCCACAAAGTGCATAGCCCAAAGTAAATGCACTCTATTTATACTACGTATTACAACGGCATGTTTTTTTTTTTTTTCGTTTTGTTAATCGGAGTTGCCCGATGGTTTATCGTTTCTCTCGTGTATTTTCGTGTATGCCACCGCCACCTTTCAAATTCAATAGTCCACGTTTCTAAAGGACGCAACCTTCTCACCCCTATACTCCAGTTACCTCGGTATGAAAACGTTAGTAAAAGTTTAACTGGAGCAGCGAAATGCGCGACGCGTTTTAAAGCAAGACATCGTTAGGTGAACACCAGGAAATTAAGCACGTCAGCTATTGTTTAAGCGGCAACTTTGCATGTGCATGAATTACGTTTTACTGGCAGTGGCATACGGCCTCGTCGTAATACGGGTCGACTCATCCTGAAACCTTTATTTTGCTCTGCACGTGCATTCGTTGAAATCTGCGGCATTTTTTTTTTGTAAAGAAACGACGTAAAAGTACATTGTAAGAAACCAATTGCGACTACTAATGCGATTGTCGCTGAATCACATAAATATCAGGGTTAAATAACACACCGGGCTTAGATAAATCTTTCCGGCAACCTTAGTGTGAATCCATTTTCTTAATTGAATGGGAAGATTAATGCTGACCATCGATAAATCCCAAAGTATTTTTGGAGATTGTCGACAAGGCCATCACAAAAACAGCTATATTAATCATGGATGTTACTCGAGTTAATAAATTACCTAACCTTTTAATCAAACGTTCGTCTAAATATATTTAGTGGTAAAAAATAATTAATTGGAGACTGTGTATAAAACGATTTATTATTTTACGAATATTTAAATAATATTTTATCAGATCAATCAGTTTTGATCTTATTTTATTTCGTGAAAGCAATTATTTAATTAAAATATACGGTTATTTCGAAAATAAAATTTTTATGTGACAACTGTTTGTTTTTTACCATTGCCTTGGTATATTAACAAACATTAAAAGTACAACTTTTTCGTTGAGTTGTATGTTACAGTTCATTTTGAAATTTATTGCAAGAATAAATTGACCTACCCTACGATATGATTTCACTCGGCATAGAAACTAGACTTTCGTAATTAATTGGAAAATTATTGCAATGTTTACAATAGCATTCACTGCTATAAAATATGTGCATTTGCATTTCAAAAATACTTCATACGGATTCCGTTGACCCCAAACAGAAGTAATTAATTGTTTAACATCAATTACCGATATCAGAATTTAAATTGTGTTAGTTGTGCATTGCGGAATAAATTGCGCACATTGTACGCGATGAAATACAAACAAACTTCTGTTTTATTAGAATAATTAACGACAACAGCTGTTTAACAATAAACGCTACTCTTTAACATAATTATATTGTTCTCTTAACAATACAAACTCAAATGTTAGTCGAGCACATATGCTAATTGTTTCGTTTGTAGTTGTGAGTTATTTTGCGTGTCGTCGTGTAATGTAACTCCATCAAACACATGTTTCAAATCTTTTGTGCGCCCACAAGCCCGACAAAGTTTTTGTCACCTCCAGCACGGTCAGAAATAATTACAGTGTTATTGTTTTACTTTTAACTTTATCTTGTTCAATTTTATTTTATTAATTTCTCAGAGGTGCAATTTATTTTGGAACTGATTTTATTTAATTATATAAAACTCAAAAATGTGGCATAGATTGATGAGCACCACAACGCATTCATTCATTGATATTTAACGATATATTTATGCAGTACTGGGAAATGTTGATGAAGTGATAGGAAACACCGACCCTATAATTTAAATGTTTTTTTTTTTAATATAATGTGATACGATTGTCACAAAGATAGTTAGCTGCCCTTAATTTATTTTTGTTAAATTAAATTAAGTGTCCAACACGAAACTAAGAACTGCAGGCGTCACCGGACACATGGAATCATGAAATCATCAGTTAATCATAGATATCAATCACTGATACTTTCATACCATCGTCGATAAAATTCTAGCTAGCTGCTTAAGGAATCCAAAAAATCTAGCATGGCACATAGAACGAAAGAAGTGTAGGCGTCGCTGAAAAAGTGTAGGCGTCGCTGAACACATTCCTGGAAAAGTTTTGAATTCAGTATTTACTCCATTTTCTCCAAATTTCAATCCACATTGCAAATGCTATTCAGTTCACCAGAAAGGGGATCAGTTTTCACAAAGAGAAAGTCGGTCAAGGACATCCAAATATATGTTTTAGAGTTCTCCAGTAAGAGCGAAACTCCCTTTTGGTCTCTAAATTCAAACTTTTATAAATGTTTTGGTATAATTAGGGTTCAAGTATTTTTTATATACAGACTGCTACATAACATTTTGAACTGATCCTTGGGCAATAAAATTCCAGAGGTTAGATTAGCTAAAAATTATATGGAAGGAAGTGATCATAATTTTAAAACGGGAAAAGTTGAATGTACTTAACTTTGATGTCAAATTTCGATGTCGAAATCGTAGGAATGTAAAAGTGTGTATGGTGTCTTGAATATAATGTTATTGTAAAATTGTAAAAAGAACATGGATCGACTGTTCGACATTTTGTAATTCAGTGTAATGAGTACTTCCACTGTACTCATTACACTGAATTACAAAATTTCAAACAGTCGATCCATGTTCTTCAACTGAAATTCAACGAACGTCTTCAACTCGAATTCTTCTTCGATTCGAATTTTTGGCAAAAATACTTGCGTTTCGATTAAGTGTTAATGTCTTCTCATCCCTAAGTATCCATAAGTCATGGGCGAATATTTCTATAACTCGAACTAATATTCTAGTAGCCAGTGCAATTTCTTATGGATCGTTGCAGGTTCATCGTACGATGTTTACTGCAACTTCAATGGTTGCACATTCTCGGTGTGGTGAAAGAATTCAATGCCTGGCAGTATCTTTCATGGGTTGGGTTGGGTAGGGTTGGGTTGAATTGGATTGGGTTGGGTTGGCTTGGGTTGAGTTAGGTTGGGCAAGTATTAAAAATATCAAAAAGTAAAAAATATAGTAGCGCCCGTTCGGCCATTTCACCTAAAATCAAATAGAAAATGATTTTTTTTAACCAATCTAATCAAGACGGCAAGATATCCATGATGCAAAAATCAAACTTAAACCTCACCCAACCTAAAATTTAAAAAATATGAGATTACCTATTTCGGACGATCTATCTATTGAGTTGAACAATTTTCAGCGCGATGATTTATTAACCTTCATGTCGAATAAAATTTCGAAAATATACACATCGAGTCATAAATACAAACATTAATTTACACATTATTACGTGATGGCGATGAATCATTGATAAAATTAAAAAATTATAAATAAAGGTGTGACGTAATATCGGTGAATTTGCCAAGACCATAATGACCACAATAGCCCCTCCAATAGTTCAGTTACAATAAATTATTATTTGCACCGTCGTTCCGTTGCTTTGTTTGGAAAATCAATTTGGTTATTAAGGGATCCCCCCTTTTCTTGCTTTAGAAGGCTCAAAAAATCAAATTTTTTTTATTGCTCAAATCTATGCCTAATATATCTAAGAATATGTATAAAAAGTTATAGCGGCTAATTCGCAATATTTTGAAAGATACAGCACTAAACACAGTGAGGTGTCGAGCATAAAATATACGAACGCACGAACTTTAGAGCGTGTTTTCTCGAGTTTTCGTTTTTACGATTTTTCTAAACTGGTGGGCGTGATTGCGAGAAAACTAGACAAGCAATCAAAACGAAACAAAACTTTTATTGGCCTCAGTAGCATTCTGTTCTATTTGAACTAAAAAGATTAATGAAAAAAAAAATTCTAAATAACTCTTTTAGCAAGTTGAAATGATTTTCTCTTCCTGCAAAGAGCACATTTATTTTCAAACCTGAGAAAAATCTTGAATTTCAAAATGTTGGGTTTTTTTTAGTTCACATAGAAGAAAATATATGAGAATTACAATTTTCTTTGGTTTTTTTTTGCTTCAGACAAAAATTACGAGCTACATCTTTCCCACCGATTGTAGACTGCAATTGAAAGGTGTTGCACAAATGTGCATAAAAATCGGTTCCGTTTAAATATTTTTCTCTCGAAATATTTTTTCTTTAATGCTCAAATATGTAATAAAATGCTCTAAAAAGTTCACTAGACTTGCTCATTTTTTTCTGTCCTAAAAAAAATCCCCTAAAAACGATATTTTAAGTCCTCCTAAAGCAGGATCAGGATAAAGATGTTTTGCTTTAAATTTTAATTTTCGTCGCAAGGAAGTGAAAGACTAACGCACCGAGTGATCTTTATGTTTATTAGATTCTGGAAAAATATAAAATCATTATAAAAAAATAATAGCGCCCGTTCGACCATTTGCACCTAACGTCCGATATAAATTCTTACAAGGAGTCTGAATGACGAAACTGCCACAACTGGCACAAATAAAAAAAAATTAATTCTATTGTGGGTAAATAATCCTAAACAATTGTGATTAACCAATTCATCACCGAAAATGATAATTAAGATTAATATGTAGTAGAAATAGGAAATAAAATGTAAATGATCAACCAATTAGGCTAAAGTTACGAAACTCAAATTTAACATTTTCTATCTTAAGTTGGTTGACATATTTGAATAAAATTCAATCAATTAATTAGTATCTAAATCAAAAAATAAAGTATTGTAAGGTTAATGCAATAAAGTCATAAGATACGACTAGGACAAGTGCTTCACTTCATTCTGTTCAGGCATATCCTCAACGTATATTATTACAGTTACTTCAAGTTTATCTTAATATAAAAAAAAATTGAATGCAAATTATGAAAATATGAGGTGGAAACCAGACTTAAGTTGATTTTAATTAATTATTTATTTAAAATTCAAAAAAATTATTATAAAATCACTGCAATGTACATATAGACGAAACATAATAAAATTAATTTTTATTATGTAAACTACCACAACGACTAAATTTCATTAAAAATACGAAGTTTTTAATCAAATTGATTGGTAGTATATAACTCATCCAATCATAATAACAGTACGTATGTAAATTCTATTTAAATAATAAAAAAAATCATATAACGTTGCAAACGTACAATTACTAAATACGCCAAACTGCATCATGTGAACATTGAAAAATAACGCATTCGTTCCGCACCCATAAAATTGAACCTTTTCAAAATACAACGCGTATACCTTCACCAGATTTAATCGCCAGGTAGCTGCGGACGTTCGTTCTGCTAAGAATTCATTGTCTACACCTGGAAAATACACTAAGCGAATTGTTAATACTAGCTGTAAGGGAATAATGGCACGCATAGTTGCGAACGGAAGAAGGAGCGGTCAGGAGACATTCGACACCCAACTAACGTTAAAATCGTTGTACAGCCGACCAGTCCGACCCTGCCGCACGTCCCGGCGGAATTCGCGGAAATTGCCTAGTCGATGTATAACGCGTCCATTGTTAGTTTAAATTGGATGCATTAACGATCCAAGAAAGTTTGCCAGAATAAGCCGTATAAAACTCACCTTCATCCGGCGATGTAATAAAATGAAATGTTCGCGTTTAGCAGTTTTATAGGTGGATGGGATAGGCTGATCTCTACCAAATTTCATTCTGGATCACGGCTTATTCACATCTGACTGAATTCGCAAAGTACCGCAACTTTCCCCATACACGATGTATCCATGAATAAGTTTACCAACTCGCCACAATTTCGGAGTAACTTTCTAGCACAACTTTGGCAGTTTGATGATTACGGCCTCGCTCCTTGAAGTGTAAAGTTGCCTATTTATTATCATGTTACTACAGCAATAATTAAACAAAAATATAATGCGGATTTACGTAATAAAATCCAGCAACGAAATTGCTAGATACTAGCAACCACTATCCCTTTGCTTCCATAACAAATCACGTAAATTTTATTATATAATGTAAATAAATATTAAATTTATTCAATAAAAAAATCTATTAAATAATCAGTACACTACATTAATTGATCACCAAAGTTAATTCGGATGTTATTGAAATTAAAGATATTTTAAATATGTTTGGATAAGGAGGTTGTGAACAATCTAGAACTGTTCTATGTTGAATTTACTAAAATGCATATAGTTTGTTATGTACATTTTGTTTCGGATAGTATATTGCCGTCCATAACGATAAAAAAATTCATAATACATTTTAATCCGAAAATAAACGAATTCCGGCCATTGTCATCTTTGATGGTATTATCTCGGCAACAAGGGCTTACAAATTATTCGGCTTCGCGTACTGTTGCAGGCCCCTATTATATGCGCTGCACTAATGATATCCATTTCCATACAGGTATTACAGGGAAAAAAATGCCAAAGTAAATCAGAATTTTTCGCATGAAAGCGCTGTGCCTGGGCTGGCGGTTTTAAAGCTTATTATTACCGAGACCGCTAATGGTGATCCATTGAGGCGGGGGAACGAGAACATTTCATTGCTGAGTGCCGCATTAACGAACACGCTGATTGTGTTTACTCCTTTACATAGGCCCGGTACTACAATTGACATGTCATGTTTACTCGCGCAATGATAAGTTTATTGCAAATCAACTATCTGGCAGCGGTATTGTGTTTGCTCTGCAAATGTACACAATCAATACTAATTCAGGAACGCTCGCCATCAATGCTGCTGGATGCACACCCACATTTGCTAATGGTTTTGCGTAAAATCGCCGTCGCGTATTGTAACCGATCATCTTGCCAAGTTATAGCCGGCATTACGGCCGTCACATGATCCCGCTAATGCATGCTAGGATTCTTGTTGCTGTGTCGAGTTTTAAAGTGATCGCCGTAATTAGACTGCTGCTGCAGTTGAAGTTTTTGTTTAATGGCAGCTTATAAAAAGATGCATTCGCAATTTTACGCGGTCATTATATAAAGCACAGTCTTGTTACGAATATAAAACTTTATATCCTTTTAGAGCTTTCTGAGCGATGCAAATCGCAAAGTGAACGTTTGAAAATATAACAAGGACGAGACGATTTTCCTTAAATTTGACTGGGTGTTTTGATATTGTCGCAGAACCTTTATCAACAATGGCTTGTAAAAGAAGAAACATACAATAACATGCGCAATATCTTAAGAGTTATAACCCCACGCTCAAGCTTTTTGCCATAACTTTCTAAAATTAACAACAGAGGCGTACTTACACGTATATGACAATGGTCGGTCTCTCTTATATGTTACAATCGCCATAATTACTTTGTACCAGCAGTCATCACAATTTTCATCTTCATTCTAGTTTACATTTAAAAATAAATTCTACACACAGTGGTAGGTACACATGGGTTGTCCCTTGAGTCCCATAATTGCACAAATAATACTTGATTCACCTTTTTAAAAACATACGTAGATGACATTTGTGTGCTGTGCCCGTTGAATGCGTTTAGGATTTTAACAATCGCATCCCGTTTATTTATGAATTGGAGGACGACCGATTTGTACCTTTCTTAGGTACCAATGTAATTAGGAATGACAACAACTATATTATCATTGATTGGTACCAGAAGCCTACTGCTTCTTATTTTATTTTTATTTATTAACTTTCATTCTAACCAACCCATTAGACAAAGAATCAATAACATTCTAGGGAAATTTATTAAAAGTAATGGAGATGTTTTTATAAACAATGGCTATCCCCGTACCACACTTGTAAAATATAAAAGAAATTTGTGGTTTACAATACTTTAAACTATTTAAAGACACGATTTGCCATTTGCAATCTTAGAAACTTTAAAATAGCTAAATATAATTTCAAAACCATTAAATTCCTATTTAGTGGGGTAAAAGGTAAAGTAAATGAGAAGTATAGGTCGGGACTAGAAATATAATTAGTTGTAACGTTCTGATCGCTGCTACATTGGGCAAACACAATGATTGCATACCAGACCTGTCCAACACAAAAGTGAAAAAATTCTCTTACCTTATCTGCCCATATTAGAGGAAAAACTTTTGATTTGGGCAAGTTAACAATTCTTAACACTTAATTAAAATTTAAACATAGAAATTTCATTAATTCAAATCTATTTACTGTATACAAAAAATATAATAATTCCCTTAATTTTAAAACAGATATCAATAAAATAAAGAAGCCTCATAGTAAATATATTTTTTTAATTTCTTTATGTTATCATTGCCTATAAACATTGGATTTTCGTCGGAAATACAAGGTTTCAAGACCGTCGCACACGTGGAAGTGGTCAAAGTTATCTTTGATTTCATCTTTACACAATAAATAATTAGATAGAAAAGAATTCAGTATTATCTGAGGTACGAATACATTATGAAAAATATTGGTAAGTGTATAAAACCTAAAACTAAAAGACCACAGACAGTAAAGTAGTGGACATTCCTAGCGAGTGCAGAAAGTTCAGTTCCACAATACACATTGCCTTTAAAAACGTTTGTAATCAGGGAAAAGCTAATCAAAGCAGTGGATGATCTTGAACCGAAGAAAGCCAATACACTTGGTTAAAATATCCTGAGAGACTCAAACAAGTACTGAATAGTTCAACGAAGTTATTAGATGTTAACCTATATGAATGATACAATCACATGAGCTGGATTAAAAAGAAAATTATGAATAAAATGGCTATGTGAACATAGGAATAAGACAATGGAACAGCACAGAAAAAAAGACATAGTGTTTGATGTTCGAATTAAGAAAGTTAAAAGATATCTGTAGTTAAGAATGGTCAACAGTGTCAACGGGGACGAAAATAAGGAGATCCCAACAATGTAGTGATGGAAGGGCGATAGCTTTGAATAAAATAACATAATATAGTCATAAGAACAACATGTGAGTGAGACTGGATTCCAGATATAGCAGAGGAAACCAAATATATTTGAATGTACCATTTTCCATTAAATAATACAATGTTTTTTTTTTGAAAATTGTCGAAAGGCTGATGTCTTGCAATTCTCGATGTTATTGTGGTATGTTTGTCAATATAATATATATCTGGGAAAGATATTAAAGTACCATCGATGGAGGAAAAAGGAATGGAACTGCAGACTGTAGAGGCAAAAGATCACGATACGAGAAGCGGACGGACGTCATGCAGATAAAGAAAGATATGGTATGAAGAAGTTGAATGGACCAGGTTGTGTGAGCATGTAAGAAGACCTGTGCTAGCAAAACATGGTACGGGTTCTAACTAAGGTGAAATTGCACATGGGGAAACCAAAAGATAAGAATGTTCACTTAAAGCGATAAACCAGGTAATTTCTGGCATTAATGCAGATCTTGACGCTGGAAAGTAATAAGGCATGGGTCAAGGGAAAAAATATAATAAATTTAATAAAGCACACACGTAAGTGAACAATTGATTGAATTTGTAAAATTCGGAGTACTTGAAGAATAACAAAAAGCACCAGTCAGAAGAAACGTACATTGGTGACAGAGTTTGGTATCGCCCCAATTGAAGAGTTAAATTGAAAAAATCTGGAATCTTGTTGGGTCACAAAGCTAAAGAAATCATGTGAAAATTCAGCAAGTATTGTAGTTCACCGAGACAGCGGGTATAATTCCATGCTGGCAGTGACAGTCAACATGAAACAAAATTAAGTATAAAGAAGCTGGAAAATCTAACCTGGATGGAACGATGCATGTGAATGTAATTGTAAGATAAATACCTGATTGATTGCGGAGTTGTGTTGAAATTTTGTTATACTAAATAATAACACAATTGTTTAATTTCAAATACAAATTCAATTTAGAAAATTATGACTCGTACACAAATACAGAGCCAGGTGGCGTGTTATGTGTCCTAATTTAAAATTTAATATGGGGGAGTTATTTAAGTCTAGCTGGTCGTCTTATTGAATTTATTGATTTATAAGTTTTCTTGCGTTTTTCGGTGTAAGATTTCGACTGTTCGAGATTATTAAACGTATGATTAAATTCTAAGCAGTTTTGTTAGCGTTGCAGCTTTTTTCGTGTTCTTTTAGTTTTATTTCAAATACCTTGCGATTGCTTCCTTAATATTTTTAATAATAGATCCTATTTTATCTGAAATGTTCCCAATATATCTGATGAGGTTGTAACTCCTCAATCAGTAATTTAAAATCGGCCAGTGATGGTGATCTCCTGTTCACCATCATTTCAATTCTTTTCTTAAACTAGTTCTAAAATACGAAATCAATGAACAAAACATCTGGTGCAAACAATTACAAGTGACACCGAAATACTTTTAACTGAAAACCAACCACAGCAGCATTAAAGATAGGTAAGAAAATGTGGATTAGAAGATGCCTCTACAGCATCAGTGATAGCTCTATTACAATTATTACAATTACACCTCAAGGTTCTACATTCTCACTTAACTTTTAATATTATTAACATAGCGTTCGACCTTTTGAAACAATTCATGATGCAATTAATAAAGTTCATGAGTTCCTCAATAATAACTCATTAGTTAAATTAAAATCAGATCACACCAGAAATTTTAAAAACAGATTAAACATAGCATAAATAAGTCTGAAGGCTTATTTAATAATCTCAAGTTAGTATGAATCCTCAACCACCTAAATAATAAAGGTTCATTAAATTACACAAAGAAAATAGACATCCTGTAGTTTCGTATGTAAAAGGCCCTTGCAAAAATCTTTCGAAACACATCCCACTTTAATACACGAACTTGCCAAATTTAAACCAAAATTTGCTATTAAAACTTGCTTTGAATTAATTAACAAAATCTCAAGCTTATTCCATTTGATGTCACAAATCTGCTCCCTGGAATACCCCCGAGGATGTAATAGACTTGATCGCTTTAAAACTCGAGGAGAATAACACTAACCCTTAAAAACAGAGCTTTTAAACTGTTTAGAAATGTGCTTAGATCAAAACTATTGTCAATTTCAGAACGAATATTAAAAGCAATCGAGAGTATTAGCGATGTGAAACCCTTTAAGCTTCTATTACCCGAAATAATTATGGGTAATTTAGAAAATTAGTGCACATGCGTTATTCAAACACTGTGGTTATTGGTTTAGGTATGTTGATGATGTTGATGACTTGTAATAATTATAATCTCATCACATATGTATATGGGGAATATTTCAGATAAAATAGGGGATTATTAAAAAATCTAAGAACGAAGCAATCGCGTTTGAAACTAACGACTCCATACAGAATTCCATTAAAAAGGTTGAACTCAGATGTGTACAAGTTGTGCAAGTTATGTAAAGGCAAATTAAAACCAATATAGAACCATGTGATTCTAACTTTACTTAATTTGAAAATATTATCCAAACGACTTAATAATAATTCGCCAGGTAAGAATAATTGATTATATATGAAAATGTGTAAAAGCGTTCAACTTCCACCTACACATAAACGCGTAAATCGAGAAAAAAAAATATTTATGTATATTCTTTTGAAGCAAACGTCGAAAGCTAACATGTTTACGACGCAAAGCAACATGTAATTTACAATATTTCACATACGTTTACATAACCGCACCATTACGCGTGTTTATTTATTCTCTTTTGCCAAACACACACGTAATCGGCCAAGAGTAATAATCTCAATCATCATAAACAAGTTTTACTTTCCAAAATTTTTACGCCGCAAATATTTCAGCGTTGCGCTGTTTGCGTGAAACTCCTTTTTACGTTCCACGTACACAATCCCGCGTGAGTTTATGTGTTCAATCGAATAAAAATGTTGTAGTCTGCGGAAATTTACGAACGCCGAAACTGGATGCCGAACAAACAACACGACACTTTGAGCAAACAGGGATAAGCCACGATCTAATCCCACTGCATCAACAAAGATTGTTTAGACTTCTTTCGAAAGATGATAATAAGCCCGACAGTGAATTTCAATCCTCTCCAGCTGTGCAGCCAGCAGGGGGGCTATCTACGAAATGGAATCTGAACATTAGACAACCGGCATATGGGGGACGCAAATGCACAAAAAGAACCTCTCGGTGCCCCCGGTTCTACTTAGTTAAATGGATTTGCTGCGACGTAAACCTGACCTTGCATATCAATAACGCGACGTTGCTACAGACCATTTAATATATGTATTATGTATGCATGTCGACGGTCGTTTTTTAAGTCGTTTTAGTTGTAGTACGGATTATATCTGGCGAAGGAAATACTTGCATTTTATATGACAGGTGGGTGGACCAAAATATATAATGCCGGCCATGGCGTTTACTAATGTGTTTTATGGAAAAAATATTGTAAGAATGGCCGGGATAAGGTGTGGGCAATTAGCCCGCACGCCAAGGGCGGTCGACAGATGTGATTAGCATTTGAGCACCAGTTACATTTTTTTTATATATGCTCTAATATATTTTGTCCCCACCCACAAAAAGGAATTAAATGGAATTGTATATTTTATGCCGCCCTGTTGGAAATAATGCAGCTTGGCTTTAAAATAAAATTCACTCCTAATAGTGAATATGCACATTAAATTAGTCAAACTATAAATCCCGTATTATTGTTCTTCTTTGTTGTTGGGAATTTTGTATTTATAAACACATGCGCACACCTCATTACGTAACGTTCGAAAAGTGCGCCGTAATTGTAACCTAATTTAACGCAAACGGGGCGTTTTCATCGGGAACGTATTAAGGACGTAACGGCCCAGTGAAATCCAAAAGAAGTGAGAAAACGCACCGAGGGATTTGAGTTGAGAGTTGGCAATTACTCACTGTCTACTTGTGATGGAGATATGGGGTGATTGCTTGGCGCGGTCGTGCTCTAGAACATGAATGCGAAAGAAACTCGAAAATTTGTTACGTTGGCAAAAAGCTTTCTACGCCAAACTTCATACTGAGATATATAATCTTGGCGTGCGGCACGCATATCTTAACGAAGTATTTATATTTATTGCGTCAAATTGCTTACTCCGGGTGGATCCCACCTAAGTTAGATCGCCGCCGCGATAAAAACGTCCCGTTTTGGTTGAAGACGTTAGCTATCTTGCCAAGTTGACGCAATTCGTTTGGAATTTTTCAGATATATTAAATGAATTGTATCCATTTCTGTACTTCTGTACTCGCAAATTTTTAAAGCGCCACTAAAAAGGATGTGTTTTGACGTCGATTTTATTAAACCTTCAATAATTAATATAAATTTATGGTGTAATGAATTGCACGTATTTTTGAACAAATATTTTATCTCCTCCCGACATTTTCGTGTTGAAATTCATATTTATATAATTTTTTAAAATATATAATTCGTTTTAATATCCAAGGCTGTAATTATTAGACAATAATGAAATCACAGTGCCTTACAAAAATGTAAGCTTTGTATATGGCGAGGGTGATTTTGAAAGCAATATCTCAACCGGAAGTGATGGAAAAAATTGTTAAAAGTCCCACAGACAGCAAAAAATTCCAAAATCGTAAAATATAATCAAAATCGAAATATTAAGCTTATAAAAGCTGTAAAAATGGCAAACGATGGAGTAAATGTGAATTGTCCTAAAATAAAAAATATAGTATAATTGAAAATAAATTTCAGCCTATATGTCACATGATGTCAGATGTTTCATCCTTCAGGACTCATCAAATCAACAATAATTCGTTGAGTTGCATACAGTCATGCAAAACATTCGTTACCAATAGTGTGTGTGAGTGTAGTAGTACCATCTATACATTAATACCCTTCCACCCTTTCTGCTAATTGATCACGTGTCGTTAAAAATGTTGAATATCGCGTGAAAATTGCAATAATTAAAAATTTCTCACCATTGATGAAAATTACGCAAATGCAAAAATTGATAGCCAATTTGAAAATCAAAGAAGTTATATATCAATTTAAAAAAAGTAAAAAATTGTGAAAATTGCAACAAATTATTTGAAAATGTTAAAAGGAAAATGTAATGAAAAGTTAGAGAAATTGATTAAATTTGTAAAAATTGTTAATTGCAGAAAAATGTATAACGCTCTCTCAATATTTTTTTCATATTTGGATAAATATGGCAAATTGTAAGAAATTCGAGAGTGGTCAAAAAACGTTAAAAATCGTAAAAAGTGATGATGAAAAAGTCCTATTATTTCGTAAAAAATATGAAACAGTTATCTAAACCATACCAAATAAAAACATTAGGGGTGGGTTTATAGAAAGCAAATCAAATATTTAATTGCGATTAACTATTTGATTGAAATCAAAAATTCGCGTTGCCATGGACACAGATCGCAATTAACCAATTAATTGGTGACACTCGAACAAAAGTTTTTCAAAATGTTAATATGTATACGATTTCTAATATTTTTTGATTTTTTTTTGCTATAGTTGCATGATGTTTAAAGACTAGGGGTGGGTCTTGTCTTTAAACATCATGCAACTATAGCAAAAAAAAATCAAAAAATATTAGAAATCGTGTACATATTAACATTTTGAAAAACTTTTGTTTGAAAAGGGTTTTAGAAAATTGGAATAGTTGCATAATATTTCATTCTGGAACGTGTGAATGACTTGGATGTTGGATTTCTTGGTGCATCGCCAGTGGATTGTATTGATAACTCCCAATGGCGTTCGAGTAGATCAGTTGCTCGACTTTTTTCTTCACATGTGTGTTTCCCACCGTAATTTATCTAACATCATCCTCAGTTACTTGTCTTCATAGTCATATTTCTTGTTGGTGTTAGCTTAACGCGTAATTTTTTTGTGAAGGTGGTGGCATTGTTGATGGCCTGGATGTCATTGTCAGTGGCGAGTGGAGTAATATCCTTGGTGGTACAGCAGGTAGAGAAAAGGTGCAAGGTCAGTGATGTATGAACGAAGAATTTTGGTAATTTGGAATTATTTCCAATTTGTATTCCAGGACCTAATGCCACACTCTGACGAGTAGTTAGGCCATATCTATGAATATCATTTTATTCGGTTGTAATGGTTTCGCAATCACATTGGTGAAGGTTGAATCCTTGTTGCGAAATCCAAACTGGCGAGATGGAATAAACTGCTTACCCTCACTAAAAATCAGTTGAGAGGAAATGGTTGCCAAATTTCATTTCAATGCATATTTTTCTGAATGTAAAACCATGACATTCGAGTCTCTGAAAGATTAGTTTTTGAAAACAACTTGCATATAACCCGAAACAAGAATATTCTTCCATCTTTATGTGACTTGCCAAGTGCACGAATAATTATTCAGCAACCTTCCATTCCATTGCATTGACACGCAACGGTGTCATAGTGCTGCGTTGAAGAGTTGCGTCAGTTTCATGAAGCATTTGTGGGGCTTCATATATTTGTATACTAACGTCGTTCTCTTTGTACTGAGATTATTTCTGACAGTGTTCGTGGTATTGACTTAATTCTGGTACCATCTCTATTAATATTTGCGATATGTCTTCCTTGCCCGTATCCTCATGAGTCTGGATAGTAATTGCCAGTCAAGTGGTCGGCAAATATTTATGATTTTTCTTCATCTCGCCAAGCCTAGTTCCCATCGTTTTTGCGAATAGAAGCGTCATGACATTTTGCCTGTTTTATTGTTTAGCACTGTTTTGTCGTCAGGGGGTCTCGAATTTCTCTAGAATGTATGAGAAATTTCAATGTGGACCACTGCAGATTTTTTCTACTTTATTAGCCTATAATTGAAGAAAAGCGACCCAGTGGCGGCAAACTGATTTTCCAAATAAATTGTTTACTAACGCACGTCCTATACCATTGCCACCCAGGGCTACCTCTACTACCCTCTACTACCCTCTACTATAAACTGAAAGAATTTGTTACCCTCGACTAAGTTATGTATGGACCAGAACATTTTTTCTTTTATTATGGTTTATTATTTTTACTTAAATTATCATTTTTTTAATGAGACAATTGTATTAAAAGCGCTATATAACTTTTGATCATATAAGACCTACGTTTATATTGACATTTCTTCACTAAATTAGATCTACTTTACATTGTCCAGTTTGCAAAAAAGACTAACAAATCACCCTGTATGCAATATATATAGAAAAAATATATATATATATAGCAAATTACGACGAGATTATTATAACGGGCTGAAGAAGCTACCGATTTGTCTTTACTCTATTTACTTTTTCGTTGCGTGTATTGCAGTGGATTCGAAATTTTAATTTTCTCTTCCCCTACGATAATCAAATCGCAAACTAAATTACGAATTAATTGTTTACGTTTGCAGCGCAGAATCGTTTAGGTTAGACGTAATGAGGAGACTTTTAGTGCTCCAAGTTAGTTTTACGGCAGGCACTGTGAGTGAACCTGTGAAATAGCGTGCAATATGTATGCAAGTGGCAGCGTTTGCCACATTGAGCTATGAGTTAGGGTGGTGCAAAATACGGCCGACGGAATAAGATTAAGAAATGATGAAGAAATATCGTTGGCATTGCGGCCATAAACTCGGTTATACCGACTGCAAATGAATCAGATTTATAACGAGATTGGAAAAAACAATTCCGGGCGATATAGAATCAACGAAAAGACGTTCCTTTTCCATTAAACAAAGACATCAATAACCGTCAACGTGTATTATTTTTCGATTCTTTCCGTTCACGACGTATGTTATGAATGATATATCGATGTATGTTAAATTCAACAAATTGCTGTATAAAAAGATTATGTCAATATTTAAATGTATTCACTTCTACAAGGGAAGGAGAAATATTACGTAGAATTAAAAAAATCTAGTAGACAACTACTGTACATCACACTTGATGTGAATGAAACACAAAATCTAAGGATAAAAGACTGTTAATTAAATAATATAAATAAATTATGATGATGTGATATTAAGTTAATTAATTCAACTAATTCTTATTCAATGCCAATAAAACTTTATGGAACGAAAGTTAATTAGGTTTAAAAAAAACACCATAAAATCATAGAATACACATCCCATTTGCAAAAACGTCAAAAACAAGTTTCGACATAATAAAATCGTAAAACTTGCGCTCCACAAGACATAAATCGTAAAAGTTGTAATCAAGCTTAGGATCTCGATAAAGAACGTTATGTGGACTACATACAGACTAGCATCGTTTAGGTACTGCTTTATGTGTATTTAACACGATCCAATGATAATCACAGTCATGTAGGGTCGCGGTCTTTACGAAGTCGGTCACGCGATGTCCTCGCGAGCACATACATCTGTACGTCCGGTTGTCAGCGGTAACCTGCCCCTCACAAAATAGCCGACGTTATCGCACTCGGCCTACCAAGTTATTTCATAACAATTTACGGTTGCTTCACGGAGGAAAAAACGGCGAAGATTTGTGGGCGTTTAATTTTGTTTATATCACCGCTGAAATACATAGTTACGATCGCCGTAAATTTCACTTTACGTACAAGGCATTATTATTCGTCGTGAATGCATCCATCTTTATTGCATTAGGCGAGGTCGTTGGGTTATAACTTTCATAAATTTACATTGTATACTTTGTCCATCTTTCGTATAAAAATTTCAATGAATGCACTTGTTAACGTTAACTATTTACTAAATGGCTTAATGGGCTTGTAAAAAAATTACGACGTTAAATCATTCAGATGTATAATAACCGTATCTTAGTTATCGTTAAATACAAACGGGACCACCCAATTTCATTATGGGCGGACGTGGTCGGCACAAAAAAAAATCCGAGACATCGATATATTGATTTATTGAGACAAAAGTGTATAGACGACAGTGCAGCTAAAAGGATTTGTCATCCTTAATCCAAGTTGAAATAAGTTCGAAATGAAAAAGACAACGGCAATCAGAATGGACCGAAGATAAAAGAACTGTCACACTGGGGTTGCGGTGTCTAATTCTTTGTTCGTGTTTTCGAACTTGCTCTCTCCGTTAAGTAATGTACGACTCGAAAGTACGTAGTTATTTCACGAACTCTCCCGATAACTATCGTCAATAGTAATTTAAGGAGTACTTTCCCGAACGATGTTAAAAGACTATCATACTAAATCTAGTATCTGGATCCGCACGTGAACCGCAAATTGTATAAATTTCGTTTGTTGTTTCGCCCATGCAAGATTTTTTCGATGTAGTTGGTAGTTTTATGGATAATTAAAGGTGTCTTTAACAAGATTTAAATTGTTTTCTAATTATGTTGACGTCTATGAGATCCGGCAGCGTCGATTATTTTTAAACACGTGACAGTAACTCACTTACAAACTATAACTTTGCACACCTTCTGTGCGTTAAATTCGGCGGAACTGCTCCTGTAAGTTTTATATACTTTGCGTTAATAATGGTCTCATTATTAAATCGAAAACAGTTTAATAATGAGTCGTATTATTAAACAATTTTTGGTAACTTTTAGTTTGATTGTGTTCGTGACATTTTGTAACCAGAAAAGCTAAAATCTTTGGAATATCCATAAAATTAAAAAAATACACGCCACGTACCTCTGGAATTTTAGTAAAAAAAGTTAGTTATATTTTAGCAAAACAAGAATGGGTTTCACATAAAAAACACCAAAGTCAAAATCAAATTTCATTGAGGACGTACATGAACTGAAATATTTATGTACTTAGTTGTGAATTTTGAACATCTTTTTGAAAAGATTCAAAAAGATAGAATTTGCTTTCGGCTGAAGAGAAAATTGGTAACATATTTTGGGTTAAAAGGTATTATTATCAATACGTGAGTTAAATTTACAGATCTATTAAATCTACAGTGATGTCATGAAAAGGACCTAGAATGTCTTAAATTTTGGTTTTGAAAAAAAATTGAGGTATTATCTCCAAAAGAAAATGAAATTTCAATATTAGTGCTATAAAAATATTTGTAATTAGAAAATCATTGTGAAACCAAAAGGCTTATGAATACATTAGGCTCAGATAGAAGAAATGAACAACAAATTGGTTGTACATCCTCGATTTAAAAAATATGGGAAAAGAAATGAGAAATAGAATCATTTATAGGAAGCCTTCGCGAAAAAATTAATACCAAGTACCATGTGATTGATTCAAAATTATAATGAATCAAAGTCACCAAATATATATCAATATTCTTCTAAAATTCAATTAATGATAAAATCTTTGTAAAATTAATAGACTTGAGTAAAAAATAGGATATAAATGAAAATACGTTTTTTAATATTTCGGACTAGATTAATTATAAATCAGTGGTTAAGCCTTGAAAATAAATTGTAAGATGTGCAGTTGTAATAAATCTAATATTGTAAATAATTGTGGGAGTAGAATGAACCTAGTCTCATCCTGAAAAACATTATTCAACAGGATTCCGAAAACATTAAAAACTAATACAATAATCAATCAACTAATCCCAAGTCAAATATGTAAACTTTTTGATACTTAATGTGGGCCGTGTGGAAGTTGTGAAAATCTCATAAGCTCGCAAGTAACTTTACTTTTGAATCGCCCAAAACCCCAAATTATAGTTTCACAGTCGGTCAAAATCGGTGAAGCAGTCTTGTTTCCACGTTCAAAAGCTCCAAGTATAGAAGAATAAAGTAATCTACATAGTGAAAAATTCAAGTAGAAGGCCACGATAAGTACCACCTTTTGTATGATTCCTGATTTTTACTCAACGTACTTTGTGCGAGTTCCGACGGTAAATGAAACCGAAATACGCAGACAATATCAAGTGGCAAATAGTGCTTGAAACAGTACAGAAATACAAATTCGATTAACGTCATAAAAGGTGCGAATTTCGGAGTAAAATAGAAACTTTGCTCCAAGTAAAAATAAACATTTCATGACATTTAAGGTGACTGCCTTAACTGTCATCAAGAAAGCCCCCCCCTTCCCTCCCACCTTGTAGCTTGATGTCGAGTCCTTTAACTTATCGATTTTTCGCTTATTTTATAAATAATCTGTTATTTGTCTATTATTTTAAATTAAAGTTCATTTTAATTGAAATCTATTTATGTACTATATTCACGTTTTAACTACAATTAATTTACAATAACAAGATATATTCGTTCTGTCGCGTCTACCATTATCCATAAAATATTTATGTTTTTTTCACTGACCTTGAATAAAGCATCAAAATTGCTAAATTCACAATTGTTTTGTGGAATTATACATCCTATGACCATTTTATTATTTTAACGTATTAAATGATAAGTAGTTATAACAAATTAGTCCTTATGATGCAATCTATACATTTGTACTCCATAATTTTATTGCGGATTTATATTTTTGACAGTGTACCAACCTTGGAAATAGTTTTGGACTGACCCAAACCTAGTTTACTTCTTTCGACATGAGCACCGCCATTTGTCAGAAACACAGATATCCATCTGAAGAACACAAGCACCGTAATTTAACACAAAACGTACATGATTTCTTTTTAGAAACATTTTTGTGGAATGTTTTCCAAAATAGAGTGTCGATTAAAATCTTTTAGAAAACACGCCAAACTGTAATTTTTTTGTTGATCGAACGAAAGAGGAAATCTTGCAAATTTATCGCAAATGTCCTTCCCTTATTTTCTTCCATGCTCCAAAAAAGATCCATTTGTGACAAGTTATGGCATACATTTAGAAACATTATCCCAAGGATTTTTCTCTTCAGTTTTCAGCAAAGAAACGTTAAAATACTATGAATGGATAATTTCACTTGTTTCAAATTCTTGTGTCTGAAGTAACGTGTCTCCAATTTAGTTGTATTCAGTTTTCTATGAAAATATATTGAAAGTTTATGAAGTCAGATATTAGACCTCACGACCACTTGGTTTGCCTGTTGTGTTCTGTGCAGATTTCATTTCCTTATTTCTTACGACTCTGCTTGGGTAGGGATTGGTTTGGCTTATGCTTCGATGAAAATATTTTGATCACCGTTCTGAAGTCTAATGTGTCTCTAATCTTCACCACCGAGCATCGTCCGATTTACCATCGTTCTGTGCCAATTTTCGTTGAATTAAAAAAAAATTGTCTGACTAAAAGATGTTCCCGTGAAGTCCTCAATTTTTAACTTTTTTCTCACTATTTTAAATTTATTTGTTGCGTTTCCATTCAAAACTTTTTTCTTTTATCCCGCCTTGACATATTTTTTTTTGGCTAAGTTTATTTCATTTCGATTTCATTAAATTCGCATCAGTATATGTTTCATTTATTTAACGTATTTATCTTATTTTATCTTTTGTAGTTGACGCATTTTTTTAGATGATTTTGCGCTAATGTGTTTTATATTGTTATTGCTTTGTTTATTTCATTTGCATTGCAAAGTTTGTATTATTTATCTTTCACTTAATTTCGTTGTTGGATGTGTTTAATTTTAGAGAATATGGTAAAAAAATTTGCATTGAATTCTGCAAAAAACAAAAATAATATAAACACATTCTTTACTGGACTAATTGGAGGAAAATAATAACCACGATACACTTTTAAATTTGATAATCGCCTTAACCACGGCACAATGGTCTTTTACGAACGTTGTTATCTTCCAGCTTAGGACGTTTGTAAAGAATAGGTTCGAGTTAAAACCATTAGGTATGCCAGATATTTTATTATTCCCATCCCCGTTTTTTACAGACGCTCTCAGGCGTGAGTCGTGTAAGAAGATAACGAATGCTTATCCCGTGTAATTATATGAATAACAGAGAAGCTTAAGTTTACATCAGATTATACACGCTTTTTATTCGTGTACTTCCATTAATTGTTATCAGAGAAAAATCTTGTCAAATAGCCCTTATTTACGTTGAAGTTATGTCATTAACCGGATCGGCATTCAAATGCATTAAATATAGACTGGACTGGTGGGTTCCCACAAAATTCCAATGATGGCCAATCAAGTCGACTGGAAATTGTTCAAGATATCTGATGAAATTTGTTTAGATCAAGCAATTAAATTGCGCTGAAAATTCCTTCAATTAAATGACTTAAACGACGTAAAAATTACAAAACATCGAGAGTAAGCAAAAAAGTAATAGACGAAATTATGAGGAATTTAAAATTTGAGTTATTAAATGTTATACAATTAAAATGTGAAAATATCACTGGAAAGAAGCAAATAAAAAGTTAAACAAATTCTAAGTCATAAATTAAAAAAAAAACGAAATATCTAATACCTAAATTATAAAATAGGTTTCCCTTGACCTATTCAAATATTTTGTATGTTACTTGTACAAGAAATGAGAGTCGTCCTGTAAATTATATCTATAGCCCTGGTGGGAATTAGCCCTTGTGTTAAATCTTAATTTGGATGCAATAGAATTTACAGGATATGCTTAAGCACCAAGGGGTTCCAGCAAATATAATAACATGATAGTAAATAAATGGTATAATGCTAACGAGACGTTATATTCACATCGTTTATTAACCAACTGCCTTCATAATATCAAAATGTACATTTAAAGCTTTTATACAAATTTTATAAAACAAATAAAGCTTTTGAGGAAAATATACCTGGTTGTACGAGAGGTATTACGTTCTGGTGATTAGACGATGTTTTTTTACACATAAAGCTTCGCTAACTCTGATATGGCATTATTATCACAATCTTTCGGAATTTTGCCAACAACTTCAAGAAGCTTGGAACGACATCCTTAAAAAGATGACTTGGCATTGAAATTGTGCCAAAACCTACTTGCAATAAAATAAATGTACCCTACATATATAAAGAATCAGTTTTTAAGTATTTAAGTAACATTGTATTATAGGGGTGAATGTGACCAGAGTTCGTTTCTGATTGTGCAATAATTTCAGTAGAAATTATCCTAAATGTTTTTAGTTATACATTTTAAAAAAATAATTATTAATTATTAAAATAATCAATATTGATTTTCAAGATATTTTAATCAATTTTACATGGAACGCAGAATAATTTCAATGGATTTTAATTTAAACTTATACACGAGCCAATTTATAGTTCACAACTAAATACAATTCCAAACACAAAACAAACCGCGAAACATTCGAAATAAATAATAATTCGCGAGCGGAAAAAAAAGCATAATCCTTATAGTGCACTTTCGGCGATGCAAAAAGTGGACTCTTTTAATGGAAGTTGCGCGGGAGGGCGCACATCCCCATTATCTCTTGGCTTCGGCGGCGTCGATCGTATTAGAACATTTCCCACACCACCACCGTCATCTCGGTTATCGGCGGCGCATCTCGCCTCGGGTCGAACACCGAACTGCAATATCATCTTGCGGAAGAAATTTATTTGTTTTAAAAGGGGCGCCTCGAAAGTGGCAACTAACGCCAAGGTGTGCCTCGGGTGTCCGGTCTTTATTGATTCCGTTCTGATTGAAAAACGGATGGAGCGGAAGCAAGACGGTTTCACGTGAGCTGTCTCCAAGTCTCACTGTGAGAAACTGGAATTCGTTCCGATCTCTGGGGAAGCGCACTCGAAATCTATACTGTCAGGACCGGCGTTGGTTTTTAAATTAGATCTTCTTAATATTTTTTTTCTCGGTTCCCTTAAGGTGTAATTTATTCAAGTGTCCGAGATTTCGATGATTTTATACGATTTAAATATTTAAATATGCGGAAATACGTATTCATGGGAAAGGGGATTTAGGAATTGGAGATATTTTTTTCATAAAAATACGAATTTAAATAAAATTTATATTTGCAATCACAGAAAGGAAATCCTTGCACTGTTACTTTGGTACTGAAACAAACTTATTACTGATATTTTATTATAATTATCAATCATTCGTAATAAATTATCTGGAAGCAAACAGATCAGTTTCAGCAATCATTGCTAATTTTGTTTTTTCTTTTATTCGCTTAACTGTTATTTGCATGCCCCCACCTGAAGATTATAGTAATTTGCTTTATTCTTCTTTTTATTGTGTTATTCAAGCCCATCCAATTGAATGTGTTTATGTAATATAATAATTTTATAATATAAATAAATTTTTCTTGTATGGTCGATTTATCATAATTTACACCACCTAGCGCCGTTCCTGTGCACAATCGTCTGTTGCCCGCGCGCACAGTCGTCATCTTGCGGGGAAATGACCTGCGTAATGCATTCTAGCACCGCACAGATTTATCATCGTGACACTGTACAGCGTGACGGGGATCGATATCGAATTAATGAATGGCGGAATGAAGAATTGCATAGACATAATGTAATCGACGAACAGAATGGATGAGTGATAGCTAACGTCCGCAGGTGGACGACGTTCTATCTTTCATTCGGCTCACCGGCGGTAAATTTCCGCGCCTTAACCCGACAGGAATACGAAGACATTACCTTCTCCATATTTTCAATTCATATTTTTGTTACTTCAATTTATTTCCCGATTCGACTCTGTCTAAACATTCAACCCATTCAAGTGAAAAAATATCAAATTCTGGCAAAATCAATCGAATAGTTTTAAACGACGTCGAAACTAGTTTTGCAAACTGATCATCACTCTACCTCATTCGATACCTTACTACTTTAATGAATAAAAAATCAACATATTTTAATTTTCTTAAAAATATTGGTACCTATCATTCTCATATACCTCGTTTAGGCCAGTCTTTCTAATGCTTTGTTCGTCATCCCTTTTGGGATCAAATTAACAAACCATTTATTGAAATATTAAACAGAAGAAATATCTACACCAACCTTTGTCTTGCCCGCGTGTATTTAAGTACAAAATTAGCTCACAATGCTTACGAACTTCGAAACTGTACGTCGATTATCTGCGGAAATGTAACTCGGTAACTGAGTATCTGTATTGTTCGATGATCCGGTGAAACAATTGAAAACCGGATCAGAATCCATCGAACAAGCAATTTAATAATATTCCGATGCAAATAAATCGGGCATAAACTTTTGTATCGCAAAATAACCCGTGCTTTAACTAAATCGCAATTTGTGGGTTAAGTTCGTCAATGAACGTCGAATCTTGTGCAATAAAACGCGAAAATCGCTGTGGCGGAACGATCTTGAAAATCAGATCAATCGGAAGGAAATTCTGAAGAAGTCGAACTATTATTTTAACTAAATGGAAAAATAAAACTTCGTTATTTTGAGGACGTTTCCAGAGTCGACGAACTTGAATGATTTACAATCCGGCAACGCTATATACAGTTTGGTTCCTGCGTACAAAATGAAATGTCAGAACCTAAAAAATTATAACTAGGACATGGATATTAAATATTATGATCAAAAATTAAAAATGTATTAAAAAATGAACCCGCCTATGTTATTGCAGATCGTGATTGCGAAGCAGTTGCAAATTAATCCATGTCGTATATTTAAACTTTCATAGCAAACATTGTTTCATATACCTTCAACTTTACTAAAGAAAACTACGTGAAACTTATGAACTACAAACTATTTTTTTTTCGACATAACGAATTGTATTTCGCGAGCTACTGGCGACATACCCTCTAAACATTTCTACCCACCTCCTACCAATTCCCAACAGAAAAGTAAAAAATAATACAATACGTACACAAGGGTCCAATTGATGCATTTAAGGAAACGGTGCTGTTGAGGTTCTTGTTAAGGTTGGGTGTTTTGGAATTTCTTTAGTGTTCAACAATTGTGACCACTGATTTGAGTTAGTTGCTAATTTTTAATTTTATTATGGTGGTAATTGAATTTTTGCAAAAAGCGTCAATAATCACACTCTAAGAAATTGTCATCTTTAACTTTATTTATTTAAATTTAATCTCGTGCATGGATTAATTTTCGATTAGCATGGATTGCGTTACGATCGGGGGTTTCGAATTTAGATTATCGTGGGCTGTTCCATATTTTATTACGTTCTTCCTATGTATTCTTCTACTGTCAAGTAATTGTCGCAAGCACTCGTTTCAAATTTCTTAATTTTTGCAATAAATCCAAATCGTTATGAACGTGGGCCTCTGTTCTCGAAGTTTGCAGTTCGTCTGTTACACATGCAGTTGGCCATTTCAATTTGACTGAAATGTTTTTTCGTCACTAAAAGCTCTGCTCGAGCTTAAATACGGCAGCGACCTGACATTTCAAATTAGGGTTCAATATTCTCCTGCAAACGGTCGGCAAGAAAAGTTTTGTTTATAATTACATTTCTTGCAGCTTCTAATGGACGATTTTTTATATAATCCTGTTCAATAGTTGTGTTCTTTTTGGACAATCCCATTCCTCGCGTTCTGTTTCAAGTTCTGTCATTTTCTCACCTTTTTTATATCAAATATCGTATTTTCATTTAACTGAAAATGGCCTGAAGTTATCGTAATCGACCAACCGTCTTCTAATTTTGCAATGAGATTAGTACAACATTTCTTTGAAAACTATAATTACAACTTTGACAAATAAATGAAATCTGGGATAATAAATCTAACTAACAAATGTTGAGTAAATACGAAATGTGAATATAATGTAGAAGGTAGACAATAGACAAGACAAAAATAGAAATAATAATAATGGAAAAAATAAATATATTGTGTGCAGGTGGTACGATCGCTAGCAAATTGTTCACCGCTCAGAATCGAACCCTTAGGCAATGCGTGGCCACAGTCCTACCTATTGTGCCGTATCAGGTTTTATAAGTTCAATATCAATACCATTTTTATGATAGTTGAATTTGAAATTTATTATGAAAGAAACTTTTATGTCATATGTGAAAATAATAGTAAATAATTGAGTTGGGTTCAGTTGGATTGGTTTGGGTTGGGTTCGGGTTAGTTTGGGTTGGGTTATGTTGCCTTGGTTTGGATTAGTTTGGGTTGGGTTGAGTTGGGGTTGCAACAAAACGCTTGCGCTTTTTGTGAATTTTTAATAATTACAACTTTGACAAGTAATTTTTCGACGTGACATTCATGGCAATATTGTTTAACTTTGCAATCACCTTATATTCAAAAAATAAAAATATTCCAGATTTATTTCAACAGAACTGTACCTAATATGCCAGGGGAGAGGACAGCTCATATTACGAGGGTAAACTAAAAAATATTCCATGATATTTGTGCACATCTTTCATGAGTTGTCCAGTTTGTGTGGTTAAAAAAAAATTATTTCTGCAATGACAAATATTTTGCATATGGAAATGTCTTCCACCAAATAGGTTATAAATTTTGGTATTTTTTTATATGATGATCATTACCCGTGGAAGTTGCGTTGGGTCGGTTTGGATTGGGTTATGTTGGGTTGGTTTGGGTTAGGTTCGATTGGGTTGGGTTGGCGTTGCATCAAAATTCTTGCGTTTTTTGTGAATTTTTAATAATAATAATAATTTTTAATTACTTTTGCAAGCTATGTGTCATTTTTTCGACGTGACATTCAGAGCAATATTGTTTAACTTTGAACCCACCTTATATTCGAAAAATAAAAATATCTCAAATTTATTTCAACCGAATACAATCCAATAAAAAATGCCCAAAGATAAACAAAATTGAGAATGTAGAAGACGTTAGTAAAATAAACAATTATATATGCAACGTAAATAATGACACTTAGAATGAAGAAGAAAAACTTAAAATAATGAAAAGGTAAGTAATAGGATCAAAATGGACAATGGACAAAAAACAAACGAAAACGCACAAACAGTAGGAATGTGGAAATAAAATAGTGGAAGAAACTAACCAAACATGCAAGACATTACTAAAACAGTAATAAGGACTAATCCACCTGGAAGATAGGATTCGTGAGTTCTAAAAAAGAACAGCTACAATTTCGCACTGAAATATATTAATAATAATTAATAATTAATAATAACCCACACAACAAAATGGCTAACTGATGAGAGTTGCAATTTCCCTTATTCCATTTTATTAATTGATCAGTATAATAATAATTATTATTATATTGATCAAATAATATAATGGACTTTCCTTCTTAGTCCAATTACGAGGATAAAATAAAAAATATCCTATGAGATTTTTGCATCTTTCATATTTCATGTTATCCATGTTATGTGGATCTTGAAAAAAATGCTTTGCAATGACAAATACATTCCATAGGGAATTGTCTTCCACCAAATACGTGGTCATCATTTCAGATATACACTTTATGTATTCGCTTCGCCCCTATTAGGAGCAAATCGCTGATAGAATAAGCCCGACTACTCCTGTTATACAGTTTCCGGTCGCCACGTTGTTTAATTTGCTAATTAATTCCCTGAAAAATTTCTAAATATTTATGTAATTTCCAGCTCTACATTTCCTTCTATAATCATTCGTTATATTAAAATGTTGTTTGCAATTGTTAGATTGTATAGTTTTTATCGGATTATAAAGTGGTCAGATGTAAGTTTTAAAACGTTTAAAATGACGTCACATAAATCTAGACTAACTGAATTGTTTAAGATGAATACAATGTACAATGAATCTAAATTCAAGCGAAATGTCATGCTAATCAAAGCAAAATGCTATATTTAGAGCACCCGACGCATATAAAATATAATGTGCACATGGTATTTGACTCAGTAAAGACTTTATTATATCCTGTGTTTCGATTATAAAACGGCAGCTGAAAGGCCATCTGTTATAATTTGGCAGGTTGTTAACCGTGCACAGGTGCACCGCTAATACAACTAATTCAAAACACCGCTCGTGCCGTCGATCCCCGTTCCAATATTCCTCTTGCTCATACGTGGAGATGGCGGGATATCGCCGAGTGTGAGCGTGATAGGTCGGTTCCAGGCGCTAAATTTATCACGAATGCAGGTACGAATCACGCACGTAACGGCCCTGTCTCATCTAGGACCTCGTCCACCGCGCCGCGAGAGAATCGTGCCGATGTCGCCGTGTGGGAAACGCCATCGGATCTCCGGATGACCGTTAATGCAGTGACGTGTTCGCCTGACCTGGCCAAACAATAAGTCGGCTGTTGGTGTGATTGCCGCTGCCAGATTTGCTATTACGCGACACGCAACTTTGGCTGTTCACGGCGGCGATAATCAAGTTAAGGTGCACGAAAAGTCGCCTGTCACTCAGCTTACGTTCTTTACTGCCTCGTTAATTAAAGCACCTTGCACTTTGATCGTTTATTGACAGTTTGCTTTAACCCGTTTTTTGTTTGTTCCAGGTGAGTACCGCTATTATTGGTCGCCATCACGCCGAACATCACTGGGTAAGAAATTAATTTAAACTCAATGTTTTGATAATTAAAAGAAATGTTCATTTTCTATGTTCGTCATTATTGCGTTATTTAAATATCATTAACAACATTCATAGTGCATATTTATAGTTTTGCCCAATCGCATTGTAGTAAATTCAAATCGCAAGCAATTAAGTGGTAATTTTTAAATATTTTTAATAATAGCTGCAAATCGATTAAAAGACAATTTCGGGGCTTTCCATATTCTGTTCAATAAATTCTGCAATATGTTGAAACTCCCTTTTAGTTGCTTTGTAAATTTTCTAAATCAAATCACTTACTATGATAGATATTACGAATACATAATTTTTGACCTTAATATACGAAGAAATCAATTACGACTAATTGCAATCTGAGTTGGGCCAATTTCGCCAGAAACTGTTTCGCATTAGGAACAATGCAGATAAATTAACAATTGCGGCCGCAACACAGAAGACCGATTAGAATAATTGAAGCAAATCGGAACGTTTGATTACTTGGAATCATCGTATATTCCAAGTAATCAAACATTTGTTTACATAATATGATAATTAAAACGAAGCCGAACCTAACCTACAATCGCAATTGCGCTGCGATAATATTTCCTTTGTCTGCTGCGAATTAAATCTAGGTACGTTGTTTTTAACGTGGCACATTTAAATTCATAAAAATATTTTAATTGCTGTTTTCGGATAGAAACGGAAATGTTTTACCTCGTAGGCGTGTTGTTGTGGTCTCTAATAAAGCACAAAACGCAGTTAGAATAAATAAAATGTATTTGCGTCCGTCGAAAAAATATTTACCCGGATTTAATTTTATCCGACGTTCAAGGCAGATACTTGATTATTATAAAATACTAACATTGCGACTATAGAGATAATTATAAAAATCGCAAAGATAACAATTCGTGTACCAAAATACTATAAACTAAATCATGTAAAAATGATGCGAATGAAAATGACTTTTCCAAAAATTAAACAAAGACAAATAGAGAAATACTGGAAATTAACCAAATAAATAACGAAGTAATGTCAAATAAATGAAATAAAAATTAAATGAAGAAACACCGAAAGACGTAAGGCAAATAATTAAATAGATTGTTGCGGTCATTATGTCCCAACTTGGGCATTTTTTAAGAAGAACGAATAAAATATCATAATAAATAAATATTCCGATAGAATAGAGACTTAATGCCCATTAATACAAGGAAGGAACGAAATTTTTACCAAAGGATTAACGTGACCATTATATTTTTATAACACTATAATAACCAATCATATTTCAATGCCGACATTCCTAGGTGTTCCTTCTATTTCTCCACAGCTTTAGCCGCCATTTCCATTCATTCACATACGTTTATTTCCACCTCCATTGTCGACCATGAGGAGGAGAGAATACTAGCAGTTTGGGGGAACATTGAAAAACTATTCATAAACTGTCGATTGTGACGGCACTAACGATGAAAATATAGTGATATTGGAAATTTTACAATGGTACTAATGAAGCCAGTACCAGTTTTTATATATTCTTGAAGACCATCAAGAATTTAAAAAAATTAATAAACGTCAGGGAACGGCAATACGAGTATACGTATTTCTATGCATCGGAAAGCCAAGCGATGACCAAACTTACCTACCTACCTACTTGCAAAAGATACCAATTATATAATACGAAAGTATCAAGATCCACTACGGATGCAAAACCAGATATTCGAAAAATGTGTATGACATACTTCTTACAAGATATTCCTGTATTTCGACTGGAACTGCATTATGTAAAAAGATGCAGAAACTAAACATACCAAATCAGCTTGTAAAATTTGCAAAGATCATAATGGAGGATCAAGGGCATAGATCGAAATATATGAGGAACACCTCACAGTCGGGCAGGAGGACACTATGAAATAGATATACACAAATGGACATGACGTCATTGGAACAACAGGGAAAGAACTGACCGAGGTATATATTATAAAATTTTAAGACATGTTATTCTGAAAGCAAAATATATGTACAATAGTAAGCTACTCACTCTATCCAGAAATAAATGTAAAACAACTGATTCAGCAAAATCATAATGGTACCAAAAATAAAGATTCCTCGCCTATAATTAATGACCTACCACGGAAGGGAGAAAGTCCCAGTGCTGCAATAAGAATAAATAATTTCTTCAGTAAACAAAGGATGGTTCAGTAACCACATTATCAATTTATGGAAGGAAACACATATTTTTCTTACACCCGATCACTCCTATTGGCCACTCCTAACTGACCTTAACACTAAAAAATACAAAATGCATTGGTTTTGATGAAATACCAGTAGCGATTTTAGAAGATAACGTGGATTACATCAGCAGCCCTATAAATATCATCGTCAATCTATGTACACTGCAAGGAGTATTTCCTGATCAACTAAAAAATCATTAATTAAACCTATTCATAAAAAGAAGGAGAAGGAAAATTATATATCTACTGCTCTGTGTTCGAACGACTCAAAAAATTTTGAGAAGGTATTAAAATATTATTGCAGGCATAAATGATGAAAATCAATCATCTGTGCTATGTATAGCTCTGACTTATGCCTTTGATAGCATTGAACGCCCTCTACTAAAACTGAGGTGTATGAGGTGGACGATGGATTAATAAATACAGATTTGAACATTATGGGATCTTACCTAAAAAAATGCTTAACAAAGAAACATCATTACGACTGATGCCAATAGAGATGGGAGTGCCGCAAGGTTCCATATTATGACCACTGCTCTTTATATGGTTCATAAATAACTTGCCAGATTCTTCTCCGGTTCCGGTTGTATTATATGCAGATGATACTTCTGTTGCATGCAATGAAAAAGATGAGCACAAATTATGAAAGACATAGATTGAACCTTAATGTCTCTGAAAGTCTCTGGTTTCAAGATAAACTTAAAAAATTGAAATTATTCGATACAACATACGTCAAGTAGATGAACCTTTTGAAGTGGCGATTAATGGTAGGAGAATCAAGGCAAAAAATTATCAAATTTGAATTAGAACTTCCATATTACATACATTGTTGCCCAGAAGCTGAATTCCTTCAGTTTTGTACTAAGGTCATTAAGACTACTCTCTCGGCTTACTATGGATATGTACATTAACTGCTACTATACCGCACTATATTCTGTGGAAATTTAGTAGATGCGCCTATAGCTTTTGGTCTACAAACGAAATGTGTACGTGCTGTCTTCAATATTACTGTATCACAAAATACTTGCCATGCCGAGTATGTTTATAATGGAAACTGCTAGGTTTTTTAAAAAACACTATCACTATTTATTATAGTGTGAAAAAACGCATACGTATGATACAAGAAACAAGAATATACTGACCTCAAAACGAGTATATCCGTTAAAGTCTCGAGGTCGAAATTTTTCATGATTCCTATACTTATACATAAAGTATAAGAAAGTAAAAATGTGCCTTTTATGACATGAGAGTGTTCAACCACTTACCTGATAAAAGTGCATCACCTCAGGATAGGAAGAAGACACCCAAAACAATGTTGATACATAAGAATAAACAGACACACAAAAATAACATAGTATTTATTAGAAAGGCATAATTTTCAAAAGATTAATAGTGTTAAATATTGAAAGTATATATCTTCAGAGAAGAAAGAATAAATTAACGCATTCTTGAAGGATAATAACAAAACAATATTAGACAATAATTATATGACAAAAGCAAACACAATATACATACGTAGAACGTTAATTTAGGCCGGTTGTAAAATATTGATTACAATGTCAAGTTTATGACGAACAGCTGAGAATATTTTAGAGAAAAGTAGTCAGGGTTTTCTGGAGCCAATAGTAGTAGCAGTAGTAAAACTACCTATGTTTGGCATTGCTTATCCTCAAAATACTTTATATTCCTTTTATTTTCTTTCTTCACTTACGTTTTCGTTTTTTTGTCATTTCTCACTTTCGCAACCCCTTCACCTTCCGCACTATCTCCAACCCACCTCCTGTCTCATTCAAAGTTGTTACCAGTTTTTACCTTTCGTTCTCTCTTCCTCACTCCTCGCATACTTTCATCCATTGTTTCCATCCGTCCGTCCCTTTTGAACATAACACGTATCTTGCGTACTCTTCATCCATCCAATATTTGTTGTTGTTGTTGCCTTGCTCCTCGTTACCGCATCTAAACCTCGACAGCATTCTCTCTTCCACGCCAGTTTTGCCACCCCTTAGATAACGCCCCATGTATATTTCTTTCCTTTTGCATTTCATCTGTGTCATCGAGGTGGTCGGGTGTTGAAATGAACTTCTTCGTCTATATGTTCACTGATTTAATTTTTTACAAATTTACGACTTCACAATTAAACTTATATGACGTAGCATATATTTTAATATTGTTGCATGCTTTTTGCTGGTAAAGTTTACGACGGCGAGTAGGAACTTCGACGCAGGATATCCAAAAGGTCCTAGAAATCGATGTAAATGTTGACATTTGTGCCATATGACCATGTTCGAATTGTCGCGAATCAGAGTGAATTAAGTCATCACATCGTTCTATCGAAGTGAATTTGTAAAATTTTTTGGATCCGACAGTCCATATTTCGGTTGTAAATGGAACGCACGTCACAAAGCCTTCAATTTCCTGTGCTTCTACCTGTGTCCACCTCGCCACCACTTCCGTCCATTCTCCCGCTATCTTTCTGCCACCACTACCGATATCCTTAATGCTTCATACGTCTTTATCATGTCCTCTATCTCCTTCCATCTCGATAATTCACTTCCCCGAGCTAGTACATGAAGAAAACAGTATAAATTTGGGAACTGGACTATGAGATAAAACGAGAAATTGAAGGAACTTCACAGTTTCACGGTGTTTACAAATGATACAACAAGGTTGGCTCACGCGCTACGATTTGAATGGAAACCTGATAAGATCAATACCAGAGCATTATGTCTATTACTATCCCTTCATGATAGAGTTTCATTTTCAGTCTTTATGATGGCCACGATCCTCGTCAAGCCCTTCTCGTTGCTATGGGTATTCCCATTATTTCTTTATTTCTCTTCTTCGATACTATATAGTCTGGCTTAGACAAAATAATAGTGTCCCTTAAAATCCAGACTGCATATATTGGTGTCTAACTATCCACACAGTGAGACATATCAATTACACAATTACTCCTCCACAACTTCAGGTATTTCCTCCGCTCTTATATCATAATATAATTTTCACCACTACATCAGCCCCCATTGCTTTCTCACATATTTAACAAAGTATTCGTGACTGTGCTGGTTCTAAAATGGCCTCCATTGGCTTTCTACTCCTTTTATATTCCTAAACCTTTTAGAAATTCTGCCCGTATTGTTATATCGAGACTACGACTACCTCAAACGATATTTTATCTGCTTCGTCTTCCTTCTTCGCACATATTTTGTTTTTTACATGCACATGTCTCAAAAATCGTACTAATTCAGTTTGTATGTTTAATTAAAATAAATTGCCACGATTCGCCTCCATCTCTCTCAAAACTTACCATAACTACGTAAAAACCACTCAAAATAGAATGTCAAAATCCGCAGGCACTATAAATCTAATATGAATTATCGCAAGCAAGTGAGCACATTTTTTGCAGATTCTTGATGCTGAATTTGCTCGTTGAGCGATATTAATGCGCTGCTTTTCGGTGTCCATTGATCCGGTAACGTTCGTGGCGCAGCACATTTTAGTGCATGATTGAGTTATAGCTTTGGTCCGTAATTAATCTAATGCTCCTCATACACAGACAGATTGTAATTTAACTGACTCGCGCATATATCACGGCGTAAGCGCCCCCTTCAAACTTCCATGGTCGAGCGTCTACTGGCGCTGCCGTTGCGTTAAGAATGTTAATTTCGGTTCAAGCACTTTAATTAATAATCATTGGCACACCATTTATTAACAGAAATTGCTCTCGCCTAATTGGATGTCGCGCATCGCGCCATCTCGCGGTCGCCATTACTCATTCCAGATTCCCCAAATGCAGTGCTGCCAGTACGCACTTTGTCGAATCGCAATAATTCACGAGATAGCGACAATCGACCAACTGACAACTCGCATTTAGAAGTTGGCTATAAATTCACGGAGGCGCGCGCTCTTCCTTATCTTTCGCTCTATTCGTTTACTTCGCTCTTGCATTAGCTCCATTAAATTTTCTTTTAGTAAAATATTAAGTTACGTGTACATCAAAAGCTACAAATGAGACAAAAGTATATCATATATATCGCATGAATTTCGCATATATATTTTTCAGACATTTTAATAATTATTTGCTGATGCGGAGGACCCAATCTAATCCCAATTATTCAACATTAATAATAAAACTATAATTGTGTTATATGTCCGTATGTTAATTTTACCGAATTGATATTGTATATTTTTCGTTGATATGTAAATGTAATTATTTTATCAAAAATAAAAAAATAATAAATAAAAAGCATTGGGCTAAATTCATCCTACAATTCATAAAACCAAACCGAAAACATGATAAATTAAACTTAATTGGGTGAAAGCGATGAGAGAACCGAAGCAGAACAAATAACGTAATATGCAGATATGAATTTTAAACAAATGTGAAGTTTATGAAAATGAAAACAATCCTAGGGAAAATATCAAGTCGTCCGGAAAAATTCTAGTCGTCCTTGCGAGCGAAAGATTTGTTTTCGTCGACCCCTAATAACGGGCGATCAGCTAAATTTATGTATTGTTGTTGGGGCCGCCGTGTCACGAAATTTCATTCCGGCCGAATATAATATAACGAGGTATTATTTGAATTTCTCCCCACCACAAACAACACGCGCGTATTTAAAACGCATCTTCAATACAAAAATGAAGCTCTGGTGTTTAGTTCCATTGTTGCAGGGACTGAAAAGAAAACTCTTTGATATTCCACAATTCCGAAGTAATCCCAGGTTTTGGAAACAGGTTGGGACAGCTAGTGCACTTGTAAGCTTCAAACGATATATCAAAGTCTCTTAATGTGGAACATGCATCTCTCTTATCACTCTAGATTACTTGCGAGCTTGCGACACATTTTGCCGTTTGTAACAGACATCTAAATTATCGCCTTCTGGAAATGACAATGCACTTAACTACGGCAAGTATACGTGAACGTTCAAAACGCCTTTTAATCTGCTGATTGACTAAATATTTCTTTTAATTTATGGTCTTAATTCGTTGGAATTGAGCGATAAGATTCGATGAGTTCGAATTTATTTCGCATTACAACAACGCGCGATAAGGCGATTTTTTTATTTATTTCGCCTTTGTCAGCAGTCATTTTAATCAACGCCGATCTTGAGACAAAGGCGTTTATCAAATAGAATATTAGGTGAAGACGACCGTTCGCTAATGATCTAGACGAAGCTGCGTTTTATCAAAAGCTGCCGCACGGCAGTAATTAAGAATCGCAATATGTGACGTCATTAAACCGCCATTAAGAGGAAAGCCTTGCTCCGAATGTTAACGGCCACTGGTAGAAAGTGAACATTGCGAGGCGCTAATGCATTCAGGTTAATTGTCTGTCTTCGCTCCACGTCTATTTTATTGGTCTGGCCACATAAAGCTCCCGGTAAGTTTTTGATTGGTAAATATATAGCTCTGTAATAACACTTATATAAGGTAAATGCGGCTGCTTAATTACCACAGCACCTTTACGATTGACGCCGTTCCTATTTATGTGCATACAATTCATTGACTTCAACAACATTGTCTCAGTACTTTGAAAAGCCATTCCTAGAGATTTTTTTTATAATTTACATATAATTTATATTATTTTAATAACTGGCCACAGTTTTAGATTGTGAATCCAAGGGATTTGATTGCAAATAATAATTAACAAACAAAATAAGATTTTATTTAATAGTATGTTAAAAAATATTAAATATTTCTTACCGATAACACAAATCACGTCATCGTCTATTTTTTCACCTGCTGCTTAATTCAGGCTATACAAAATTTTATAAAATAATGGCTGTCGCAGAACTTTGCCCACAACGATTCTATACATGTGTTTAAATAAATTAAATTAATGTACGGCGTGAGACTCGATATATATTTCAATCAATGTAATAGTTTCAAAAACAATAACATGAAAATAACAACGTTTATTATATAATCTTTGTAAAAGCATTGACATTGTAGATTTTTTTCCATACATTTTCTACCAAGTTTTCCTTTGTCCACATCTCGCTACCTCATTTAGCATTAGCCTTTCTTATGCCATTCTTTATACGAATCCTAATTATCTTTGCTGATTTTGTTACATTGTTAGTTCTTTGAATTTCAGCTCGTCCAGAAAGTTCTCTTATCCATTTTTTTCTGGTCGTGTCTTTCCTTTTATTTTTTTCAGGAACGTCATTTCAATGCTTGTTAGTTTGTACATCTGTTTGGACACACAAACACCCTCTGACGATTTTTGCCTTTGTATCTCATTTTGTTTTTAGTTTTCCGGCATTTTTGAATCTGCTTTTGTTTTTAATTTATCATATTTTTTGTTCATGTCAAGGTAAGTACACCCCTTCCCGATACTGTTGCTGTTTCGGTTATATTTCTGGTTTGAAATTGTTGTCTTAGGTACATCAAGTCTAAAATCTTTTCCTTCAGTGTTTAAAAGTACAATAAATTGCTATATTTTATATTATTTCCTGTATAGTAGGTTGGGTTGGGTTGGGTTGATTATGGGTGATTATACCTGTCGTTCAGTCTTTGTTAATTGTGATTTCCATCTAATTATAAATTGAAACGATGTCAACATTTCAAAATTGGAAAAAATGCATTTACGAATTCAACCCAATCCAGCCCAACCCAAATTCATCCAACCCAACCCAACCCAACCCAACCCAACCCAACCCAACCCAACCCAACCCAACCCAACCCAACCCAACCCAACCCAACCCAACCCAACCCAACCCAACCCAACCCAACCCAACCCAACCCAACCCAACCCAACCCATTATAAATCGTGATTGATTCTATAGATTTTTTTTCATCGCGTACATGCAATTTGATCTTGATCAGTGTTTACATGTAATCGTTATACGTCATTCAATTTGTTCAAACATTTCTGTTGCTTTGCTCGAGCTTTTTTAAAGCCTTGGGTAAGGGTTGGGTTACTTTGGATTTGTGCCAATCAAATGGCCCTATTTTCTATTTCCTAAGGGACAAGTTGTAGTATTTTGAATGCCTACCGAATGCTAAACATAGATTCAAAACATTTAAACAAATGAACTGTATACTGATTTTTAAGATATTTCAACCCGATTTTTCCACAGACATGTTATGTGCGTGGTATAAACAAATCAAAAACTACAAAGGGATCGTAATAGGTATACTAACTACTCGGCAATTTTCTCAAAAAAGAAAAGAAATTTGCTGGACGAAGAAGGCTCTATTCTCACCAGAAAATTCACCGAATGCAGATGAAACAAAAGTTGCTAGAGAAAAACGAATAGACTCTGACGTCTTCACATAGACCAAGAAACGTACAACAAGACCAATAAAACGGTTACACAAGAATACGTGGTTCATGTGCAAATAAAGAAAATTGCTAGAGAAGTAATTCTAGTATAAAATAAAATAAAAGACTTGAATTTTATTCCACCGTAAAATTCACGAAATACAGATGAGAATCAAAACAAAACCCCGGTCTTGATCCCATAAAAAGGAACAGAAAATGCAGATGAAAATCAAAAGAAGTTTCTAGAAAGTTCCAAATTTATTCTATTTGCCAAAAAAGGCTTCCATAAATATAAAAAGAAATGAAAAATGAAAAGTAAGATAACATTGGGGGAACAGTTTTGAACCTAATGTTCATTGATTTTCTAGCTCTTTTAGATGTACTTATTTTCATGCGACCTTAGGCTCGATCAAGTACAATCTCCTCCCTCCCTCGACTAGATAGATCGGTATTCTAAGGTAAAAGGTCAAAGGACCTAACCAAAATAAGAATTACTACGGATAATAAATCAATCAATGAAAGGTGATGATTATAATTTGTAAAAAAATTATTATTATAGATATTATAGATAAATATATTGTTTAATGGGTTAACAAATGAATGCAAATCCTAAAAGTTTTATCTTTATCTGGGACAGATTGTGATTATCACAGTTATAAAATGTTTAGTATTATTTAACCCTGGACTCTTATTTTTCGATGATTGAGATCAGTAGAATTAAGTTTTTTGATAATCACATTTAAAATTTCAAAAATCTGCATTTATTTTTATATACTTTCCCAACCCAACCAAACTCTATCCAACCCAATCCAAACCAACCCAATTTTTGCAGAACTAAATTGATAAATTAAAAAAAATCAATGCAATCAATGCAATCTTAAACATTTTTTTTCATCTGGAAAAAACAAACCCTACCCAACCCAACTCAATTTTCGCAAGACACAGTAAGTACTTTGAAAACATAATTTTATGCAATTCTGAAAGGTTTTTCTTTCAATCTGGGACTGTTTTTGATTATCGAGTTTAAAAATTTCACAAAACTGCAAATATTTTCATACATATACCCAACCTGATCAAACGTTACCCAACCCAAGCGTATGTGAATGCAGAACTTAAACTTTTTTTTTTAATCTGGAACAATTTTTGATTATCAGATTTTAAAATTTTACACACAACCCAACCAGACCCTACTCGACCCAAGCCAATTTTTTCGAAGGATGAAACTAAAACTTCTTATTCGAGCTTTTACTTGTTGGCATACATGATTTGTTGAAGTTGAAAATTCATGGTATTATGCTTACTTAATCCAGGGCTCTTATTATTATCTCATATAGTGTTTTGTCCTCCGCCATTTTCCATCCTCTGTCAGTTCCAATTTTGTTATTGTTATTACTTATTTTCCTAGATGTCCCCTTTATTATTTTGCTATTTTTTGCCACATATATTTCATTTAATATGACTTTGGTGGTTTTTTATCCGAGCGTTCTGTTGCCCTCTGGATCATTTCGCACTCCGACCATTTCTGATCTATTGCGTCCATTAGTATGTTTAGCTATACACTTTCGCAATATTTGTGGTTATACGAAAACTCCTAGAATTTTCCTAAAGGCAATTTTCTTCAATTCTCTGTTGTTGTGTCACAGTCACTTCATACACCATCTGCTCTTACTAGACTTGCATGATTAGTGGTTCCCACTGAACTAATTCTGTGGTGTTTTATTTTAAATGCTGTCTCTTGTAGGTTTCTTTACCAATAAGTTTGATTTAAAAATTTAACAGCAGAAACAATGGCTAAAATTGCCTTACTATTAGGCACTCATTTATTTCACTGGATAATTGTAACCCCAGTGTTATCTACAACTCTGGTGGACATATATTAGCGATACGAAACAAAGCGAAATGAGACTTAATTCCATTTTAAATCCACAAGGTTTATCATCAACTAATAATAATTGCACAACATTTCGATCAAAACCACCCACCATTATTTTCCCCCGTGTCAGGAAACTGATCGGACCTTTACATTATTTGCTTCTGATTACCTTCCAACTTGCTTCACATCAAAAACAAGCAGACATAGTGCGGAAGTTCGTCACAACTTATATTTAAATACAAATTGTAGAACAATTCAACGAACTTCAACCGTTACTAATTTCGTGACTTACAAGGTTTTGTTTTTTTTTCATTCAAGTGCATGCAGGAGGAAAATAATTTATATATGCTAATAGTTATTTTTGCGTCTGCGAATAAATACCAACCAAACCCGTTCTTTAGCCATAGATATTGCGTCGAGTTTGTAAAAAAAATGTATCCCTCTCCCCAACAACATTGCTGTGATTACAAACACAACGATTCTTAAAATCATTTCCTACCATACCCTTCGTACTTGCGCAAAACGCGGTAGACCGTTGCTAAGATGAAAATTATAAGTAACGTGGCAAGGCGCCGTTTAACAGACGATGTGTAAGTTTCACCATTCATAATCTATGATTAATGATAATTGCCGCGGGCCTGTATGAAGTTATAAATTACGGAAGGGAGCGCAGACCTATAGATTTATAAGTGCTCCCGATGCCATGTTTTTGTTTAATAGGGGGGAAGGAAGCCGATTTCGGCGAGTCAGGAGTTTACACCGAACAATAAGCGAAGAGGAACTTTATTTTGAGCGATTAGGAAAACGCCGATGGAAGCCAGTACTATCGCGCGCCAGACTCTCTACGTGTGTGGCTCGAAAAGCCGTAAGAGAAATGACGGCTGGTTGTCATACTAATTGCTCACACTCCCTACGCTTGATATGAGTTATTGGCTCGGATTCCTAGAAAAACTGGAAGTTAATTTAAGAAATTCTTCTCTAATGGTATTAGATTGTTTTTCCGGGGAGATATCTGGTTATTAGTATTAAATTGTGTTATTGGTTTTACGAAGCGATAACGTTGGTGATGGTTGGGGTTCGCTAATTATTTTCTTCGTTTCAATTTCAGGAAGATAATACGATGTTATAATAAATTATTTGGCAAAGTTACTATAAGCTTAACGCTCCTTAATAATCTGAAAAATTTAACAATTTTTAAGAAACGAAAATCTTTTCCTCACATATCTGTGAAACTTCGACTTCTTCACTTTCCTTAAATTTACAAAAATATGTTTTCTATTGTTGTTATTTTGGCGTTGTTTTTTTTAAAAATAGTGTTACTTTGTTTTAATAGAATTTTCGATGCCACAAAGTTGTTTATTACTTAATTAAAATAAACGTACCAAATGTGATGCATTAATCAGAAACTTCAGCGTCCGGTAATTGTTGGTAGTTAGCGAACATAATTTATGTGATCATTCGTACGCACCCTTGTATTTTCTAACCGGCATGTTCTTTATTACAAGTTTACCCCTAAATAATTTCGATACATTGTAGTTTGAATTAAAATAACTTGTAAAGGGCACGGGAGCGTTCTCCGCCGACAATCAACGCCCCTAAGCCGTTCCGCAGCTGTTATGTTGTTATTACGAGGGTAAGATCGTTAACTTTAACTTCACGGATGAAGAAATCTGCAAGATAGGCTTGCATATTGCGCGAACATCGGCAACGTTACACGTTTAACTAGTTACCGGCGACGAACGCGTACGAATAAAGCAAAGCTAATTCACCATTAGGTGAGAGGACGTTTGTTTTTTCGTTCCGATATAATCTCTTGAAGTTTTTATGGCCTACTTTAACCGGCTCTAATACTATTATAAATGCGTGTGGGCGGGTTGGTGCGATGGGAACCACATGTTACACATTTGTCGGTATTTCTATTCGACATGCATTATGGCACAATTTATTTTTTTGTGACCATAAAGTTTAGTTCAAACACCTGTTATTAAAAATAACTTACGACGATTTGCATCGTGAGTAGGGTGTAGATGATTAAAGGCGTTAGTAAATGCGCTAGGTTTTAACTTGTGCACGAAACATATAAACGACGCAGCTAATAATTATTCGAGGAGGGATAAAACGCCATTACAAGTGAACCCTTTCAGGAAGGTGTTAAAAAATCAAAGCCTTAACTCAATTACACTTTTAATTCATACTAAATGGATAAAGTGTATTCTATAGAGTCCAACTAAATGAGATTCGACTTAATGAGATTTTGTCATCAGTGACCTTATCTCTCATCAAGTTGGTGACAAAGTTTGTAATTAACCAATAAAATTTTACGTTTCGAATGAATTAAACTTGAAACATAGAAACACGTTGACTTATAGAAAAGACAAGAGTTGAATTATTATTATAGATTTATTTATATTGCAAAAAATATTATAGAAACTGTGTATATTGTTTATTTTATTTGCTAGTTCTTTAGATTGTTAATCCCATTTGTGAAAACGACTTGAATCGTTGAAAGATAAACGGAACATTGAAAATCAATAAATGCTTTCCTTGCAATTATAAATATCATCGGTAATTACACCCGACTATGGATTTAGCAATTAACGTAATAAATTTACTTATACCACCTTATTAGAACGTTTCCATTAGTAGTTTATTAGTTCATAGTTTCATAGATTATAGGAAAGTGGTGTAGCCGCTAAATCGAGTGCCATAAATTTTAAATAAGTTTACATTAACGTTTCTCATTTCGGACGCAAATTGATAACTAATTGAACGAGAATTCCTTGTATATCGTATGCGCGTGCCGTGGGCACACAGTTTATTTTCGTTGTAACTCTGTGTAGTAAAATTACCATTGATTATCTCATATCTAGTCTCACGCACATAAAATATTGTTAGTTCAGAATAGATATATTTGCTTCAGAGAAATTGCGTAACATTTCAGTTCCTTCGAAGTATATTAATGCACGAGTAAGATAAGTACTGAGAAGAATTTTCTTCATGTATGTGTGTCGTCATTTCAGGTTTGTACGTTTTAGTAGGAAAAGGACTACTTTTAAGAAAAACAAAATACATTTGTATGACTTACAGTTTGTTCAATACTTTTCGATGCACGTCGTAGTCTGTAAAGTTTTATTTATTTTCTTAAAATGTTATGGTACTACTGCACTAAAATTGCAAATATCATATTTTTTCAAACGTATGTACCTAGCCTTAGCAAGAGATTGGGTTATTAACTAAACTCGGTACTGTTTGTTTTTATTAATATCATCCTTCAAAATAATGCTATCAGATGTTAAGTCAGCTAGGTGGTTCAGATTGTGTTTCACAGTCATATAAAGTTTTTTTTAAGGAAAATTACGATCAAATCACAAGGACTCTGCCACTTTCATTAGCAACAATAAAATATTGGACAGCTGACTCTAAACGCGGTTCTATGAACTTGTTTGACGCAGAAGGTCCAGATCGTCCAAATGTGATTACCATGTGGGGAGAAAGTTCATAGAGAAAAAATACAATTTGTGGAACTATATCCAGAGTTTAATTTAAAAAAAATAGTCTAAAAATGTTTTGTCGAGAGCCAATAGTACAATCAAGTATTCAGTGATATCGTATGACCACAAAGTGAACGTAGACACACTGTTAAGATGAACGTGTGGCCAATATCGTAAACAAACAATTGGATAGAAGAATTTCATTACTAAGTTTTCTTTGAATTCCAAATCTAAGACATAGTCTGATGTCCCTTTATTATATTTTAATTATTTCAAATCATTTTTTCGCAAAGAAGAAATTTCACTGTTATCTGACTGCTTACCGACATTAGAATCAAAATTGAATGAAAACAATTAAAGTAGGAAGAATAATATCAGAATAATATACTAGTTCTAAGTTTTGTATAACATTTGAATATTTCTACCAACTAGTCGATTGGCATACGCATATTTCGATTTAACGATTTAGAATACAACCGAAGGCATTTGAACAACATCTTATGTCGGGGTTCTAAGCCAAAAATAAGCCAGAAAAACAAGTAATAGTGTAAATGGTAAAATTGAATGATTTATGGCGGCGTAGAAGATTTAAAATCATAGCGAATATTTTAATACCAAATACTTGGGCGCAGAATAGATATTGATAAAGAATATGAGGAGTTCGAGCTCGAACTGTACAGAATTGATGTAACTCGATAAGTTGTTTAGAGCCAACATTTAATTCCAGTCCCAACATTTCGAACGGTGAAGAGTTAAAGAATTAGATTTATAAAAGTATACATTACAATATTCAGAAAACAACAACGAAATGAAGAAACCAAAAAAATGAAACAAAAACTGCACAAAGTTATTTCGTGCTTAAAACGTGGTTTTGTATAACACCGTGCTTAATTTCGTCCCAAATTTGATTTAGAGCCAAAGACACCTAAAGGAGCGTTCTTGGTAGACATTGTAATCTCGATCTTTTATCTAGATCGTCCCACAAGTGCTCGTTGCGGTTTAAACTCGTCGCTGGCCATTTCATTTGCCGAATTTGAACCCAATGGAGATAATACTATAAATCCAAACCATCACGGAACTTGCTCCAACATTGACTTCCGGCGTAATGTTGCATAGTGCATATCGCTCCCCTGCTGGTCGGCATACCCGCACACGTTCGTCACTGTGATATAAGCAAAACCTGGAACGTTACCAACCTCCACTGATTCAATTTGCCAAGCGACGTGATTTTGGACAAACGGCAACCGTGCTCTTCGGTAAGCTGATGTCAACTGTGGGCTCCTTGGTGGTATCCTGGGCGTTAAATCCTATTCGGCAAGTTGTCTTCTACCACCATATGCAGTAATTTGGAGCTGATATCGTTGTTCTAAAATCATAATTTGCAAAACTGGAACAGTCAGCGTCCTTTGCCTCATCGACTGCAATAGCTAAAAACAATCTTGTTCAGCTATTGATGTTTGTCTGCGTCCTTCTCGAATATTATCCTGTTTCACGGAAACGACGCAAAACTCTTAAGCTTAAGCTTGGTTCAATATCTCTCCAGGCTTGTTACCTTAGGTTTTCTGTCTTTCTGATTACACTGTTCCAGTTCTCTCATCACTTCCTTCCTGCATGTTATCATAGGTTCACTGTTCGGTTTTCTCATATATTCCTTCCAGTAATCTTATCTTCTATCCATATTCAATTTTGTAATGTCCACTATCCATCTCAATCTATATTCTTTCAACATTGCCACCATACACGGTTCGTTTGTTCTTCATACGTATATCCAACAGCATTTTGCCACCATAGGCATCTTGCTCTTCAATGTTCATATTCAGTAGCTTCCAAGTTACATGCATCATTTATGACTATTACCACCGATCTTATAATAATTTTGTAAATCATCGGTTTCCGTTTTCTTATAAATTAGTGCATATGCACCACGATTTCAGATCAATCAGGTTCTTCTTCGTTCACGTATGTTTTTTTGCAGAGTCATGTGCCTAACTATGTGAGCTGCTTTACTTCCGTTTAGTTGTCATTATTTATAGCTTTGCAGTGCTAACAAACTCTACCTCAGTCCATTTCAAGACATTTGTTTTACTCTCTTAATTTGTAGTACCGTTGTTTGTTCCGCTTCCTCTAGTTTAACTAAGGTTTCTATTAGTTTATTCTCGCTTTTCGTTCCAATTGCAACATAATCCGCCCATGTGAAGGACTGGTCGCTTTTTTCTGATCAATCCTGTCCTGTTTAGTTCAGCGTCTGTCATTGCAGATTTTAGTGTTCAGTTAAAGAATACCGACGGCAGAGTATCCTCTTATCTCAGTCTCCTTCACTTACCATGAATTTCTCCCATACCGTCATATTTATATTTATTCAATTAACTGTCGATTTTAAGCTTAGTTTCATTAAATTTAACGTCCCCCTTCATTCCCAGTTCTTGTAGGGTCTTTTAAAGTTCCCTTCACTTTTTCAGGAGCCTGTTAAAATCAATCAAGAACTTAAAGAAAGTCCTTGAATGATTTTAACAAGCTTTCCGCGTGGTAAATGTCTGATCTATTGCGTTTGTGTCCCCTTTCTTCTTAATTTGTCAGGTGCTATTTGGATCATCGTAGAACATTATCGTCATTATGATTTTTCATTTTTTTATACCTGGTTGGTCCTACTTTGATCTTCATTGTTCGTCTCTTCCTTGTTCCTTGTTCTCTCCCATTCTTCCCCTGTACTCCCATTAGTACACACTTACTATTGTTCCCATTATAGATTCATATCGTATTTTCTCGGATTAGTTTTTTTTTATTTAATTCTCTCCTTTTCTGTTTCGTTTCCCCTGATAGCCTTTGGGAGAACTATAAGCTATAGCGACTTACCATAAAAACCAGAAAACTCACACAATCACAAAAGGCAAAAAAAACTACGAACAAAATTGTGATCATTTCTATCATTTGACATTTCTGAGAATTTTGTAAATTTTTACATAATTGATGTCTATTGAGTTGTTTTTTATTACATTTGGACAGGATGGTAAGACCTGATTGGAGGCGAGAATTTGGAAAATTATTGATTTTAAGGAGATCAAAGAACGAAGAACTAAACCAAACGAACGAAGGAACCCAATTCAACCCAACCCAACATAACTCGGCCCAACCTAACTAAGGTCAAACGAGCAGAAGGCAACATTTGCAAATTTGCAAGCAAGGGGAAAGTTTAAACAACAGATCTAACGTACAAGGATGGAAGTGCCAATGTGGATCAAAATAGGAAAGTTTTGATGACTGAATTTTTTTATAATTGTGTTCATAACTATTTCGGCAGTTATTGGGGAAAGGGAGGATCCCATAGGGGTACCAAAAATTCTAGAGAAATATTGATTGTTGAATGAGAAATACGTTGTGTTAAAAATAAATTTTAAAGTAGTTAAGAAGATTAGCTGAGGCAACCAGCTGTGTGGTTCAATCATATCCCAGCTGTCAGTGATAATATTACAAACGAAATCCATGGGGATGTTAGTGAAATCTTTGATACGAAAGGAATTATATTCTTGAAAAGATGAATTTGGATAAATATTTGGTGGGTCCTAGTACTGAAGAAACAATGGGTCTGAGGTGGATTCCAGGCTTATGAATTTTGGGGAGGCCATACATATTAAATCGTCTTTTCAATGGATGTTATAGGATCCTTTGTGATAGGTTTGTAAGTGAGCGGGTCCTGGAGCAACTCACTGCTCTTCCTAACATAGTCCTCTTCATTTATGGCGACGGCGACTTGCCTTTGTCGGCTCTAACTATTAATATGTTGGGATTGTTATTGAGGAATCTGTTGCAAAGCCTTTGAGTTGTTTCAAGATCCCCTGACTTATCAGATTCCTTATATATAAAGTCAGCGATAAGATAATTTCAGACCTAAACAAATCTCTTTTGTTAAGTTCAACCTCGCTGAGGAGATCTTCAACCTTTGCTAATAGTTTATACATCGAAATGTCTTTACGTTGAACTGGTAAAGCAAATTTAGGGCCTAAACTGAGGAAATCCTTGATCGCGAGGGGTATTTCTGTACTGGCGCAAAATGAATCAAAATAAATGGAAAAGGAAAGTCTGTGAGCAGAAATCCAGAGATATCATGAAGAAGAGTAAGGAGGAATAGCCAAGAACAATGAGACAATTAAATTGCGCAATGAAAGTGCAAATAATGAAAAATATTTTTGGACTAATAAAAAATTCAAATAGACGAACAAGAGTTCACAGAGGACGAGAAGAGAAGGATGATGGCGAAGACTGAAATTGTGGAAGATGTGACTAAGGACGAAGGCAAATGCTTGAGGGCAACGAAAAAAGTAGAATGATGATCAGAATGATAATTAGATTTGGAGAAGAACAAGTACAAAAAATTTCATCAAAAATGATCAAAGCACGAGAATGTTGGTACATTTTCGAGTTTTTATTTTATTTAAAGAAGCGACGTCATTTGCTTTAAAATGTTGAAGGTTTTGTGTTAATTTATTGCATTGTTGTCCCAATACCAGTGTGATATTCATCGTTTTCATCAATTTCGAATTCTCTGCATTTTGTAGACATTTTTCATTCACATATTATTTTTTTTCAATAAAATTTTTAAATTTTAGACCTTTTTGAGATGTTGACTAAACATTCAGTAATTTTGACAATCTCAGCGTTTTCAATGAAACAAATTTGATTTTTGAGTTTATACAAAAATGTACCAAATCCTATTTAAATCGCATGCATTCTAAGTATTGTTTGAAATACAGTTTATAGTGTCCTTCTTCATTGTCACATCGTTTCCCGTTGTAGTAATCTATTAAACGCAATATTATTGGGTAAGATTTTATCTTATAAATATTCATTAAAATATCCACAAACGCCAGGCATTTAAGTTATGTCGTTAAATATTAAAAAATTTCAACGCACGAACATGTGGGCACGTTGTCTATCATTGAAACGTGGGCTCACCTGCTAAACAACATTCTAATTTCTTTACATGCAAACGAAATATCTAATAATGTATTCACTTGTTTGCATTTTTCGCATAATTAATTTCCATGAGACTTAACCAAGTATCGTTAACAAAGGCAATTATGTAACGTGGTGACGAACAAATTTATTACTTAGTTGAGAATTACTTTCTCTTGTAGAAATTTCAATAATTCTCGGCCAAGTATATAGTAAAAGAAAATAATGTAAAATTGTCTGTACGTTAAAAGAACTTTCAAAACGTAAAAACTGAGTAAAATATGTGGATATCGTATGACTACGTATATGCAAATTAATGTTCGGTTACATTAATAATTACATATGTCGGTGTCACGGCTGTTTTAAAATTTATTGTAATTATACACATACGCAGACATTAGCCGACGATAATTAATGTAAAGTACACGATATTTTACAATCAAACAGACTATTGTAACTCATTATTTACAGAGCAGCTGGATTTATTACCTATCGCATTAAAAGATTTGAGAGTCCAAGACGAATTCCAAACACCCACGCTAATGATTATAATTATTATAAGAGACGTAAAAAAACTAAAAATTGAATCGGTAACAGGCGAGATTATGGACCGCTGACCGTTAGGTTTTGGTATACAATAATGGCTTTCATTATCTGTAAACTAACGTTAAGTTATCGAGCACCCTAAGTGATCCATCTTTTAGTTGTCAGTTCCACAGGGCAGGAACTAGGTACAGCTTTATGGGTTGGCACATTCAATAATGTTGAGGTATGGAAAACATGTATATGTCTTTTTTTAATAATATTCATCATATATAATAAATTAAAAACGTGCAATAATAAATTAAATAATTAAAATTAATAATACAAAAGTTTCCGCCCTAATTCCCGCCCTGTGAGTATATTTTAAATCGAGATCAAAAATGCTGGTGTTAAAAGGTCGTAATTTAATATCATTCTCCAGCCTTTTAGAACGGACCATTAACTAAAATGTATCATAAATGATAAAGTGATGTGTTAGCTAGACGTATATTCATTTCACCAGCACGATTGTATAAAGTGTAAAATGTTGTACATTTAAAGTGTTGTGCATCTGCTGGTACGTTCTTGATAACAAGTGCACGCATCATCTTATATTACAATATGTTGTAAAGGCCGTGTTGCCAAATAAAACAAAACGCTCGCTTTCAACTAAAAACACACAATTACCTAACATGTAATAAATTAGTTGCTGAAAGCACCCTTTCATGTGGGCACAATATTCAGAATTTCTTTCATCGAGGGTGTATTTTTATTCTTCAATTACACCGTATGTTACCATTTAAATAATTCATGGGGCTCATCAATTTTAGTTCTAAAAGTGCCCACGTTCTTGCATGCATCCACTAAATTTATACGTCGTGTTGAATTTATTTCAATTTCGTTGTGCTGCTAATGAAGGTGATAGTTTGACAAATATTTGTAAAAATATATTACGAGTTCAGTTGACATATATTTCAATTCGTCGCGCAAACTTGAAACAGAAGCAGATTCGCTACACGCGCGCAAATATTTAAACTCCTTGCGTTAAACTTATCGCGTATTTTGCACATTTAACGGAACTGTTTGGGTTAAATTAAAATGTCTAAAATCCGTATAAAGCCGGAATGCTTCACTTAATATAAATTAATTATAATTACACTGGGACTTGTATAATTTGTATTCGAAATGCATTTCCAAGTTTCAAACTAATTAAAATGTGATACTTTAGAATAAGATAAATGCTATTTCCTAATTGACGTTTTGTCACGGTTTCATAAGTGAATTAATTAATAATTATTCGCGAAGTGTTGAACGTAAAATTCGGGATAACTAACTTCGTTTGGCGATGCTAACCTATTTTCGCCGGGGAAATATTCGGCGGGTATCTTGTATAGAAAGTTTGCCCTCCGTGTGTATGTGTGCAGATAAGTTTCGGTTGTCAAACAGTTTATAAATTGTTTATAAAGTTAACGATATTACGTCATGTTCGGGTGTCTAAGAGCCATGGACTTTGACTTATGATCGATCCTAAATGTATTTGCAGATGTTGGATTATGCGTCAAACGTCTGACCAACCCCTACGTTCAAAGTTATGCAAACAACATGATACGTGTATTACCAATAAAGATTGTAAACCGAATCATGAAACTTTATTATTTGAAACAATTTATGATTATATTTATTAAGCGATTACAATAATCGACTGAATTAAAATCATTTTTTTTTATTTTGTAATAAAATATTATGTCGAGCAGTCACCCACTTCAATTAATGTTCGATCAGTTATTTTTACTTACATACAATTACGTACCACACTAATAGGACAGATTGTTTATTACACCATCGATCATGTGAAGCCTTAATTAATCGCGATAAGTTTATTTTGCGCGTCGTTTGGGATAATTAAATACCTGACCCGCCGTTGATTTCACGTCCAGTAGATCCCAGACCTGTTCTTTATATCACGGTCTGTCATCATAACCGAGTTTTTGCGGCCGTCATTTTCATAACAATCCATTTATTCGACCATATGTTGTTACCTGGACGAACCCTTGCGGTTCCCCTTTTTTGTTTCACGTTGCTCAAGAAAACAGTGATTGTGGCAACATATGTTGACCGCGGCGAAATCACATTCACGGACATAATTAAACACATGCGGTCTAGACGCGTTATTTCCCCGAAAGAAAAATGCTCCTGAGGCAATAAAAAAGTCTCCGCTTGAGGCGTCCTCTTGTCAACAAGTACGCATTGCTCATCGTATACGGTTAAAAATAACGGTTTGTAAATAGATCAAAGCTTATGGAAAACTACGTAAAATTCTTATGTGCAACCGTTGGACTTGTTGTACGGCGCCTTAAACCAAAAACAAAGGCTGTTGTAATTATATATTTGTATTAATGTTAGTGGTATATTTATTACGTTTGTGCTATTTTTGTTTTTATTTCCTCTGTGTTTTAACAACCACATAGATCATTAGTTTGTAAACTTGAACCATTTCATATACGAATGCTTTGTACAGTCACGAGTTGTTGATACAATTCATTCGATCAATTTATTATACCAACAACATCACGACAGATCCTCAAACCAAACTCTGGTATAAAGTTGATATTGAGCTTTAGATGGAATAATACTTTTCTGAAACGATTAATGTCATAAAAGCTTCAATTTCACGAATTCTAATGAAACGAAATTGATTTTAATCAATCATTTTAATTGCTTGCTAAAAATATAAAAATAGAAGACTATCCGAAGCCTGGTAAATTGGATGCCACCCCAATTTAATTGCAAATGTATTTTAAGTATACAAGTAAATTTCATTAGTTTAGGTGTACATGAAATATGTTCTTGGGTGAAATAAATGTTTATTATAGACCTATGCATTTGTGTTTCTATCTTGTCAGCTGTCGTCAGTATGCTAAAGAATAAAGTCAATATAGCATTTGGACTTATTTATATGACTCTGATCTGGTTCTATATAAATTTCCACGATCTGTATGATGAACTCATAGTGAAATTTTATTAGAATAGTTTAAAAAACATCTTACCAATGCGTCGTGCATTTCGTTATGAAAACATGTTTGATTTTATTTATTTATTTAGGTAAATACTAGAAAGTAATATTAAAAGCTATAATGTGATTCCATAGCTTCAATGTCATAAGTCATAAATGGTAAAAGTACGAAATTGTTGTAAATCAAACAAGACTAAAATTTATTTTACAAAAATTTGTCAGGTTGGAATGGTGGAGGTGCATATATACAATAAATCTTTGATATGATGATGAAAACCTTGATTGATACCAAATACAATAGCCAATACTACACATTAGTTTAAAAAACAGTTATGAAAAAATTAAGTTACATAAATATTATAGGGTTAGAATCCTTTACGAAAAATATTTTAAAACTTTGTAAATAGTTTAGATGCACACATTTAAATAAAAGAATATTAAATTAAATGACTTTAATAAAATTAATTTGTCACATGAATTGAAAAATATGCAAGTTGTTAAAATTTTAATATTCGACTTTTGCGATTCTGATATAAAATTAGTGCAATATGTAAAACCGAAGTTTGTTTCAATTAATTTGTATTTGTATGTATAAGTTTTATTCGGAGTATTTTGTAAAAATTGGAATTGCGAATTGATAATTATGTTGTTTGGTAGACATGTCCATATATATTTCTGCCAATCAGAGACGAGAATTCGTAGACATGTCATTTATGATATCGACAAAAACTGTGTCGATATTTTATAGAATTCTTGAAGTTATGGGGGGGGGGGAATAAATTTATTTTGCAATGAAACAAAATATGCAGGATTATCTGTCATTTTATTTTTCTTTATAACCCCCCTTACATGAACGCATATGCGCCATTTCTCCTTCAGTGAACTTATAGCCTAGTAACAAGAGTTTCCTCTTATGTCTAAAAACCAGTCGTCTGCTTTCAGGCTCCCATCAGAGTCGAAACTGCGTTCAATCTAAAGAATTAAAAGTCTGACGGAGAATTAAAAGTCTTATCTATAGAGAGAGCCATTGACCTATTTTTGATCATGCAGCACCTCTCGGTTTGGGGTCTTTTACATAGATTTTTCAACATTGACATAGACGTCAACATTTATTGCTGTTTCTTTTGCCATATATTCAATGAGAAGAATGCGCCTTATGACCGAAAAAAACTGTTGCCACCAATTTTCTAGCAGAAGATCGCGTCCGCGTCTTTTTGTGGGGTGGACACCCTTTACGGACGCACCGTTCGAATTCTTTTTTTGTTTCAGGATCACGTCTAGTGACCCATTATTATACACAATTATCATCGTGATTTGATAATTATGTTGTTTGGTGAACATGTGCACCGGGTATCGGTACAATTCTCTCAACCCTTCGTCCTTCCTTCTCAACTTGAGGAAAGAAAGTAGACATTTTCTTTCCTCCGTATATTTTCTTCTCCCTACTCTTTGATTTAATTACAATAGTTCGCCTCCATATGTAACGACCGGTTGAGCAACAAATTTATACACTTTTATCTGTGGTGTTGTGGTTCTTGAATGTTTTTATTAGAAACTATTGAAAATTCCTAATCAGTTGTTGCCTTTGGCGATTCTTGCCACAATTTATATTTTTTCTGGGCTGTTATTTGTCACTGCCACCCCGAGATAATTGACTTTCTTTGTTTCAAAGTTTCTTTCTTGTCATCTAATTTATTCTCCTTCTACCAGGTATTAGGTATAAGCACATTTTCAGTTTGCTTTAATCCATCGTGTTGCATTTTCTAAATTACTACTAGTTCAGATAAATGATGATAAATGATGTCTTCGGCATCACAGTGTTAAGTATGTAAAATTTGATTTGGGGTTTCGACAGTTTATTTTTATCAATTTGATTTTTTTGAGAGGATTGGATATGGTGGTTGGGTTGGGTTGGGCTGAGTTGGGTTGGATTTTGTGTCATTTTATTTTTTATTTTTTAATATACCTGATCTAAAGAAAACTGTTGCCACCAATTTTACAGCAGTCACTGACGGAATCCTCTGCATCCGTAACTGTTTGGGGGATAGAGCCCCACTGCTCGAATCCGATGTTTGTTTCAGGATCTCGTCTCGTCAGCCATTACAGTTTGTACAATTGTTGCAAGTGACTTCGAAATTTCAAACTTGCACAATTTTTGGTCGGGAATTTGGTCAGGAACCCACCTGTCTAACACTTTACTCATGTTCAAATTGTCCTTGATGATTATTACGATGGCTTCAGATATATTCAATGCCTTACTGATAGTTGAGACCTTCACACGACGATCTTCGTCGACCATGTATTCAACTTTTTGAGTCATTTCGTCATTTGCTGTCGTTTTGGATCTTCGGTAATTGTCTTCGATGAAATCACGTCCTTACCGAAGCTGTTTCGACCAGTATTTGCTCGTATAATATGAGAGTGTATGACCTCCATAGACAGCAACCATAATCTCCCAGATTAGTTTTGGCTTATAGTGTTCTTTCGACAACAAAAATATGACAGTCAATACCTTAGTTTTAAGCTACTCATTTTTCCTCACAATTCATTTTATGAAGACAAAATAGAATTGCAAATGTCAAAATCGAAGATCAACGCACACTGGCGCAAATAAAAGTAGTGATAATAATTATTTTAATTTGATTGGACCCTTGTTGAAATAATCCACTAAAACTTTTATAAAAATTTTAACTGAATCATTCCTGGTTGTACTAAAACAATCTAAAACTGGATATGACCAGTTTTGTTGGAGTGTAAAACTATTATATTGATTTTATTATTGCATAAAATGCACGTAACTTAATAAGAGTATTGAGTATTTAATCTATACACAGGAGACCCACATGTGGTGTCTGGATCTTTATGGTTGTGAGCCACTCCCAATCTACGCAATCAATCTTGATAATAAAAATAATCTATTTTGCAAGCTGGGTACCGCTTGCAGGTGTTCCTTGTTCACACAAATCGTACCAGCAATCCAACGTAAATAATTTTAAATATGTCGAACTGGGCGTGACTGATAACAGCAAAGTAGAACGTGTGTTGGTCACCTTGCACGTGCAATCGGTCTCCTTATTCAAACATCGTTGTATTTATTACAAATAAGTATTTTTATTTATTTATTGCATTTTTACATTGTTTCCTAAATATGCTGTACCAAATTGAACGTCAAGACAACCTGAGGCCTCTAAAACCATTTGTCCAGTCTTCGGTGAGGAAAATTATGGGACGAAAATTGGTTGCTCGTTTCAGCAAATAACATCAAATCTCGATAAACACAGTTGAACTCGTTTAATCTTGTATCAAACAAGAAAATACGGGTGAATATTATAGATTAGTTGTGTTCCAATAAGGATTTGTGTAGTATGTGTGGTTCTTTAAATAATTCACAATAAACATATCTTCCAACGAATACCATCGACCCCTATCTTGAATTTCAATGAAAAATTTTAAAAAGAAATTATGGTTAAAGTAAACCGTGACTTTCTTAGGAAGACGTATGAACAATTTCATACGCCATACTTAAATTAAGTTATTGCTTTTGTGTACTTTTCACATTAATATAAAAGCGGGAGCCTCCAAGCGGGAAATAATATGATGGGACCACCCAACGACCTTTTTCGTTGCACATGTATGCATAAAGTTGCTATGAGTTCATCTCGATATAGTTTATAATTTTAAATTTATACTACGTAATTTTCGTAAATATCCTTTTTAGCAATTATTCAAAAGAAACAACCTAAACGTCGACTGAACCAAACGTCTCACGAAGTTAAAGATCCGTAGAAAACCTGTTAATATAATTACATTAGGAAATGAAATTTCCTCGTTTTTCTTTTAAATAGTCGACGCCGCGGCCTCCCTCATATTTCACCGACAGCGCTCAACATTTATGTACGAGAAATGTAAAACGTTTAATGCCTAAAAACTGTTCAAAATTAATTGGCACTTTCGAACTAATTGAATACATCGAAGTGTCCGTTCGATGTTTCTCAGTGTAATAAATATTTTTTTAATGACGTGATTCTTTGATTTTCTCCACGTAATTTAGCCGACCGCATCTCATTACCGGCACTGTTGTATTCGTACCTGGTGCAGACGCGCGGGTTTTTACGGCCTCTAGGTAGTGCTTGACCTGGCGCAGACCTCACCCCCGCCAGTGCGGCTCGACTCCCCCGTTGCATCTTTTCTCGCGGCCAATTTTCCACTTATACTTGTATTTCATACGAAATTTACATTTCCCATGATATTTTCTCACCGTAAATTTTACCTCCTTGGTATAAATGTATCATTATCTTCCGCGCTAAAATATTGTTGGGGTTGGTTCCATATTGTTTTGCAAACACGGTTTACAATTTTATATCTTTGTGTAAAATAATTGTGGAAATGATTTTAGAACAATTATGAAAAATGTGCAAATAAATTTATGAAACTAAAGCTTGAGCTAATTTTATTGAAATATTCTGACTATTGTTGGAATCGCGTTATAAATAATTAGTGAACCCCAATCGTACAAATTAACATAAACTCTGCACTGATTATCCACCTCCAGTTAATTTATAATTTTGGTTGCGCAGCGTAAAGTTGATTGTCCTATGTATTTTCATTATTAACTCGAAAAATCTAGAAGCGTAAATTGCAGGACCATCAGCACAGACTACCACAAATTGAGCTCTAATTATATTACCCGAGTGCATTTGGATTTAGAACGCGCGATGAACAGCGGAAAGTGGAATTAGCCCATCTTTTTTCGTTACCAACTCAAAAAATGCACAATTTGCAGAACTACTAGGAAGAATTAACACAAATTATCGTAATTGCGACAATTTCGTTTTAATGGACTTACGAGACAATTTATTGTTGTAATTTTTTATAATTGTACTTCAATATATAGTAAAGTAAACCACGGGATGTTATTAGTTAGCTGATATTTATTAATTTGCAATTTTTTTAATAATCCTTAGATAGGATTGAAACGAGTACATTGACAATAGAACTCACATTCTCAGGGTTTATATAAAATTAAAATAATGTACAGAATTATCGCTTTCATGAGTGCTCCCCATTATTCGTTACTTTTTCAAATTAAACGTACTAAAATAATTGTACATAACGGAAGTCATCTGATTATTGCTGACAATATTTTGTCATTGAGGACTGAGTAGGTGTTGGAACGAAAATATTTTCCAACACTCTGAACTGATATCCAATCAATCAGACCACGATTAGTATTCAGCAAGACACTCCAACTAAAAGAGGAAATAAAGATAGTTGCAAAATGTCAACATTTTGATACGCAATTTAGTTTCTTTTTTAACAAATGATAAAAAAATTATGTTTGCCATTCATGATGATACGACTAATAAAATCATAGTAACAATTATTTCTCAAACCAACAATATTGAGTACAAAATGGAACGAATTTTTGCACATGTTAGGTTTTATTCACAAAATTGAATATTCGCGATATGAAAATGTGACAATGACACGAAACCTGTAAACTTCAATCACCACGAATGTCTCACGTAAATGAAACGTGGCTATTTATTTATCGATTCCGCAGAAATACAAGCGCTCGATTGGTCAATTTATTTTCGGTCGGATCGTCGTTACAAAACCGTGCACGTGAGTACAAATTCGTGTCGTCATCGCAGAATTGCATTGCATTTTTAACGTGGGCTCGAAACCGATAAACTCAGTGAAAGGCGGCCAGTTCGTAGTCGTGGGCGTGTTTACATCTCTAGCATTTCCTTTAATAACAGCTGTTATCTCCGTAGTACACATTCTACGTAGAAACGTTTAAAATCGTACGCGAGCCGACGTAAATTATTCGAAAACAGCTCCACGAACGAGCGTCCGTAGGTTGGCAGACATACACGTACGCACACACCCAGGTGATTTCAAAATAAACGTGCACGAAGAAAACCGCCGGGTTTAGCAACCGACGTAGGTGATCGTTTTAAAATTTCATGGCCCACATTCATATTTTATGTAATGGCGGGTACAATTTCGCAAAAAACGCGTTTACCTCCCGGGCCGCCGGCGAATGAATATGAAACAAGTTTAATCAAAACTGTCATTAGGGTAATTACGGTCTGATAAAGTAATCATTGTAACGAGTTTTTAATTTTTCATCGTAATCAATTTACAAATTACCGCGGTTTACTATTCATGATATTCAGATCATATTCATTGTTCCACTTTACATCTTAAACGGATAGGACCTTGTTCATATAACAATCAATGGAAATTTATACATTCATGTATCTAAATTTGGTTGTGGTTTTATATTAACAACACCTGAGGTTGCGGTTACGTTGTTTCATATTTCACACGGTAACGTTTGGTGATGCAATGGTGGATTTGAATTGCTTTAGTAAAAGGAAATTTTTTCAAGGTTTTATTAATGCACATACTTTTTAAACGCGTACGAATCATTCGTGTTGTTGAGGAAGTCAGAAATGAAGATGGTTATCGTTTACACATATCTGCAACTGATTAATAATATGACGGTTTCTCAAAAAATAATGGCAGGCAAAATTTATCTACAAAAATTTTTGGCAAAAAAAAGTACCCGATTTGAAAGATGGTATCATTGACAATAGAATAAAATTTTTGACGACTTCTATGTACTTAAGAACCATAGGTACATTTCTCATAGCACATTTCCGCCTCGTCTTTTAACAGATCTTCTTGAAGTTGCATCCAGTGCTTGACCGATAATTAATTTGGCTGCAAAAATGAGTTCAGTGCTCATCGCAAACATAACACTAAACTTCTAGAACTAAAAAGCTGGAAGGGGAGGAAAAATAAATAAAAATAATTTTCATCAACTGAAGAAGCAATTTTCCTTCTGTCTGTAGTTAGTGTTTATTCACCAATATGCTTAGAAGCAAAGTTACACAATTGAAACATAGAGGTCACATTCTAATCAGAGAAAGCATCATCAGTGAACATGTGCAACGAGTCATGAAACCAATGCTATACATATCGAAAATACTCTAAAGTTGCGAGATGCGATGGTTATCTGATGAGGTGAAATTTATTTTCAAGTGGTATAAAAAATTAAAAAAAAAGAACATAATATTACCTAATCCAGAGGCAAATGAAGAATTAAAATTGGCAGTTGAAAACCTATTATGGAACCAAACATGGAGAATATTATTGAAATAATTAATAAGAGCTGTAATAGGAAAACAGCAGGAAAATATGGGGGAAGTAAAAAGTTCATAGGTAAAGAATCACTTGAGTAGTATATAAGATAATTAAAAAAAAAACTGGGATAGGAAAAAATGCCGAGAGTATGGAACCATTTGTAAATTATAACGAACCAAAAAGAAGAATAGTCGTAAGAATTTAAGTAAGAAACCATTTAAGTAACTAAGGTCCTTATTAGCAGTTTTTTTTTTAAATGCCACCCTATTTTCATTGAAGTAAACCATTATGTTCACTTGTTGTTTATGATTAGTTTACCTTCAGTTAAGATACATTTGTTTTAATGTTGGACTCTTATTTACTCTACGTCTTCATTCGAATGAATATGCAGATGTATCACATGTATCACATCCTTCCATCATATCTTCCTTAGTCATCATCTTGGACATGTTAGGTCCATTTCTATGCCCTGCAAAGTTTTTGGGATTCGCTCATGTTCCATTCTTTCTGTGTCACAGCCATTTCAATTTTGCAGTTCGTAACGTACTACTGACTGTTTTCTTCCTCCGAAGATCCTTCGTTGGTATTTTTACCGTTGTATGAAGCCTGAGTTCTGTTATTCGTGACACTCCTTGGATCTTAGTGTCTTATTCACTCATATTTCACCCACGCCTTTATCTCATTTAATAAGAATTTAAATATTTACTGTCATCAACACTTAGGTTAGAGCATAGTAAATGTATTAATTTTAAATATTGCTTCAGATCCTTTGATCTTAATTTTCGCTGAGGTATTTCTGGATTTAAAGAAATACATATAGGAGAAAATCAGATAAGATAATCAAGTGTATTTGAACAATGAACTGAAATGCAATGCAATTAAGTAGAAATTCCTTTCCGCTAATTCTTCAGTTCGTTACGATCTATCTTAGCAGAAATTCACACTTGCACTTATCCTCATTTACCTCAGTTGCTATCTCCGTCTGAAATATTTACAAACTTTTTCTGTTATCGAATGCTTCCTCCATGTTGAACAAACCAGCATCATTCCTCATTGTCAGATCTGATCCCTACAGTTATGGTTGGTCATTTCATCATCATTCTCCTGTTATTTTGCCATTTGCACATACTTTGCAAACCCAAACACAATCCAACCCAAATGGAAGCCATCCAATTAATCGCAAGCCCAGCTGGACAAACACCAAGTAAATTGAAAATAGCTAATCAAAAATAAATTAAAACAAAAAAAATTGAATTGGTTTAGATTTGGATGCCATATATATTTTTCAAGTAATTAAACCGTAAAATAATTAAATCAAACCCAACTAAATTGGAAACATATTGGAATTCGCTAATTCAACATACATTACACTACAACAATACAACGAAATCCTTGCAAGAGAATTGGTTGGGGTTTGGTTGGATTAGGTAAAGCTATTTTTCAACCAGCCCAACTCAACTGCAAGCCATCGAATTATTCACAATATACAACAATATAACAAATCCGTTGCAATTCAATTGGGTTGGGTTGGGTTTGGTAAAGATTTGAAAAAATATAAGAGCAAATAATTTAAGGATCATTATACTGTGTAGATAAGGGTACTTTAAGTTTAAATTATAACCAGTTATAAGTAATTGTAATAGGAATATGCGAATGATTCGCACAATTATGCATTATTGTAAAATTTCGCAAAATATAATGTTTTACCAGTGATAAGTAATAAAGGTCAACTGGAATAAATTAGATTTTTTTTGTATTCGGTGTAAACTCGTAATGTGTTTCTATTTGAGAAAAAAATTAAAAAATGTTAAAATCATAAGAATGCTACGTCGGGCAATCAAGTCCAGTTTGCAATAAATGTATTGCATATACAGCCTTTCCCTTCATATTATACAATGCACGTATAAACCAAGTCATCGATTTTACATGTTTTAAATGTTCACATTTAATATTTGTCTATTCAAGAAGTAATACTTGTTCAACCTTAGATATCCATAATGGGACGAGTAACAACCCCATTAATTATTTCCAGTTTTGTATTTAATTATAAAATTTATTTTGTGTACGAAGTGAAATCAACAATACATGTGCATGTATGTAACTAATACTGATTTTAGTAAACTTTGTATACTCATTCCTTTTATAATATCAAGAACGATCGTGTAAAGTAATGAATTAAAAACGAAATATAATTCATAAAAGTTATAAAATATTCTTAGTTTGGACAGAATCAAAATATTTTTAATGTATAACAAATAATAATATAAAACAATTCCTTGCGACATATCGATAAAGTATATGATTTCTTTAAGTTTTTCTATGTATACTTTGTGTTCTTGTTCAACTAACATATGGTACCGGGATTGATAGATTCGAAAATTATCTGTTTCGACTTTTACCGCCGTTCCTATCAATCACGGCGATCGCTAAAGTTGTTCGAAAATAGGAAACTAAATTGGCCGATAGATTGCGAATCTTTTTTCCTCCCGGTTATTTGACGATGACGGTTGTTATGTCTTCTGAAACACGCGTAAAAACTTCGATACGGTGAGCAAAACTGGGATAAAAAGAAAGCAGTAAAAACTAAAAGATTCGTTGCGAGGAAGCCGAAAGTGTGTCTGGAAACGCGGCCCCCGGCGATAGCTGAGAGAATAAGGCGGAAGATAGCGATGATAGATGGAGACGCGACGTGCAGATGTGCGAGCATCAAGCGGCGCGACTTACACATCTGCATAAATATACCGCATTTTATGCACGTTTTAGCGGGTTTTACGTAGTTTTTTCTGTTCGTGGAAACCGTAACAATGCTGCAGCAAATTCACGGGGCGCCATGCATGAATCTCCATTAGATATTGACCTGCATTACGGTTGTGTTATGTCCTCAAACGGCTTTGTTGACGCCATAATTCATTTAGAGCAGTTGCACTGATATTGAGTGAACATATTGTTCGTTGCATTATTACGTGTACAAATGTAGGTATTTGACTTCGTGTTGTAATAAATGATACCTAACAAAGAGCACAAACAACTGATCTGCAGAGTATATAGATTGTTACTGTAATCTAATAATAGCTATGCAACGCAAGCAATTAATTAACAGCACTTAGCAATTTGTATATGTCGATGTAAGTGTAGACATTCGGTGTCGAAATGTGTAATAAAGTGTCTTCGATAAATCATGTAATGATATTTCAATGCTAATCAAAGAAAATTAAATTAAATTAAAACAAAACATATTGAAAATTAAAGCAAAGATTTCTAGGAAACAGAAGGAAAAAATATATAAAAAAGTTAATATATTACCATAACTAACTAATAAATTTATTCCTATAAAATATTCACGATACTAATTCCATGAGTGGAATTCTACGCCACTCACCCCTCCCCATTTTGTACGTCATTATTTAATTAAATAAAAAGAAAATAATTCATAATTAAACATTTGTATCACATTTCGCTTCAAGTTCTTTATTATTCAATTAAATACCAATGAACTATACAGCAGTCTCAGCCATCGGGATCCGCTCGTTCCTTCTAAGTTAGATATGCGCGATTGCATCACAGCCAATTAAAACTTTTAGTTTCAATTATGTAAGAGCGAGTCTCGCATCGCTGGGGTATAGCAAATTTATTATAATTCGCCGGCTAAAGAATCACGATACCGCAGGTTAAGAACCACTTTACTGAATTGCTTTTGTAACACATTTTGAGACTTTATTATCCTTTAATCTTCGAGCATTAGTGTTATCGTGCGCATTCGAATTGTTTCGGCATTCGAATGAAGTCGTTTCCAGAAAAATGCAAACCACTTGATTTAAGAGTTTATCTATTTACGTACGCGACAGGACAAGGAATAATGTGTTGTTTGTTGTGTCTTGCTGGTTTTAAAGACGACTTCGGCGGTGCCACCGTTGGAACACTACCGGTTGTTTGATCTTAACTCTGGTTGAATACGAAGCTGACATATTTAATTAACATTTATATTATTCCCTGCAATACTAATTTGTAATGGGTACGTAATGGAATTATAAATAGTGCTGCGGTCGATGGTGATTATGTCAAAATATTGACCAATATTTGTCAGGACTGGTGAAGGGTTATCGAATAATATTATTTTCAGATAAATGAAGAAGTAGAACTTCTGAACTATTTAAATCTATGGAAACTATATCTCCATTTCACTGTCTGATAATTTGATTTTATGGAACAAATTGTCATTGTACTTCAAACTTGGAACTATCCACTGTACGCTATCCGAAAAACTCCCCCCCGACGTAATTTGAAATATTTTATGATTCCAACGACAAATTTTAATTTTTACTGTCGGTCTTTGCAAAGCAACCTTTTTTTATCGACCGATGAACACGATAAGCGTGTTAGATGGTCTATAAAAATTACATCCATTAAAACAACTCCACGAAGAACACAATAAATAAAACAAGAGCATACTGATTTGTGACCCTTTTGTGCGAATTCAATTTGTTACTCCGTCGTCATAATTACCAGTTTGAAATCCGCGTTTGTTCCTTTTTTAGAAATTGCAGATGTAAGATTAAAACTTAATTAAATTTGCAATAACTCGTTCGCGCTGATGAAACATGTAACAAATTTAATCTGACGTTTCACGCACTTGTACATACAAATAAATAATTAATTCGCATGCGAGGCAGCCATAGCCAGTGTGCATATTATTAATTAAGTTTAGAAAAATATTTCGTAATTTCCAGTACAGTCAGTTCAAATTTGAATTCCCCCCGTAAATTGTCGGATGATTTAAAAATATTTCCTCATAATGGGGTCGAGTTCTTTCATAAAATTAATGCTTTTTCGGCGTAAAATCCCTGTAAGGGTTATTCCGAAATTGAATTATACTCGAGTTCGCAGTATTTAGCGAGAATAAAAGATTAAATTTATTCGTCCAAGGTGACCTGGCGACGTTGCTCGCGTTCCTCTTTAAATTATTGTCGGAGGAAATTTAGGGCGTCGGTTTTGAAAACAAGGTGCCCCATAATTTAAACGGCGCGGTGATTTAACGCAGCCACATCGTTGCCTATTTATTCTATATTGTTCCGTACGCCATGTAGCGGTCGCGCCCGGCCAGTACGCTGACCAGTCGTCGAGATAATTTGAACCAATTTGTCGTTCACGGACTGGGCCCCTCGTAATGCCGTCACAGAACTAATAACAGAATAGTTTCCCCCGCCTCCCTCTAATATACATGTGTACTTTAATGAAATTCCCCGTACTCCGTAAACACAATTGTAACAGCCGGCCGTAACAGCTCGTAATATAGAGGCCAAGAAATTTCCTTCGTTTACGATATTGCTTTAATATACCCTCATTTAAATTTAATTGGAGTTAATCGTAGGAGTAGTAATTGTTCACGGTGCATAACTTATGGGCCTTTTATTATTGCGCGTCGACTAGAAAGTCACTCCTAAATTGTATGAAATGAAATATCGGTTTTATTGTTTAGTGGAACCAATCTACGTTTTCCCCCTTGCAAACCTTCACCGAATTATAATCAAGATTGCTCAGAAACAGATTTTTACAACGAAGCAATTATGTACTTTACATATATGTGTACCTAGAGTTTGTTTATTAACATTTGTCGACAAAGAATTTAAAATAATTTTTGATGATGTTACAGTGGGGACGAAAGAGTCCCTCGCAACCTGGCGTGAAGTAAGTCTTCAAACAAGTATCTATCCTATTTTCTTTCCATTTTCGTTTATTGTCTGTTTTGGTTTCATTTTGACTCCGTGTTTATTGAGTATGGTTGGGTCGGGTCGGCTTATTCAATCTTGTGGGATTAATGTAGGAACTGGATCTTGCAAACATTCAATTACCTGTCATGTAGGAATCGACGTTGGGGTCGAAGTGAAAACATTTTCTTCGTACAATTGAAGGGGTTCGTGAACAAACCGATCAACTTTATTCTGAATAAAAACTGTCTGAGAAGAAGACACGGGATTAATTTTTCAGAATCGCCTCTCTTAGATAAAATAAATCAGCCACTAATAGCAAATCGGATTCAAAAATTATATATATGAGAAAATGTCCAAATAGTAAAATCTAGGAGTGCTTTAAATACTTCTGTTTGAACTTGATCGCTGTCACCAGTGTTTTCCTAATTTGGTAGTTGCGTACTATTATTTCGATTATTAGGATTTCTCTGTACTAATTAATTAATAATTAGGACGTTATTTCAATACATTATTTAATTACATCATCACGTCGTAGTTGCTGATAAAAAACAGGTAAATAAATATCAGCATGAGACATAACATTGTCTCCTTTTTCTATGAATGCTTGAAGGATTAAACGGTTAAAGAGTTTAGCGTTTGGAAATAGTAACACGGCGTTGGGTTTTTGAAAAACGTGATTTAAGTACTACTTTAGGTTTAGTACTGCTTAAAAAGTGCGGTGCAACCGGGCATAAGAGGGGAACCCGCTTACAGGCCCCCTTCCAGGCGTGACACCTCACCTTCCCCCAACCGCTGTCCTTCCATACTCCTGTGCTTCGGAGGCGTAATAATACCGATATGGCCTCCGACTCGAGGTGTAAATCGAGAGGAGAGATACATAGCATTACTTTCATTGTCACCGTGGATGTAGTATGCATAGCGCCTGTAATGTTTGGACAGGCGATCCGCTGATGTGTTTTTATTGTTGTGCTTTGTTTGGTTCTGGGCATTCATACAATAATACCGTATGTTAGCATCGGGCTCATGATGTCAATGTATACCCACGTTACTGTTTTTGGTTTAATCCCCCAGGCTTTGCTATAGGTCTGCGACACTGCCAAAAAGATTTGGTTACCTTATTGTCTAGGTTTGATTTGACCTCTATACTAAGTTGTCTGCGTTGGCGCCTTCAGTGTTGGCCTCTTCTGTTGTGAACATGACCATCTCCGTTTTATCTGGTAACCGACAAGGAGTGATCTGTCCAATTCTGCATTCGTCCACAGATGGTATCCTCAAATTTCCACTGACCAGGATTGGCACATCATTAGCATAAGCAACAGTGGTGAAGCCCTTCTAGAGCAGTTCTCGTAGAAGGCTGTCTAGAACCTTGTTCCATAGCTAGGATGACAGCAAACCACCTTGCGGGCAGCCTCTATAGACTAGACAAGTTATGAATACCTAACCGTCGCTTCTTTGACCACTCTTTAACCAGCAGATTACAAATCCAGTCATGCAGACTTTTCCATACAGCGCACTACTGAGTGTAGGGCTGTTTAGGTCGATCGCCGTTGGGTGTATGCACCTTTGAAAGCCATTTTCTCAGAATGTTACACTGACCATAGCACTTATTTCTCTCGCCGGAACACTAGCACGACGATTAAAGCAATTCAGGTAATATCTGTATTCATCAGAGAACAACACTTGGTCACAGTCGTTGATATTCCAGTTTACATGCTCATGGGCAAATTCCTTTCTGGCACAGCGGTGGTGCAGACAATATCAGTCCATTGGCAGGACGTCTGATATGTAAACCAATTTCAGCAATCGTTTCGAAGCTCATATTGATGTTTTCGGTTCTGTACAACTCCACCTGAAACCTCCTTGTTGTAGTGAAGCTTTCCCGACCATCTAAAAGGGATCTTGTAACGGTATTGTGACACGAGGTCTTCTTTGTCCACGACGTGAACAATGGTCCCCTTTTTGTCGGTAACGCTGAATCACCCTAGATATGGAGGTTTGAGCAGCGCCAAGTCTTCGTTCTATACCACGACAAAAAATGTCTTCCTCGGACAAAGTACGCCATCGCGGCATAAATTGCGGGCAATTGATTGATTGACAGTCGAATATAAAATCTTGCGCGATTCGTTGCGCCAGAAACAAATAATTGTACTAATCTAACAGTTAGATTTTTTCAACATCTTTTTCTGAAGTAAAAGCAATGTCGTATTTTTATATAATGGTTATAGAAAATTCGAATATCAAAGAAAAAAGTATGCGTGTGGTGCGATAATTTATTGGAGCAGTACACCATTGTAATCCATTGTACCAATTGTCAATCAGCAGATCAGCACTTCTTTGCTGTTTCTGAAGCGAACTCAAAGTTTCATTAAATGCCTATTGCAGTAATTGTTTTTCAGCAATAAAACTTGAGTCTTACTGAAATTGAAGATTTGAGTTTGTGAAGCGATAAGATATTTATCGCGACTTAATTAAAGAGTCGATTACACTATAAGATGAATAAGAATCGTATATTGGAACTAAATATTCTTTTATCAATTTTCCATACAATTCAATCGACGATTTTCACTTGCATTTAATTACCAAAAACCAATTTGTTTTCGACGCATTTCCGAAAACGAAAACGAGCCATAAGCTGAAAGCAGAGCTCCAATCGCACAAAACTTTTTAACCCCGTCGTATCAAAGCAATTCAGTTCTCCCGATACGTTTTCTGCAGATCGATGCTTCGTTATTTTGAAAACGCTATTTTTATAATTCCTGTGTAACGCAAACAGATGTTCCTGAGAAGCAATTGCTCCCCGTTACGAAAACAACCGATACAGATTGTTTCCGAATTGGTACGTTTCAAACAAAGTGCATTTAGCATTCAGTTTCAGTGAAATGCGTTTGTGTGCAGAAATACGAAGGTTAATACCAATTTAAGCGCTCCGCGCACCTGGAGGAGACAATCCATATGTCCTTTGCGATTGTTTTCTGCACCATAATTGTACAGACGCTAATAATAATCGTGGGGATTAGTCATGCGATAATTTTTAGGTTACCTTAATTGGAATTACATTTTTAGTAAGCCAGGATTGGATGACAAGATATAATGAAATATTACGGTTAGATATCGAAAGGTTTCATATATCTTGGTGTTCCTACATTGACTATTAAAAAAATAACTAAAAATAGAGAAAATATCTTTTCGAATTAAATAATATAAATTATTAGAACCTTTTAGATGAAGAAAAATAAAAAAATAATTTTTGACTAAAATATTTAATTAATCTAAAATTATTTTATAAATCTCTTGCGGGTCAACCGATTTTTGTTGATGCGACGAAAGCGCCGCTGCCTTTCAAATAGGAATGATTGTCATTTAATTACAGCGAAATAATTTATGTATCCGTTCGAAACCAGTGACAGCTATGACAAATATACGGCGCCCACTGTCAGCGGAAATTGTTGGTACCCGTTTTAATCTCGCTAAAAGTGGTAATGTTCGGGTTTTGAGCGCGAATGCACATATCACTTAGGATTATTGAAATATCACTTTGCGAACATCTGAATCGGATGCAGGCGCAAAGAACCGTAACTCGGAATAAAGAAACGGCGTTCGTCGCGACGCTGATACCTCTCACACGACGCCGATGCACGGTCCTGATGAGAGTTTCCAGCACCATCGCTTGGGAAATCTGTATTCTTACTATTGTTACACTTACCGGGTTTTATAGCGGTAGTCTACGCATGCACTTGTATTCTCGTGCAAATGTTTTCAATGACAACACGCACTTTATCGTCGCAAATGAGCCATAGTGTGCTAAGTGCTATTGTATATGAAATTTGTCTGGATTTTGTTTGCGCGATACTAAAATAAATAAAACTCCGTACTATTTTTTTTTAGTCATCAATAACATGTGTATTGTGTAGAGCTTTAGCTAGAATATGTCATCAATTATTTTAAAATATTTTTAAATGATTGTCTTTCGCTGCTTCTACTCAAAGAGCTTTTATGTTCTTTGGCTATTAAATTTAGTTCGCTAATATTTTTAATCCCTGCAATAAATATCTGGTTTTCCAATATGTTTAGTTAATGTAGCTGATTTGTCTAAAATCCTGACCAATTCTCATTTACTCATGTGCAGATTTCTAAAGCTTTGATGTGCTAATGTTTTATTTTCGTAAGCCTGGATTCCGTCGGTTTCACTTGCGATTTCAACTAATTCGACATCACCGAAGTTCAGTCCCAAGCAAAATAAATCCATAACAGGTCATCAATCGCACAAAAGTAGTTAATTTTTCCAACGATTAAATCTTGATGTATGCCCCGAGTGTTCCGTTACAAATAAACTTTAAGCCCGTTATCGATGAAATGATTTAAAGTGGCGCGGCGCGTTCAGGTATTTCGGTCAAATAAATTAAAAACCAATATCGGTAATTCCAAATTGGCCATAGATTTAGCGATGGCGGTAGCACATCATATATCAGTTTACAGCCTCTGCAAAATCCCATTTCATGGGTATGGAACAACAGCGATAGGGCATCCTCTATACAGTACAACCTCAATTAACCCTTTAATTTATTATTCAGTTTGTAAACGGCTTTGCTCCATAACATGCGCGCAATTTGCATCGTATTATTGCGTTGTGTATATCAATTATATATTTTTAATCGCTTTTAATGCGATTAGCGATTCTAGAAATATAAATTCCGCAAAATCTAATGCGGGGACGCATTTGCATACTGTCGCGTTGGCCGTCATGACTGAATAAATCAAACGGGGTAATTTCATCCATTTATCATTTTTTTTTATATACACCGGGTGTGCGTTTTTTTTTTGTGCAACATGGCCCCAAATAATTTAGTGAATTATTACGCCGGAATATTTGATGGTAACGATGTGTAGTTATTGCCAACGGCTGTTATTGGTAGGAAATAATTTTCAATTTGCAATACTGGGCTTTAGGTATGTAAATCTATATTAATATATTTACTATGGAGACCATCCTGGGATAAACAAATTCGATGGAAATTAGAGCTAAAGTTATATCCATATTCAAAGCAATACTTATTTTATATGATTGTCTTAATTATAGAAAAATTGGGTTGGTTTGGTATAAAAATTCGGATTTGATACTAGTATGTGTCGTATTATCAGACGCCACTACTATACAGGTATCGTCCGCACACAGAAATACAATACAATTAGTGATACATCAAGACAGATCTTTAATGAATAAAATAAAACGCAAAGGTTCTAACACATAACCTTGAGGTACCCCAGGCTTCTGGTCATGCATATTAGTCATCAAGTTTCACAATGATTTGACGATTTGTCAAATATTACCTCTAACACCAATGCAATTAATGTTATCAATAAAAAATGTATGGTTCACTGAATCAAATGCTTTTGATAATTCAAAAAATAGAGCAGGAGCTATTAATTTTTTATTTAAATTAACACTGCGTAAATCCGTGCTGAGATTTCGAAAGAAGATCAAACGAATTAAGAAATTCTCAATGTGGCTCTCTAAGCCTTTCCGAAAAATCTTTGAGAAAGAACTAAAAATTGCAATGAGCCTGTAATTGTTAATATTACACGAGTCGCCTTTTTTAATAACAGAATTATCGAAGATATTTTAAGGGAATCTAGAAATTGACCAATAGTAATCGAATTGTTTATAAGATCAGTCAGTGGTTCCATTGTAGTACTCTGACAATTTTTTAGTAATTTTGCAGATATTTCATTACCAACAGATTTTTTTATTATGTGGATTAAACATTTCTTTCTATATTGAAAGTGGAAATTTATAGTAGAGTTCGTTCTTCACTTGATGGTTTATTTCTTCTGCTCAGATTTATATGAATCAACCGAACATAGTAAATGAACAAACATCGCAGAAGAATTTTTATAAATTAAGAAAAAGTGAAAAGAAATTTTTAAAAATAATTCTTGAAAATATCTAGAACGCAGGAAGGTTACATACAAAACTTCTGTAATATGACTCAAATTATTGGCTAAAGAACATCGTAGAAAAGGTATCTTACAAATTAAATGAACACAAGACAGTTTTAATAATATTTTTAGAAAAAAACGTAAACTTCTTATAATTTGAGAGCCAACCCAATTCAACTTATATTAATCAAATATAACCAATCCAATAAAATTTTTAAAAATCTCGAGGAAAAAAATAGTAATTGAAAATGTTCAGTAATATCGAAGAAAATTGAAAAACATCTCAGAAAAACTAAATTGCATAATTTTTGTAAATATAATTCTAGAAAAGGTAAACTCCTTATATATAATTTGGGAGTCAACCCAACCCAATATCTGACCGGATATAAATGGCAGTGCCACTCTTCCATCATTTGCAAAGAAATTAACGACTTGCTCGTAATTATGAATATTAGCATGGATGCTCAATTAAGCTTATGATCGATTAAATTAAGATCTGGACCACGAGGTGGCCAGATCATGGATTAAAATCTGGTATTACGAAGATACTGGAGTACCATCCTAGCCACATGGGGCTTAGCATTATCGTGCATTAGCACGAAGTCATGCCAAATAAATGGAGCAAAAGGCGTTATATGTGGTTTCAAAAATGTCTGCAACATACCTGTAGCCTGTCGTTGACTCTGTTAAAATTCCCCATAACCATAATTGAGCCGCCTCCAAAATTCTCGGTTGAAAGTATCTTTAGTGGAACATATCGTTCTCCAACACAAAGCCAAACATTAATACAGGCATCAGATTATCTTAGGCAAAGTCGATGTAAAGTACGTTGTTCCAACCATTTTAAACCAATTTATATAATCACGAGCTAATATTAACTTAGCTGCAGTGTGTACTCTGGTTTATCGTGACCAAGTTGCAGACTTTCTAGGTCTTAATCACACCTCTCTCAATCTTCTTCTAACAGCTTCATATATTTTTACTCGACGAACTTCAGAAAACTAATTGTCAAGTGTCTTGTTTTCAGAATTCAGTGCTGAAAACATCGATTTCTTTTGGATATAGCAATCTTCTTGACCTCATTGAAGTAAATATTTTTCGACTTTCTATACCTAGAAGAAGAGTAATTATTTTTACAGCTTCTTCCTTGTTTAATCTAAAAATTATCTTCACAAAATTCGCTCCAACAAGAAACTATGAGAACTAAATGAACTTCATTATAAATTATTTGTTTTATGTGCAAACCACCAAAGCCAATTACAAAACAATCAAGTTTAAATTTTACCTTTTCATTATAAATACCGCGATAATTTTATTGACCAGTGATATTAGCTTGAAATTTCCCGTTGCTTGCGAATAAACTTCAATGAAAATACATTCATATGCACAGTTGAAGCTACAAAAAAAAAAAAATAAAAAATCAAAAAATACATTCCCGGTGAAGTTTGCAATATTGCACGTAACACATATTTGTACGGCGAGTCTGATTACTACGTGCATCAACCGAACGTTTTGGTTCAGTCGGGTACTCGGGTAGCGTACACCTACTGGGAGCCGTAACTCATCCCATAAGCCTATTGCGGTTAGAGGAAGTCCGGCGACCTGCGACCATTGCCATTGATTGGCACGGAATCGCGTCAACTTGCCCTGCAGGGACATTAATAATGCACCCCGAGAGCATTCGTTATACAGCGCGTAAATCTAGACCAGATTTAACATATCTAACACATGAACATGCAATTTTTAATACCTACGCTCGAGCAATTCAACATTTCCACGCACATGGGAAATGAAATAATTTCACCTGCGAAATGAACTTTATGCAACGTTAAAATTCAATTTATTATGCAAAATGTTTACCTGACCGCATGTTACGACACACATTATGTACATTATTTAATGGACGGCTGCTAATTCTTTGACAAGGTGAATATTGTACAAAAATTGTATGTGCATATTTACCGTTAGTGAAAGTTATTATTTAGTGTATCTAATATAAAAGCGATATAATTACAAAACTGTAAAATCTGATACGAAACAAAATTAAAAATGTTCGAGCAATATTAACGGATTTAGGAGAACGTCGAGTTTCTTGCTTCGAACGATATTTTTATTACTTCTGCAATAGCTATTAACTTATTATTAAAATCGTGAAACTCTCCAAGGTCCATTCAATTCTAAAATACTTTGTTAATTGGAACCACACAAAAATATATACAATAACTATGCTGTGTCGTACCAATAATCCTTCTTATTTAATTCTCAACAATCCTTTGCTGAATCGTCTCCTTTATATACGAGTATGTTTGAAGTAACTTCTACATTCCGTCCTATATTGCGAGCATTTCTGTCGCATAATAATTGTATATGCCCCTTCTACATTTCCTAATTGTTTCGCTAAACTTTATTGTACTTCGTTATCCTCCTTATCCCTGCATGTTTAGTTATCTCCGTCAAATGTATTGCAATAATCTCCAATGCGTGCGTATTTCTTATTAATTTGGTTACATGAATTTTACCTTCTGTTCTAATTCTAATTCTAATCTAATTTAACGTAACTATTGTTCGTCGTAACAATTTGTATGAGGCTAGTCTGGCAGCCGCACTTTCACCCAACTACATCGCATACAAGGACGACTAGCAACGCAAAACGTTGCACAATAAAATTCATATAAATTGTAAAACTCGCGGTATATTTAATATTGATGTTAAACGTGCATTAAAATGCCACCAACAAAACAGCCAGATCAAAACCATTTATGGAATTATAATGTATTATTATCACCACTGCAGTAATTTCCACATACATCTATCTACTACTATTAATATCATTTCGAAATATATATATATATATATATATATATATATATATATATATATATATATATATATATAAAGAAAAACTTTATACGGGAAATAAAATAAAATATTTTCCACGTCACTTGATACTATTTCAATAAATTTTATTACTCCCCGAGTTTCGGATGAAAGAATGTCCTGCGATGTATCTTAAAAGTAGCGCACGTGTCAAGATCGAATATAAAAAAGGTAATTTTAAATGTTATATAGAAAAAAAGTCCGGAACCCCGTGAAAACAATAAGAAAGCGCTTCCAGTCGGGCGTATATAGACATTCATTTAATAAAATGTTCCAGTTGTCGCGTTTTATACACCGACCGATGAGATTTGTGTGGGGCGTTTCGAATCTCCATCAATACCACTGCCCATATATTTAAGTGCCGTTCGATATGAAAGAAATTCTTTTACTGGAGCACTGCCCACGTTTCAGTCATAAAAAGGAGCCGATACGGATTAGAAAAACTCGTCATTGTCGTAAATACATGACTTTATTGATTCTGTAGTTTTGAGACGACACTGAGAGATTACTTAATCTGGAAGAGTGTTCGCTATCAAATGGTGTTTTATCTAAATTTCACGTTCGAGTTGTCTTGATTTTCGTTGTGGGCGGTTTGATTATAAATAAATCTACCTTCAGATACTCAATAAAATATGTGAATCAATTTATAAATTTCCATAGAATTCCTGAAATATCCTCCATCACTTATTATTAATTAACACAAAATATACTTTGCGTGCTGTGATATATATATACATATAAGATATATGTGAACAAATTTCCTAGATCTCGGCATTAGAGGATAATATGATTCCTGGATTCGGAGTTCCTAGTTTCCCTACTCCCGGATTGCTTGCGTAATGTTGCTCATGAGACATTTTACTAACGTAATTTGACGAACATATACTAAAATAAACTCCCAATGATAATCAATTCATTCCAAAGTTTCTGAAGCATATATTTTGCTGTCCTCTAGGGATACATTTTTAATTATTTTATGCGGATTTCATATATTCTTTTCAGTCCTGGTCCGATTTTAAAATGAATTGCAAATTCACTTGCACCATTTGCATACATCATTCATAATAAATTCTGAAAAATTTAATTAATTTATGTCGCGTAATTAATAATGGATGAGATTTACTAATTTAATTTTCTTTCTTTTTCCGTAGGTGAGTGTGTGTCCCCCCGGCTCGGTCCCGCCTGGCTTTCGACACATGCTCTCGCTTCGCAATGAGCTATTCGCAAGGTTGGTATTCCTGCATGCAGCGCGGCCAAATCAGCAAAGCAAACAGACGACCGGGGCGGTCAATTCGTCGCTAACTAAACTGTAGGGGAAATCAGCGGCCCTGTCGCTTAGCAATTAGGTCCAGCTTACATCGTATCGATCAGTGCCTTCTGGATTCCCCCTTCATTACGAGTGAACACCTTCGTTTCCGCTTCCTTGTCTCGGCCATTGTGCCCGCGCCTCGCTAATTGAATTCCGAGCGCCATCTCTGACTCGACCTATACCGCCGCGTTGCGGCTGCCCTAATCTGCCCCGGCCGCATTTTCAACTGTCAGGTAACGGTTTTAATTGATTCGGAACTTCTGAATTTTAACTTGTTAAACTATAAAACTAAGTTACAATAAAACTCGCGAGCGCTGATCCAGGTGTTGCCAAACAAACTTGTCAGCTTTTGGAACTTTGGTTGTACAATTTTGTGCATTATCTCGACGTTTTACCATCGGCTGCGTTTACACGGCTTTAGATAGTTACTAATTAATTTTTGGGCACTTGTATCACTTTGTCAGATTTTATTTTGGTTTTGTTGGTGAATTTTGAATACCATTTACATACAAATTGAAACTTTTATATTAGTTTTATATTTGATTTTACACCCGTGCATGCTCCTTTTGGTTTGCAGCCACGAGTTCACTAATATAAATGGAAAGACGGAAAGCCGATAAATGCATTCGATGCGATTGAATGTTGTAATCATTATGAAATATTTCAATTCCAATCCGATCTGAAATTTGATCCATCGACTATTAACTTGACGACTAGTAAGGCACTAAATACAAGTTTATTTTATTCTTTATTCTGACTCCAATCTCCACTTCAAACTTCATCAAGCCACATTTCATGCACACTACTTAACACATCCTACATGTTACAATATATCGCGTTGACAATGTACTATACTACGAAAAAAATCAATGCAGATACTAATATTTCTTGCACAGTTACTTTAAGAATTTGTGTTTCATAGAATTTATTTAATACAACTTTCTATAGTACCAGAGTATGATAGGAATTCAGAAAAATCGAAGATGGTTTGCAGAAAATATGTGGAGGGAACTGTTTTTGTAAATTAAAGGCAAAATCAGTTAAATTGTAAAAATAAAAAAACGTTAAAAATTTTGAAAATCACCAAAAAATCATTGGAAATCGAAAAATCGTCGAAAATAACAAAATCATTAAAATGTTACTAAATATCGCGTTTGTCGCAATTTAGTGAGCTATCGATAGCATTACCACATAAATGCTATCTATAGCTCACTAAATTCCTGGAATGATAGTGCAAATCAACAGAAAAGGGAAAATTCACAAAATTAGCAAAAACCCAAAAACCGTCGAAGAATAACAAAAATCATGAAAATCGTAAATAACGTTAAAAACGTTAAAAATCACGTAAATGGTAAAAATGTCGAAAATCACAAAAACGGCGAGTAAAAATTTTAAAATGCGAAAAACGTTAAAGTCGTAAAAATCTTCAAAAGGTGCCAAAATCTGTTAGAAATCGACCGAAGTGTGAGTAAAAATATTTAAAAATCGTTAAAATTGTAAATTTCTAGAAATTGTCAAAAATTATAAAAACAAATTACTGTCACTAAAATTTTAAAAACCACGATTTCAACGTGAACGTTTGAAAAGCGATAAAATGGTAAAATATGTCGGAAATAGCAACAAGGATGAGTAAAAATGAAAAATCGTTAAAGTAAAAAGGTTAAAAATCGGAAAAATCTTAAAAAATTACAAGCGGGTCAAAAAATTATCAAAATCGTTAAATTTGTAAACAAAAACCATAAAATCGGTACAAGCAATATGAGTAAAAATCAAAAATCGTTAAAGTCGTAAAAATCATGAAAAATCGTCAACTTGTATAAAAAAAAAAACGTTAAAAATCGAACAAACTTCAAGAAACCTTAAGAATATGAAAAACATTAAACATAGGTGAAATCGGAAAATTTAAAATCACAAGTGAGAAAGAATCGTCAAAAAATTAGGAAAATTGTAACATTTGCAAAAAAGGCACAACGTTGGTACAAACAAGATTAATAAAAATAGTAAATCGTTGAAGATGTAAAAAAAGCATGAAAAATCACAAGCGAGTCAATAATGATCAAAATCGTGAAATTGTAAAATGTGTAAAAATCAAAAATCGTTAAAGTCATAAAAATCATGAAAATGGGGAAAAATTGTAAAAAAACGTTAAAAATCGGAAATATTTTCAAAAAAACGTGAAAAAGGGAAAGAATGTAAAAAAACAGAAAAGAAATACATTAGAAATCAATGAAATCGTAAAACACAAAATCACAAGTTACTAAAAAATCGTAACTATAAAATTACCGTTTGATGATTTGCCTTGGAATGAAGTTCATGAAACCTTCAAAAAATAAGAGTCCCTATTTCAATGGCACAAAGAAGAAGAAAAATATACAATAATATTACTAGACCAACATTGAGGAACAAACACAATTGCGCGTTATCTGATGTGGAAACGAAGTGGGATATCGGAAATAATTGGAAGGTTTCCTTCTGGAGAAACGGATTGACATTGGAACCATATCAAATATTATGGCATAGTGCGTGTGTTTTCGATCCGGCCACGAGTTTTGAATTATTGATATATAACAAATAAGAAGAAGAAGTAACGTCATTGAGAATAAAAGTAAAACTATTTGTTTTATTGAGGAGGTGATAGGAAGGTGCTAGTACTAATAAAATACAATAAGTGTTAAGTGCGATATTTTGACTAAATTAGAAGTTACGGTTCTAATTTCATGGAAAATATTTGTATTGAAATCTGAAAGTTGTAAATTGTGGTATTAGTGTAGATTATACTCAATATTGGTGAACTTAAAGCAATAATTGTCATTGTTATCATTGGCCTATTCGGCAATAAGTTTGATATGAATAGTTAGTGTTGTGATGTACATAACTAGTACGCGACCTAGATTACACAAACATTACAATAGAACTGCAACGTTAAGCACATAGCGTCAGCGTCATTATTTATATATGTATTTGTGTGTGTGTGCGTGCTTCTTGGTTCGCGTCGACAGACAGTTTTTATAAGTCAATGAGACCAAGAAAAGCTACCTGAAGATGTTAGATGGGACTCGATGGGACCGAAACATCGAAGCCACCCTTCGGGGAACATTTCTACAACGCGATTCGCAACCCGAGAACCATAAACATATACATTTAATGCCAGACTAAAGTAGGTCCTGATGCAATCCATGTTACGTCACGTATGCACTTCTACTTCACTAGCCCAATACTATTAAGTTGAACTACAACGTTTTTAACTACAAATTGAAAGGGAAAACATAGAAAATATTAATTGACGTTCCATACATTTTTACATCGTCGTAGGTCTTAGCGTAGAATTGGAGATTCGAAGTCGACGAAATTTCGAAATACATTTTCGGCAGCAGCTTTGTCTTTAAAGAACTTGTCGCAATGCTGGAATAAGTAGTAATCTGTCGGCAAGATATCCGGTGACTGTGATGGATGCGGCATAATTTCGTAGCTTTCGTGGCGCAAAATAGGCAATCGCTGCAGCGGCGATATTTCTCGTTCTAGTTCAGTTTGCGTTCGAGCTTTTTTGACATTCCCAGCTGATTTTCGAGGTTGCGTACAGCCGGATGCTGCATGCTCTGAAATTGTCCTTCAAATTCGAAGATGATTGAATCACAATAACAACATACATTGCTACCTTGATTCCAATAGCCAGAATGGAACAAAATTTGTATTAACGCCGAAGTGGCTCCCACAAAAATATACATTGCATTAAAATTATATTCATGCCCACGACTAAAGTAACTACCATTGAAAATATTTAAATACATAAAAATGCCAATTGTTTTCTAACGAACCTAATAAATTCAATATTATTTTTCAATTCTGATTCTATTAATTATTTATTTTCGAATATACGGTTATATTAATACGGTACCGAACGAATTTTATCAGCACTCCGTTCGCGATTTAATTAAATTAATGATTTACGTTTTGTCGTTTTACTTTTATTACCGCATTCATATATTTCACCAAAGTAAATTAATGAAGCTCACAAACTCAAAAAAGCATTCGCGAACGCTTTTATCATCACTCTATTTAAAAAAAAATAATTCAATAAAAATGCGTCGAGCAACAACGCATAGCATTTTAAAATATGTGTTGAACGTAACTTAATACGTTTACGCGAAACATGATTATAAACACGATCGAACTCCAATCAAACAGAAATAATATTTGACAAGAAAGTCCATTCGTAATTTATATAAATGCCATTCCTTTCTACTAAATAATTCGGCGTCCTGATTCTTGAATCAGTCCTATGTTGAACCATTGTGAATCACATTGCGGAGAATTAGGGATAATAGGCCGACGAGGGATGTCTGTAGGGATTTTCCCGGACGAGGAAGTTGCCTTTGCTCATTTCTGCAAGAGAATAGATTCCTTCCTATTTAACTCGAACAAATAGATTCTTCCGCTACACCCCACGCCCGACTTTACGTACAATTATTTGTAAAAAAACGACCGTCTATCCGTCCATTACGTCGAAATTACGCGAGGCGGAACAAAAGGTTTTTTTTTTCGCAATTTACGTTCCAAATCGCCACCTGTTCGCCGGTCGCAACCCGCGATATTCGGATATTTAGTGGGGGGCACGGCCGCCTGTTATTATTTAGGGCCGTTGCGTGCTGTCATATTTCAAAATTCTATCTTCGTCCGTACGTGCAGGAAGTCGTTTGCACTAACTTTATGTCTTTCATATTTCTTCATTTGCGCCCCCTGTAATACTCGGTTCCTCTCTCGTTGACCTTTGTTTTGCTTTCGTTGCACCTGACGTTTGTTTGCTTTGTTGAGATACTCCTCGTGTCCTTAATGCGATCATTTATGTACGTAGTGGCGTTATCTTTGTTTGAAATGTAACTACCTCCCGCACTATATCTTAGTTACACTGAAAATGTTGTTGTTTTAAGATAGATGTGTGCACACTGCATTTTTAATGTAAACGTTACTGCAATAATAGTATAATTTAATTAAACTAAAATATTAAAGCCGTTCGTTATATATAACTGTCATAAATTTGAACATAAATCACCAGAAACCCTGGAAAGTAATTACAATGTAATTTGTCAAATACGGTACCAGAACTTACAAAACTTTCGAAGTTATTTTAGCTTGATTTGAAAGCAAAATACCAGTTTATAAAAAAAAGTTCAAAACCAAAAACGAATAAGAGCTTTTCTGGGAGCTTTTTTTAAGAAAATTAGTACATTAACTTATTAAGTTGCAAATTGAAGTTCTGTACTAAGTTTAGTTTCAATGTTTATTTGATAATTATTAATATCTGTAGTATTATTTTGTGTAACTCAAGGATTTTGTAAACATTATTTTGAGGCATGTAGCTTTCACCTTTTAAAAGGACTCAAAGGCATTTATATAAAACATATGATGACTGCTATTGATTTGTAGCATTCGCTGTACCTAGCTAACTAGGTACAAACAGGGGGGTAGCACACAACTTATTTTTGAATATTTTTGAATTTTAATTTTGTCAATAGATGTATTCCCATTTAACATATAAATAATTATTTTCCTACATTAAACAAACGCGACTAGTATTGCTGTATTATGAGCAAATGTTGCGATCAGAGTAGTACGCCTTGTAATCGACAGATCAGTAGGATATAAAAAGTACACGATTGGTCCCAGAACACCTCTCTGAGGTACGCCAGAGTTTATGGGATGCAATGTTGTTCGTTCGCCACCTTGCTTTACAAAGAGGCATCTGTTGGGAAGGTATGACATTAAAAGTAGTAAACGTAAATATGGTGGTAACTCTTTTAAGTTTTACTGGAATCCTATATCCATACCGTACTCCATAGTCGTCAAATGCTTGTGATATATCAACAGCAGGCAGCTGATCAGTATCTCTTTAGGTCTTTGCTCAAATTGTCTGTGCCCCTGTTCTATAATTGGCAACAAGCTTAAGGGTCTGTATGATTTTATTTCGTCTGGCCTTTTCCAGGGTTATCAATCATCACGATTTGAGCTGTTTTCCAGAGGTTTCCATAGGTTATTAATTTATAGCACTTAATTGATAATTGCTGAAATAGCTTCTGCGTGATCAGATCAAAATCAGGAACATGATATTGATATCATGGAAGATGGTACATTTTTCTTCACTACTTTTGAACGTATTATGAGGAAGATCCATGTGAGAAGGAGTATCGAGATATTCAATTTCGTTCCCGAAGCCATTACTGTTTTCTGCTGAAAATTGTTCGAATGCATGTCATAATTGCTTTACGAATACTTAGGCCTTTTCCTTGTCATTTCTAGCCCATTACGTTTTTGTGTTTGCGCCAGCCTTGCATAACATATAGTCATAGTTTTGTGAAGGTGATAGGTTCTCAAAGAACCCTTGAATCCGTCGATTGTTAATGTCCATAAACATTTCTTGTAGCAATGTTTAGTTTGTTTTTGACTTCCACTGTTCTTGAATGTTGCCATTATTTCTTCAGTTTCCTTTTTTTTCAGCATTTTTTGTCTGAATTGTGTGAAGTGTTGTGGAGTCAAGAGTGGCCAATTTTTTGTGTACAATCCTCAATTATCGTATCAATATCCTCTTCTGTCTTTAGTGAGCATTCTAGACTTATGGACTCGTCTAATTTTTGTCTAAATAACTTCCAATCAGTTCTCCCAGTTTTAGTATCTACTCCTTTTGTCACAAATAAATCTTTTACGTCAGGGATTTTATTCAATTGTTGTAGATTATTAGTTGATATTGTTATCAGCCTTGGTGTTTAACATTACAGTCGCTCCGATACGTTTTCTACCAAGAGTTGTTGCTTCTCATAATGGCGTTCTTTGTTGATGTGTTTAGGGGCTACAAATTTCGAAAATTGGAACAGATCCGAATTTGCCGACCGTCGATATTATATAATATAATATAATAATATAAGAACCTGATCCATTTTAATTAATACAACATTAAAGAAAACACCTCAGTAGATAAATAATTTACACGAATACTTAACGTATCGATAGTTTATCACTAAATATAACGAATTTCTAGAATAATCCTCTCTTCACACACACAAATCATTATAATTTTTTATGACAGAGTTTGACTTTTTCGTTTCGACGACTCACCTAAACATGACATGAACAATTTTCACCCGAGATACTGCTATCTCTAGACAAGATTTTCGCGAATGTAACGAACAAGGGCGAGTAGAAACGTAGCTGGAAGGAAAAACGACGACAAAATTTAAGAGAAGGGAATGTGGGTGCGCTCAGCCGAAACGGACCTCGTCACCACAAACATTAATTACAGGATAAGAAGGTGGCTATAGAGCTCAAGCTTCGTGAAAATATCCAGGGATCGTCTTTATTCACACCAACAACAACACAAGGCAGTTCAAAACGTACAATTCCTGATTCGAGGGAGAAATAAATCGATGGAAAAATTTTATAAAGTTTCCGAGCATCGGTAAAAGTATAAAAGTCACAATTATGTAAATAAAATGGTAGATACGTAAATTCCATAACCATAACTAGATAAAATTCTATATATAAATCGAAACAACGATATTATATGATAACATTCACAGCATTCAGAGTACGACGGTATCCTGCACGCTTACATCCTTAAAACAAGGTAAAATGACAACACCCTGAGGAATTGAATGACGATCGACGAGGGTGAAATCCTTCGATCACAATTATTGCAACGAAAGTATCTATCCTTGTAAATAATGCATCTACAAAGTAACGTATAGTTAATTTTCATTTTACGAAAAATTTATGACAATTTTGAATTTACTCGTTGGACTCGGTCGCAAGCAAATCCTTAAGATCGGTTGCTTATTATTTTAATGTCGACTTACGATTACGTTTAATGATCTTTGAAAAAATTACGCGAAGAAAATAATTGCAGATTTAACTAATCCCTTAATGCACAACTTCGTGACATCTATTGGTAACCTAAACTCTATTTTATCATATGTGAGGAGCATAAATAATAATTTTTGGCAAAAATTCATACGATTAAGTTTATGAGGTATTGCAATGGCAACTATTCGTATAAACATCAAAAAACAAATCATACCCTAATTCTGAAAAGTCGTTGTTAAAAATGCAAGTTTTTTAGTTGCAATACAAATCACACCTATTTTTTTATTATTAACGACTCGACTACGTTGCGTTTTAATGCCACTCTAGTAAATAACAAAATACGACCAAATGGAAAAAAAAACGCCGAACGAAACAGAACCAACGCAGAGGAAATTGATGGAGAAATAAAAGATGACTTCATTATTAAATATAAACACGTCGAGCTTCGAGTCCCTGACGGCAATCGACGTGTAATTTTTGCTCCATGTTTTCCGGCGCTTCCGGCGTTAAAGCCGATATTCCAACAAGTCGGAAACTTCGTACAAATTAAGAAAAATTAAACTGTTTTAAGTGGTGCATTATTTTTGATTTGGATAGTTCGCTTTAGGCTGTTTGCACGAGCGAGATATAAGAAAGGAACTGCGTCGTGAAATTGCGTGTTTGTTCCTGTTTTGGCAGCAGCTGCTAAAATACATTGTGTTATGGTTTCTAATACAAGTTGATTGAAATATTAACGTTGGCATAGTTTTAAGAGCCAAAACAATCAACAGCATAAAAATTAGATTGTTGTTCGTCGATTTTTGTTATTCAACGATATTTAGATTTTTAATTATATAAAATATTTTAAATTATGAACGGTGAACTACAGCTTAACAAAATCGTATGACCTTTTGGCTCAGATAAAGATTTACACAACTTAAATTATAAAAATATCATCATGACCTATAAGAACAGAAATTTCGAAGTTCATACATTTCGCACTAAAATTAAAAATTGAAAATTTCGCTACGTACAAAATTTCGAGATTATCTGTCTTCTTTTGAGTGCCTTAAACTTACATCGTTCCATTTCTTTCCCAGTCGTATTATTAATTCGAGCAAATCGCAGGTAGACAGATAGGGCCACTGAAAATATTATTATATATTTTTTATGTTTGCTGTTATCTTTCGCTTCGATTAAAAAAAATTGTTTAAATTTATTTTTATTTATTTTGTAGAGAGTTGGGTTGGATCAGATTGGATTGGATTGGATTGGGTTGGGTTGGATTTGTTTGAGTTGGGTTTGCTTGGGTTATAAAAAAGTGTGGCTTCCTAAGCAAATACAGTTTAATATTATTTTAAACTGTAATAATATAATCGGCGTTTTAAGCTGCTGGTTCCAGAAGAAAAGCAATTAAATACACATTTGGTGTTTAGATCATATACGAGGATAAATCCCCATTGGAAAAAAGACAAACACGATTTTCTTTACAGTAGAGCTAAATTCCAAATATGATGACAGATCTGAGGATGGAAAATAATTATAGTGTCAGCGCAATAAATTTTGACAAAAAAAATCACAAAATTACAAGTTTCGACAATGCATATTAAGCATTTTTCTTGTCTTATATAATCCAATGGGAGTAAGGGGCAAAGAAAATAAGTAATCCATGCCATTTGAAAGCAGGTATGGAATTTTTGCTGGCCATAATGATAATTTGCTGGTCAGATAAATTTAGCGAAGTGGTGTGAAGAAGCACCACGGATTATGGAACCCGCAAATATTATCATCGAAAACCCAGCTCAACCCAATCGAAGTCAGCCCAACCCAACTCAATAGACTAAAATCGTTCATAATTAATGAATGTTATGTTAAAATCAAGGTTTTAATAATATTTATGCAGTTCTAGGCTGGTATACACATTGGGACTAAGATTAGAGTCATAAATACACACTCGTCATTTTTTACTGACCTTAACTGAATTTGACTGAGCTTAACTGAATTTCATAAATATTATGTACATTTATGTTGATGGAAAAATCGATATAGAGACTAGGAAATCCGTTTTAGTACAGCTAGGACTCCATTAATTTCTAACGAGGCTGGTATTTCACTAAAAATCAACTGAGTTACATCTATGAACCATACAAAAAGTTTATGATTGAATGATATGATGAAATAATGTAGAAGAATCCTGTAGAATTTTTATCCTGTGGTAAAGTGTTGAACGTTTCGCTAACAGTTATTTATCCGGCGTCCGTTCGTTATAAGCAAAGAGAAACAATCGAAGTGGCATGAAATAAATGCATGCAAAGAACTGAAATAGATATAGAGCGAAAAAGTATAACGTAACCTCATTTCATTAGCCTGTCAAGCATTTAAGTATTTGAATATTCATTGATGTTATAATAGGCGTGATCGGTGAAGAATTCAGACCACTACTTTTTGAAGGTTCGTCTGTTAGTTTCACTTCTTATCGTCTCCGGTAGTTTATTGAAGCACTTCACACTTATGTAGTCCACTGAGTCTACAATAATAGGTTCGAATCAGGTCGCCACTTCTTGTATTGTATTCATGAAAGTCTTCATTTCTTTTAGCCTTGTTATCGAGTTTCAACACCAACACCAGTTTGTATATGTACAATGAGTAGACCCTGATCATCTTCTGTTTCTTAACGATATTCGCAAAAGTTATTTCTGTGTATTGAAAACGACACTGGTAAATCTGGAGCTTCCCCAAAAAATTATGCCATAAGCCATTAAAGATTGCGTTCTGAAGCACATTAGTTTTATCATTGTGTTTGATACCATTGGACGTAACTTTGTAATTAAAAATGTCACCGTGCTGAGTCTGCTACTTAGGGTTGTTAGGTGATTTTCTCGTATTAACTTGTTGCCTAGTGTTAATCCCAAGAATGTTCCACATGTGAGTTGCTCTATTGATGTATGGTCGATTTTTATCAACATGGACGATTTTTTCGTTGATTGGGAAAACTGAACCAGTTGGGTGGGTTGGGTTGGGACACCATGATTGTGCAGTTGGTATAATATCATTAATGGCATGCTTAACAATATTCATGGTGGTGTCATCGGCGTATATATATTTTTTTTCGCTTCTGGGCATATAAGCGGTCATCAATCATTATGATGAACAACGAAGAAAAGCGCCTTGCGGCACACCTTTGTTCGTGTATCCGATTTCCGAGAGAACATTGTTGACAGAAATCATCTGAGATCTACCAGATAAATACGAACTAATCTATCTATTCACTCCTCCTCTAATTGCTATTAACAAGTTTCTGCAATAATAGTGGGTGATGGACGAAGTCGAAGACCTTTGACATGTAGAAGAATAAAACGACAATTTTTCGTTATTTTCTATGGCACCACAAATTATTCCGATCATCTGTTCAATTGTAGTGACCAAGGGATTGATTTTATATATCCATGTTGTGCTGAGCTTAATATATCAAACTTTCCTAGAAACGAGTACATTATAGTTTGAAAGCAGGTAGGAATATGGGTCTATACTCGGCTATGTCCTGTGGGGTGCCCTTGCTTTTAAAGACCGGAATTGTCTTCGATGTCTTGAGCCTCCCAGGAAAAATTCTACTGTTCGATCGATTGATCGTGGCACTTTGTGGAGCACTGGTGATGTCCGCCAGTGATGTCAGTATTTTGCCGGGAATGCCGTCGTTCCCTGACGATTTTTTGCATGATTTTTTAATAATTTTTTCTACTTCATTTGGTGTCACTGGACTAATGACAATGCTATTAAGCAGTCCTTCTATTTCTACAAGACGATTTCTTAACCTTGGAAATTTTGATGAGACATCTTCCTTAGTGATCTTTACCTCCTGATTTATTTTTTGTTATTATTTTTCATAGGGTTAGTGATTTCTGAAGGAAATGCTATCTCGAAATTACGTATCAATAAGGTATCAAATTATAAGGCAATATGATCGTTCTGTAGATCCCAATTGATGTCCCGAAGATTTTCGTCCACTATGTCATAAAATTTTATCAGATTGTTTTTTGTATGCCGTCTTGGCATAGTGCTTATATTTTGTTGATCTCCCTTCGTGTATATTATTGTCGCAATCTGATGTGTGTGGTCGGATAAATATTTGTTCATAGTTGCGATGGTGCAATCCTCGCGATTGATAAAAAAACTGTAGGTATTTGTTAATATTGTACTGAAGAACTTATTCTTTAATAACTTATTGTTAATAAGTTTCATTTTCCAAAATAATTTTTATGCTATTTTATGTAAAATTATAAAAATTGCAATTTTTTGCATTTTTTGAAAGTAATGAACGTTGAACGTAGACAGCAAGGATGACATAATTTTTCATTTATATACATTTTTCAATGTTTAACTACTTTTTTTTTATTTTTTTCCGTCGTTTGGATTTTTTTACAATTTTTTCCGCAAATTCCATTTATAGTGTATAGTGTATAGTATATTGTTATTATTCTTTTTCAATTTGTTATTTGAGTTTGTAGGCTTAATACGACAAATATTTTTCTTGAAAATAAAAATGACTTTCATCCTTCTTGGTTCTCAAACAAATTCTCATCGCAGAGCAAAAAAACGTCACTAACAACATTTTGTCTTCTGCATTCTCTTCATATAAATACATATAACAATTCCATTCATTTTGCATTTAAAATCAAATCCCACCCATGTTCGTTAACACGTTTTCAGGATGTGGAATATAATTACATTCTAATGAAATTCGCGTATGTTACACAGGTGCACCCCGTGAACTTCCATTTTCGGACGTATATAGTAAATATTTGATATAGATTGCAGAAGCCGCATTTCAGCAGCAGACATTCTACAACCATAAAAGGACACTAACATTACATTTCCATTCCAACTATGCTAGGTGACGTTCGTATAAACTTTTCGAGTGTTATTTAAATTTCGTATATTTATCACCGTGAATTATTTATTATCGAAATTAATTTCAACCGTTCATCGAATTTAGTTTTATTTGACTTGATTGAAATATGTGACTGAATGGCAGCCATAATGTAAACGAAATTAGTGGCGACTTATATATACATATGCGGTAATTATTATATTCTCGAATATAGCCTTAAAAAACCAAATGCCACTTCATCAACATTACTCAGAAATGCAATGTTGAAAAAATATGATACCAACAGAAATTTTATTTGAAGCTGCTCAAGAAAAAAAAATGTGGTAATAATTAATTGCGATGATCGAAACGAATAAACCAGTATTTAGCTTGTTTCGAAAAAGCTCGAGGCTGTTCCCATCGATTGCAAGGTGGGTAGGTACATACATACCTTAAAGTTCAAACGATTCCTTGAGTATCGTAAAATAAAACACGTTTTGCAATATTAAAATTTCTAGTGAAAGGTGTTTTATTGTTTTTAAATTCATTCTTTTAAACTCTAATTCTGATAAATCATTACATTTTCGCACAAATTTTGCGCCTTCCTCATTCTGTAGATATTGTCCAATTTCTTTTTTGAGTTTAAATATAGCATGCCATTGCGTGGTCCAATCGGCTGTCGTAAAAGTAAAAAAGCATTCGACGTGGTCGTCGTCGTGGACGTGACGTGGACGTGACTACATTGTATGAGTCGTAAGCAGCCTTGAGCCGGGTATCAGGTACTTACAAGGAGTTAGTGTTATTGCAGATGCGCCCGGGAGCCGTTCTAAGGCCACGTTGATGTGTTGTGCTAATGCGCGGACCTTTATTTGAGTCCACCGACAAAAACGTCCATTTGCCGTCGACTAAACGAGCGAATGATATGGAAATGCACATTTAAACGGGCGTCCTATCGAATCTATTGAACGGCAGATTTTATTATGGCCATTATTAACGTCACGTTTGCGTTGCGTTTTTATTTGCTCGGCTGATGGACACACTGTTGTTCAGTCGTGTAGCAATTAAAGAGCGTACTTGTGTCCGTAATATTTTATTTGACACTGCACTTGTTAATCGTGACGTTAATGACTTAATTGATGCTTTTGTCCGGTCCGAATGGAGAGCACGTCGCTTTTTTCGTTCGGCCCGAACGCGAAAAATATTTCACTTCAAGTGACAAATTTCGGCTCGTTATACACCTTTGTCCTGTGCAGCGCAATCGAATGTTGCGCATTCGAAAACAAAGCGTTCGGGGTTTTTTAATTAAACTTTATTCATTGCCAACGCATATATCTAGAAGTTGTGGGAGTCGATTCTGACAATGCATTAACGACATACAACATAAAATTATTATACATTGTGCCATAAAAGTAAAACACGAACAAGAAAATATTTTTCTACTCATCTTAAATGGAAATAAAATTAGAAAACAACAAATGTAAGAAAAATAGAAATAGTGTGATAACTTTTATAATTTCAAAATTACGCTTATACAAAAATTGAAGAGGCAAGTCAATCATATATTATGTGAATTTTATTTACAACCTATTCACAATCTCTTCGAAACCACCAATTGCATAATAAGAAATGTGTATAGATGTAAAATATCACGAAGTTAAAATAAAAATGTACTAATTGCCCAATATGCAAGTTGTCAAAATAGTGACGAATTTTAACATTTCATCATTGTTTAAAACCTCAAACCCTTCAAATTGTGAAAAATAACAAAAAAAATTACCAATTATTTCGAATATTAAATTTTACCAATTTTACCAATCCCACTCAACTCAACCCAATCCACCCCAAAAATGGTTAAGTACAAAAATAAAAATTATCAAATTTGTAAAATTGCTAAACTTATACCAACCCAACCTAACGTTGAAAAAAACCAACCAATTTTACTAAACAAACTCCACCCAAACCAACAACAATCAAAAATGTGTAAACGGTCAAGCTCAAAATGGCAAAAATATATTTGAAACAAACCAATTTTACCAACCCCACTCAACTCTTCCCAACCCAACCCAAAAATATAAATATGGTTAAGCTCAAAAATAAAAAAAATATTAAAATTATCCACAGAGTCAAAAACGTCAAATGCTGAAAATTTTACCAACCCAAAACCTAAATTTGACAGGAACCAACCAATCGAAAATTGAAAGGAATAAAACAATTAAAACATGTCTAATATTCAAAAAGCGCCACTGTTGAAACATAATTAAAATTACCGAAAATGACTAAAATGACAGAATTGCAAAAGCTCAAGATTGTATGTAATTGGGTAAGAGCACGAGTGTGGAGGTATTGACGCCTTACTACTCACATTTGTAATATCGTCAAAAACCTGTAATCCAACTTATGCTTATGTCTACCACTGAAAACATAAATGAATAGGGTTTAGTATATGTAATTCCTGAAAACCGTTTGGAAAAACGTTTAGAGGAATAGACTTGGGGTGGGTTTATAGAAAGCAAATCAAATATTTAATTGCGATTAACTATCTGATTGAAATCAAAAGTTCGCGTTGCCATGGATACAGATCGCAATCAACCAATTAACTGGTTAATTGCGATCTGTGTCCATGGCAACGCGCAAATCAAATATTTAATTGCGATTAACTATCTGATTGAAATCAAAAATTCGCGTTGCCATGGATACAGATCGCAATCAACCAATTAACTGGTTAATTGCCATCTGTGTCCATGGCAACGCGAATTTTTGATTTCAATCAGATAGTTAATCGCAATTAAATATTTGATTTGCTTTCTATAAACCCACCCTTGATCTAGTAGACTTATGCCCGGTTTCACATGGCTTGTTAACTAAGCCTTTAACGACTCGTTATTTTTTGTGAAATCCAAAACAATGGTAATTTTTCTTGTAACGGTTAGTCAAGGCAATCAAAGTAATCAATCGTCAAACTTTTGACGATTCGTTAACAAGCTGTTAACAACTGATTAGCGTTTGTGAAACCGGGCATTAGTGTGTCCTAAACTAGGCAAGAGGCATTGACGAGGAAACGTGACCACTTCAAATTTCATTTCAAACTGTCGTTTATTAAATTTATGGTACTATTTCAGATTCAAATTCCTATTCGCCATCTATTTTTCGCCGATACACTACATTCAACATATTCTCAAATCATTTATTGGTATTAAACAGAAATATTTAAAACTGGTAAACATACTTTGGTTCTATAGAATTAAAAAAATTCCCAGTAAAAAGTACCGGAAAGGAAATGTTGCAGAATTTTGTGTCAAATGAACGTCCACGCATGCAAAATAGTTATTAAGTTAAATTTTTATTGCGAGCGATTTTATTTTACTGACGGGCACCGTGTTGTTCGGTCGTGTGGCAACTGAAGAGCGCACTTGTGTGTTCGCACTATTTCATTTGACAGTGCATTTGGTAATTGTAATGTAATGACTTAATTGAAGCATTTGTCCGGTTCGAACCGCGTTCTTTATTTATGCTATTATTTGTTATTTGTCATTGACCGGAAGGAATTGAGGATTTTTTATGAAAGAAAATTCTAATTTTTTCGTGTCTTCCATGCATTTACATTTGGAAATTTAATTATTCATAGAAACAAGCTATGTTTATTCCTGCTGTTTATATTTAGTAGGGACATGTGTTGATGAAAGTAGAATTAAAAAAAATGATAAAATATTATGCTGTTAGCTATTGTACTATTGTGTCCATACTTATCAGAAAAGACGTAGATGATACGATGTCCAGTTTCGGGATTGAATTAGTGAATTGTTTTATTTCATGAAATTATACAAAAATTTCCCAATTTTCTTCTTTCACATACGTATATAATAAATTATGTTGCCTCTTCCTGTTTATATTCCCTTCCAACCATTATTGTAGTGCTGTCATTATACACTTAAACGGCGCATGTTTTCTTTGCATCTTTTCCAATAATGCCTGCCTGCGCCGTTAGGAAATTTAAAACGAATTCGGCGATGCCACAATAGAACTTCCTCCGCATAAAAGCTACAATCTGGCGTGCGATGGAAGCACATGTGTGTGTGTATGTCAGATATCGAAAGCACGCAAGCTTCTGACGAACCTTTAGAAAAGCTTTCTCTGGTAATCGGAAACGGAAATTAAGTTGAACTCACCTCGCTTTCGCCGCCCCGACTCCGCTTGATTTGGAATCTGTCGGGGGGGGCGCCAGGGAGCGGAAAAATCCGAAACGCAAAACGTAACGCACACGCGTCGACAACACGAAACGCAATTTTAAAAATAAACCGCGCCCTCTTAAGTGCCGGCGACAATATGAATTAAGCGTGCATGTTTAAACTCGACGCACGACGAAATTCGCTCGTCGTGCATGCAGAAATTATATTATGAAATTTTAAATTGAATCTGCCCGTTGCCTGTGTTGTTGCCGGTCGTAATATAGCGGGTACGTACGTTTGTTATTAGTTGTGAAATGTAACGTTGTTGGTAATTTTGCGTTGTTCAAATATAATAGAACTTATACTTTACAACGGTTTCAGAATATTTAATTTACAATTTCTAACTTGCATCAGTAAGGGAACTACGAGATCAATATTTACGGTCCTTAACATAGAAGGAAATACATTGAAGAAATATCAAACGTTTATTTTTCTACTTCTTCCTGAACGTCGATGCATTTGGTTCAACGATAAACCTTTGATGAAATAACTTGAAGTGAGCGAGCTGAAAACATCGACAAACCTGAAGGTGAGATGAGAACGAAAAATGACCAAAATGAATTATACATATAAAGTGCACCACCTAGAAGGGGTGGGAATTTTTGGACCAAATTTTGCAGAAACATTGGACTAGTCTAAGGTAACAATTGATTAAAATTTGATAAAGAAAACACTTCATCTTTTTGATTTTTCTTTAATAATGTGTTGATCCGCCCCTATTTCTGATACACTCATTGACCCGCCTTGGCATTGATTCCAGCAGGTGATTAATGTCTTCTTGGGGTATGGCATCCCAAGCAGTCTGTACTTCATGCCCTAGAGATTTTATTATCAACGGTGGGTTCGGTAGATTCCTCAATCTTCTACCCATCATGTCCCACACGTGCTCAATGGGCGACAAATCGGGAGATCTTGGCGGCCAAGGCAAAAGATTACCATTGGCCTCTTCAAAGAAGTCAAGAGAAACCCTTGCTACGTGAGGTCGTGCATTATCTTGCTGGAAAAGTGGGTCTTCCAGCCCTCAAAGATATGGAAGAACATGTGGTTCTACCACTTCGTCAATGTAGCGTCGGGCGGTCATACTGCCCCGAATGAAGAGCAAGGGTGACCTACTGCAATAAGCAATAGCACCCCACACCATCAACCCCACAGTTCGTTGAACATGCCTCGCAATCGAAAAATCAGGATTGCGCCTTTCTCCACGTCTTCGTCTAACAGTCATCCGACCATCATGCATTCCTAAACAAAATCGCGATTCGTCACTAAAGACAACTCGATGCCACTCCAAGTTCCATCGAAGTCTTTTCGTGCACCAGGCCAAACGTTCCTGGCGATCTTGAGCAGTGAGGGGTAGCACAAGATGTGGGCGGTAAGACAGCAAGCCAAAGGTTCTTATTCGACGATAAACTGTTCGCAAGCCTATCGGACGACCTTGTTCACCTAACCATTGATCAGCTATTGATCTAGTTGTAGAGAATCGGTCTTTCAAGGCCATTAGTCTTAAGCGGCGATCTTGACGTTCATTGGTTCGTCTTTGAGCCCCAGTGCCTCTTCTCCGACGTTCAACCCCATGTTCAGACCACGCTTGATAAACACGCATTACTGTTGACTGGTGCCGTCCCAAACGGTTATCGATTTCTCTAAACGAAAAACCTGCTTCTCTTAAACCAACAATCCGCCCTCGGTCAAAGTCACTCAACTGCTGGTAAACTTGAGGTCTCCTTCCTCTAGGCATCATTAAACAGTTGAAACACTTTAAACTAAAGAACGGGATCAAAAAATGACTCGATAATTGCTTGACTATCACCACCTCTAAAAAATGACACAGACGTCAAAAATCCTACTTGATGATTGGGTTTCAAATTTTAATCAACTAATTCCCTGGACTACTGCACTATTCCTGCCAAATTTCGGCAAATTCCCACCCCTTCTAGGTGGTGCAGTTTATATGTCACTGAGTATATTTATTTATTTGGCATATCCAACAATTAAAATAAAACCGACTAAAGACCAATCACAACTTTTTCGTAATTTCTCCAATAATCTCATTTCGATTCTAGTGGTCGTCGTATGTTGATGTTTCAATTGCACTTGCACGTTTCTCTGAAATTATTAATAAATCCAGCTTACTTTTTTCTAATGTGCAGCAACTGTGCAATTTATGTCGACGATTGAAGTTTATTTTAGTTCTTCTCGCAGTCCTTATTTTCCAACTCCTAATACGTCAGATTTCTTACCGGTCTTATACTCTTTCGCTCAGAATTTCAATTACTGGAAAACAGCTTTCTATGTTTAGATTCCCTGCCGTCCTCTTCACAATAAGATAGCAATATCTCCGGGATAGATTTCTATATGACTGTACGTATTTCGCCGATAATCAAAATTGTTCGTTCGACGTATCTCGTTCGGTAATAAAATTTTAATGAAAATATTTACATCCCACTCTTAAATAATGCAGCCGGCTTTGGCGTTTCATCAACACGAGTGAACTTAATAGGAAGATCAAAAATACTATTTTGTCCGATGTATATGAAATTTCTTGGGAAATATCAAATCATTTCATAAAATTGTTAATTAGGTATTGGACAACTTGGGAGAACAAATATGAAAATTAATTTACATCTGAGGCGAGGATACGTTGGTGCATGTTAATTACAAGTTTCCTCTTTCAGTCATTACGCAAATGTTATGGCGAGATCGGCGAACATTTTAATTGAATTTTATGTGGTCATTTTGCCTCGTTGTCTAAGGGTTGTAAGGACATAACATTTTACTTTTGTGGCTCGTTCCATCCATTTTTATTGGACACTAAAATACCAATCGATGAACGATTCGAAGAAAAAACAAATGTGTCCGTTCATGCTCGCTTTAATTAACGATTTGCGCCGCGAAATTATATTTTTATCGTTTTCTTATCGTATCTCGTTCGGCCGTAATATTATGCATGCGATGATGTCAAACGAAATATGATTTCGGCGACGGCAACTGTTGTTCGATATTTAATTTGGGTCTCGCCTTGCCATTTTACATGTGAATGCGTACGCAACTCCCAGGGCGCTCGTAAAGCAAGAGTTGGAGCAGCCGGAGGGGCGCTATGCAGATTTTTTTAATCATCGTTTGTATTAATTTTTGGCTCGGGCGCTTCCCCTTGTAATCTTCAAGTTTACGAACGTACCGTTTCCGCCGGCTCGTTCCACGGAGGTCTTATCAAAGATGCATGCGCAGCTCCTTGACCCGGGCCGCTTGAGAATTCGAATCCCTTGTTTAGCACTGATTACACATATCGACAACTGCATGCTACAAATTTACTTTGCTACCTATGAAATATTAATGGGAAATCTTTCTAAGGAGGAAAAAAGACTACGAATTATGTGAAGTCACGCCACACAACTAATGGGATAGAGTGTAGTAAGGTTAATTTATAAATTATATATTTTATACAATCACCACACAGTTGTTAATAAATATCCACGAAATATCATTAGAGTATAATAAGATATTACAAAATTAATAACTAAAACTAATAACATAACAAAACAAACCTGCCGTCCAGAAATTTGATGTTTGTACTTTTATTGCAGTCACCGCAATTTTAGTGGCATTATTACTCCTTTCTTTATACTTCCTGCGAGAAATAGGACATTTTGTGGATATTTTATAAACCGTAAAAGGAAACTGGCATTGAATTAGATAAATGGAGTAGTGCATTCGACATTCGCTTAGAAAATCTGTCTTTGATAGATTAGATTTTACTTGTTTGACATTTTATTTCCTCCGGAGCAGTCTCAATCGAAGCCAATTCGGATTCATCCTTTCTTTTTAAAGCCGACGACGACGACGCAAAAAAAAGAAACGCCCCACCATGTTGGAAACATTTTAAGTAGTGGAGTTAATTAAAAATTGCTTTTAATTGACAATTTCGCGATAAACCGTTTTTCGACGTTAAATTAAAAATCGCGCGTTCATTACGTACCAATTTTGTGTCGCCCATTCGATTATACAATGCACTAAAACTGTACTTTATATACATAGATATGCAAATTTGTTGACACGCCGGGTATACTTGGCGCGGTGGGGCATTTTTAAAGGACAACTTTCGGGGGGGACTTGCACTCGAAATTAAAGTGGATCGTTACTCTTGCCGGGGCGACTTTTAATAGTAACGACGGTTTCAATTTGGGATATGAATAAGAGAATTAAATTAAAGGCAAATATCGTTGCCTGGGCGATTGTATCGCGCGCGATAAGAAGCGATATGCGACCACCCATTGTAATTTAGTTCATCCCCGGAGGTACATGGGCGGAAAATTAACCTATTTCCCTTCACGAGGGCCCAGATTTAATCGGGGTCTCGCCGTTCGGTTCGCCAAAATCTGCTAAGCCCTGGACACGTTCCCATCTGGACCCGTTTAGTTTATTATACACGCTGCCCTTCGGTTTTTAAATGAATCGTGAGTTAATCTCGCCATAAATAACGTTGGGTAATCACCAGCAATTATTCTCTAAGATCAGACAAAATTACCCGACATAAATATATCTTATTATTTTATTACTGAACATGTGCGAAAAATCTTACAAACTAACTACACACAATATAAATAAAACAATTCATATAATAACTCACCTACCATATTCAAAAATTATTTTCAAATCCTACTTGTTTAATTTATTACTTCATTTCCTTGGTTTTCAATTATTCGATTTTATTATCGACTTTAATTTTTACTTTGCTTAATTAACTTTCCATTTACGTTTGTTTTACCGATCGTTAATTGATGTTCGTGTCTGTGTTTTATTATTAAGTTTTATCTCATTTAGTATAGCTTTTAATTTATTTCATCGACATTTATGTTATTTCCAATCTATATTTTTTTCGCTTGAGGTTATTCAAATTATTATTGAGTGGTGATACAGGTTCAGGATATTATTTATTTATAATGAAACCAAGCACAAAAAATGTAATGTTGATGAGTTAAACGACAACTAACTGATGGAGAATTTCAAATGGGGCTAAGAATAAATTTTAAAATGACGTTCACGAATGATATGACTTAAAAGAAATTAGAATGCGGTTGTTATTGAACTCAGCAATTAAACTGCGCGGTTGCCCGAGATCCAAGTTGTCGATAAATGATTTACTATCAAACTCACCGTTGGTCATGATAGCTCCACCCTATCGATCATCATCTAAGATTGAAGAATTTTTCAGCCTGACTAAGGATAATATAGTTCATAAATTACTTCAAAATGTTTCTGTGCGAATTTTATTAATTTTATTTTCATTAAACCACCAATTTTTTACATCGCTTATCAAAATAACTTTTAGACCAGATAAAATACCAATTTTATCTCCCAATTATCAATCCGGACGCTATTATTTCAATTAAAATGTTCCGTGTCGTTTCGTACGTATCGCAATTAGGCGAGAACTTATACCTAGGCTGGCAGGCAACGGCGGGCAACTTTCATGATTGCCGTGTAAAATAACGTTAGCGAAACTGTTCGCCCGAACAAGTCCTACACGTACACGGTCCGACTATTACCATGTTAAATTCACGTAATTGTAACGCAGTGCAAATAAAAGACGGGCGTATGTAAAAGAGAGTTTTGCGGAGGTCGATTTTGCATTTAGCGCGAACGCGACCGAAAGACAAAAGTTTCGCGCTTGTGCTAATAATAATGCATTTTTATAACGCCGCACTTAAGTGAGGCTAATGGCGACGGCGTTAACATTAACATTTAATTTCCCCGGTGGCGTTAAATTTTAAAATAAATGATGCATGTGATACGTACACAATCGTGAAGTTTTCAGTGTTCTTGAGAATTTAATATTTTTATCCTGAACACATGTATGTCACATATTAATTACAGTGCGGTACACAATTTTTATTGAGTTAGATATGTGTGAGTTGTTTTTGGATAAGGTTTGGCATCTGAATCCAAAAACGACCACAGATTTTCCTCAACTTTTTACTTTGTACATATATACCTTTTGTTACTGAAACGTTCAGACATATGAAGTATATACAACTACTGAAGTTCTACTTCAAAACATACTTTCTAAGGTAAAAGAGTACGCTTTTCTTGGAGTGTACAACCTTGCTTGATGATCCAACAATAGTCAGCAATCATATGTGTATCCCATCTACTTTGATACAGTGCCTCCATGACGTTCAAATCTTTGTAGAATCGTTCGACTTGCTCTTCACAAAGGTTTTTCAAGAAATCAGCAAGATGCCTATGCAGAAAATGCACCAGCATGTCGTAACCAAGCAGTTTAAAGCTCTTCAATAGTTTCTGGACAATTTACAGGCTTCATATTTTTAAACGGAAGGGTAGTAAATGCATAAACAGGATACTTATAACAGTCATGCTGCTTTCGATTTGTTTATTGAAGTCTTAGGATTACAAACTAAAAGTTGGGCCGTATGATCTGAAATACCACTTTCAATAATATCAGTGCTGGATTCAGTAGAATTATGAATGATAATATTATCAATACAAGTACTCGATCTTTCAGAAATTAGTGTGGGTGCATGTATCGTTAATTTTGCATTGTATGAATTTATAAGGACCCTAAAGAAATTAGTTTATTTGTAACTGCACGACAAAGTGATTTTTTTATGATAAAAGAATAACACGCGAAAAAACCACTATATATTTATTCGTATATATTTACATCGGAGCACTAAATTTTACTTTCTGGAAGAACGTTAACTTCCTCCATAGGCGTCACATTAAGATTATTGATAGAGAACCCGGCTACTCCTCCATGTTATTTTGGTTATGGACAGGAACAGCAAATTAAAATAAAATTTGGAATGTAATACGCTCGTAGTTGTTCATCGGTCTGGCATCCTCGATAAGCACTGAAATTCGATTTATACACTTGGGCATTTGTTATTTCTACAACCGCCCTAAAAAGAATTTTACGCCTACAGGGTTGGTTCTCTTATTTTCTCCATATTCTGTTTCTGTTTCATTTGCACCCTGATCTATTGCATATGCATATTTGAAAGCTGTTTTCGTTCAACTGATTTAGCATCTCTTCCAGGGTTGTTTCAGAGTGAAAACGTTATGCATGTGCATGTCACATTTTTGCAACTTCTTGATATGACGTTAACGCTGGAAAACTTTCGACGAATTGCTTTATGAGATCCAGTTTTACGTGTAGATGTTGTTCCTGTCTAGAAGAAACTCATGTAGAATGGTCGGATCACCAGGTTTGAGGTCAGATCTTAAAAGCATTGAAATTCCACTCAATATTTCTCACGAGTGTCTGACAGACACAGAACACAGGGATTTTTGTGTATTCACGTTGATGGCCAAGAAGGAGGGAGACCATTTTGCGGTCAACGCGGATGATCCAATTGTGCTTGTGATACTACAACTATCAATGGGTCTATTTTTGTCTCTATATTCTTCACGAAGGCAAATTGGGACAACCTGAAATAAATTGCCATTGTGGAGGAGGACACGCTTCAAGCTTGTGTCACAACCCAACCCAACCCGACCCAACCCAACCAAATGTTCAACCATAAAACGCAATTTACACAGAAATAATACTAATTATTAAAAGGAGCGCCGCAGACATCTCGATGGTTCTTCATCGATAAGCTGCATGTTTGACACTAAAGTTTCTTCAAAGGACAAGTTTTTTACCAACTCAGCTTCTACGAAAACCATTGTAGGCAACGTTTGCTTGAATCCAAATTCTTTATCTTCAGTAATCACTTCCAATGTTTTCATCGATAATATATATTTTATGTTCTAACGAACATTTATCCACTCTTTCTTTAATTACGTTTTCTAAGGCGTTCCCTCATCTGAAAAATTGTTGATCGTTATGATACATGTTTGTGAATATTGTTTATTTATGACAAAGAAGTTAGTATTCTCCTCGTTATCATTGCTAGCTGTATTTTAAATTATGTAATTTAGAATAAGGGTGCAATAATGTACTTCTTTTGGAGGTTGGGAAATACGTCATTCCTAACTGCTATGGCAATCTCACGGGTGGAAGTAATTAGGGCTGCCAGCTATTGGGCAATTGCATGCTCAGTAAATATTTAATTATCTTTATAAAACGAAACAATGCAATTGAATTACACAGGTTGTGTATCATGATCCAAGTCATTATCTGAACTTTCAGCCATAACTTCTCACTGTGCTTCTCACAATTATTCGAAAAATATGGTTAATTAGCAAATGCGAAATTAATTGGACACAGTTAACAATTTTAAGTGCAATGTATTTTCAATTTGTCTTCTGGCTGTAATGAAACAGTCACTTGGATGATCCTTGTACTCTCATCAAATCATAGGTAATGGAAATGCAGCACGTGTTCCCTTCGTCCACATGCCCAAGGTTTATTGTGATCTGCATTTTTTTCTTGAAAATATGCCAGATAGGTATGCCTGACAAATACTCTGATGCTTGGCGTTTAACTGGGACTATTGACACTGCCAGCATGCCTATTTACGTCTAAAATAGCTAGAAAATTGAAGTCAGTGGGAATTATTTTGAAAATTATTCCCGAGTGTAAAAGGCGTTTTTCTGTCAGTATTTTTGCTTATGCTCTATTCGTGTTGTTATCATCTTTCTTCATAAATAGTGTAGTTTAAATAACATTATAACGTTATTATAAATATATTTGTTTTGAATTCCAATTTACTCTCAATAGATTGCTATCCATATACGACATTTTTTTAAATAATATTATAGTATCCATTCAGTAATTTTCACAAGCTATTGGTGATAATGTAACCGGGCGTAGTAACTGTCCAACATATAATTAATAATTTCAAAATTAATTATTTAATAATTAAAAGTGAACCCATTCTCTGACTATAGCAAATGTGATGATACAGCTTTTACAACTAACACAATTCCCACAACTTTTTATAATAATATAACACAATTGCAACCACAATTTCAATTCCCGCAACCTTTCATAATAACAAACTGTCATTCCGCGCCCAATTTCAACAGTGTGTAATTCTAATTAAATGGGAATTATTTTCGTCCGACCCTTGAGCGACGCACGAAAAATTCAATACACTGCGCCATCGCGAAAATTCGCCCGGCGAACACCAATTTCAGTTTAGTGAAGCACGTACCCCTCGCGTAGGTGCTCCGTTATAAATTAAAACTGCCCCCCAACCCCGCTGACGTCAGCCACTATGCATGCAGATCGTCAGCCAAGCATGCGAGCTCATTTCACGTGATTAATGTTTGATTAATTACTCGCGCTTCAAAATCGTGCTATGCGCCTTGAATGCCCGTGAATAAGCGCGGAAGTTGTTTCTTGTCTGGCCGGTTCCATTACAGCGTGCCACAAAAGCCGGAATTTATTGTTTTGTTTTTTCCGCTTCTAATCCTAATTGGAAACTGAAACGGTAATGAATCATGTTAATTGCTCGTCTATTCATGCACCGAAATAAACCGTTGCATTATATTCGCTTATTTTACTTATGCAACTGGGAATGAAGTGCAACATTTACGGATTTTCATTACAATTGTTTGCAATAAAATTATAATAAAATAACCGATGATATTTTCTACACATTTGGAGCATGCGTGAAAGAGGGGATATTTTCTATTGTTTTTGAACTTCTGTTTTTACATAAACAATAATAATACATGCTTTTATAATCCACGTGTGTGAAGCTCGCATTGATCAAAATTTATATTTATTATTAATTTAAATTTGCACGTTTTTATTTGCAATGATAATGTGAATAAATACAAAATAATCAGAATCGCATAAATAGAATGAAATCAAAATAAATTCTGTTGCGCACTTGTTATGTTTGGGTATGTATGTGTCATTGAAGTGCAGCGATTTGTTTTTAAAAAAATGTATGAACATTTGTCAATTGATTTTGTTGGTTTGATTTAACTCTAAAACTAATTGCTTTAATAAAACGACAAAGTAGTTGCCTAAGGGGCAACACTTTCTTTTAATATGGTATACAAAACTATTGAGTTGCCCTCATCTCAGTGAAGACAACATTAAAACGATTATCTCGTTTGCATTGTATAATTTAACACATTACATTAAGGTAACTTCCCAATTGATTGTCTTTTCATTTCTTCCCGCGATTCTTTTTACATAATTAATTCCCATTCATAGCTAACTAACTAACTAACGTATCAGTTTCGCGATTACGTCACATGATTTATTCTTTGCTACTACAATTGTTCTAGTTAATTCAGGTTCGTTGTAGTTTTAATTTCTCTCGGCCCACACCCAACCCAACCCAACCCAAGCCTCAGGTTAGATCTCTTGGACTTGAATTAGTCAATATCTTTCGCATTGCTCTCCACACGCTGGGCAAACTAACCCATAATGTCTTATTACAGATGGCTAAATCGTTTTTGAATTTATGTGACCATTTTCATCCCCAAATGTAAAAACTTTTAGATATTTTTTCTTCGAATTACCAGTACCTCGGCGTATTAATTAAATTGCGGAAAAGCAAGTTGCTAACCTCACAGTCCGTATGAAATATTTATGTCATTAATTCCATTTTTTTATTAAAAATTGTTATTTCACCAACACAATAAGCTAATTGTGATCATTTTAAAATATTCTTGCACAGAATCTGCATCGAGTTGTAGAACATGAAAAGCTTTCGCATATTCAATATGTTTCATATTCTGTGAACCATGAAAATATTTAAAAGTCATTTTTGTCATAACTGGCAAAGAAAAGTAATAAATAATGCTAATGAATAAATTAACAAAGATTATGCGAGCGATTGTGCAATATATCCGTGACGTCACCTGCCACGTCATAAACCTTAATAATTGAGCAATAAGCTCATTACACCTAAGCTGATATATCAAGCAGCCGCAATAGAAATTGACGGTAGCCACATATTATATTGTCTCCGCATAATTAGTTATTTAATGTTTGAAATAATGAATTTACTTAATTATTGATTAGTGTATGGTGAAAAAATTAAGAAATTATTTAGCAATCAATATTGGATTCGAAGAACATCAACAACCCTGTTGACTCTCTCCGGTGATTGAAAAAGCTCGCACATTTTTCCTACTCAATAAACTGCAATAATATAATAATAATTTAAGGAAGTTATTACTTTTTTTTATTAATTTTACTGTTTTTATTCGAAATAATGCATTGCCTGTCCCATATTTGAGCCGAATATAAGGTTTATTGAATTAATATTAAGTTATTAAAAAATTCCTGGCTTCCAATACTTGCAGGTCTTTTGGGTTGACCTGACCCTCTGATGTTCTTTTATATATTATCGTATACTCGTATGCATTCCACAGTCGCGTGACTTTTAGTATTTTGGCAGTGGAAAATTTTACAATTTTATTTATTTTCATTTAAATATTAGTCGGATATAAATATTTTTACATTATTTGCAGTTTGTAAGTATGAAGAACGTCGGCCATGAAACCGCGATAGATATCATATCTATGTCAGTTGTGTAATATGAAAATAATTGTTCTATTTTAAGCAGTAAAAAGACACCAAGGGAGTGTATTGTTGATGGGGGAATTATTAGTTCCATCGCATGATTTATTTATTCCCTTAACAGTTAGTTACTATAGGCCCTATTTTAAAATAAGTTAATTCATTTTAACCAGCCAACCACTTATTATAGCTGATTATAATTATTTGTCTGTGGGTCTCTTAAACCACTTAGTAAGATATTTTTATGGACGTTATTTTATTTCAATCATTGTTCAAAGTAAACATTTTTTAAGCCTAGACAATTTATGACATGTGACGTGCAAAGTTCAAATACAATAAATTCGATGCGCGAAATGTCGATACTCTAATGCCATACTTGGAATAAAATATGTGTTTGCTTACTTGTGCCAATTTTTGACGAACAGTTAACCAGCCCATTGTCAACACACGACAAAAAATACCAACGCAAATTAAATTAAATGCTTGCTGTAAATAAATTATATATCAAAACCAACTGAAATGCCGTACCCACAAAATTTTGGCAAATGGGTAATTGATGGCAATCATAAGTTTGTCTATTTATTCATAATTATTTGGATACTTATGGCAGAGAAAATTAAATTGCAAGAAAATTTTAACATTTGAGGCAAGCAACAGTGCCAATTTATCCCCCCCCCCCGCCCATCTCGCTGTCTTTGAGACTTTTAGGTTTCTTATACCAATGACTTATAGTCCATGTACGTTATTTTATGTGGCTGACGCCATTTTCCTTCTATTATAATTTGAAATTAGTTTCGATTTCAATTATTTTAGTATATATATTTAGATTAAAATGCAAAATAATAAATACAAATACAATCCAAATCAAAATTGACATGTTCAAGTGAATGGAGTAAAAATAAAAATTCAAAAATTAAAAAATTGAAAGTAAGGTTAATGATAGCAAAAAAATTAATTGACTTGGAACAAGAAATATGAAATTGAGGAAGCGAAAAAACAGATAATGAAAAATCGAACAATAATTTAAAAAATTGCGAAGACGTTGATGAAAATAAATGTCAGCTTATGTAACAAGTTTTGTCGGCAGTTTCGCCCTCTATGGGCTCGTCATGTTGCCAATGAGTAACGAACAGTTCGCTCGGGCTACTACTTAATTACAGAGGTGACACCAGTACTTTGTCCATACTTGTAACGGCAGCTTAATAAACAAAGTCGAACAGAAACCAAATAAAATACGCATACATATGTAAACAGTACACTAGTATACCGATTTTCTAAATATCAGAAAATCACAAATTTATTTGTCCCCTCATTTTAAGTTCACCTTGTCAATGCTTTCAAATGGAACTAAAGTAAATTATGCAACGCAATCTTTGTGATTCTAGAATAATGGTAATTGGTTGAAGACAGTATTTGGAATCAGGTGTCTTAAAATTATATTTACTAAGATACTAATAACATTTTTTAATTCTTCAACCCCTTATAATAAATATTTGAAATTATTATTATTATTTAGTGAATATCGTTTATACTGAACCACACACAAAATATTATTTTTTGTATTAAAATTCTGATTATAGGGATCCCCAAAAAATACATGTATTCTATATTTTTTACCAAAGGCAGTCATTTTAAAATGTCACTGGGTAAATGTATACACACAAAAAATAAGAGAAACAAAAAAAGTATTTTATTTTATAAAATTTATCTATAACATGAACTGCCCTATACATGAGCCGATTAAAAAAAAAAACAAGGAAACTACGTCGCATTTACTGTTCTTCTAACGCACACGAAATCTTGTTTGTTTCGTTTATTCTATTATCCAGCTGGTGAAAAAGGACGAGGGCTGCTCGTCCTTGTTCAACCGCTTAACTTACTAATTTTTCATATCTTCAACAATTCTAAACATCAGTGAATTCCAGAACAAATAGCGATATAGCGATAATAGTTTCTGTTGATTCTGAAAGAGCTTGCATTTTTTTTTAAATATGTACGACAATAAATGCATGTTCAGGCACTGATTTAGTGAAGATTTAGTGAATGCCATTTGCTTCATGTTGTAGTTCGGGAAGGAACATTCATGAAAAGTCAGGAGATAATGATAATGATCTTAGTTCTAGTAACTATGATTCAAAATTAATTACAGGTACAACTTTAAGCTATTTGAGGGCCTATTAGATGAAAAGAATATCCGGTTAATGATAAAGAAAATGAAAATAGTACAACAAATCGCCGTTTAATGCAGAAATTGTAACCGTGATGAAAGTTAACGCCATTGTATCATTCAACATTTGATCACTTTAAGGAGATATTTAACTGCAGATTAAAAAACTCCGTTGAGTTGGTTCGGCTATAAACACATTATTCGTTGAAAAAGAATTACAACAATGAAAAAAAAAATATTTGAGAGTAGTATACATTAAGTCAGAAGGGTACGGACGGACCTATGTATACATAGCGGGGGTGCAGAAATGTTTATAATTTGGGCTACTTAAACGTTATTTATGCAAATTCCAGTTTTATGGTCCATGTCATTATTTACGTTGATAAATGAAGGTCTTAAGTTACAAAACCTTTCTCTCTTTTGAGTGTAGTTTTATTGTGAGTAGACACTTTTTTCTTCAAAACGCATTTGTACACGCTTATAGCTTCCCCATTGTTAACCTTTATCAAATCTAATCACTACACATCGGAATAATGTGCGTACATAATCCACAAATGAAGAACAAGTTCATTAAAACGCCTCGCGTGCGTACAAAAACGTGCTTTCGCTCACGCAGCTTGTACAATTGTTGTGAGCAATATTTAATTACTCCACAGTTCCGAACGCCGCCGTCGGCGATCCGAATCGCAAGCCCTGTGTTTAAAAATATTTCCATTAATAATGTTAGTTAGGAGAAGTGAGCGAGATTGATTCGTAAGCCCCACGGCCGTAACGGCGCGTTTTCGGCGATACGCGAACCGTCGTTTTTCACACTTATCATTTATTTTAGCTCCCGAGGGAGAATGTTATTTGGATATTGCTTTCGACTCCGCGCCATAACTATTTCTCGCGCTTTTTACAGGCCGTGAAGTTTATTGTTTTAATATGGGAAACAACGGAGATAAATTTAATCCAGTTATGAATTCGTACTTTCAGTAATTCGATGGAAAAATGCAGCCTGCGAAAGCACCTAGCGGATTAACTTTGCTAATTTTCTTTTTTCGTTGTGCAACGAAGTTTATAATTTTCGCATTTTCTTTTTTACTTTACTCGGTGCAACTGAAAATTATGTTATGTGTAGCGATGTGTCGTATTTGTATTCAAATGGTAAGAGATATCTTCATTTGAATATTGCTTTTAGCTCAGCAAACTTCTTTCATCGCCTACAAACTTTATCGCTTTAGTGTGAAAAACAAACACATATAATCCATTTATAAATTCTAACTTTTAGTAATTCGATAAAAAAAATTCTATGTTATTCTAAAAAAAGGCATCCGACGGAATAACTTTTAAAGTTGTGTTTTTTCTCATTCCGGTAACGAGATTATGCGTTTTATGCTTATAGCATAAAAGCCCAACGACACGTTGTTTGTTCGCCGCTGGGAGGCGTCTTGTTTGCGACCCCCGTGTTTTCCTTTATATTGCTAAAAAGTGACGCAGACGATGAGCACTTGCATAAAAACGTACGTAATCAAAAATCGATGGCATAAAACACTTTTCTGGAAAACTTGACGTGGCGTTTACGGGAGATACTTTGCGCGCAACATATTCCAGATTAGACTCATGATCTTTACTTGTACCCCTACCTATATGGGGATAGAGGAATATCTTGACTGTCTGGGCGGAAGTAATAGTATGCACAAACACGTGACAAATTTCAGATGTCGTCAGTGCAAACATCGCAATCAAGCTCCAGTCTAGCTAATTAACTCATTTATATGAATAGAACAAAACTTAAACGTGTACCTAGAGAGTTCTGATAATTGGATTAGCATGTTAGTTCGATAAGTGACAGATCCGCTTAGTTGTAATTCTGAAAGTAAACTATTTTTTTACTCCTTGCAGCGTCGAATGAGTTTCATAACGTGATCAAGAAGCAAACGACTACGTTTCTGTTTTAAATTAAGACCCTCTTAGGAACATTTTAATGGATATTGAGAGAAACATTTTTAATCGTATCAATTTTAATAAATGGTAATTTTAGTAAATATTACTATTTAAAACATTGAATTTAATTTTGAAACAAAATATTTAATTAACTGCTCCCAAGATGTATATTTAGTGGAATTAAAAACATTTATAACATTCGCAGGGTTTACAGACAAATATTTCCCGCAAGAATAAATAGTTCGAGGCATCGAATTTCAAAAATCAAGTATGAAAGTAATATGAAAGAGGTGAAATTAAATTAGATTATGCATACAAAATATAACAAAATGCAAATGTTTTCACACGATTCATCCAATTTTATAATTAATATAACCTACAATTTCCAATTTTAAACCCAGTTCACGAATTTGTTTTTACGATATTGCAAACATATGCGAGTTGGTGTATTTAAACAATTAAAATAACACTTTTGTGTAATATGCAAAAAAAATCCGCGTGCATTTACATAAAGTTCGCCCCAGATTTTATCTTCGCAATTGGCCATATGGTACCCCCTTTATTACATAAAAATGAAATGCGTTCCGGAATATGTAGATTTTGTTATATAACATATTTCTATGCATATGGTATATAAATGTTGTGACGAAATAAATTATCGGCTTCGATTTGAAATGTTAAAGTTGTCCAGAATATTAATATTTTGTATAAGATGTTAACTGGGTATTTTTTCCATTTTTCCTTCGACCGTTTCGTCACAGAAATCGTAATTGCAGATATTTTGTAAATATTGGTTTAATAATTTTTCCTTTAAGGGGGGGATCCTTTAGGAGGCCTTAAAATAGCGTTTTTGGGGGAATTTTTTTAGGGCAGAAAAAATGAGTCTAGTGAACTTTTTAGAGCATTTTATTGCATATTTGAGCATTAAAAAAAAATATGTCGAGAGAAAAATATTTAAACGGAACCGATTTTTATGCACATTTGTGCAACACCTTTCAATTGCAATTTACAATCGGTGGGAAAGATGTAGCCCGTAATTTTTGTCTGAAACAAAAAAAACCAAAGAAAATGGCAATTCTCATATGTTTTCTTCTATGTGAACTAAAAAAAACCAAAAATTTTGAAATTCAAGATTTTTCTCAGGTTTGAAAATAAATGTGCTCTTTGCAGGAAGAGATTTTCATTTCAACTTGCTAAAAAAGTTGTTTAGAATTTTTTTTCATTAATCTTTTTAGTTCAAATAGACTAGAATGCTACTGAAGCCAACAAAAGTTTTGTTTCGTTTTGATTGCTTGTCTAGTTTTCTCGCAATCACGCCCACCAGTTTAGAAAAATCGTAAAAACGAAAACTCGAGAAAACGCGCTCTAAAGTTTACGATCAGGAAAAATGTTAATTTTCGATTACTTACGGAATATCTCGTTATAATCCTACTATAGCTCTTACGAACTCAAAATATTATTGTTTCGAACGACCGATTGAACTTTTTTCAGTACATAGTTCGGTGTTATGTTACTGCGGGGAGGGGCGCGCGTTTGTCCGAGCGTTCATGCGTTCGTATATTTTTTGCTCGACACCTCACTGTGTTTAGTGCTGTATCTTTCAAAATATTGCGAATTAGCCGCTTTAACTTTTTATACATATTCTTAGATATATTAGGCATAGATTTGAGCAATAAAAAACAAATCGATTTTTTGAGCCTTCTAAAGCAGGACCCCCCCTTAAAGAACATCCTAGATTGTATTGAACAATATTTTTAAACTATTTATATTTAAGATAGAAATCATATAGAATGTTAAAAATCTACCCCAACTTGGTTATTTACAATATTTATATTTCTTTTCCGCTGAAGGTTGATTATATCAAAATCGACTTATCCGTATAAATAAAATAACCAGGCGTTGGGCAATGTTACCAAATTTTTAAACACACACATAAATATGAGTAGCTAATCTATATTGAAAGAGATAAATAGATAAACGTAACTACAATATGATAGATAATATAAAAACGAAATAAAACGTAACGTGATGAAGCATCGATCAAAATATATGAATTACAACTAACAAAGTAATTCTAGAATCATTCACTGTCAGAGAAAGCGGTTAAGATCATATGTAACCTTAAGATTACCAGTGGAATGACCGAATAGGATTGTGAATTTCCACGAATACAAATACAGGCATCCAGCAAAATAATTACTGTTTGCAATGAAAACACATGGATATAATTAAAATCTTTTAGAAGAAATAAAATTGCAGATGGTATAGACATATAAAATAATATATTGGCAGATGAAGATGATATAATGAATGATTATGAAAAAAAAGCTTTGAAAGCTATAAACAAGAAATAATTGCAACTGAAAATAATTACTATGAAAAAGACGAAGAAGTCGCGATGAAGAAATTACAGATCCTAATTAAAGGACCACAAATGAGGACAAAAATTCCTCTACTGGAAATCCAATGCCTGGATAATCGAAGATATACCAAAAAATGAAAACTAACATTGATGGTATCAAATTAAAAAAAGGAAATCCTAAACAATGCAACAATCATTGAGGTATAATTTTATTGGATGGTTGTGAAAGTGTGTGAACAACTGATTAATAATAAAATTAAACAAAATGTAGTAGTTGCAGAATGGAAGAAGTACACAAAATCATATATGAATGTTACAGCCACAACATAATTTATAATTGGAAAATCCTAATGGAAACATCCAATGGAAACCCGGCTACATATGAATGATGCAAAATATTGCCGGCACAAATCAACCAAACCAGACTCAGATGGAGAAATTAGGCGCAAGTTATGTTGGACATACATTTTATCTAAAGTCAATTGTGGCAAGAAAGTTAAAAAAAAAATCAATGATGTATCAACATGAATTGTACACTTTTGGTTTTTGAAGCCATTGTTGAAAAAACGTTGATTTCATTTTATTGGACGGTTCTGAAAATGCTTGGATTAGCTGTCAAGAATTGCTATCAGCTCTGATTTGATTGAAAAACTTTAACAGTTGTTTGGATCTCAGTTGTATTGACCTGGCTTCGTAAATGGGCTGGTTCTGAAAATTAAGAACCAACTTTGTTGCATGAATGAAATCTTGATATATTGGTTCAAAATTTTCAGCCGGTAAAATAAAGGAAATCAGAAGACACTTGAGTGAGTTGTTGTTGAATTGGGTTTCGTTTTGAATCTTTAGAGCAGTTTGTGATTTCATTGGCGTGGATTGGTCCTGAACGTACAGGGCGATCCTACTGGACTGGGTTGGGTTGGTTTGGGTTCGTTTGGGTTGCGTCGGGTTGCGTTGGTTTGGGTTGGGTTCGGTTTGGTTGGTCCTGAATATTCATGATGAACCTAACTCGGCGAAATCTAATTAACGTTTAAATTCTGCGATTAGATATTTTATTGGCTTGAACTTTATGAAAAAGAAAAATTCATTGGACAGTTCATTCGACTAAAATTATTTACAGATTTTGAGCAAGGGTGTCGTTAACATTTATTACGTCACTTGAAAAAAATCTTTTCATAATATCAGTATCAGTATCATAACAAATAAAATTCCACCCCGTCCAAGTAAAATAAATAGAAAAATTACTGCTAATGAATAACCTTCTGCAACAAAAATGTTCAAGTCCTGGTATGTGCATTTCACCTGTCGAATGGAGAGGCTTAGGGGAAACTATGAAACTGAGAGGAAATGAACGTTCACACTGTGAGACACAGACACACAGAGAAGACTCAAATCAAGACAAACCAGAAAATATAACCAAAGCCAAACTGAATCAAGCTATGGCAAATAAAACACCGCAACCTTAGATATATACAAAGGGTCATGTGCAATTGTATACCAATCTCCTTAGTTTCACAGAAAACACTAGCGACCAGATTAACAGATTTTATGTAAACAAGCAAATTAAATCTTAAATCATATAAAGTATTTATGTAAATGTTTCAGAATGCCTTTCAGGAAAGCCACAGCTAGCGTATTGCGTTCGTTTGCTGGGAACACCAAATGTTTCATTGCTTCTTGTGTATCCAAGTTGTCTTCTTTCATTTCCCAAAACGTTCAATCACTCAACCTTTACTTATTGCAGTAAGTCAGAATTACACTCAGATAGAAACTCTTTGAACTGTCTGTGGTGAAAAGAGACCTCATAAAATTAATTAAATTGATCAAGAGTCTTTCAGGATGGCACTAAGTTTTCCACGAATAGTTGCCTTGTGAATTATGCACTGATAAGGCGGTAGCCCAGCATTCTTTTCCTTGATTCTTGACTAGTCATTTTTCTTTGCCAATCATTGCTGAGGCCCATCAGTTGAAAGAGACCCCATTTTATCATAACTAATGTTTGATTTTGAATTGAAGTCATCAAAAATCTTGAATGAATCTTCTCTGCGAGGCATCCCTTTAAACAGCAATATTACTAGCAATTCTTTCATAAATACTTCGGTTTCATTATCCAACAATCCCACAAAAAAAGACAGTTGTTCTTCATCAACAATTTCGCATGATTCAGCAAGGCGCCTACTGCAGAAATTTGAACAAGCTACTTTTATTGTCAGTAGCAAAAATGTTGGTTTTTCTTGTATTGCAGTTTTCTCTTCAAAAGTATCGCGGCCTCTCTCAACATAATTTTTTTTTAGTATCTCAGAGCCTGCAAATGGCTTCTGGTGTTTATTAAGCCTCCAAAATACACGCAACGCTGCTTCTGCAGATTTTTCTTGCTCACTCATAAAACGAACTAGCGATGCCGTATTTTTTGTAAGAAGATGGATATGTCTGTTATGGAACTGCTGATAAATTGTTTCGTAGCGTCGCTTTAAATTGACATTTTTAACAAGAGCGACAGTTTCGTTGCATATGAGGCAGACTGGAACAGCTACAGGCCTATCAGGCAGCGTAAAGCTATATTTTTAGCCGACTCAGTCAAAAACTTCATATTTTCAATATCAAATTTGCGCTTTGTAGTATCCATATCGATGAAACCTAGTCCACTACCACTAACCTGACATTGTTCAGAGATCCATGAAATCTTTGATGTTCGAACCAACTTTATAATAGTCCAAATATTATGTGTAATTAGATTGCGCAAAGAAAGGTGTATAATTACAGTAATTTTGTTAAATCTTCTCTTAAACTACTGCTTTAATGACGCGGTCGTAGTGCATAGGCGTCTGTAATTAAGGAGTACATTAGTTGTTCATTCATTATTAATATGCTATTTCGTATATGAATACTAATTTAAAACAAAAAGAGCATTTAAGCTATCGTAGTACGTAGTGGTGTTTTTAATAGGCAATAATAAAGTCACCTGCAAACAAATGACAATCATGCGAACGTGATTTACGTGAGGTACGTAAAGCGGATTAGTTAGTTACATGAGACACTTTACATTTAGAATAAATTTCTTAAAGCGGACATTAAAGTAAATAATTTCATAGAATGCAAAGCAGCAGACGTCTAATTGCATCCGCAACGTAGGGCCGCAGCACAAAGCAATTTTAATTTTCGAGAATTAGAGCCTCGTTTAGCCGCAGCACCTTTGCTACGCCGCGCAATTATTTAATTTTACAATGTACGTCGGCGGTCTAGCCGCGCCATTGTTTTAATATCCCGTCCGGGTTCGGTCTTATCCTTTGCAGCGTGTGCTGCGGCACCGTTCGTTGTCCTGCTCATCGAGCGGTGCCTGATAGCGGGCGCGGCGATCCCCTGCAACTGTCATTTCATGATCCGGGTTGCTGAGCCGAAACCGATGCCGCCGCACCGCCACTGCGCTATGCAATATTCAGGGACTTGATTTATCTGCGTTATAAGTCACGTTTACCGTTGGTAGCGACGCGCCCGTTATGTTCCGAATCTTCCCCGATACTCTAAACATCATTTCACCACATATATTTCATCCTGCCCGCAGAAATTGAAATTCTTTCTGAACGCATTATTTTTATGACAAGCGATTTGGCGGGGTTTATTAAGTGTTCAAGAATGTATCTGAAATCTCGAAAACAAATTGGACAATTTGTCTTGCAGAAGTTCACGGTGCGCGCACTATCGATTTTCGTGCGGCCCTAATTTCGGAATTATTTACCTCGCGTTCTTATCGCGGCGCGCACGGAAGGGGTTTGTTAAATATCGGGGAAAATTGCAAACAAAGAATTTATTCCGAAACTCATTCGCTGTTAACACATTTAGTAACTGATATCTTTAGTTACTGTATACAACGGCATATTTCATTTAATTAGACATCTTAAATTCAATGGTTTGTATAAAATAAAAAAAGTATTGTAATAAATAAGAAATATAAATATTTGTGCAACACTATAAACGCATAAATTATTACCATCAACAAATATTTATGAAATTATCTAATCCAAACCAGTTAAAATATTCAAAAGAATTACATTTACTATCCCATGATGAATGATGAACCCAAGGGCGATCAACGTTACATGAAGTAATACTCCCGTAAGCCATTTTTATGGTTTGATCGGAAATTTGGGTTCAAATGGATCTATTTATATTTCGTTTTTAAAACATCTTTGTTGTTTTGTTGTTTTCTGCCTTCAACCCTGATCAGCTCTTCTGCATAGGTTTCAAGCCTCCTGGTGCCTATGTCACAGCCTCTGAACATGTGTACCGTTAACTTTATTAGCATATTCCACTAAAACAACCACTCTAGCAGTTTCAACTGCACTACGATAACTTACTTTGCTGCTTATGGTGTGAATGAACTTGTTATGACATTTACAATCATTCGTTGCCATTTACAGAAATATTTTAGCTGAACCCTTTGGAGTTGATCGGTATACATATGCACCATGAAAATTATATTTTCTTCAAGTATGTTAAGGGATTTTCTCAATTCAGTAGTCGAAATGTACTACTGAGATAATTTCAGGAATATGATCTACGATGTGTATTCATATTTATGTATTCATAACATAATCTAAGTAAGACGACTATGGAAACGTATAGTTGTCAGGAAAATTAATTCCTTTAATGAAAAAAATAATGTCTGTCAAGTAATCTTCTACACATGTTTACTCTCCAGATGGAGATGGTACAGAAAATATTTTTTTTTATTCCTATATGGATTACGTCTCATTTTTACTTCGAAATAAAAAAATTAAAAGATTCATTCACCACGCATTATAAAAATGTTAATCGTTATGAAATCTCTTCACAACATTTAATAAGACACGTTAGAATGGTCCTATCTAACTAATAAGCAAATGAGGAGAAATATGCCTTTGTTGATGTGTGACTCGAGCGAAGATCCAAGCACGTGCGAAAATCAGACTTCGATAAATTCAACAAAGTTGTCCAGCCATAAAACGTTTGGCCAATGCAATAAAATGCGTTTTAGTACAAATTTGGACGTAGAGAAGAAAAATGTTAACAAATGGCCCAGCTAGAAGGCAACGGGTCCGCGTACAAGTAGAGTTAATGGGCCCTTCAGATAAAGTTTTCGTCTTAGGGGGGACTCGAAGTATAAAATAAACTCTGGATGGTCCGGCAAAGATTTTTTTAAATGTATGATATAGCGAAATATTTTTTGATGTAATAAAAAGTACACGACACCACTCGTGACTTTTTAATTTATTAGATGTACAAGTTACCTCTTTATACATAAATAATACCGGAAATAAAGTTTTCTTTTTTTACTAAAAGACAATGCAATGATGAATCACCTAATCATTTAAAATTTTGAAATTTAGGCACCACACGAAGAGCTTAGTTACCTATGTTTTAGAATGTATCAAACGATATCTACAGTGAAAAAGGTTAACGTTTTTCGCAAAGCAACACGAACAGTTCGTTACAAAATCAATTATTCTACAAATAAATAATAAACAATAGTGCAATTATATTTTGTTTGAATTTGATGTATTTTCGATGATAATACAACCAATACCAATGCATAAATAAGTAAATGAATAAAATATATAACGATTTCAATTTTTAAAAGTAAATGTGCATGTGCATGTATTTGTTATATTTATGTGTTGAAAAAATACAACACAATAGCCAACCCAAACATCACTAACTTCCCTCTTAAGCCACACCATGTTAGAGTTCACGGGAAATGATCAGCATTAATAATTATTGTGAAAAATATCCTAAACATAAAAATGTTTGCTGTTTCACATTAAAAAATATGTATAATCAATGTTTCATTCATACTTGAGTTCTTAAAAAATATATCTTTTCAAATCATCACCAAAATTATAGCAAAACCTAAAAATTAAGAGCAATAAAAACAAATTTTATTTGGAGTAATTGGGTAAATGCATTAAATGTAGTATTTGTAGCTGAGAATAATTGCTTCAATGAAAATTATAGATAACACAGTAAAATTATTCAGATAGATAATAGAATTTGTTGCGAGTTGTAAACTAGTGAGACATCCCCGCACATTTTTATGGGTTTTTTTTTCCAAAAATCATTTTTATGATCCTCAAAATAATAGTGACGAGTCATAAATAAAAGCTAAATTAAATCCAATTTTGTAAGATATCATTCAACTAGGTAAGTTACATACGAACGTGGGTAATTTAATTTAAAAAGCTCATTTAAAAATCAGTGAAAATAGCTCCAGAAGTAACGTTAACCGAAAAAAAAAAATCCCATCCCAACCCAATCCAGTATTGTTTGTACACTGTATTTAACTGAGTGTCTTTTTCAAAGTTCAATATTCAAAGATACTAGACCTACTGCACTTAAAAATTGTAAAATATTAAACTAGTTGTTTCAGTCAATATTAATTATAAAAATTCATTAGTGACATTCATTGTATGCGAAGATAAAACGAAATTAATTTATTAGCAAACATCCAGAAACTCTGAAGTCATACGAACGGAATGATTTAACATAATTAATAAAAATATTTATGATAAGATATGAAATTATCTTCTTATTTATTCAATGCGTTCCTGTGAAAAATTTCTGTCGTTGTTAGATACATGTAATACTACAAGGTGACAATTTCGAAGCTACGTCATATTACCTTTAAATATCAACATGATTGATTAATAAATAATTGTTGTATTATTGTATAAATAAATAACTTGCCTTTATAGCAACTTGACTGGTTTAATCGTAGAATTGTCAAACACACCTACATATATTTTAATAATTGATTTTCGGGCTGAGTTTATTTTAATGCCGGTGTTAATATTCATTGACGTTTATGAAACACTCGACCACTAATACTTAAAGATTATAGGTTTCACGAGATCAGCCAACACAGACAAAAATTTGTTCAAAAATTCTCCCATTCTGTCATAGCAACTTCTAGAGTCCATTTCTCCTCTCTCATTGGTCAAATCGGATAACGTCATATTAGTATTTCCAAACCAAATTGTGTTAGATACACCTTGCAGCCATAATTAATTAACTTCAATGCTTATAATTTGCATAATGAGATTGGTTAATTTTTTATTTAATTTTTATTCTATGCAAATTGATCTTTCTGTCAGCGTATGAGCAATTATCACTTTATATTTTCGAAAAAAAATCACATTACACAATATAAGTCTGAATAACGAAGAAATCAACCTGACCAGGGAAAATTCGAAGAAAAAAAATTACATAAATTAATAAGGCATCCAGTAAGTCAAATAAATTATCCACAACATAACATAAAAAGATAAAATTAGAAGTGAAGTATGCCCACAAAATTGGCCAAAACAATTTGTAATTGAAATGAATCGTTAGTCTGAAAATTGTTAACGAGGAAAAAAAGAGAGATACAAAAATTCTTGAACGATATGGCAAGAGAAGAAAAGAGTTTCTGTGAAAATATGATATAAAAAATAGAAATCGAAAAAAGATATGGATATGGTCCCATATAAATGAAAGACCATCTGACATATGTGGAAAATTAACTGAACACATTGAGTCTGCAAGCGTAACAAAGTTTGCAGTCTTGGACGAATCGTTGAGATCTTACTATGAGCTACAATGCAGGAAATGCCAAACGTTCCACGGCTAACCTGAATTGTTAAACTATGTTGCTGCAAAATTAGTCAGAAATCATAAGTAAAAAAACCTTAACCATAAAACAATAAAAGGAAAGGCATGTGGAATTACAATGGATATGAAAGAGCAAACCTACAGATTCTTGGGATATGTTAAACAAAGACGTAGGAACAAAGGAGTCGAAAGTACAGAAAGGAAACAAAGAAGGAAGTGGGGATAATCCAACATGACGATATGAATTTTTTTATGATAGATTACGAAAAATTGAAGCAATCAACGAAAGAATAATAATAATAATAATAATAATAAAGTCACTATGCAATTAGAATACCGTACGATTAAACAGAGCAAAATAAAATATTACAAAACTATAATCAATAAAACCAGTAATCATGGAGGGATTAGAACACGAGGATAGGAAGCAAAAGGGAAAATAGGCTTTGCTATGCTGGAAAATTCTCAATATGCCAATCCCTGAATGATTTTAATATATGCATACTTATTACTATTACTATCTATTTAGTTTTAATGCGAAATTTCTGACCAAAAATGTTAAAACTTTCTCAGTAGGATGAACTCTTTTGCTGCTTGTTTTTGATTTTAAATCCAGATATAACACATTGCTTTGGAGCTTTTAAATGACCAGCATATTCAAATGTATAGCACGAAATGTTTTAATATTTTTATTATCCAACACTAGAAACTGAAACAGTATTGTTTTCTATGCTTCATCTTTAATTATATTTAGTGGAATTTAAATACAAGTATCTAGGGAAAATATTTAACTTGCAAGTTTGCTCCTACATGAAACGTCATGTCAGTCTTCTCTTTATCATATTTTAATGATTTGATGTGATTTCATAGTTTTAAATATTTATAAGCCCAACATGTCTTACATCCACATTTCTAAGGAGACCATCACATATCATCACTTATAAATAATTGTTTTTATTACACTACATTCTACATAATTTAAAACATGTATAATACATAAGCGCAGAACACGGTGGCCCAAGTGGATATTATGTTAATTGTATAGCAATGATTTTATTTTGAAAATTAAGAGAGAAGATGAGATGAAGGAAAATGACCAACAAGTGTAATAATATTTTCATTTAGTTAATGTCTGAGGTATTCAAGGACAAAGTCAAGTCCTGAACTATTCAAGGGAAGGAATTCGAAACATTTTGCAATTCTTAGCCAAAAAAATCCAATACAACGAATAGACATACTGAGCGGTAGAAGGGTTTATTTCGACCGAACTGAAGCGACTAAATCAGTTATCGACAATTTTCATCACGTTACAGGGAACAATGAATTTCGTTATAAAACTTCAGCTAGTACACAGAGCATTCTCTGGAAACTAAAAAAACAATTACGTTACAAAAAGAAGTCTAAAAATTAACAACTTTTAGTAAAACAAATCGAACTGAAACGAATAGTTCGATGGGATAACCGTGGAAATTGGCGGGGCTGGAAGAAAAATGAAAGATAACGAAATGAAAGCCTAAAGAAGAATAACATATATGTACATTGCATAATTTTTTTTTCTGAAACTTACAAATTACATATCAACATTTTTGAGAAAAAGAAAAATCATTCAAAAAACAAGTTATCATCGGCTGCATTCTGAGGATATACTCGCTGAGCAAACTATTTTTATAACAATTATTTTTTATTAAGATGAAAACAATTTTTTTATATGTTTTCATTTAACAAAACTCTTGGCAATTTAACTTCTGATGTACCTCCAGATACAATCTCGAGAAGAAATAATGTAATTGAATGATGAAATTACAATATTACTTGTTAAAATATTGCAATTTATGCAATTGCATTAATTGCGTACAACATTTATTATCAGGGCAATAATCCTATGCTAGAAACTTCATACCTCTGGCCATTTCACTGTCCAAATGACTGAGGTTTTCAGTTGGAATTACTCTCGAAATGATTGGATGTACAAATTATATGACTCTAAAGTTGTCTCTAGCCGCTCATTAGGATTACGCTCTTTATGTTTTTCTAATCCTACGTGTACGTGTACGAACAAGGACATTCGAAAACTTTTAATCGTCCGTGGTTGCATATACTCATGACATTAATACTTCCCATAAGGGTCCTTTACCATTAAATAATCCACATTATTATTAAACGATACTTAAAAGTAACGCCAGTGATATTTATTTTAATTTAAAACAATGTTTAAATTTCTTCAGAATATTAAATTGTCATTGTTTTTATTCTCAATCCTCAACCCATATGGAATTTTCCGTGCGCGTAATTTAAAAACATCACTTACACCTTATCGCGCATGTTCAATTTACCTTTATGGCCCCGACGCCTTCAACTTGTAATGATAATGATTGGCAATTTTCCATGCAGTAATTTGTTACCGCGGGTACTACACGCAATACGCACACAAACCGTTTCCGCCGTTAGGGTCAACGTTTGCTGAGTGATGGGCGCGATTTTTCGCTGCGCAACTTTCGCCCTGAAAATTCGAAATGGACGTCCGGCGAATATTTCCTGCCCCGAAATATTCTTCCCGAAACGTCGATCACCGTGCTTGTCATTTTCGTAATGGGAAGACGTAATTTATTGCCGGCGCGGTGTTACGCTGAAAGTTTACATTGACGTTAATGCTAAAACCATATTACCGTTTTCGATAAATTCGCGCGTCGCACAAATCAGCTGACCGCAAATTATTGCGAATAGTTTGAGTTTAATTAATCATCGGACAAGTAGATGTGTTTGAACGAAAATATATGTCGCGTCGCGTCGGTGTGTTGTTGTTTTTAATGTAGGGTGTGTAAATATGTTTTGTTGCAAAATACAATGCGTTGTATGTTATGTGTTAAAATATATTAATGCTGCGATGATGATAATAATAGTCGCTATATAAATTTTTGATTAAATTTTCTGTTTTACAGATTTCTAAAATTTTTTGTTTTGGAGTTGGCAAATACAAACGGCTAAGGAAATTTCACGGGATCAAACTAGAATCGTTTCAACACAGATTTGCATTAATGCACTAACTTGAAACACTTTTTTTATTTTTTAGTTTTGTTCGTAATTGTGTTTCATTTTTATTTAGAGTGCTTTCTTAATGGTTGATTTAATATAGTACGTTTTTATTTTTCATTTTACGCGTTTTCTTTATTTCGCTTGTTGCAGTTTCCGGTTTCTATTACAGCGAGTAAATAAATGCGTTTGCTTTCGAAGCGATTCCAATTAATTTTAACTAACTTTGAAGAAACTAAATTAACGTTAACGTTTTCTCCGCCATTAATGTTAAATATAACTTCGTAAAAATCGACGTGGAATGTTGCCTTCACTTCGCAGACTATTAGTGTAATTTCTTTCATTTTCGTATTTTAAACGGACGCTTATTCACATCTAATTGGCGACGTGCTTGTTTCAGCTGAAAACTCGAAGCACTGCGGTACATTTTGTGGATTTGATATGCGCTTTGACAGTTAATTCATAATTAAGTTGATTTGCGACAAAAGCTTCTTTACCGTGCCGCAAATGACCTGTAATGTTTCCGGCTAAAAACGTTTTCACAATTTCGTGTTTCTCTTCCGGAATAATGAATACAACGAACTCGGTAATTTCGCTCCGCATACATACATACAAATTATATCCCACGTCACACGAGTTTCATCAAGTTCTTCTTTTTATTGTGGAGTTATAAAATTTCTTAAACAAACAAATTATTTTCTATGTATTTCCCCAGCGGCGAGGAATATCGACGCTACGTAATTTGTTGGTTTTCAATTATTTGCATTTGCAGTTATAGTAATAGACTAGTAATGGGAAATGTAATAAATTTAATAAGAAAATAATCAACATACCTCAAGTTGCTTAAATCAGTACAAGAGGGGCCTCATAGCTCTTTGAAACATCGAACAAGCAAGAAACAACGTAAAAGGATCGAAATTGGAAAATTTTAAATAATTATTATTGGAAGTCAAAATTAGTATAGTTCATTACTCGGGAGCATTCAGTTCAAACTGCGTGGCACCCATGACAATCAACGCCGTCTTCATTTGAGTTGCCGTTAGCATAAATCTCGTAATTTATATTCCTCGACGTGCATCAATATCAGCCTGAATGTAAACATCTAAACGGAGCAATCCATTTAGTTCTAACTTTACGGTAATTTAAGGCAACCATTAGCGTTGTTATTCGTCGAAACATTCATCGGAATTGTACCGATAAAGATATCCAGGTTCTCCGGAAGAGAAACCTTTATTTACATAATAAATAAAACGAAGGAACTGCCGGTAACGAAGTAAGCGTTCCTTCCGCCGTCGATGCGAAACTGCAGAGAGCACTGTAAATACGTTTCGCGATGAAGTAGCTGATGTTGTTAATTACATGTTGACATGGCGATGTCACGTGTGCAACGTCGAGCCGAAGTAACGATCAAACGTGTGTTGTGTCAAACGAGAGAAGTCATACCCATCGGGCGCTCGGGGCGTTCTAGCGCCAACTGCCACATAAAACATTGTTGTGTTCGGTCGTAAAATGCCAATACCGCCGTATGATCGCTACTGCAAATATTGCGAATGCAAAAATTTATTTCCGGATTAATTTTATTGCACGTCGGACGTTATGTAAACAAACGCAACAATTATGTTTGTTGAATTGGAGTCGTCTTTATGAAAGGGATAGGCGCGTTTAATTTGCACAAATAATTAATTGTTTAAATTTTCACAGTTGCTGCACAAGTATTGTTTTTTTTTTTTAATTTACCGACATGGCAGCAGAAGCAAAGGTACATTTTTTTGTTCCTCGAATTTACGTTTCTGCTTTAAATTATGTAAATATTTGTAGTTTTTGATTGTTTAAAATTTTCATTTTCTGTTCGTCCTTATTTATTTACATCATCATCATAATCATCTCAATTGTCATTAATTTTACTATATTTTGATGCTGGAGCTTTCCTTGAGCTTTCATTTTATTTACCACATCTTCGTAGTCTGACAAAAAGGTCTTTATTCTACACCTCGAGTGTATTACTATGTTCATCTTTTTACATCTCTTCATTTAACATTTGCATGACTACATCGTGACTACCTCTTATATTTAGCGTTGCATATTTATATACGATAATAACGCAAGCTAATCAAAAATAAAATTGTTCTATACGTGTCGCCTTAATTTCTTTAACTATGTCCTAATTTAATTAATATTAATTTATTTTTAATATTGATACAAAATCATTAATTTCTAAGCGATGCACGTTCTAGATGATTGAATTTTTCGAATAGAAAACGTCACACAACAACCTTTAAAAGCTTTCGCCTATACTTAAAAAAAAACAACGATTGCTTGGAGCACTCGGCAATGACAACTGCATTTAAAATGAGACCTACTCGCCTGCCTCCTCAAGCCAAAGCTTTAAAAAGCGATGCATGTTTTCCGCCGTCGCGAGATACGAATCAACGCGGCTAAACCAGCAACAAATACGTCTTATTTATTTTAAGGATGGAACTTTTATCGGCTCCCATGGGATATTTTTTTCCGGGCCGGCACTTGACATGTGTTAATTTCGAATGTAAATCGGATTAGAGGAGCCGGTCCATAAACAGTTAACAACGTCGCCGGCAAGCCCGGCTTATTCCGAGACTCGGCTCGAGGTTGACGATTAAAGGGCCGCCGGTTGCCAAATAGCCGTTCGGCGAGATAAGGCGATTCGAGATATGAGTATTGTATTTCTGCGAATGGGGCAGCGGGGCTCTAAATACAGTGGTGGTCCGCTGTAACGTTGTAGTCGCGAAGTTTCGGTCATAAAAGACGCAATGTTATTAAAGCTTGTCCTGCAGGATACTTTTACATCTCCGCGCTGCAACGACGTTAGTCTCGTATGAAAATAATATAAAAGTGTATTAAGAATGCGGCCTTTATGCGCGAGATTCGTGTCAGATAAATCTAAATAGTTTCTTATTAGACAAACTGTTATTAGTGCCTTTAACATGGCGCACGCGGAATATACGAGTTTGTTAAAGTATTCGGAAACTTTGCTTTTCGAGGCTTCGGGGATTCCTTCTGAAAAGAGGGCCGTATTGCGCGGTCGTGGTTGTCTTTATCACGCGTTTAAACAAAATATTCATCTTCTAGCGCCCAAGACAACTCACTTGTGTATTAGATTATCTTACGTTGTAAGAAATTGTATTGTTAAATGTAACACGTAATTGGAAAAATCATTTAAAAATATTTTCTTTTTTTTTATATAATGGCACATATGATGTGCCTCTAAATCTTAAACACAGACATACAAGGTTTCGGGCCTTTTAAATTTCCACGTTGTTTTCTTTAGTGGCGGCAGGGTTTGCCCGGGTGGAATTTTTGAATAGGATCGATAAAAAATGCCAGGGTGTTATGGTCCCGATGTTAAGCTTATGTTAGTTTAAAATGTTGAGTGTATTGCAAAAATGTAAAACGTTCAATGTTTCACAATAATATGGTATATGAGAAAAGATAATGAATCAATTATTTTAATACGTAATACACCCGATCTACATATGAAATCTTATAGGAGAATATATTCTTAAACACATGGAGAAATAACACCGTCACATTATTATTATAATCCATATGGCTTGACCAATAATATTCACATAAATGTTTGATTATATAAAGCAGCGTCATGCTTCACGTTGACTGTAAACTAACGAAAGGATAAGCATCTTTCAAGAAAGCCAGCCACATCAGTACTCCAACTTTTATCACAAAATATTCCTTATGGGGTGTGGTATGAATAGTAAAAATTCTAAATAAATTAATAATTGGTACAACAAGATTCTACACAAGAACCAAAGGAACAGTAAAAACAGGGTCATAAGTTTATTAAGCAGGTGATTGGTTCTTGATAATGGCCATGGACCAAATAAATTAGTGTGCCTTAAGGATATTTAATTAGATTTGTTGAACATGAAACCAGCCACTAATACTTATAGGTGGTTTCATTACATTAAGGCACTAGACCACGGTGAAAAATATTTTTTTTCCTATTTTTTTTTCTTCATTTTCTGAAAGATGCATTTGTCAAGAATGCTTTCACCGAATATTTTAGAGAAATTCGTCAAATAGATGGAGATACAGCATTTTATGTGAACCGTTGCTAGCGTACGACCGCGCCGAGCGGCAGTCGTACGATTCGTATATATAATATCATTCGATTTGTTCGGTCCCACATATGTATATATTAGCAATTAATTAAGTTAGTTTAGATATGCGCAATCCAGTGCAAAATATTCGCTACAATTATTTCGTTTCGATCCTCAGAATATTTTGCATACGAAATTAGTCCCAAATTCACGGCTGTCCAGGTACAGATTGTTCGACAGATGCGCCAGCTAACGGTCGGTTCGATTGTTTACATTTATTACTCATTTTTCCAAATTAGAAACCCAAAAACACTTGTACTGTTACGTACAAGATGTTATCTATTTGAATACAATTGCGGCCCGATATTATTCGCTGAATTCTCCGTTTTACCTAAGCCGTCACGAAACTGCCGCTAATATTGCATCAATACTTTTTAACAATGGTCACATTGGCCTCAGAAATGTATTGGAGATATTAGACATCAAAATTGGTGACGCGCTCTACCAATATTGTCAAAACATCGACGAGAAACGAATATGCGAAGCCGAGCACGAAGCCGAAACAAGCACGCATGAGGGTCGTCTTCGTGCAAAACATGGAAAAAATAATGATTCTCTGGACGCTGAAGAGCTGTTGTATGGTCCAGGAATAGCTGACTAAACGTAAGCAACAAGAAAAAATAGACCAAGAAAATAGTTTGTATGTTGAATGATGCTTCAGCAATACTTTGAACGCGTTTTTCTCGAAACCTACTTTTTCAACCTGGTTGACAGCATATTAGAAAAACTGTACATCCGATTTGCATGCACCAAGTCTTAAACTGTTCGAAAATGTAGTCTCTATGGCACCACGTAGGGGTTTTTTTATAATAGGTCTCCTTCTATTTTTTTTTTCATATGATCGATGAAAATTTTTCATAAAAATCGAAAATAAAATTCGCTGGTCCGCCATTTTTTTTCCTTCTAGATATCAAAATTCCCCTACGTGATGCTATAGACACATATGTCTAGTTTCTAAATATATTTTTATTTTATTTTTTAGATGAGCCGTATGGCTTAATCGCTGTCAACCGCCGCGCGCGCAGTCTCCTCTTAGGAGCGGCGTACACCGCAAACTATACTTTAGATTCAAGTATAAAAATTTGTATACAGTCTTCTATATGCATATATTGACAATAAACATTGATGAAATGAATTGCATTCATCATTCGCTTGAAAATAATTATGAAAGATACACCCTCGTACCGCGCACGCACCGTGGTCTGGTGCCTTAAAAGAATGTAATGAAAATTGGCAAATAAGTTGAGGACGAAAATATAAATACTATATACAAACAAAATAACCTAAACTATGAATATCTCGCGAGCACAACTGTCAATAAAAGTATGGCACTAAATCACTATTTAACAAAGCTTTGTAAAATACCAAATAAATTTTTTTGCGCAACTGTCATTTCCAAGGCAAAAAAAGCAGAACCACACGAATAAAAATGTTACATTGAAGAAGGATTGATTGCTGGACGACCAAGAAGATCTAGCTGTAAATCTAGTGGCGAAGATTGAGTTAGAAGATGATATGGACATGTCGTTAAGAGAAAAGAATATAATAATCTGGCAGAAGGAAGAGGTGGAGACGGTGCAAAAAATAGTAATAAAGATAATAAACTTATTTTGATATTGGAAATGCCTGGTAAATACCTTGTTGGTCAAAATAGCATATTCACCAACGAATATGGTTTTATATAACTTTTTTATTAACCATATTTTAAATTGGACACTGGGGAATTGGAATAAGAAAGCCTAGTGCAAGAATATGAAGACAAATACAAAGAGAATAAAAATCATAACAAGAATATAACAAAGTAGTGGAACATAATGAAGGCTATAGTAAGTCCTTATTTAATATAGCCTTCAATAAGTTCCACTCATGTGTTGTTGTTGTTGACAGAATTAATTGAAACGATTTCGTTCTTGTGTTGTAAAATTTATAGTCGGAAGACGAATTATCTTCTAGTTAAAAGAAAATTATTCAACACGTTTTGAGGTAACGGTGATATATTTTAATTGATTGGTGATCAAAGAGCAAGAAATTGCAAAAAGTATTCAAACATGTATTTTAAGCTCAAGACTCGGGCCGTTCACAAACTACATGCACCAACTATATAGTATCCATGGAAGATTTTCGAAATGTGGTAAATAACCCAGTGAAGAATAATTAATTGTTTTACAAATCATAAGGAACGAATATTTTCAATTTTAAAGTTACCTAGGGCAAGGATAATAGAAGGAATGTTTACTCCACAAAATGAAAATCCAGTTCTGTAGATTAATTAATCAAAGAATATTGGCTTTGCAGTTTAATATTTTGCATATTTCCCTAAATGTGTGACGTCACGTATTTTTCAAGTATGGCATGTCTTTATATTTATGTTTATTTATTATTCAAATTGTATTAAGATTATGAATCATACTTGTGTGGCTTATACTCAATTTTATCTGAATGAAATAATTACTGAAATTATCGATACTTCAGCTAAAATTGCAATTCGATTCGATTCATACTGGAACATAATTAATGATAGACTCTCTTAATCTGACCAACTGTACACGATAAATTCTATATACTAAATAGGGTTGCCACGGATCATTAGGTCAAAGGAAATACAAGCAAATGTATGGTGTTGGCGATTTAGTATCCGATGGCATTTTATTTATATCCTCATTAGTTCCTATAAGGACTATTGATGAAGTAACAAATGTTGTGATTTGACAGGAAAACGGGGTCCTTTTAATTCGTTATTATCGTCCTATTTCGATCGAATTTTATAAAGAAATATCTGAAAACTGATAATCTTGTGCAAACGAACCTGGTTGTATTCTGTCGGTTTTGCGTGAATAAAGTAGCAAAAATATTATAATATAAAACCGGCTGAGGACGAACAAATGTGGAAGCGGATATCCGCATCTCTATCACAACAGTTCGCACTCCGACGTTTAATGAATATTTCAACGAGTTCTTCGTATTTGCGGAATTCTTTCGTGTCAGTTTGGGCGGCTGGAAGAGGTCGCGCGATTGTTTGCATACAGACGGCCGCAATTAGGATCCGTTTGTGGGGTGCCCGGTCGAACGCACGCACCCCCGATATTTCCATTCGCTCCGTGCCCAGGAAATCCGCGTTGTATTGTAATTTCAGACGTGTTGTATAAATGTGTCGGTAGCCGAGGGCGGCTGTCGATGCGGCTGTTTGTAATTTCCGCAAGCGCCAAGTGCCGTATTTGCAACTCGCCGAAGACGAGCGCCGCACTAATAAATAATCTGGGCGACCCGCGGCAATTTCCCGAAATAAATCATTGCGCCATTATATCTCGATCGGCGATATTAAATTTCAGTCATTAAGCTCTCGGATTGTGCGGGTATCTAAAATTGCGATCTGCTCTCAACAGCGACGCACCGATTCTCGCCGTCGCGTACCGTTTTATTAAAATTCGAGGACTGTGCGCTCACATCTTCCGCCCGAAAATCCAATACGCACGTTCGGACGTGTGATTTTTGGCGCTCGTTTTCTCTCAATGTTGGGGCGAAATCACATCGAACAAAATTCAACTTACATTTAAGTTTATCATTTACGTTTTCAGCAAAATGATTGATACTACGCGATTCTTATATATTATATGTTACTGGTGTTCGAGACAATACCTGAAACTGCGAACCGTATAAAATTTGATAAAAATATATGCCTAGCAATTGCTATTTATTATTATTCTATTATTTATTAAATTTGACACGAATTGCAATATTATAATTTGTACCCAATTGCAAATAGTGTTCTCAAGACTCAAGACGCAAAAAATTATATAATGCAAAACTTCTTTTGAATAAATCCAAACAAAATTAATATTAAACATAATACAATTGACTTTCGGAATTAAATATCATTTAAGTTAACAAAGGCATAGTTTACCATGACGTAAAATTTAATGATTCATCAATTTACAATCGACAAATAAGTCTTCCTGAACATCGCATCGTCTTCTACATTCGCTATTATAAAGTTCGCCATCAATCTTGGTGTTTCAGCAAATTTTATTGACCGATTTCCACCCTTACATTTCCTAATTTACCTGCATTCACCCTTCACCGTATTATAAAAATCGATAGGCAATCGGATTTACGCATAAAAATATTCGAGTCGAATTTCTTTTATACGTACCGAAGTCATTTGAGTTAGAATATCGGTCACGGGATGTGTATTCGAAATAAAATGCGAACGAATTAAAATTCGCGAATTTAATATTTGCATTTGCAACGGATGAAGAAAGTCAAACATAAAAACCGATGCATTTGTGATAAATTTAATGCGCCGCAAATTTTAATTAACAAGAAAGAACGGTTGTTGCCAGTTTTTTGGGTTGAAATTTATGGGGGCGAAACTAGAAGAGCAGACAGGGGTGATTTTGAACAATGAACCTTTTGTAGGACTTGGGGATAATTCCATACGAAACAGTCATCTAGTTATAATTAAAAGTTACGTTTTATATGGCCATGGAAGCTAATTGCCTGAGCTTTTAGATATTTTTAAAGCACATTACAATAAAAATAAAGTTATAACATAGTATTGTATTGGAAATATGCATAGTTGTGGTCAATAATAGCAGTGGAATAATTAATTTGAAGAGTAAAATTTTACCTTAATAGTTGAACTAACAATTGAAGTTAAGTTAAAAATTATAAATAGACAATAAGCGTGGAAGTCTAAACTTATGTAACTTTTTCATATGGCGAGAAAAAAACTCGAAAAGTTGCTGTAATATAAATGTTTGCTTGTAAAGTTTCTCCAAAAATCTTTCATTTACTGAAAAATCGTATATAAGAAAGTTCAGTGCGGGAGACTGCAGATTTATATATTTTTAAAATACCTAGCAACATAACGACTATAATTTAGTTACATTAAACGTCAAATTGAAATGTCATGTGTTAAGTCGGTTGATTAAGATTTTATTCTTTAGTGTCTCGATTTTCCCGACATATTAATGCCAACGTTTCACGAAACTAAATCCGCCGCAATAAAACAACCGAAACGTTTGTTAAAAGCAATTGAGTCAAAACCGTGTTCGTGCCGTAAATATATTTAACTGGCTCGTTAAAATTAAAATTAAATTAACGTCTTCCTGACTGCTATTATTTTAGGGTTTAAACACTGTAAATCACTGTTAGAAGAATGCATGAGGAATTCTTATAATTTGTACGGAGTAGTTTGCGGATTAATCATATGCTGCAGAGGATTGCACGTTTTCCCCTACCCCATTACCCCGCGCGAGCCCTCGTATTGATCCTGCAGACCACGAGAATGGGAGTCACCCCGCTATTCGACGCCATTCGCAATGAATCGGAAATCTTCGCAACCACTCGATTTAACTGCTGGCCGCCGCGTCCTTGGCTCGGAATCCCGTCCTGTCGTCTTCACTTTTATCATACGGCCAGTTAATGCGTCTCCGGAAATAAATATAATTCTATTACGTCGACGTGTCCTGCAGGACGTAAAACGATCCCGGTCGTATTGATCTGTACGTAAGCTGGAGTAAATCTTCAGTAATACCCACTGCAAATCATACTCCCCTGGGCACTCCACTGAGTGATACAGCTCGCCACAACTGTCCACATAATGGCTCATGTTTTGCCGGTGATCTAGGAAATGGCCGCTTCATAAATAAACCACCGGTCCGGCCGTCTAAATAAAATCTACCCAATCAATTACTGCTATTGCTCGTCCCGAACGCGCTCACGATGCACCATCATTTCATATATAGGTGCCCTTTCCGCTTCGCCATTACTTATTTATTCGGCAATTAAAGAGAGAACTACTAAGTGATGACCCACTATCCATCTTGGAACGTCGTTGCGCGTTATTGAGATTCAGTGGTCCGCGTTATCCTGCTCGCTTGATACCAGGCGACAGGAAAAACCCTGTGATAAATGGACACAATTTAGTACACTGGCGCCTGTACACAACTGTCCTTATCATTTTTTGCAGTTGCGTGTAACATTCCTTCCATGAACTAAGAAATGCGAACCGTTTGTGAATAACAGCGTTCATAGCACGACAGTTTCTTCGCAAAAAAACCAACAAGTTAACCACGATATTAGACATTCGTATACACTTTCATCTGCAACAATATTACATTCCTGTTTTTTTTTAAATAACCAAAAATATTATTAATTATAAATAGTGTAGTTGTAACTAATAAGTAATTTTTTGTTATTAATATTTAATACAAATTATACCGCAGTGATGTTACTTAAGTATTGAAATTTAATTATTTAATGTAATTGTAATTATGTTTACTAAAACTTGAGCGTCTAAGTTTGGACAAATCTTTGATTCTGCACCTCTGCATAAAATACAACAGTAACATACCATTCGTTCTATTCATTTCCAGCCATCAATTAATAGGACAGCTCACACCAACCGCCGTATTACTACGTCTGGAAATAAATCCCATGTGTTTGTGACTGAATGTGACATGATTGCTTGTCAATTAATATAGAAGACAATTGTAATAAAATCATCAAGGGGGGAATTTCGTGTAAGAGAAATAGCGGTAATGAATATCATACATACAACTGTTTTTTTTTAGTTTTAACGAAGTAATTGCAAAAAAATCCATCACAAAGTATGATCGATGGATCTGTTCATGGCTATTAATGAAGTCGAATATTTTGTTCAATAGTATATCCTAATTGTTAGTTAATCGTATACTTTGTAATTAATTACAAATTTGCTTTATTTAGTACAAACAGTAAATAGTTCGTTATTAAGTAAGAGATATCAATGTAGGGGGACCCAAAATGGAAATAAGCCAATAACGTAATAATCACAGGGGCAATGAATTGATAAAGAAGGGAAAGGCAGAATGATAACTGTAGGAACGTAGAATATAAAAAGCTAAACGATAAGAATTGTAGTAATAGGACTAGTGAAATAATTAGAAAATGCGAACTTAGGAATAGTAGGGATAACCAAGACAAAGAGAAATAAAGAGGAATAAAACGAGTAAATAATAGGGAATGGGGTAGACAACAACGAAAAAGCAAGAATGTGATGCTTAATAGATAAGAGAATGGAATAAACCATAAGAGAATGAAGGTGCTTAAGTGGAAAATTATTGACAATTAAATTAAAGGGTAAGGACAGGTGAAGGGCAAACATACTGGTCATAATTGGCCAAATTAGAGAAGAGATCAAAATTGTGAAAATAATTGAATGATGAAGCGCAGTTACTGAAAAACTAGAACTAGAACATCCAGATTACCTGGTACATATGGTCTAACGATATTCTCTTGAAATGTTTAATTTCTGCCACGCTGAAGGACCACGGTGATTTAGGCCATTCAAGTATTAAATTCGTAGTCAACCAATTGGGAGCTTGGCAGCTAAGGTAGCTAATTGGTGAAAATCCCACCAGTGGGTCTAACAATTTCATTGATTTGAAAATGGGATCTTTAAGACGTCTACTTGAATTTTCAATGTCAGGGGAATAAAGAGGATGTGGTAGATACTCAAACTTCAAATATTGTATGGTTGCCAACACTGAACGGGCATTGCATTGTCACGATGCCAGTACACAGAAATCTGCGCCTTTTGGATCTGATGGCAGGAGTATGTGGCATTTGGAATCTTCCAAAATTACCCTGTTTGCATCGCAAAAAAGGGTTAGTATAACATTTTGTGCAGAGCACTGTTATTTTTTCTGGATTGACAAAGGATGACGCCATTCTTTGCTTGCACTTTTAATTTCGTGTTGATGGTACTGTTACCAGACCTCCCCAGTGACAGCCCTTGCCTTAAAGAGATGCTGCTTTATACCATCGCTGTTTATTGTTTGGGGCGAATTCCTTTGGCACCCACCTTGCTGGGTGATATTTTCTGTTCTGTAATACCACATAGACTCTACTTAAATAGAAGAAAATTATCGCTATGTTTACCGAAAAATCAGTTGAATAATGCGTGCATTCCATTCCAAGTCCTCTGGCATTTGGTTTCTGTGCGCACTTCCCCACATTTCTCGCTCCACAATAATGTCACTTTATGCTCTATCTCTCTCTACACGTATGCCACTTTTAGTCTTCCATTCCATCTCCTCCAATTCTATTATAACATTAAAATCCAATGTCAGCGAAAATCAAATGCAAATAGAATTTTGTGAAGAGGAATTAAATTAATGTAAGAGTGAAATTATGTAAAACCCATCAATGAAAACTATAAATTCGAAAATGAAAACGATCGAGGGATAATAAAAAATGCAAACATGTAAGTTAAGCAAAATTATCAAATGAAGGAAACCAATTAAACAAATTAGTTGTAATCAAGACTAATGCATGCTTGTATTAAAGTCGTTTGGTCATCATATCAGAATGGAAAAAAAAACAATTCATATGCATTCGATTTTTTAACGGAAACGTTAACATCACACTGATTCAACTAAACAACTATTATTAATTAACGGGAATTTAGTATTTTATTTACTTATTAGTAAGAGGAATCTAATGTTTTTGAATGTGGCATAATTCGTTAGTTACAATCATTCAATCAATTTCCAAACAAACGTTGTACTTGTTTGACTTCCTAAATGTGTTAGTGTATTCATTTATCATAACGTCGATATGGCGTGCTGTTTTAACATTAACCATATGTCTCATGTTGGCGCGTTTGCCAAAATCTATTTGCCATCCCTGCTATAGCATTTATCGCCATTAAATATTAATAGCCACTGTGGTAAAAAAAATCACACCCTTCCAACGAATTATGCATAAAACCCTACATTCTATTATGGTGTCCAGGCGACGAGTTCGTTTACAGTTTTTAACGCATTCAAATAGAAATTACGCCGGAGCGCGTGGCGTTAATTCGATGTAAATAAGTGGGGGGAAGCGGCCAGAGGCAATCCATCATCGCCGGACGGGGGACGCGTCGCCTCCGTCCTCCGTGGACGGGGGAGAGGGTTAATAATATATCGAATCGGATTGACACATATTGTTGGTGTTTACGGACGAACTGGTTGCGATTCAGGACTCACATCTGTGATTGATACGCAAAGATAAGAGTATTTTACGGGGTTCAACGAGCGCTGGTGCGTCGACAGATCCGCACGTGTTCCACATGCAAAGACCTCCAAGCGCTATGCGACTTCGAAACGATGTAACTTAGACTGTGCGGTGGGTTGTAAGTGGTCAGTGGCGTTCGGCGAACTTGGCTTCCTCAAATTTTAAAGCAATAAAACAATTCATTCATAGTCCTGTATAATTTGATCCCTTTGGAACTATTGCAAATTTTTTTAAATTAATTTACGATTAGTGCATCCACAGCATTTGAAGCCATATCGTTGCATATCTGAAAATTCAACCGTGGTCATCTCCAGATCCATACTAGTGGAGTACACCTCGCGTAACATTCAAGGGTGAAGATTATTGATACCAAAGTGGATACCAACATAGTTATTCGGTTATCAGTTATAACTATTGGCAATGATACAGTTACAGGGAAAGTATTATACTTTTTGATTGTATGCTTCACAGTCCTGCTCCACAACCATATCTTCATAAATGGAATGTCGTATTATATGACGCCAAATTAGAGTTAATTCTGACTGAACATTTTGCTAGATTAGGAGGTAACGGGAACTGAAGTTTTTCAATAGTTAAAATGACGAGAATGGGATGAGAAGCAGATAGAGGAAATAGAAGACTAAGCTGGAAAGAGACACAGAGAAGTTTCTAAGAATTCAGAATCCTTTTTGTAGTGTTGCTGAAGGATATATGAACTGGACATAGATGGATAGAAACAGTGAAGACAGTAAGATGATTAGATAATTGGATGACGAAGAAAAAATAATTGTGATTGCCTGGAGGATACCATTACGTTCAATTCAGATAGTGTCTCTCTTTCTAACTTTTTTGTTCTTATGTCACTTTTTGTTAGTGGTTGTCGTTTTTTTTTCTTCTCATCGTATTGCGCTTGGAAATTGTTGCCTAGATGCCTCAATAATTTGGGTATCACTTGTATTTATTTTTTGATAAATATTTATATGTTCAATACCTCGCACCTTAGATTCATTCAGATTCTCACAAATTTCACATTTATGAATATTTTATACAATTTACAATTTTTAACAACATCTATTACACCACAAAAACAACAATAGCAAACCCCGTAAGTTCTTATTTCTGTTGGATTTTATAACTTTCCTCGATAACGACCCTCTCCAATAGGGCTGCATATTTGTTTACCAAATTTTATAGAAGATATGCTACAATTTGTTAATGTTATAGTACATTTTTTGTTTGTCAATGCTTTATTTCTAAATTTAACCATCGCTACGAAACGTGATATGCATCTACAACCGAAATAGTAAACTCAACTCCACCCCTGAACTATAAACACAACACATACAGTTCTGTCAACAACTGATAACTATCTAATCGCGTGTGACTACCTCGTTCAAACTAATCTGCAGATACGTAGATTATTCAATCCAATATTCATAGGGAGAACCCCCGGCCGTACAATAATTTCATTTTGATAAAAATCTTCCGTACGCTACGATTAATTAAACTTCGATAAGCTTCGCCCTGTGCCTTATTCTTTTTTTATCGTCGAAGATTTAATCAATATAAGCCGTTTTCTCCGGGGAATTTACCAAACGATACGTTATCTCTTTTTTCCTGTTTCAATTTTCGTTTTTCGTCCGCCGACCGAAGATGATTAAGGTCAATGAGGAATATCGCGCGAGACGAATGCCATTTGTCCCAAATCCCGCGAAGAGTTCCACATGTAAATGTCGAACGCAAAGTTTCCCGCAAATAGGAAAGATAATTTTCAAACATCCGCTCATATTTCATACGTATCTTGAATCGAAGTTTGACATGGCGGAACATAATTCGATGTCGCAGTTCTTTGGAGACGGCATTTGATATGCATTCCGGTGATATGGATATAATGAATACATATTCTTTTTCTCGCGTGATATTCATATCATGTGTTATTAATCCATGTAATTTTTTTTTTAATAAATATAAATTTGATATTTAAAAAAAGGTAAATTGGATATTTCTTATCTAATGGGGGTGGAAAGTGGTAGGTATCTATTTATCATATTAGTTAATTATGTATGATTTTATTTGATAGTGACTTGATTGCTATATGTGCACTCTACCAATGAAGCTAGTGGATCCTGGGGATTTCTGTCATATAATTTAAGTAAAATTCATTAACAACGGTGTTAGCATATAAAATAATAGTTAGCATTCAAATATTATAGCTCACGGACATATAACATTATTTCCAATTAATCATCGCTGAGGCAGCCGAAATCGTAAAGTAAGTCGACACTAAAATTTGAAAGTACCAATTTGTGTACGTCCACTTCATATTACGTTCTATATCCTGCACATCTACATGGTGCCACTTAACAACAGCCTCCCACTAAAACATTTGTTCATATCTCCACTTCTTTGCTGCCTTCACCACTGGTATCATTACCTGTTCATAAAGCTATGTTGTGTTCTTTGCATCTCGATACTTCGCTTCTCTTGGATTCCTCCTTCTTGCCCACATCGCCATCACTTGGCTCCCAGTCTCTCTTCTATTCCGACGTCGACGCCGACTTCACTCCTTACATTTTTGCTCCATGCACCAATGCTCCTCACACAAGTCATCCACATTTCTTCAAATTTGCTTATCTTTTTAATCGTATCACCATTTCATTCCACTCCCAGTCCCCTGATAAACACCAGGGGGCTGGCGTTTATCGTTATCTTCCTTCCGGCATAATCTGGCAACGTTCTACCATCTTCTTAAGGTCTAGTTAATGTTCCAAAGGAACTATGCTATCGAGGACTATATTCGTTCATCCTAGAATTTGCTTAACATCCCCTTCAGGTGGGTCGTGTTTATGTTGATAGCAAGGTATTCAGCAGACATGCTTGCCTAACTGTTTCAGTCGTTTTAAATTATTGCAACAACAAATTTCTCTTCATTTCACACCATATTTCATCGAATATTTCTTTTTTCAGATCTAGTTATATACGTAAACTTTCCATTTCTCCGGGAAGTTCTCAGAATTTTTCTCTGAACTAGTTTCAGTACATAACTACTTCCACTGACGCATTGGCGTTGTTTAGAATGTTAGAATGTAAATCAATTCAATGCTCTCAGTTCGTCTCAATTGAAGGTTTTCCTCTTATTAAGCGCCCATATTTATTTTGCTGTGACGGTGCCCTTCATTCTTCGTATCTTTAATAAGAAAATCTCCCCAATCTTACACTTACTATGTTTCCTTCTGTAGCCAATGGGCTAAGTGTGGAGGAAATTTTCTCACATTATTTTTGTTAGCATGGGTTGGTATATCTTCTTCACACTGCCGTTCTATATATTAGCCTCGTTGCATATGTGACTTGCAACCAACACCGCCTCTTTGAAAACAAACAAAATGTTTTAAGATTAAATTCGAAAATACTCCAAATATATTGTTATAATACTGCAGCTACCCTCGTGTTCTAATTATTTTTTTTAATTGGTCCATTGAAGATGATATACTATACCAACATTTTATCAATCACTTTAGCCGTTTTAGTTCATTTTTCATAATTATACACTTAGTTCCACACTCTCTCTAAAAATTTAAAAAAGTTACTTTTATAAAATGTTCTTTGAGGGCCAACTTTTTTGTCAATCCTGCTGGCGATTTATCCTTTCCTCTCGGAAACATGTATTTTTTTAATTAAAATTTTCTATTTCTGTTTGACAATTACGTGGGAATGTTGCATATCAGCGTGTGACTAAGAATTGGTTTCTCCTGCATGTCTGATTTAAAGCTTCAGTGGTTTCTTTAGATATCGAAGGATGTGCTTAATCTAGAAAACGTTTTATTCAGGAAAGGAAGTAGAGTGTAATTATAGGGATGTTTGCAACCGTTACACAAGTTATGCAAACAATGATCGACTTTGTTTAAACTAAATCAATCAAATATTGTATTGATTCGTCCTTGGCCGTGGCGAAGGTCCTTAATATTAAAATAACTATAATAACGCAACTATTTAAGATTATCACAATTTAATTTCAACTAAAGTGTTCGACAATTGTTTCACCTAAGTAATGGCTTTGTCAGAGAATCCATTGTAGTACTTAATGTGATTTGTGCTAGTATTCTTTCTGTGTATAGAAGTAGAGTAGTTAATGTCAAAGTTTGCCACTATCGACAATTTCAGCTCAGCGGATATAAATACATATTTCTTAGGGTGAATAATGCAATTATTGTAAAAGTTCTACACACTTCTGTCGTGACGTGAACCAGTAAATAAAACTCTTAGCGATATTAATGTTTATTGTGGCAGATTTTCACAAAAGGTTATTTTTGTAAAAATGTATTCTGTTTTTCGTTATTAAATATCCCCATTTGTATAACGCTATTATTATCGGAATAAAACCCAGACAATCGTATAAATTATTATTATACTAAGAACTATTCGTCGCATATCCCACACTAACTGTGAATAATATATATCTATGGGACAACAAACATTGTGCGTATTTACAAAATTTTCCACCTTCATATAATATTATAATTATCAAACTGGGAAGAAAATGTATGAAACATATTTGATTATTCTTGTTCATAATTGTTATAAATTTGCAGTATCTGCAAAGAAAAGAAAATTATCTCGACCACAATTCATGGTAAACTTTAAATAAAAATAAAAATATAAAAAAATTGCACGAACTTCATTCTCAAAACCGCTACCACAAACGTCGAATTTTGCTGAATACGATTCACGGTACGATTACGAAACGGAAGTCGAGCCTTCGATCACATTATACTCGTTCGTGACTATTTTGTCATGCTAATAATCCGGCGGAAATCAAGCTCGAAATTTTCCTTTCGTTCAGACACGTTGTGCGGAAAACGCCCGGCCCAGGAACGCACGACGCACATGAAATTGGTAATTGCTTTACTTTGTCATAAGCGAAAATATTTCGCAAATTTTATTTCAAAGTCAATGCTTTTCGATAACACGCGATTAAAACACACGACAATCGTGCTTGTAAAACAATTTGCCAATTAAGCGCTCTCCACCCCTCGCCCATAAAATATCGCACGAACACATTCGCGGGGCTTTTCGTGAAAGTCTGACAGCAATTAAAAAATGAAAAGCCTGTCACTCACGTGCGTGTATGGATTTTTGCTGTTGGTGGTGCGCGGAACGACGGAAAATTTCCAACGTCTGATATTTCGAAACGAAAATGTACAGATTGGATACTTTTGGGAAATTGAAAATTTCCTTAGTGATGACGTGATGAGGAAATTCTAGCAAGATTTTACCTTATGATGGCAAATCACTTAGTTAATGTTCAGGTCTGATTATTATTACGAACATTATTATTAATTCGATTTCATAAATAATGTAGTAGTCAACTTATCATTTATAGGTAACTTGATAATATCTTGATATGGATTCAATTTTGTTTCCTCCCAAGCTATTATCGTCGTCTTCTGGTATTTCCACCATTACTGCATTATTTATAATAATATGTACCTACTGTATGAGGTGCCCTTTCATGGATTCATTAGAGTGGCTAATATATAGCTCTGTGTTATCAATGCTGGTGCTCCAATTATTATACTAACAAATTTTCATTTTGCAAGGAATAAGAACGACATAAAAACAAGTAATGCCTGGATGTATCCTCTGATGGATCTACAATTATTGTCCTACAAAGATTGTAGACAAAGATAAAACCTTAATATCGCCAAAACAAATTGCTAAAGCAAAGATAAGTTAGAAGCTTTGATTACCCTAGACAAATTACCTAAACCAAAAAGGGAAATTCGACGAGGAATTGGAATGTCTGTCAAGAGATAAAACAAAATATTATGTTTCAATTTTGCATCAAACTTCTTATAATTAATAATAAATTATAATAACGAATTAATTGTAACTTTTATGTTCGTTTGGTTTTAATATTTTTAAAAGCTTAGCCGAAGCAGGGCACTTTTTTTAAAACCAACTTTGCAGAAATCGTGCATGTGCTTTATCGCGAAAATATTTATGTCCTACTTACCGGTTCTTGAATATTTTACCGTGGCCAGCTGCTCTAATCAGATTTTACTATTTTTATATCGTGACCCATTTTTACGCTATCGCGAATCTAAAAGTTTATTTCCGTTCCGTTTCGATTCGTTATGCAAGCGAACTTGTTTGCACTGAAACAATAACTCACGGAAGTTATTAAATGTTACATCTGTTTTAATAAATGCGCCATAAACTTCGATAACGTCCCTTGGAGTGTAATCAGTTACATGGGCATGGAAGTTCAACGGGTTTTGTTGCCGCCTAGAGGATAACTAAACTCGGTTCAAGTGAAGACACAATTCTACTTTAATTAAATTTGTCTCATAAAACAGGTAAAACATGCCTTAATTTCGGAGGAACCAGGGTCCGTGGCCCTCTCGTTAGAATTCCATTAGTTTCCAAATTGTGAATGTATAACATCTCATTTGAATATGTAGGCGTAGGCGTGTATGCGAAACCCTCCCAACGGCCCAACAAACCGCAATAATTTTACACCGTTATCAATATATTTCTATTACGGGGAATATTAAACAATATAAATATTTAACGAATTTTCATCGACGAACCTTACAACGTAGCCTCAAGGTAGTATTAAAAGATTCGAATCTTAATTATGCCTCGAGGCGCTTCAAGAAGTCGACCTATTTAAATTAAATGACGATTTTATTCTAAATAAATTTTCTTTTATTTCCTTTCGAGATAAACCTTGTATTCCATTAAATAATTGGATACAAATTAAGGCCAATTAATAAATTTTGCAAATTATATGTTAACATTTTATAAAATTCTAATAAATTACCATCGGTGAGAAATAAAAGTTAAACAACAAATCACAAATTATTGCATCCGATTAAGAATTGATTTAATTTTTTCTTTTGATTCGTTGGTCGCGTTACTTGATTAATTTTTGCAATTGCGGGTAATTTACGAAAGTCAAGAAGTAAGCACAGGTATTTCCGTCTAACGTAATATCGGATGTCAGTTTCGAAAGACGACAATATTTCTTATTGGAGCGAAATAGCTCACAGCAAAATTATTAAGTTTTCCCTCAGACTTTTTATCGTAGATAATCAAATTTCCAGCGACCTGCGCCGGCCACTGGAGACGTATTTAAAACCAAAGCAGGCCATTACGCTCGCGTCGAATAACACGGCGCTATCGGGATTGATCTCCTGTACAGTGTCTGGAACGGAGGTCCCCGTTTGTTAGTGGTGGGTCGTAAAACGTAAGCTCTTCTCAAGTGCGCCCGTAGTTTAAGCTGCGGGAATGAAGGCCATGATTCAGTTGTCGTTGTCGGGCAATCAGCTGTGTGTCCCGAGGGTAGCATTATGCCTCACACCTCCTCATCGCTCATCTCTCCGAGTCGCGTCACATCTCGAGCATCGCCTTATGGCACGCATAGCAGCCTGTCATCCTCTCTCCAGAGAATCTGCTGACGTAATTCGCACTGCTCCCGTGGGTCTGTGCATGATTGCCGAGAGATGCCACATGAATACAATGCGTCGCATATTTTTATTTGTAATGTCGGAGATGTGCCGGAATCTGAGATGTTCTTCGGGTTCGTGTTGAAAATGATTTTATTTGATCGGTTCTTACTTTGATTCTTGTAAATTTGTCATCGTAAATCAAGCTTATCTATATCGAACAATGAATATATTAGTATAAAGAGTTAAATGAAAACATTATTTCAGTCTTACTTCACATTTCAATAATTTAAAATTCGTTTCTATACATATTCAATATATATCGTTTTTTAACTTCCCTTCCTATTAAACATGCAGGCTTAGATTGTTGATTGTATAAGTAAATTGTAATAAGGAAGTATATCTCACCACACGTACAAGTGCTGACAACGCACGGTGCATATTTATAGGCAATACGAATGTCGATGGTACGAAGATACGTACTTGTCCAAGCGGCTTATTGTACAGACCGATCGAACGAAGTGATTACTGCAAAGCTGTGCAAGATGATAAACATCGGGCGAGGCGCCACCAAGCTAAAATTATGCAGACAGAACGATGGCTTGTCTTGGCTTTGCCACAATTTGTACAAGATCGTTCGATATTAAAATTACAAACGAATGCAAATCAAAATCAAGATATCAAAATTATAATTAAATGTAAATAAATCAAGTTATTCTGAAATGATTTATGTTTGTTAGCACAAACGATGAATGTAATCCGCGAATCAATCATAATATATAGTAATAATTAGCGCAATTAGTTGAAAATATAAACATTTAACCTAATGTATGTAATTTAAACATAAAAAGATAATAATAAATTAAGATTAAATGCATCGTACACAAAAGATCAACCAAGTGTAACGTATCGCATGTTATTCTGTTCTGAATTTGATCAGATAAGGTACGTGATTAGGGCTAAAACACCCATTCGCGCAGAGTGTCGAAATGTCAATTTGCATAATTTAATTAAATTTGAAAACAATTTTTGGCAGAAACGACGGAGAAGTTCGTTTTTTTCTCAGTGATTGATCGTGCAAGGCTTAGGTAGGAAATATGGTATTGTGGTTTATATTCGTTTCGATAGGACTTTGCAATAGAACGTAATCCAGGTACGTTCCGTGCTAACCTTGGTAGAAGATGGTAGAAATAAAACAAACCCATATCAGTAACCACCAATACAACAGAGCCAAACCCAAACCAACAGGCAAACCCAGAAAGGAAAATGCACATGCTGCCAAAAGCTTGGCATGTCATCCAGAGCTTTTGCCGTTATTTGACGATATGCTTTATTTTTTATTCGTGTTTCTACTTATTTTAACTCGAATAAAAAAATAAGAGAAACTCGTTTAAAAATCCACAAAAGTTTTGCTTATTTTTATTCTCTTATTTCATGCTCACAAATACACTATAGGAAATCCTGTTGAGTTTATAAAAGAATACAGTTCGTAATGCTGGGTTTAAAGATACCGTTTGTGGTATACAAGTAAACTAAACTCAACCCAACCCAACCGAGACTGAAATAATTAACAACTGCATTTTAAATCAAAAGATCGACCAATGTTCAGATTAGTTATACTTAATAACGTTTCAACTTCAACACTACACCATAATCTTATTTAAAATGCTGATAGGTAACACATTTAGTTTATCAAGTTAATATCTTGGATTTAGCTCATAAGAACCGAAACAATAGTCCAACACTTTAAGCGATTTTCTTTATAAACTCAACCTCACATGTATGTTCACCGTTGAATTTTTGGCAAAGCAACACTTAAAAATAATTTGTTAAAAATTAATTAATACATTTCCACATCACCCGCACCACTACATTAACTATAAGGAAACATGACGAGTTCTTGGTTGTTTATTTTTTGTTTTTGCCTGCAGATGTAAGCGAACTAAGCCCTATACTCCATTCACGACGAAGTAGACGAGAAATTTGAAAGTAAACCTTTGAAAATTTTTTGAAAGAAAATAAATACTAATGATAAATATTTTATTAAAATGTTTAAGAAAAATATACAAATATACGTTCAGTTTATCGAACCAAAAAAAAATATGCAGTGGTCCGCACAGAACTTTCTTATACTTACTTACACTTACACTTACACTAGAGCGCGCATAGACACACATAGATATAGAAATACTCAGTATCAATTCAAAGACTTCTAAACATGTATATTCGTTAAAATTTCGAGTTCGAAAATGTTCATGGGTACTACTGTACTTCCTTATATATAACATATAAGAAAGTAAGAAATGAAACAACTTCATTTGTACGCTTCTACCTTTAGTCCTCCAAAAATCCTCCTTAATGATTTTCTTTCCCACCTCTCCAAATTCTTAGTCATAGTCGTATTTTTACTTTACGAGAAATTTCTTTTGATTTTATAATTCTGTTGTAATTAATAATTCGCCAGCACATCTACTACCTTTAGCCATACTTAAATATATTTCGTGCCACCTGGTATCGATCAGTGCGCCTAGATACATGAATTCTTCCACTGCTTCGAAATCCAAAATACCTCGATTTTCCATTTGCGCCCTCACCACTCTTTTTTCCTGAGTTCCTAGTTTGTCTTTAATACTTGTCCTTGCTTGTAAAGCCCACTCGATTTGCTGATTCTATTAATTTGCCTGCTTTTTCTTTCAATTCCTTCTCATTTCGGGCGATTATTAAATCGTCATCCGCATATGCGAGGCACAGTTCCTCTTCTGTTCCTGTTTAAGTCGACTATCCCTTATCGCCTTTTCCAAGATTACGTTGAACAACACAGTGGACAGTGGATCCCTGTCGTAGGGATATTGTTTGTAGTATTCTTTAGGGTCATCTCCACTACTCATATTAGTTTCTTCGCTAAATTTTTTCTCAATGCCTCTGTCAATTTTTGATTTACTTTCTACTGAATCATAAGCATAACCCGGCTTGGTACTCGCCCAGTAGGGCTTACGCGTAAGTCTTTGATTTATCATAGTGGCCAAGATCTTATAGGTTGTATCCAACAGAATAATTCCTCTGTAATTACTACACTCAGCTTTATCACCCTTTTTAAACACTGGGACCACTGTTGCTTTATGCTATGGCCGCGGCATGGATTCTGTGTTATATAAACTAATTTTCAAGGCATCCCCTATATTTTAGGTTATTTGCTGTGGCCCCATTTCCCCCGGGCATTTATGGTTTCTCGATGGCTTCAGGATATTCTCTACTTCCTCAAACATTGTCTCTGTGGTTTTCTTTTCCGTGCTTTTTCCCTCTTTATTCTTATACGAGTAGCATGGTAGTCTTCCTTGATAGCCTTTACGAATTACTTTTATTTATGTCCTTATGAAAATTTGTTACTTCTTTCTTTCTATATATTTTTGCCATGGTTTTTATGCCTAGTTCTTTAGCTTTCCTTTTACGGGCTCTGCACATCTTCATTACCATTTTTCTTTGTTCGGTATACTTTTCCTTGTCTTTTTCCTTATTCGTTTGTAGCATCTTCTGTTTTAGCATCGATTTATTGTGCAGTTCCTCTTTACTCTCCTCATACATCCAATAATTTTTTTGTGCCTCCCACTTTTTGATATATTATTTCAGGTTGCGTTTTGAGGATATGTACCATTTTCTCCCACATTTCCTCAACTCCTACGCCTATTTCCCTTTCCGTTGTATCGCGGATATTTTTCTTGTACTTCCGGCCTATTTCTCCACTTTGGAAGCCTTCTATATTGAAATTGTGTTCTACTTTCTTTGTTTGTTTGAGTTTTCTGTACCATTATATATAATCTTTGCTATCACCAAAAAGTGGTCCGACTCTATATAAGCACCTCTCCACGATCTGTAGTTATTATCATCCCTGCGTGCCCCTCTTGTATCAATATGTGGCCTATTTGGATTATGTTGTTTCTTCCTAGTGTTAACCATGTCCCTTTGTAAATCTCATTTCTTTTAAAATTAATGCTCATTACTTCCACTTGTTGTCCTATTGCAAAAGATATCAATCTACGACCGTTGTCGTTACTGACTTTCTTCTCCTGCCCTGTTTACTTCCTCCTCATATTGTTGTCTTGTATATCTCTTCTCCGCCCACTACAATGATCACATCCTTCCCCTGGTCATTTCCCACCATTCCTTCTTCTTCCTTCTTCTCGTCATTATTATAAGACGAAAGAAGAAATGATCCAAAACTTATCCGTCATCGGATGCACATCTGAATATAGAAAATGGAAAAGCCCGCATTGTCTAATTCGTTAGATGCGCATTACCATAATCCACTGCGACATCCGCCAAAGATACGCAAATGTCGCAAAAGTCCGATGTTATTCAGCACGTCAAAGTTATCACTTTTTAAGCAAACACTCGGATCGCACATAATTAAAGCAACTTAACTCGAAGGGGTTCTCCGTGAATTAATATTCCGCATATTTACCGAAACAGTTTTCCGTTTAATGGAGTTAAAGTTAACATTTCGCCGACAAAGACATAAGTTCTAAATTAAAGCTGTTAATATTATTCTACAAAGAACACGTAGCGGGGAAGGAAACGCTCTAAGAATGTGAAATTACTGCGGGCTGCGCCTTAAATCTGGGTCAAGAAACTTTTTTCCAAGCTAGATTTTTATGTCGTCTGCTATATGCCGAACAATAAACTCGGAGCTTTCGTCGAGATATTGATCTGATATTATTAATGCACTACACCACGAAATAGAAAATTACTTGGTCGGTTTAATGTGCGGAGGAAGAGAGATTCCAATTAATGATTTATCATTTTCTAACCACTACACACAAACAAACAATTGCTGGATTAAATCAATAAAAACGACAATTTCATTGAGACTAAGTACGAACAAATTTTATGGCAGTCTTAACTATGATTAATAACGCCACGTGTTTTATATTAATTGCAATTTACGATGTTTTAATTTTGCAATAAAACAGCAACATTATAACTTTTACCGGAACCAAAATAACTTTTGAATTGCCTTGGAGTGTTTATTGTTAAATTGCGGAAGGTTTTTTTATACAAGCCCTTTTGTTTAATTCTATTGGATTCAATTATAATACTTTCGCAGCAGCTACGAATTAGAGCGATTAACCATCCGGGATTCACCACATACGAGGGAGATGAGAAACGCTCAGTTTGTTTAGGGACTGAGGGTCTGACTTAAAGCTGCAAATTTTATCTCTGAAATAAAATCAGAATGGCCAGACTGAGGCTGATCCCGAAGCCTACGGCTTGTGACCCCAGTATTCTGCCACTGAGCTGCTAATCCGACACAATATTAAGTTTTATTATTCTCGCCACTGATCTATACAAAACGAAATTATTCGCATTTTTATTCCACGATGTGGAATTAGCTTATTCTCAAATTTCATAAATTGTCATGAATTTTACTCGATTGGTAAAATATAATTAAAATTATAGTTCTAAATATTTGGAATATTTGTTCATATAAAGATTTTAATATCACTTGTTAAAAATATCGACCATATGGCGCAATATGATTATCGAATATTTATTTCAGTGAACAGTTATGATTGCAAAATAAATACAAACTTACCTAACATTCGAACCGAGTGTATTTTAACGTTTCGAAATGCACTGATAATTAAATTATCTTGTTGGCATTAATCCATTTAATGTATGACGCATTAATTAAATAACGGCACCGTTAAATATTTTATATCAAACTGCGAACTGCGAACGCCATTCGCACATGAATATGTATTTGACTTTTTATATTTTATGTGTCAGTTATTAAACGTTATAAATCCAGTGCTGTCGTGGCTCAGGATATAAATCCTTGATTTCCGGTAGGAAAAGGGAGTCGAAGCAAACGAACCGCAAACTTCGACGAACCATTGCCATCGCACCGATAAATTAAGGGCTGCGATCATCGACGGAAAACGGGAAACAAACGACTCCATAAAATAATATGAAAATATTTGTAATATGTTGATAATAATAAATAGTAGTAAACTTTGGTCCAGATAATAAAAAAATATATACACAATGAAATAATTAATTGTGACTTCTAGATGTGGCAGTGACTTCTACATGTCGTACTATGTTAGATTTGTTCCTCTTTAATATTTTCATATAACCCACCAACTAGATAGCAAACATAAACACCCCTACAATAATTTCTTATTGGTTATTGCGCTTCCTCCTTTTACTTCCGGATACACAAACTCGCATTTCAATCGCGCGATGCTCATTAAAATTAATTTTAAAATATCACGCAGGATATTATTATTGCGTGAATAAGGAAAACTTAATTGCCGGCAGTTTCCACATGTGCAACTTCTCGTAAATTTCCGCGGAAATCCGTAAACAGAATAAGTAGGTTACAAATACATTTGTTTGCTTGGGGTTGCGAATGAACTATGTGGCGTTAGGTCTATATGAGCTCGGTGTATTGCTTGCGCGGGATAAATGTTACGACCCCATTTCTTAATTAATTAGATCGCCTCTAAACACTCCAACTTTATATTTGTCAAAGCGGACCCGTTGAAAGTAAGTGTCGTTCTATTAATCCGGTAACTTTTCTTTCCTCCGCGGGCATAGCAAGTTACATAAGTTTGTTACTTGGGCAGTGGTTTGTGAAACAATGGGACACAGTAAACCATAAAATAAATTTATTTGGGATTGTCCATCGTCACTTATTAATTTTTTGACAGTAAAATAAAAATTCGATGGCATTAACTCGCCATTAATTAGTATCATTTTAACATTAATTTTCTATATGGTCGACCGTTCGACGCAAGTTAATATAAAAAAAAATGACAGTGCGGAACGACGTTTTATAAATTACACCGAATTCGTTCCACATTACGGGCGCGTTTTTATCCAATGTTTCTCCTTTTCTCATCCCATAAATTCGGCTTTGTGTGCGCCATGTAACCAATTTCTCAAATGATGCATAAAACCCGATGCGAGATGAATGTATTATAGTTTTCATTGTAGCTAATTCGCTTTATGTGTTGCAGGGAAGGGGCGGTTGTACCCCGCGTATAGTCTGAGCGGGTCAGAGGGTGAAGAATCACCGCGCCGTTACGCTTCCCAACACACCTACCAGCACCCCTTGTATCAGCAACCCGCTGGTCTCAGTGACACCCCTTCGTCAGAGAACGCCTCAGACGCAACATTAACCGATTCCGAACTCGCCCTAGCCAGAGACTCGACGCTGCTAGTACACAACGGTTAGTAACTCGAATATTTTAATTTATTTGGCATTGGAGAGAGTTTTCAGGAAATTGCGCAAATGAGCATCAAAAAATTATAAAATTAATACATGATAAAAAATATTAAATTTACATCCAGTTGATTCAGAAACCTGTGCAAAGCTGTTTTAATTATTCAACAAATATTTTCGTAATGAGTTATAATAAAGTGTCATGTCATTGTATTCATGTAAACATGGAGCACAAATTGTAAAAATACCCAAATAGCAAAAGCATATCTAAATTTATGCAATGCAAATACTTTGGTTAAAGTTATAGCGATTTACTTCGAAAACTATGTTAAGAGCTATACTAATGTCTAATTTCTCAGCCACAATGCGAGTGCACGGCATAAAATACAGAAATACATGGCGCTTGCATTGTAATGTGAAAGCATGTTAGGTTTTGATGGTTTATTTAATATACAAGCTTTTAAGCCACAAAATTATGTTGAGTTATTGAGGACCTACGACAACGTGTTATGCAATAGTTTTTGATAATTTTATAAATAAATGGAATTGGAAAAAAGCTACTCAACTGAGTTTGTGGTAGTTTTCCCAATTATGCGTTTCATTGTTTCAGCTACGTCATTGTAAAAATTCAACGTAATATGTGCACACGTTCCTCAGATAGAATGCCGCCATTTCGTTTTTTCAATGACTAAAGTCTTTTCAATTAAAAAACTACAATTTGAACCAAGTTATACCATTTGTTAACGTCGCGCAATAAATTTACAACTCTTTTGCTGCCCCTTTCAAAAGACATCATCATTAAAAGAATTTTAGCAGGCTTAGAAATCCGTAATTGTAGGCACACCCTCAACGCGACATAATTTCGAAAAAATTTACTAATATTTTTAATAATTTTTTACAAAAAACAAATATTCTGGTGATATATTCAACACCAACTTTAACAACGGTTCTTTAACGAACACCCAGAAGCAATAGTGTTAAAATCAGATAAGGGTAATGTATCAGTCGTTATGCATAAAAAATGAGTATGACCAAAAACTGCGTAATTTACTTGAAGATGTCACGTGTTACAGTAGATTGGAGAGAGAACCAACCAATTCCACTGTAATCAAAAATACGATAGGATACGACAAAAGATGTTTGCAAACTTTTATTCATCCACAAGGTCCAAAAGAAATTAAAATAAAACCTACCGTGCATTTTTTGAATAAAGAAAAACCATGTAATCAAAAATTACCCGGCTTGACTGGTTTTTTATTGAAGGACGAAGCAAAATACTCTGATGACGTGAAACTACAAAAGATGCAGAAGAGGTAAAAGATGGAGCAGTGAGTCGACGACAACAGCAATTCCCGAAAATCAGGATTCCTCGCCATATACGTCAAGAAATCGAAGGAGAAGCCGTACTTGCCGAACAATAACGACGAAAATTTTGTTGTAAATGCGGCCACTTTAACTGGGAAAGAAGACACGAAGGAGAAAGACGGAACCTCAAAGAACTTGAAATTGAAGCAAGCAAACCAGTTGAATCGTTTGGCAACAATTTTGGCGAAAATTTAAGCGCCTGGATTAGTTCGTACCGTAACAGATCAAGTTGCAAAAGTCGAAGATATCTGCAAACCCGACACGAAATCGACGTCTAAAATCCCTCTTGAAGGCATAGGCACTGAACGAATTGAATTCCCCGTCACCACTGAGACGAAAATTACGAAAGTAGAGACCATCATTTCAGATACTGAAGATACAATCAAAATAGAAAGTTTCATAACCACTAATTTCGTCAAAACTATTAACAATATTGAAGGAACCACGCTGGCAGAAAATGAATTTGTTGGAGACTTGGCTCAAAACCTTTCGAAAAATATGCAAAAATATGCTCATGAAGATATTTCCTAATGTGAAGTGATTACAGTAATTGGAAAAAGTTATCAAAAACCAAAAATTGAAAAACAAAAAAAGTTACCGAAGAAAGTACAGTCCCTCCTACAACATCAACCAGAGATTATGGCTTTGCAGCGTTCGTAAAAAACATCGAAGACATCAATTCCGCGAGAATCCCTGACGAGGAACACAAGCAGGAAAAAGGCAAATCTTTATTCGGATTGCTTAGCAAAAAAATGCATGAGACCATGAGACTCAAGAAGTTGGGGAACATCTACAGCAGGACGTCAGTCTCGTTCCTCTGGCATTTCTCGAAATCTCCTCTACTGAATTCGTCGGTCGCTGTTGCTGCACATGCAACGGAATTTTCATTACTCTACCTTTCGCATTCCTTCCACGACTTGATTATTTCGCTGACTGAAACAGTGCTTGGCGTGTTGTCTTTCTCAATGCTCTATCCTCCTTCCTTCGCTCACGATTGACGAAGCTCCAGCACATTTTGATTGACATTACAGTGATGGGCGCTTGCCTAGCCTCGTTTTACTTGACCGTATTCTGACATCATTCAAAGCGAACTCGGTCTGCGTTAGAGAGCACAGTGAAAGCCCTAGAATCCAGTCCTCTAGTAGGAAACGTAGCGTATCTTAGGGAATGTTAAAACCTAGTCCAGTGGGCCACGAGTTGTTGCGATGGTGGTGTTATACGTCGATCGAGAGTCATCATTGAGAGATTGGTGGAATGATATGATGCCATAATAGGTCCCTTGACCGTAAATCCCCTTTTTATGCACCAATGGAATGGTCCAGAATTCTCCAGAGAAAAGTTGAAAATCTGAGCAGGACATAGCCTGTTCTAGAAACTCAGTAAGAATAACGCCTGGAACATACGCGATTTGGGGAAGTATAGTTCTGGAAAATCCTATTCACAAAAAGATTGCTCTGTGATGGCAATTGACCCTTCTGGGATATTCTACATTCTACAAACATTCTACAAAACTATGGGTTTCTCGAAAGTTTGCAAATACACAAACCAGCAGAGCTGCATTTGGAGACCTAATGGAATATATCGATCCTTCCCCACGTTGAAAACTTCACAAACCGGATCATTAACTTACTCCGTGATAATAATATTGTTGTACTTAAATAGAGTTAAAAAACTGTACAAAGATTATATTCGAATGTAGAAGACCCAACCGACATTTTGTCAAAATGTAATGTCATCTATGATTTAAAGTGTAACTCAACATAAAAGAGACATAAATATGAAACCTAAAACGTGTGCGTTTCATCTCATGATAAAGTCGCATAAACACACAATAGCTTACTTCGCTGCAGAAATATTGGCAATCGAAACTAAGCCATAAAAGAACATTCTTAAAAATGCTATATATACGAAAACAACAATGCCATCAACTGAAAACAAGACACCAATAAACTCAGTGTTATATACACAAACATACTATGTAATAAAATTATAAATACAAAACCCTAGTTAATTTGGTGAAAATGTGTGTAAATTATAATGTGCGATTAAAGTGAACTTAATTAAGGTTTTAGATGATTTAATTAGAAAAGTATGCAAATGTATTCAGAATACAACAACAACGTTTTCGTGATCTTCCTAGATTTTACATCGATTCGTTTGCACTGAGTATATTACTATAATTTAGTGTATGTACTGTCAATATAGCAAGAATAATTTGCATATGAAAATTATATGCATTTATTTATACACGTTTCTTGTAAAATCCAAAACTGAATCATAGTTTTGAATTAAAAATAATCACTCCTAGCGTGGCATACGCAGTGGGATCTGAAAATAGTCCCAATATAGTAGAATCTTAATTAGTCGTTAACTCATAATAAAAATTTATTAACAACCCTAAATATTAACCACCATTAAGTCATCTCAAACGTGATGAATATAATTCCATATTTTTATGATTATTTGAATTTTTATTTCAGCATATGCATAATTTATGTAAATTGGTATTTAATTCCAGCTGTTGCACGATGCAAGATATTTTTAATACGACAGCTTACGGTTGACCTACTCCATAACCCCGATAAAAAATCACTTAAATGTCTATCCCCAGCCATTATCAAAAAGCACGTATCGTTCCTGTCATCGTAACTTCATCACATTGACTTGACACCATAAAACAACCATATTCGAACTTGAACTTGACCCCAAAATATGATCCAACACCATTTTAAAATCCGTTCATTAATTTAAATAACTTTTATCTCCAAAATAATTGTTTTCATTTCAACATTTATTTAACCGCCCGGTCAAATTTATCGCGCAAAAAATCGATTCATAGAACCCGACATAAAAATTCATATTTAACGCAGAACGCCGTACTAATATTTCCTGGTGTCGCGCGGCTGCCAAAGAACAACTTTTATTGCAGATTTGGGTTTTATTCGTTCAAAAGCTGTTATTTTTTGCACGGCGCGAAACACGAAATGATAGCAAACGACGCGCGGCGGAGGTTTTTTCCTCGTTTAATTTTCGTATTCCGCATAAATTACACAACTCGAGCAGTTTATCTCAATTTTCGGAATTATTTTCGCGAAACGGCTCATTTTATTTGAATGATTAGATTTTTGTCGCTACACTTTAATAACTTTTTTATTTTGATCGTGAAATACGGCTTTTAATTCCGCGATTTTTCTGAGAAAATTTTAATAAGCACACTCGACGTTGGCATTTTTTTAAGTGGAAAGATAGAAAGTTTGATTATGATTTTTATAATTTACGTTTTGAAATGGGTGAAAAAATGATAATATAACCATAATGAGATTATTTATTCTAATTGCGGAATTGTAGAAGTTTTACAGCGCACAAATTTGTGTAGAAATATATGACAGAATTAAAAACGAAGTGGCTAATATGTGCTTATAAAAAATGAGCATAAATAAGTACAAAATTAATTAAAATATTTGTTTCGTATACAATTATTAAAAAAATCAATTCCGACAATACCAACGACTTACCTGTCAAATCAGGGACAATTTTCCTTATTAAATTTAAGTGGAACATAAAACGGAATCTCGTGAAATTCCATTCGAGCTGCGAGTTCAAAGCACAAATACAATTCCAAACGTAATCTTATATGTTGATGCCTTTAATAACAACAGCAATTGCTGATTCATTTTAAGCGGGTCTGATATAATCAGAGAGATGATATGTCATCTATTTGTAATTTCGATCCCGGTCTTATTAATGACGGGAGAGAGTAAACACAATGGGTACGGCGAGAGTGGAACTCATTATAGTAATGAAACGATTTCGTCCCAGATGATTCAAAGCGAGGATCCTATTAGATTCGTAATGACAGACTGTTACTCTCTTTCTGTGTGACAATTGCAATTTCTCTTACAATTTATTTAAGTTGAAAACATAAACAGACGTACTAATCACGTTTCGCTTAAATGGAAACGATTTTTGCCGTTCGCTCGGGCTTTCGTTGTATGTACAATTGCTTGAGAATTTTTTTCGAGTCGTTGCCGTAGTCACAACAAACGATAAATAGCAACCTGCTTGGCAATCAGTAAATTTCCACATCAATTGAATCTGAATAAACAGCAAATTAAAATATTTGTGCCAACTACGTAACTATGTTGTGTTGAAAATTATCCAATTAAAATTGAATATATTATTTCATTCGAAAAATCAATGTTTGAGTTTCTATAGCATATCGTCACCATATACAACAATCTGATTAGGTTGAAGTAATAAAACAAATAATAAAAGACATAATATATAATAACTGACTTATATAACTCACCGTTTTATAACCACAGTATTTCAATAAATACAATCGAGATGAATAATTAATTGAAATAAAGCATCTGGATGGATACCGCAGAGAATAAACCAATTGAATCTAGCGGTGTATTTCGTTCCCGATTCACCAGTGGCCTACGAACGTCTTTGTTAGTGTCGTAATTAGCTGTGACAGCAAGATTTCCACGTCAATTATGTTTCTTCGCCGACTAGAATTCAAAACGTCCACTACATGTGCCCACTGTGTATGAATAGTTTCGTTATGTCAAAATTAATAAAGCATGGACACATGGTATCGACGAAATGCAATGCTTAAACTGTATGTTATCGACACTGGTTAACTGACTTTTTTACCTAAAAACTCAATAACAAATATTCAACTATTTTATATCGTGAGGTAAATATGGGGATATCCTATTTTCTCTCCAGTTAATCCCTCTCTGAGTTTAAATATTTATAATATCCTGAAATGAATTTGGAATTTGAGCAACAATATCATTAAGGGACGTGATTTTGAAAATTATTTTAATATAGGCAGCGCAACGAAAACCATTTATAGATACTATTTTCTTATGATAGGAATTGCAAACGATGGATAACTAATGAAATAGTGGCTACATCTAAAAAATTTAATAAAATTATTTTATAATGTTCTCAATTAGGATCACGAATATTTTTAAGTAACCAAAAATACTCGTGATCCAACCCTAATTGAGAACATTATAAAATTATTTTTATGTAGCAGAATTTTATTTTAATCATAAACAACTTGAATCCTCGAAAATGGCACAAATGGTGGTGCATAGCCCACAATTTTTTTCCCAAATGGACTTGAGATCCAGATCCACTATTCATTATTTTACAGCCAATTAGATTTTTTTAATTATAGCAAATATCTGGTCACTTTTTAAAAAGATCGATCCTCATGACGAAATTTTCATCGCATCAAAGTTATCAGTATACTGCACATGATATTATAGTATTAAACTTTTATTTTGATTTTAATTCTAATTTTTAATCAAGTGCCCAACAACCAATCAATCACATTTATAGATTATTTTCATACTTCAATTATATTTATTTCCGGGGTGATGTTCCCTTTTCCGGGTGCTTTACTTAATTTGAGAATTTTTATCGTGTCTTCTGTTTCTTCCTTTCCTATGATTTGTATTTCTCGTTCATCGTTTACTGCTTCTTCTTCCTCGTGGTCTTCCTCTTTATTTTCATCCAATATGCGTTTTTTCTTCAGCATACTCTCCAACTTGCAATAATTAATTTTTGTGTTATTATGTTATCCTGCCCTAAATTTATCACATTGTGTTCCTTTACTTTATTGCTCGCCACCGAGGCTTGGCGAGCTTAATCCAACCAGACCTTATTGAATTCGTCGTTAAAATTAATTACTCACCACCGAAGCCTGGCGAAAAATGCATATTAATTGCAACAAAAAATAATAAATTTGGAAAAATGTGACGCACGTAAATTTTTCAAAAATGATTCTTTAAATTGCATAAAAGTTGTCAAAATTGTCGAAATTCCAAAACTGTAAAATGTGACAAACATCTTTCAAACGACTGGAAGTGCAGAAATTGAAAAATTGCCAAAACGCCAAATTGCGAAATTAAATTACGTCGAAGATACAAAAAGTTGAAATTGAGAAACATTTCGTTTTATTAAAATTGTCGAAAGTAGGAGAATTTTCAAAATGTCCCTGAATACAAAAAATATCAATTGCTTCCAAATCAATATATTTTTAAAATTTCAAAAATGCAAATTCTTCAAAAAGGCAAAATGAACAAAATCGATCATGCATGATCCCAAAGTTGTTAAAATTCCCAAAACACCAAAACCGCAAAATGTGACAAACGTCAAAACACAAACAATTTCAAAATTGACCGAAATCCAAAAAATAAAGGCAATTGGGAATAGATAATTTTTTTTCAAATTTTCAAAATTAATGAACAAAACTGCGGCGAATTTAAATTATGGCCGAAATGCAAAAGTGTGAGATGTGAAAATCCTCGATGTAAAAAAATCAATATTTTCAATCAAATTGTGCAAAAAATATAAACATATGAATATTATCACAATCTTGATCTAATTGATAGTGGAGTCGTAGAAAATACAAAAAGTCGAAGTTGACAAACATTTCATTTGCCCCAACGTGATTTATAGATTTATATTTTGTTTCAAACAAAACATTTACTATTGTGAGGCGTAATTAAGTCGTAAAGTCATAAAAGAGTGATGTTTTTATAAATGTTTTCTATCTTCCAGACAATGGCAAATATATGAGCAAATATTTTTTAGTGATAATAATAATAATAATATAAGGAAAATTCATAGCAAATAAATTCTATAAATTGTACAACTTTGGTATTACAATCGACACTATTCGTCGATGTTCTGCAGGCGTCCAAATTCGAAATATTTTTTGCGAAACGCGATGTTGTGACTTTGATCTCATCCCGTTTCAAAACTAAAAAAAAAAACAGACAACTTAGCAACTTTAATTGTCAACAACCAAGAAATACACGCGACGCGCTAGTTCACGTTCAGACCACGCGTCGACCAATCAAATGGCCAGGTGTACTTTTTCGAACCGAACAGAAATACTTTATCGTTCTATGTATGACAGTTTGATCACTTCCAAGCTCTGCTTTCCTTTTGCTAATATTTTCTCCTTTGCACATTCTTTTTCTCCAAATCTGTTTGGAGCTAACTCCAAACAGATCTAACTCATTCATTTGCTCGTTTATGTCAACCACACACGACCAACACAGCCAGAAGTAATTCCTTGACACATTTTCTTTTCTTTTTCATTTTCTGTGATTCCGAGTGGTTGATTGCTGTGTTTTCTTGCGTCGTTTCTTCTTTTTCCACCCCACTTATTACGTTCCATGTTCCTTGTCTTTTTGTTCTTTGTTTACTTATTTCTCTTCCCTATTTCCAGTTTCGATTTTTTTTCTTTTCCTGTGTTATCATTTTGTCTCATTATAATTTTTTAACTGCCATAAGATTAACTAAGTCTTTATTTATGCCCAATATGGATTTCTAAGATCCAATCTATATATACAGCAATTTATTTTGAACTTATAAAGGGCATTGATAAAATCAATGATAATCAGGTTTGTCGTGGCTATGATCACATACTCGTACAACGACGAGGTACAAACAAGATGTTTCAGGCAAGTCAAATAGATTATTATTATCCGATGGAGTACCACAGAGGCCAATCCTCTGTCCTTCTTTGTTTCTCGTTTTTATAACAATCTATTGAAGTCAGGTTAAAAGTATCTACACCAGGAATGAAAATTTTATGTAAATAATCCTCAACACTTTAATGTGATGCCCATATGCTTATTACATAACAATAATTTTTCGAAACGCCTTATTGTGAATAAATAAATTCAAAAAATGTTAAATGTTCGAAATTGATGAATTTGGAAATTTTGCTATTGCTCTCAAGTACACGATCAAAATACAAATTAATCACCGAAATAGTGAATTTTTAAACTTATGAGCTATGTATTTGAAACTGAATAAATTCCTATGTATATGCTACCAGATAATAAATTTTTGGATCACACTGTATAACTAACACAATTATTCTTTTCTACATCTCCTAAATATTTCAAAAATCGTCCACATCCGGTATTAATAAAAGTCAATACTACAGCTATAAATAGCGGTATGAAAATAAGGAAGGTGCTTTATTTCGCTACACGCCGCGCGCGCGCGCGTTCGGTTATTTGTTGTAACGATATCCATTACACGCGCGTTGTTTATTTTCATCTGACGGCACATAATTGGTCGCATACAAACCAAACGCAATTTCGGTCGTAAAACGGGTTTCCATTTAATTCCAATTACAACTGAAAGAAACTGCAGATTCGCATTCGGCCGGAGATAAAACAAATTCTATTCTTTAAATGAAATGTCTATTTTATCAGTTCGATGGAACAGGGCCGCTCGTATGTTTGTATTTTAAATTTCCCAGCGAATTCGAATTTACAATTTAGTTACTGCGTCCCCGAAGCAAACAGCGTCAACAAGATGTAGAGTAACGTTTGCTTACTTATTGTACGTTGCCCTGCATTTGAGTTCTCATATCACGGAGTCTGTAATTGTTGAGGATGTGCCTACGAAATTTTTACACGAGTTTATGTCGAGCAGCAACCATTAGTTTTATTTGTGATATTTGACTGAATTAAATAAAATGGATTCTTGTATTTATGGTCTTGTGATGCCTGTTACGCTATGTGAATTGTGTGCCTTGTTTTTTTTTCAAATCAAATATTAAATCAATATAAACATTAATTAATTAACGGGCCCCAGTTTGGTGTTTGCAAATAACCGCACTAGAATAGTTATGCAAATTATGTAAATTATTCACAAATTATTTAGATAGGCGTGTATGTGTTTATAGTTTTGTTTCACATAAACGTTAAATGCTTTTAACATTTTTCATAATATTTCGTATAAAATGTTGATAATCTACATCAGCAAATTTGTAAGAAAAGAGCATAGATAAAGAATAAGTTCCCAATCAGCTTTTATTCTCACATTTTTTTAAAACTTGGTATAAAATGTATAAGAGACAATTCCGACACATCTTACTGACCTATACATTTAAACAAACTGTGCAGAACTTATTCTTACTTTACAACCAATAAAAACGTTCCTACTACGCACATTTCTGAGCAACACTGCAAAGCTTTTTGCGTGGTTGAAAGATGGAGCCGGATAAGAGCCAGTAACCGTTACCCTGGAAGATCATAACATTCAATGTTCCACTTTATTTCAGTATGCCGTTGCTCTGGACTCCGGAACTTAATCTACGGGTGCCTCTTTGCATTTTCCGGCGCTTCTTTTCTTTACGCGTTCCGGCGCTTCGAAATTGGGTTGATTTTTTACCCTCGCAGAGATGGGGAATTTTCATGCGGCGCACGATAACAAATTTAAGAAATTACTCGCTTTTCCGGGTTAGTGTATAATCCGAAAATATGAAATCCCACGTTAATCAGGTCGAATCGGATATATTTATGAAGCTGGGCGAGAGCGTTGCGGTCATAAGTGAATTCGTCCGGCTTTCGCGTTTGTGCGGATGTTCAAATTGATAGTTAATTAAAAAATGCATGTGCAGTTGTTCACTTCTCAAGGGGTGAACCTGGCCGGGCTTATTCCGAGCCCCTAACTTTGAAATTACGTCCCCTCTTTATTCCATCTGCATATAAATAGAAATTTTATAAATTTCTTTCTTGTTTTATTGTGTATGTAAGGGAACTGTCACACACGTGCAGTACATTTTGCGTTACCACTAAATGCACAAATAAGATGATTTCGCCGCCACGATGTTATACGTGGTGGGCGTAGAACACTGGCTAAGCTGTGAGGCATCTTGACCTATAAAAGTTGCATTGAGATTGTATTTTCGACTTGAGATCTTAATTTTGCTTACCGTTAGTAATTTTGTGTACGATACACTTTTCTGTGTTGCATTGGCATTTAATAAAATTGACAATATTTTAAAGCAACTATTACGGTGTCACCCTGATAGTAATACATTTCATTCTTTGGCTAATACTTGGGACTTACTTTAGCAAAAGTCAAATATTTTATATCAAAGCTTTTTTGATTAATGCTGTTTACGTGTTTAACAACACTAATTGTTTTTCTGTCGGTCTTCTAAGGCATTTGGTACCTCTGGGACCATTCTCCCTGGCATTGACTAATATAGGTTTCTCTTTCTTTACCCCCTTTCTGTCTTCCTTTCATTTTTTCCAGTTGGTGCCCACTACAATACGTGTTGAATGATCCTGATCCTGATGAACATTCGTTCTTTGAACGAAATCCAAGAAAAGGACGCTTTGAAACTTATACATTTTCGTTCTGTTTATTTTATACAGATTTAGTTCTATTAATGTATGTCATTTAGACCTTGGGCGAGTTTTCTGTTTTTTATTAATCTGTCAGATTTGCTATCATTCACAATATTCACCCCAATTTCAGCCCAATACCACATCTTCTGTCTAGCCATTAAAGCATATAATCATATATGACGTTTAGGTCAATTGTAGACTCCAATAGTCGACTCATATACTTTCAGTTCATCATTGTCATGTGTGTTAACTATTTGGACGTCAGCAAAGTGGAGATATGTAAAAAAGTGTATGTGATTGTGATATATAAATAGTTTTTTTTTCTAAATTTAATGTATGTTCATAAAAATACACGAAACGTGATAAAACGTCCTCACTGCAGTAAATTAGAATAATGGAGTAGATAAATTATAAGCCTAATTAAAAATTGTTCTACACATATACCGCAGCCAAATATAAAAAAAACAAATATTATTGGCTCCTTTTACTTGATGTTGCATAATTTAACGAATGGAAATATCAAAAACTGTGATTTTAATCCATAACTATTACGTAAAAAGAAATTAAATTCAGATATTTTGTGGGATATCGAACCTGACGAAAAATAACCATGGATTTGTTTAGAAACATTCTATATCCTGCTCACAGCGAAGCTCCAGTTGTGAGCAATTTAGACCTATTTCTGGTACCATGTCCAATGTCCTAAAATTAATGTTTATTGCTCCCAATACAATGCACACAATAGACGACGACTACACCGACTAACAAACATTGCAATTTAAAAATTCATGAATGCTATAAAGTTCATTGGTAAGAAGTAACCTTTTAACTTTATTACAAAACTGTTACTAACTCATTCGTATGTAAATAAGTTTATTAATAAAATAGTCATTGTGTCTTTTAACTTCTGGTCTGTGAATGTGTGTTCCTGATATAAATTGATATTTAACTAACATAGCAGATTATTGCATAAGTATGTACATTTTAGAAATTTGAAGTAACGTCTAAAATAGTTATTGATTGCATTTGATTTGTTTCTTATTATTTTTTTTTTTAAGCGAAAAAGAAAAATCATTTTTCTGATGGAAAAATTATTACAACGGCTTTGACAATCTTTGCACAAAATTATAATAACAAACACGTCAGCTAGCTAGAGCTAGAGCCGACCGTCTTTCACTTTCACGAAACTGTCACGAGACAGATGGAGGAGATCTCAGTCGATATTAGCGACCAGATCCAAGAGATCGTAACAAAGTGATTTAACGAGTAAATCTCCGTTGGCTATTTTTGTTCGTTGCATTGATGAACATTGGAATGTATTTCAAGATTTACGAGAAATATATCAGCTGAAAACTACAACCCACCGAAAAGATTTTTACGAAAATTAAGGAAGGCATTGAAAAAAGGGTTACCTTCTTTGCGATAAACTGTGCTGCTATTATAATAGTTTTGCGCTATCTCAATTTATTGACTTTGATCAAGTTGTTTGCGTCAGTGTTTCATGTTTCATTAACTACGATCAGCAAGTTTCCTACTATAAATCATGGCATTTGCATAAAAAGTTTTAATATTCACAGATCACTACAATATAATAGAAAACAAAGGCGCTAAGATCGATCCTTGCGGAACATTGTCTTTCACTGCTTCTTGCGTAAATATGGTACCATTAACTTTCCCAATCCAACCCCAACCCCAACACTAACCCAACCCAGAACTCCAGTTAAATTTCATGCACGAATCATTTATTTTCAAAAAATCTTATAATATTCTCCTCCATTGCCTATACGTAACGTTCGTGAACTATAATTTGTTTTTTTTCCCATTATGGACCGGTACTTGTTCATGTCATACAGATCACGTTTCTTATGTACTGGAAAATTAGTATAGTATAGTATAGTAGTATATTGATACAAATGAAATTTGTCAAGACTTTAAATTATCATAGACGAACGAAAAAGATAGCGAGTTACTATTGAGAGTTATATCTGGCACCTAACTGCTTTAGTTTACGCTGATTCTAACGTTGTATGTTGAAGGCTGATATGGTCGTTCAATATTGCAAGCCACGTTTCTTGATAATTTTATAATTTATAATGCATACTATTTGCATATTTGCTGTAAGTTTTTGTTTAAAGAATTGTTGCTATTTTTATAGGGTTTTATATGGTTTATAGTATTGATGGATTTTTAATTGTAATTTTCTTTGCCAGAAAGGGCACAAAGTGTTTAATGACTTCAGGTAACGTTGTCACTTCCTGTTCTTTAATTTCTCCATCCACCATTGCTTACTGCATTTCCAATGAATACAGTTTCAGTCAATGGACTAAAAAACTTTGCTTTGGAGAAAAAATTTTGAATGACAGATACTTTTATAAAAACAATTTTTCGGATGTATCAACTTTTACTGTTAATGGCGTCGTGTCTTCACACAATCCTAGATATTGATCGCAGGATAATCAACCTTTTCGTATAGAAACTAACAGTTAACATATTTATTTTCAAGAGGAGCGATGTCCAGCTCATTCTACTGGTCTGATAATAAATTGTTAAAAAAAATTATTAAAACAAAAAATGAAAGATACTATGTATAAAATCAAATGAAATGAAACCAAATCACAGTAGCAAAATTATATCACACCTTACTAATACTATGTTAGAAACGAAGGTTTTTTCAGATGTGATCTTTTTTTAATATTACATAGGACCATAATTTAAAATTCTGAACAATTTTCCTCAATAATATTTTCTCGCATTATTAACCGAAATGGCTGTTTACTTCAATAGAAAAACGTTTTTTTACATTTTTACGGCAGTGTTAATCAAAAATCGATTAGAAAGTAACCATCTACAAGTTTGTCGTCTTAATTTTTCCTAGAAGAAGATTGGTTTACTGTTGTGTGATTTTCAGGTACGTTTTCGTCCGCATGGAATTATTTTATAGTACATTACTTCATAATTTTCTTAATCTTTAATTTAATAAATCAAAACGTTGACTTGGGAAAAAATGTTTTAGTTTTCTTGTCGCCATTTGCATTTCCTTATGTCTTTATTACCCAATCAGCAATTTAATATATTTCCTTCTACTACATTTTCCCACTTCTTGCGTTAGTGTGCCCTTCAATTTTGTTCTCCTATTTCTGTTGGATCTTCTTATGCTGTAGCTGATAAGGTTTTCCTATGTGGAGCCCCCCTTCTCTTCGATTCTGCCTTTGTTTACACTGTCATTTTTTGGTGTTCGTCCTATTGGCAATGGCTAAATATGACCTTGGCTAATCCTTTCCACCATTACTATAATGATAATGTTATGTTCCCTATACAGCTCCACTAATTACAAAATTCACGACTTGTTCTTCTTATCCATCCACAAATCTCCATCGTTTATGGCTCCATACATTTTTCTTGACATCTTCCGTTAGCAAGTTTCCAAACAGACCAAACCTTTTTTGCTAGAACCAATGTCTTTCATCTATAAACAAGGTAGGTCGAAGACGATTTTATATAGATTTATTTTCGTCTTTCTTGATAATTACTTTAATTTAAGTAAGTTTGACAATACAAATATTTACTCCGCTTTATCAACATTAAAAATAAATTAATTAAGCTCTTCCAATTATCGTCGGATATATTGTCACCAAAATGTCATATGAATGGATTTCCTGTTGGTTTGGGAATCATTCCTGTTACCTATTACAAGGAGTTCTCATTGTTAATATTACATAAAATATTATTATGGTTGTTATATAACTCGTATGTTTTCTGCTGAAAGAAATTCGGTAGGTACTTATATTATTATAATTATTATTATGGTGTCTCTTTGATATGTTAACGTGTATATTAGAAGCAATTTAAAATATTCAGCTTCAAATAGTGATTACTGAAATGCTGTTACATGGGCGAAATATTTTTTATTACATGAAAGAATATGATAATATTATAAAGGAGGCACGAATTATTTTTCTTGGGGTTCCTTGAAGCCCAAACACATTTCAAATAACTTATGCAATGTGTAAGATTGATTGCGACAAAAAAATTTAAATCTCCTGATTAACATTAATGGAAGTCTGATTGAATGAACGGCGGAGGGAATGTTTCACGCATCGGCGAACTAAAACCGTTTGATACCGCTTTGATGAAACGGAACGAACCTATCGTTCATTAGTCTTCCAGTTTTAAATTATATCCGTTTCGGTCCTCTTATTTCACCTGTAACTGGAAATCTTGAGCGAATGAACACGGCCCAATCGTAATTCTGGGGCATTACTGCCGCCGCCGTAAATCAGACGCCATATTGCAGAGCTGCAGGAATTCGCGATTATTGCCAAACGTGCGAATCTAACTTGCCGCCGCCGCCGCGAGCGCACCCGAAATAAAACTAGGCAAATATGGGCGCCGCGTTACACAGAAGAAGCAGTAAATTCTGCGTTAGCTCGCAATCGACGAACGTATTGAATAGCTAAACAAAATTCTGATATTCGATAGCGGTTCGCTCGCATTGTGTGCACGGGTATTATTGATGATCGTTATCGAATTCTCTGGAGTGCGTTTCGGCTAAGTCATGGCACCAGCCAGACATTCTATATCCTCTTAGCTGGATGATCCCCCAGGTTGGCTCTAGTCCGGCGGCGGCTTTCGCAGATCAACGGTCGATGCGTATCGCATTAAAGGTCAACTTTAACCAAACTCACCAAATATTGACACGATATATTAATTTGATATGTACCTAATCGCATCTCACAGCTGTAAGGTTTTATATCACAACCAAGGCATTAGCGATTAATACACTTACGCATACCGATAGGATATTATAGAACATAAAAGACTTTTTTATAATAATTAATATAAAATTGACATCGTTGCCTATTATAAAACATTTGAAAATATTTACTAAAAGTGCATATTATTGTGTAACAATGTGCATATTGTTTATTCATCTATAATGATAAGAAAATTGCAGAGGATATCTCCGGAGTTAAAAACTGACGTCATTGTAAATACATTCAAGTACCATCTTTATATTGAATTTTTTTCAAAGGCTGATTTACTGAAGCGTCTCCCTCTCCAGTACGTATTCGAGCAACATCTCAAAGGGGTTCTGCACGCCTAGTTTGAAATTCACTTTTCCCCTTTTTCGGTTTTTGAATCATCCACGTTTCCCATTATTGGTTTTGTCTCATTTTATTCCAAAGAGGAATAATGATGCACGTTCTGAAAGGGATAATCGTCTTCGAACGGCTTCGATAATCAAAGCGAATCGTAGCGGACCAATCTCCCCGCCTCTCGCCCCCGCCCGTCCCATACTTTCATCTTATTTCATCTGGTGAGTCGCAGGGACGAGAGAAAGAAACTTAGTTTTTAAATTTAGTTTGCGTCGAAATTGGGAAAGCGCCGGGGCGTGCGGGATTCTGAGCGAAGGAATCCATGCGGGCGGGATTGTCTCCGGTCAATCGACGTGTCTGAGACTGCATCGTCGTCCTTTTTCTGTAAGAGTGGAGTTTATCCGATGACATTCCACCGGATGCGCCCGTATATCTTACCCCATCGCCAGTGGCGGCGTAACATGTATTCGATATTAAAACTTTTGCTAAAGCGATATTAAACGGATTATGGGGTTTCAAAATATTTAGTTTTGTCGCAATGCAACGCAACAGTTAGAGTGCATCTCGCGTAGTTTTTTCTTCGCGATAGATTGGAGATTTCCTGCACAATATTTGCGTATGTTTTTACGCATTATAATTGCTTTATTAAAAAAAATTATTTATGATTACGTTACATCCTTATTTTTTATGTTTATGTAATATTTCTGTATTTTTTACGTCAGTTTTTTATTTGACAATCACAACCAATTAATATCATGAACTAATGGATATCACTTTATTAGAATAAAATAACTGTTTGCCATATTTCAGTTATGTAATTTATGAACTCTTCTGACATTTGTTCGTTGTGTGTTATGATATTTTAAAATGATCCGCCACCCTTAGTCCGAAATTGACCGGAAACGGTTTGGTGCAAAAAATTCTCTTTAGACACGAAGCTTGACATAAATCGATACCTAAGCATATGGCCATCCACGTCATTAAATGCTGAAAAATCAATTTTCGATTCCTATCGATTATATATAACCAATCCACTTGATTTTATAGATCGAGTAGTTTGGCAGCGTGAGCGAAATTTTATAACGCTGTTGCAGCCACTGCTTCTTTGTACTTCTCTTTTTACAGCGCCATATATCGCCTTAAGTTGTATTAATCTCCGGCGGATGTACAATCTATGATCTGACCGGGGTATTCGCACATATATCGTCCCGTTTCAGAGCCTGGGCATCAGCCCCGCTCTCCCAGGTCGTATATTTGGCTTTGTACTGTTCTTCCCTCGAATTTGGCCGCACCGCAACGTTACACGCGCCGTTAGTCCGCAGACCGACGGGCGTGCTCGCCATATCGATGAAGCAGGCACCTCGCAGTTGTTAACTGACCCCTTACGTATGCCGCCGCCGTACCTTTGCATTTACCATATTTGATTCCGGACCCACGCGGTGCATAAGTGTTAACAGTTTACGAAAACTGCAAAAATAACAACACTGTGTGTTTTTTTTTATTACAACGATTGCAATGAACCCGGTAAGGTTTCAGATAAAATCATAATCGCGAAGTAAATATGATCTCGAATTAACATCCAGTAATATTTTTTGAAGAAAGAAAAACTGTCAAAAATCATTAATCCGACAATTCAGAAATCAGGAATCGGTATAATTTAGTTACTGAAGACTCACGAATCCAAAAATGAAAATGTGCAAGAGTTAAGGGGGATCCTGCTTTAGGAGGCCTTAAAATAGCGTTTTTGGGGGAATTTTTTTAGGACAGAAAAAAATGAGCAAGTCTAGTGAACTTTTTAGAGCATTTTATTGCATATTTGAGCATTAAAAAAAATATTTCGAGAGAAAAATATTTAAACGGAACCGATTTTTATGCACATTTGTGCAACACCTTTCAATTGCAGTCTACAATCGGTGGGAAAGATGTAGCTCGTAATTTTTGTCTCAAACAAAAAACCAAAGAAAATGGTAATTCTCATATATTTTCTTCTATGTGAACTAAAAAAAAACTAAAATTTTGAAATTCAAGATTTCTCAGGTTTGAAAATAAATGTGCTCTTTGCAGGAAGAGAAAATCATTTCAACTTGCTAAACAAGTTGTTTAGATTTTTTTATTAATCTTCTTAGTTCAAATCGAATAGAATGCTACTGAAACTAACAAAAGTTTTGTTTCGTTTTGATTGCTTGTCTAGTTTTCTCGCAATCACGCCCACCAGTTTAGAAAAATCGTAAAAACGAAAATTAGAGAAAACGCGCTCTAAAGTTTACGATCAGGAAAAATGTTAATTTTCGATTACTTACGGAATATGTCGTTATAATCCTACTATAGCTCTTACGAATTCAAAATATTATTGTTTCGAACGATCGATTGAACTTTTTTCAGTACATAGTTCGGTGTTATGTGACCGCGGGAAGGGGCGCGCGTTTCGTTTGTCCGAGCGTTCGTGTGTTCGTATATTTTTTGCTCGATACCTCACAGTGTTTAGTGCTGTATCTTTCAAAATATTGCGAATTAGCCGCTTTAACTTTTTATACATATTCTTAGATATATTAGGCATAGATTTGAGCAATAAAAACAAATCGATTTTTTGAACCTTCTAAAGCAGGATCCCCCCTTAAGCTAGGCACAGCAAACCTATTTATTGACTTGGCGATTCGCAAGTTCGATTTTCTACTGGAAAAGATTTTTTATATTATTTAATTTGTTGGCGTGAACTATGCATGAACATGGTGCTATTTTTGTATTATTTTTCATTTAAAATTTGCAGGATTTCATGCAATAGGAATATTCACGCAAATATTTTTTGCGTCTACTAAATATACTCAAAAGTCAAAAAATTATGACAGTTTGTGAAACAATTTCCTATTAAATTTAACTTTACTATGACCATACGTATGTGCCCAATAAATAAAGTTATTGACGTATTATTTTTCATATAATTGGCATCAACAGGAATGAAATTTGTTGATAGCAACCCGATATTCAAGCTCTTCTCAAATTGCACACCATACATTTATATAGCAAGTTATTTTGTATCCATCTATAATATACTTCTTATATCAAGTAAATTATAATAAGCGACAAGCACAAGTCAATCACACCCACAATGAACAACCACGAGTACCAATAACAATATCACCTTTTTTCCCAGCAGTTATGTAAAAGAAGTTACATATGTGGTCGATGATATCACAGCAGGTTGAACTGTTTCCAAACTTTCCACTTTTATTTCTTCAAACCTAAATACCAAATGATTGCTCTGTAAAATAGATTAGAAAATTCTCCACCAAGAAGTTCCCTACACACCATCAGATATCAGCTTGTACCACCAGTCGAAAAGGTGCAAAAAGCTCGACGACATCTAGGTTCTTCCGTTGGCTTTCTTTATAAGCTCAATGGAATTACAACTCATGTTGATATTTTAGGTTCGTGCACAATATCTCCTAAATGTTATTACATATCATCATGATCTTCATCACGAACTTGACTTCTGCCAAATATCGTCATTGTCAGAATCGTTACTATTCCCAGAAAGCAAATCGTTAATGGTTTTGGGTCCATTGTAGCAATGTAATTTGCTTCGCCACATTATATTTTGTATCAATAGCCAAAAAATCACTAGATCACTACTTTTCACAATAATCAAATACATCGACTGCAATCACCATGTTACGCAAAGTGCGACAGATCCTAAACTGAAAATATTGCTAACGCATACGCTTTCATCACAAACAGCATTTCCAAACATGTTTTGACATGCCGCTGTATCTGTTTAGCAACATTTTAGACAATTTTTGAATTTTCGAATAATTTTGGAAGGATAAATATGGATGTTGGGTTGGGTTGGATTCTAAAATATGTTCCATTAAAACTTAAACCGATCTACGGCCATAGCTGATACATCATTTATAGCCAAGTTGAGATTTCTTAATTGAAAACGCGTTACAATTAATCGATAATTCATGTCGTGGCAGTAAAAACGATTATACAAATTAGGTCTAACCCAACCCAACACCAATTATTTCAAACAATTGAATTAAATTTACCAACTGGTAATACCTACGGGGTAATTATACAACCCGGTCCCGATTCAACTCATTGTAAAATTTTATCTCAATTAATATTTGACTTTATTGCAATATTATGTTAAATTCATGTTCTGTTCTATACTAAAACTGTTGATTCGCTTAGAATTAAATTGATATTCAATTCGACCTGTCAACTCATTCGCCTTTATGCTTTGGCAACACTTTCTATGTTCTATCTTCAATGATTGTAACTTAAATAGTTAATCGGAGACTGTGGCTAAACAATTAAATTAAATAATTATTACCCTTACCACAAAACACTTTATTCAATCTGAATATACTTTTCGATCTTCAACAGAAATACTGCTGGACTTAATGCGAATTAATTAATTGATATCGTCTACTAAATTCTCATTCAAATTATTGATCTGTCTGATACATTAGCTGGATCTACTAAATTTGTTAAGGCACTGAGAATTCTGCGTGTTTTTCGAGTTTAAATTAATATCAACGTCGTTTTATTGTATTTATTTATTACATTTCAACTAACATGAAAAAAGAATTACTTACTTTCTTCGAGTGCATTTTGCGTTTTATTGGTTCTTTCAGAGTTGGTGTAGCAATAATTTTTCTAAATACTACACAGCAGGTGCTTACCCCAAGTTATATTAAACCTCAACAAATGAAGAATTGGGTAGAAACTCTATCCGGCGATATTTCTACTCAATGTAAATTTACTTTTCGCAAGTTGTATTCAAATTCATTACTGTTGGCATATATAACAATATTTTGTTAAAATACGTTGGTGGTTGGTGGCGTTGGTGGTGTTGCCAAGAATTATTTCTTGATTATTTTATCCAGTGATAATTGGACCCCCATTTATCATAAATATTAGTCGTTGCGATTTGTTGCTATTTAGTTGTATCTATTTGTGTCTATCATTCACTACATATTAATAGAACAATAGAACAGGTTTTTCAATGTCAATGACATGAGGGTTCAACGAGGATATGAAGTAGGTAGTGACCACCTCATGGTTGAAGCATCATTTAAAAAGTTGCTCGACAGAGATGAATGCAGATGAACATAAAGTATTAGAACAAAGTTCAAAGACAAAATATGGAGAGTCGAAGATAATAGAAGCACCTTGAAAGTGATGAATTGAATTTTGGGGTCTTAAAAGCTCTGAAAAAATACAAAAACAAGAAGGTACAGTACATTAGGAATAAGAATGACAACTCGATTGGAAATGAACTTGTGATAATGATTAAATTGTTCGATGTGTCTTCATCCGTATTCCATCTTCATTCACGATAGTAAAAAGACGATAGTGAATATGTGATTTGATCACTTCTAGGTGGCGAGGTGATGGGAAGGGCTGCTCCAGTGGCCAGGAGATAAATCATGACGAGATTGCGCAGCCATTGGCTGAGCGTGATGACGAATATGATGTAATTGGCATGGAGATGCTTAACGTTTTTGTGGGAAAGCAGAACTAGACTGAAAGTGATAAAAGCTGCATGGAAGCACAAAGACATACATACCACCAGATTGTGAGATAGCAATTGTCGTACCCATCTTAAAAAAATGTGACGCAACTGGGTGTGATGAATATAGAAGGATCTCATTACAATCGTTGCAAGTAATATTTATGAAAAAATTCTCGAAAACAACTGAGAGAACTAGAGGGGAAAATCAGGCCTTCTTAGCTGGCAGAGACACACAAGGTTTGCTTTTATGCAGGCGATGTATATTTTTCTAGAGCAGTGTAAGGCCAAAATAATCTTTTTTTCATTAAATAATAATAAAATATTGAGTACCGTCTATGTCATATCAATAAATACTTTACAGGTGAAGTAATCGTAAACATATTTTCTTTTCTCTTCTTAAAATTGTATGCACTTATTTTCAGAGACATTTTGCTTCGTTTTGACATTTAAATGCCTTTGCTTCTCACTAGTAACTAGTGAATTTCGGATCAGGGCGACGTGCACTATAGAGCAGATAAAATGACACTGATTACGTCATATGACAACCTTATTAAAGTATCGACCAAGTATGTATTTTCTACATAATTATATCGTTCATAATTCTATTTTCATTTTTTCTTGTGATATATGTAAAATTAACGTTGTTTGTATTTTCGCGCTCTAATACTGTCATAAGCATCTTGTTTTCGACCGTTCTTACACATAGTTCTTCATAATTCCCTAAATTTTCACTTGCGCTTCTAATTCTTGCTCGATGCGAATTATTGTGTAACAAATATATATTTATTTGATATTACATTTGTACATTACGGGATGTAAAACTCGATATAGGTTTGTTAGAAAATACACAACAACTTCATTCAAATTACGCACCACCGATAATTATGAATATTCATGCTTTTTCGTTTACAAAGCATTTATTTATTTTATGTTTGCTTACACACATGTGTTTCAGTTTTAATTAACGGTCCAATTCGGCTTTTTACTAATTGGCTGTTTTCATGAAAACGCCAACCGGACGGACGCCCGGCGTTCAATTTCCTCGGGAACGCGCCAAGAAAAACGCAGTTTCAATCCGAAACGCGTCAGCCGGCCAATGTAGCTTCAAAAATTGAGGGTCGACGTCGGTGAAATGCCTTCGTTCAAGGCCGCGTGTCTTGGGGCAGACGGTACCACGCTCGGTTTATCAAAGGTGATTTCTTTGATGACGTTAAGCGACGGAGACGTCTAAGCGTGTGGAAATAACGACGATACGCGATTGGTGAACTGTGCAGCTCATTCGTCATGGGACTACTGCGGAATGAAAAACGATCTCAAAGAATTAAATCCGGCTACGAAATTCACGGTGCAGGAAATAAAATCCGGTTGCGCTTGCTCGCGTAACTTTTTCGTAGGCCGTAAAACACAACATAATAACTTCGTTGGAATTGGGTCACTAGAATAAGATGTTTTCCAATTCCCTAATAGTAATAAAGGAACAAAAAACCACTTTAATTACAAATAAAAAGGATCATATCAATAATGGTAATAGCAAGTAATTTTATAGGCAATTTATTAAAATGTTAATAACAATTACGACTACAAGTCACGAGCTATGAACGAAAACTTAGTGGTTAAACTATGAAAGGGTGGGAGTCTATACTTCTGCAGCAACTTTCCTTAAATTAAATTTAAGAAAAACTTGAAATGAATTCCTGTGCATGTTCTATATAAATATAATAACATTTCTATTTCCATTTAAATAAATCGTCCAAGTTTATTATTTTTCATAGAGCCACAATCACTGCACTTTTTAATTCAATTTCCGTCGGTGCATCAAACTTTGTAAACGAATTATTTATGACAAAGGTATTGTAAATTAATAAACTAAAAACACAACAAAGGCGTTCTAAGACAACAAAAGCAAATTGTCACGAGAAATTTAATTACAAACGCGTATTGTTGACGTAGTTAAACATTGAGCAATATTTAGATGAATGCACCGTGAAACAACGGCGAAATTATTGATTAAAACGCTGTGCTTCGGAAGGAAGCGTAATTAAAAATAAGGCTGTGTCAGCTAACCATTAGCGAACGGCTGGCATTCTTAAATATCGAATCACCGCGTCCACTTGAAAGTTTTCCTTTTAATTATACCTCTGGTTGTTTGGCGTCGTCGTCGTCGACGCTCGCGATCTAAAAATCGTCGTTCGTGTTAAATGCATAAGTCGGAATCTAATCAACTAAAACCGCCCCTGAAAGTCGGACAAAATTCTGGCGATAAATCATGGAGGGAAACAAAAGCTCGAGAGTTGTGTTAATCTTGCAAGCTACGTTCCGTAATTTATTAGCAGTTAATTTTAAGGAGTGTTCAATTTTATGGGCATAGTTCTCGACATCTATGGCAATCAGGTTAATTCACGACTAACGCTGTTTTTGCCAACGTCGTACATAAAAGTATAGGTTCGTAATTTATGATTAATTTTTTGGCAGCCAACATAAACTATCAAAGTGTCAATAGCTTCTACACACGAATAAATTCAGCATCAATTTCTATTTCTTTATATATTTATTTTATTTATATTAAATTTTTTCTCTTACTAACAAAAGTTAAGTCAAAAAAATCACACACTTCGTAGGGAATTCTCCTTTCTTGTTCGTTGAAATTTTCAAACAATAACAAACAACGATTTACAATCCCATCTTTGTATTTCACAACAAAATCCCCAATTGTAACTACAATTGAAATATACAAATATAATTTTCCCAAACATTAATTTTCTATAACATTTAATATTTATTTTATTACGCATTATATTTATGTATAAATTTCATTTAAATGTGTTGCAACCAAATATATAATTGTAATTGGAAGCTCGAATAATACTCCCTGCCAATCATAAATACCATTAATTTAGCTACCTCATTAAAATTATAATTCGACAACCAACGCATTTATTTTGCAGAAGCACTGCCGGTTCACCTATGAAGCATATTGTTATTAGACATTTAACAATTTCTAGTAAATCCGCGCCCGCCGCTAATGACGAAACAATAAACGCATTTGCGATTGTGAAGCCGAAACTCTTAGCGCAAATACATATTTACAAAATTATTTCGTCGCACGGAAAATTAATTTTGCCCAAGCTCGATGAATGCAGTTCAACTAATTATAATTAACTGTCGCCTGCATTTTCGAACACAATGCAGTTTAAAGTGTTCATTAATTATTTTTTTTATTTCTGATGCTTTCTCTTGAGTTATTTGTGATGGTTTGTAATATTTTTGCAATAAATCCTCTGGGCGTATTAACCATTCAAATGCTTTACAATTTTTATATGTCAACAAATGGTTACAATTACCAAACCTGCGAAAATGTCCAAAATGTTAATACAAAGTGAAAAAATTGCCACTTATGGGACTATTTTTTAAATATTAGTAGTATGTTGAAGTTTTGCTTTATACCTGATTGACTAGGGAATGGTCTGAATTTAACATCTATTGTGTTTTTAATCTCATTGGGTTAATTAATTATTTAGTTTAATAATATTTTTCGCATTTCAAAATAATTGGGGATTGCGAGATTATTCGTTGAAAACGCCACGTATAAAAAATACCGCGTATATTTCGAATATAATGTATAATTTAAAAAGTTGCCCATAAAACATAATGCACTGGTTCAACAAAAAAACAAACAAATCCAACAAAACATTTTGTTTAAATAGAGCCAATATGAATGTTATATCTGTTATATCTGACGAATTATATTAACGCAACGGTTTTATTGAAACTTGAACAATACTCGTTGCTTTATTAACGAATGCAGAGTGGCGCACAATAAATCATTTAAACAAATATATCAGTGCAATCGATATTTTAAATTTTATGATATAAAAAGAAGAAATTTGAATTAGCTTTCATTTCAATCATGGCCTATAATTTTCGTCTAAGGTGCTCCATTTTTCATTTTTTTTCATTTTTAGCAAAAAATAAACTACATTCAAATTTGTCAAGCACTATGTGTAAGCGTCATAAACAACCAGTTGAAAGCGGGGGCGATTTTCGAACTGAAAACAAAAGGACGGTTACACTGTACAACAATTAAAAACTTTTTATACATCCCTTTGGGTTTTGATATAGTTTCCTAATTTTGTGCCACACAGTCGTACTAGTAAAGGTTAAGGTTAATAATATAAAAATATTTACACAAGATTGATATGAATATTAATGTTATAAAAATATAAAATATTCAAAATTTATAAATAATTATTATTGGATTAATTGATTAAAAATTGACATCTCGTAGTTTAATCGTCGACCACCTCCATGTTGAGTCGAGGAGTTAATAAGGATGTAAAGATTTTTTTTTGTGAATTTATTACGTTTTTCTTTAATATTAAAAATTTTAGTAAATATTATTGAACAGGGTTGGGTTGGATTGGATCGGGTTGGGTTGGGTTGGGTTGGGTTGAGTTGGTATAAGTGGCAGAAAACTTCTTATGAGTCCTATATAGTTAGAGTAAAGACATTTGTGATGAAATCTTAAAATTAATTTGTCTTTGTTTGGCAGTTGGGTACCTCTCGTCCCAGTTATTATAACTATTTCTAAATGTTTATCATTACTATTTCTAAATATTTGTGCCCTGTTTACAAAAAATTAAACCTAACTACAATAATTACAATAATTTTTTTCTTAAAATCCTTAATATTTGCAAATTTCTCCGGAGATGGCATTTGTGCATTGTAATAATAAGTTCCTAAAACACCTACATATACACGTATTACATATTTTAGTAGTTTTTCAAATAATATTTGTTATATATGAAATTATATTGCATAGTGATAAACCATTTATCTATCTAATTCTACAAATCTTAAACCACGTCATGATTATTTACGTTTGTGGTTTTTCTGACTTTCATCTTCTTAAAATTATCTGGAAGCAAATCTTCCTTTGATAATTTCAGCTAATATATAACTAAGAAAACTAAGTTTTTATAAATGAGTAGTCCGTTTTGTGGTGGTTTTTTTCCAATGGTTCAACGTGCAAAGTTCCATCTGCGTCAATCAAAATTTCAGCTTAACCGGTGAACGCTTTCTCAAGATAGAATGCCACCATTTTGTTTTAAGATGGTGGACATTTTGTTATCGCCAAATCCGTGTTTTAGCTATGCCGATAAAAAAATCTGACTTTAATCGCATAAGTCAGTTGATAAGTATTAATTAATTGTAACGACAATGTCAAATATTTCAATTAACTTGGTGTAAAAAACGTTAATTTTGTACACCCATATACGTATACCGTGCGATCACAAACTTTCAGATTAGGGGTGAATGGCGAAATATTTTTATAAATTTGATTAGAACATTCAAGTGACAAAAATCGGACGTCAATAGCCGTATTTCAAGTTTTCCAAATTTGACATTTTTGAAAATATTTACCGATTTTTAGGAATGTCGAATAAATTAAGCAAAATAAGCTTATTTTTTTGTATTTTGCGAAATGTTTGCTCTCATCAAATCGGTACGAGTTGTCGTAAAACTGGGTCTTATGAAATACATATATATATATAAAGACATTGTGCACAAGTTTTGTTTGAAAATTTCTTTCGTAAAATTAACGATTTACTGGAAAATCGCTGCTGAAAAATTCTTCGTAGTCTGAGTCATCGTGACGCGTCAGATTAATTAAAATTTATCTTTATTTTATTCAGAGTTCAGTGTGGACCACTGCAGATAATTTATAGATAATGTTGATTTTTTTTATTGAATCTGGTGACAAAATTGATCAACGATTCGGGAATGTTTATTATTTATTAAATTTGGCAAAAAATTCAGCGTTATGTATTTTTTAAACGTTTTTCGTAAATTTTGTGATCCAACCTAACATAACCCAATCCAACCCAACCCCGCCCAACCCAACCCTTTACAATCTTACGCTATCCTGTTCAATCCAACCCAACGCAACCCAGTCCATCTCAACCAACCGACAATCTTTTTAAGTACGAAAATTCAGTACATCGATGGATTGTGTTGGGTTGGGTTCGATTAAAGATTTCTTTTGTCAAGAGGGTCGAGTTGAGTTAAAGTTGCCATAAGCGGTAAAACGAATGGGAATTAAAACGGTCAAATGAAAATTTGCAAAAAATTTAAGAAAATTTGGCACAAAACGAAACAGTGTGACAACGAAACTACGAATTAAATTAAATTAAAAAAAATTTCTTTTGCAATTTTGTCAGTTTTTTATTTTATTTTTTAATTTTTTTTTATATTTGGGATTTATCTTAATTATACATTTTTAATTCTTGTATGTTTACGTTTTTTTTTTTTTCACCATTGACATTTTTCGCGTTTGCAGCAAATTGTTTCGTTAACGTTTTGTTACAATTATTTTTATTATTTGTATTATTTTCTTCCGACTTATTTTTAATTAATTGTTCGATTTTAACAGTTTGATTTGTTGCATTTTTACATTTTATATTTTTTAACGATTTTGATTTTTGACTTTTCTAATTGTAGCATATTTTTTGAATTTCATTCTCATTGCCACTTTTTTGCAACTTCGACATTCTCACGTTATTATTATTAGAATTACGTTGGAAAATTTTGTACCAGTTTTATGTCCACCGATTGTATATTTTTTTGTGTCTAAATCTGACAGTTAGTGATAGCGTTAACTATGCAATTATGTCCAACAAGATCACTTCATCACCTCAAGTAATAAGCTACAATTTGCTTCCAACGAAAACCTGTTCCACCTTCCATTAAAACCAATGCAATCCAAAATGTGTAGGCGAAGTAACTTTGCCTATATAGTGTTTTAATGAGATATCATTTTTATCGTTTTATGGCCATTTCATCAAACTTTACAAAACACACATTTTCATGTTTATTAAAAGTTTTATTTTAAGAAAATCAAAAACTTCATCCAAGATTCCTAATGAAGATTAAGAATTTTCTAGTATTTTAGACAAAGTTCTTAAATATGATAATGGGATTTTCTGTTGCAGTAATTGTTGGTACACATTATTAACATAAGAACATTTGTGAAATTTGACTGAATAGTCAATGGCATATATTTGATCAGCATTAAAAATACTTTTTAATAATTGCAAATGCTTTTGACATCTACTATTCTGTTTCTTACTTCTCTTTGAAATTTCCTTTAACATTTTATTTTATTTAAGTTTGTTAATACGATGTTTCAATTCATTGTCATCAACATTACTTGCTTGTTCTAGATTTGCAGAACCTAACTCTACAACTTCTGACTCATAATTAATGATGACGACGATGATGAATTAATTTCTTCTTTGGATCTCGATATCTTACCAACTTCCAATTCGTGCAATTGTATATATAATCATTTTACTGGAGATTTACATCCATTTTTAGGTCCAAAATTGCACCTGACCCGAAAAAACTTAGTACTTAGTCCCGATGTTATGATCAAAATTTTACTGCAAACCAAGGATGGTTTGTATAGTTTAAAGATTAGTGGAAACTCAGCAAGTGGTAATTGGAAACATGCCGAATCTATTAGGGATTCAACGTTATGTAAAGGGGAAAATGGTCGAAAAAATTATCTGGTGCTCAATGAATAACCTCATCAAACATCAAGCCCTTGCCTATTATAGAAAAATGAAATTGAAAAATCGCCATACACATGAAATTTCGTGAATTTCGATTCTCTATGTCTACATATGTGCCAATTAAAGAAAATTTAAAAAGTCCCAATTTAAACCCCATGTAGATCTTTATAAAACCCTTCATGTTCCTTCCTACGTTCGTCTAACCAATCAACATACGTTTCTTTACTATCCTGAAATGTCTGTGTAACTTTTTGCCACCTCCGCACCTAATCCCATCCATTTTATTTTTACTCGTACCGACGACAATTAAGCACCATTAATTTGGCTTCTGGACAAAGCCTAACAAACTTTTACGAATTTGTGTGACAACATTCGTCGCAAAATAACCGGATTAAAAAACGTTTTCGTCCGTCCGAACGATGCCCAATTGGAATTAAAATTGTCAAAAAATTTCCGCCATCACCGGTCGCGATGAAAACGTTTGTTCGACGTAATGGCATTAGCATACGTCCGTCAGCGCATCTCCACAATCATTTATTCCGGCGACCCGGCCGCTCTTTGATTGGACTCGTTAGTTCCGAACAAAGGTTATTGTATTCGAACGCATCGAGGACAACGCAGCATTCAAATTGGCTGCAGTTATATAATCGTGATTGCCATTAAGTTCGCGATTAATCCGAACGGATTGCGTCTCGTTTGAACATTTGATGCCCGTGCGTTAGGACTGCGGGCTGAACTGGTTCTCGCAGAGTCAAACGCGTGCCATTCTGTAACGCCGATGTATTGCAAATCGACGCCGCCGGCGGTCACGTGTCGCCCTTATCGCAAACTAAACAACGTCAGTTAAGCTAACAATAAAAAAACGCGATAACTTCGTGCTTTATTCTCTGATTTATGTAGGCGCTTTGTGATTTTTTCGCAGGACTTGAATATTCTGGCGATTATATAATATTGAATAGATATATAAATTGCATCACGTTTATGTCAATATGTGTTCTTCCTCTTTCTTATGCTTAACGTATTAATTCAAATAAAATATTATGAATAAATTCGTAAAGTAACGAGACACGAAAGCATAAAATAATTACACAAATGCACTCGCTAACCTTCTGATTAACATGAGCAGTTAATCTAAAACGTACTACATTTTCTGCAACCTACTTAAGCCCTGCGAAAGGAAATTAACAAACGTAATTTCGCCTGAAATATTAAAGCGATAATAATTTGACTGGTTTAATTTCGACGTTGGAAATTTCGCCGGCGTGCATGCATGTATGTATCACATACGTTTTCGCAACATATGAGTCGGTTATGCCGCAGTGAAACAACGTAACTAAGTCTGTTTGCTTAAACATCAACAGCTGATGTAGCAGTTGCAGAATCAAACGGAACTTGCAAGACGTTTTAACCCACCCTTCAGCAGCGCAAACATAGTTATTTTATAAGATAAGCGGAACTGGGGAAAAGCGTCTCGCTACAGACCCCACATTTAGAGAGAACCTGTGTTTGGGGTTCTATTTACATAAAGCGAGCTTTTCAATCTTACGACGCAAATTCGTCATGTCTGGATTTTGACAGTCGTAATGCGAATGCACAAAACCAATTTCGATACAAATTTCAGTATCGTTGATAAAAAGATTTATTTATCATATAAACGACCCTTACCCGTAGGCTACGAAAAATACGTAAACCAAATTATTATTATTGTACATGTTTTTTTATTATACCCTGCAATGGAAAATTAAACTTTTCATATATTTTTCCATTTTACAAATATATTTGCAGTACGATTTTCCTCTTTGTTAACAAATCTAATAAAGCAACACGTGCGAAATAAATTCGAAAACCGAAAAACGTGTTTTCGGAGACACACTCACCTCAATACCTTCGATATTTTTCAATCAAGTTTCTTCGCTGAAATCGTCCTAATGGATATTTTTTTTAATCACGTATTTCATATATATCCAACAGCACGGGTTTATTGTGTGTTCCCACGTCGGGCTTTGACACGTGAAGCAATCAATTTCTCCCGAGCTTTAGCTTTAAAAAGCGCCTGATAAGTCATATTCCCTAAGACCTTTCGGTATTAGGGCTTTGTGTGGGATGAACTCGGATGAAGGGACACAGGAAGCAATTGAAGATGAAAGCACAATTTATATAATCCGCTGATGTAATACCATCAATAGAAATAATTATTAAATATCGGCGACGAGGCAACAAAGTCGTGACGGTCGTATTTTTAATGCGAATTTTCGTTATTTTTATTATGTTTAATTAATTACACGCGACATCGTTATATAAATAAGAATTTTAAAACTCGTAAACATTGACGACACTTTTCAAAACATGTTATTGGGTGCATTATTTTTAATTGGTTATAGCAGTCATCAAGTGCAGCAGTTTTTTTTTAATATTTCTTTTATGTAATTTCTTTTCCTTCACTTTAACGATCGGATCACCATATATACGTCTTCAAATAGAAGATAGTTAATCAACCTCAGTTTGTATGAACGTTGATCAAGTGATTTTAACAGATTATATTGACAGACCGAATTTTACAAATCTGAATTAAAAGAATTGATGAAATATAATTTTTTGCCCTTATTTCCTAGTCAGAGTGGTTGCTGTCAGTATTTTCTTTCGTCACATGAAGGGGTAAGAACATTTTTGGTAACCACAACTGTAATTTTTTGCCTACATTTTATTTAGAAATGTTGTTGTAGTTTTTGAGTTATATACCAATTAAATTTAAGTACAGTTAGATTTTTTAGTTCCAAAGTGAAAAAATGTTGATGAATTACATTGGTCAGGTATCTTGCTTATTAGTAAAGCAAAAAGTAAAAAATGCAATAAAAATTGAGTTGTACACTACAAAAAATGTATAAAAAATTCCTTAAAAATTCATAAATTATCAACAGTACTAAAAATAATCAAAAATATCCAGTCCACATATAATATTGTCAATAAATACAACAAAAAATTGTTAGAATGCCAACATGCAAAATTGAAAAAATATACAAAATTCAAAAAATATCAAAATTTTCCCCATTCCCATTATTTTCAATCGACTTACATTCGTTTCATAAATTGTTAGTTGCAGAATATGTATTAGACAAGTTTTCATCTAGTTTCCTACAATTAACTTACTTGGATTCTTAGTAGATCGACAGTTTTAAGAAAAACAATGTATGCGTTGACCTGCAACTATTTTTATATTTATATCTAATTATTAATTTGCTGGCATTCTTAACATATCGACAGTTTTAATGAAAACATTTAAGCATTGACCTACCTATAACATAAAATCAAAACGTAATCAAAATCAAAAACGTAATAAACTACGTTATATGTAAATTAAGTCTTCATTAATGTTCCATCAGATCAGCTCAGTGAAGACGGTCGGGTAGTTTCTTCGAGCGTAAATATCGCAGAACGGCTAACATTTACATTCCCATTTTAAGCTCTTAATTTCTGTCAAAAGTGTTATTTTTGAACTAACGTTAAAGCTAATTGGTCCATAATTCTAACGTTTTGTGACGTCGTACGGTACGCGTAGAAATCAACGCCAAATAACGCGTTGTGTAAGCGCCCTTGTTCGATGCGCGAGTTTCAAACGATTAATTTGGCGAATCTCGCCGCAACTTCTTACCGTGCAGCGGTCCATTTACACGCACGTCGGACAACAAAACTCGACACGATGGGGAAAATGAAATAAGCAAAGTTGTAGACAATTAAATTTGCTAACGGAATCGAATCGACGACACCTGTCTATCTCCGACAATTTCGAATATGGGTCGAAATTTTTTTGCGAAACGTAAAGCTGCGAATTTGATCTGGTCTAGTCTCTAAACGAAAAAATATAGACATATGCCGGCGACACGATTCCGTTAGCAAATTTAATTCAGCAAAATTGCAAACTAATTGAAATCCTAGTCACTTTAAAAAAACTCTATAGAACATGAAAACTATTAAGTCGTTGTTTAATGTCACAGATAAAGTTACCTGAGTAGCACAGGTCGGAGGTTATCTATAAAATTAATTGCAACGGTTGCGAGGGCTGTTTCATTGGACAGACGTCACAATGATTGTGATGATGTCAGACTTATCCAACACAAAACTGCAATTTGGCAAAAATCGTTGTACCTATCTGTCCATTTTGGGCAGGAAAACTTTTGATTTGGACAATGTAATTATTCTCGACAATCAATCTAAATTCAAACATAGAAATAAAAATAGGAAAAAAATTACTTACCAATGACACGCTGAACGCACTTTCCACAGGAAAGCCTGCAAAGGGCAAGAAAACAGTCACATAATTTATGTCAAAATAAATAAATAAATAAAAATACAAATTTATGATATTAACTCATGGCTGTATTCTGGTAAGAAATTAGAAAATATAAGCTGTCTGTTAAAGAAGACCTATTGGTAATCTTATTATAATAAAAATCAAATTTATTCTTTAGCATAATGAGGTTGGGTTGAGTTGGGTTGGAATGTTTCAATACAATTATTATTCAATAACATTTAAAAACGTCAACAAAATTTGCATTAAAGGGTACATGATGTGAATTTGTACTTAATTAAAATATTCCATTAACGTTTCTAAAAAATAATTTACATTTTTTGCAAATAAGTAAAAAATCAAGCGAATCAAGTGAATTTGTCACCCGACTCTGCGAATGCTAATACGCCCGATTTACCGACAAAATATAAATGTGAGACCCATCGCGAAAAATGTACATCTGAATGGCGAATTTGCATTTTAAATTAACTTGCACGTTGCGCGATAATTTACGTTACGTGTTAATTTCTGTTTCTTAATGTTGCCGACCTGATTTAGTTTCGCCAGTGCCAAGCAAGACCCGAGCGGAAGTACCGGCGTGTACGGGGTTTCGCCGGCGCTTCTCTATTTTAATTTTATATTCTTTTGGCAAGTTGGCAGACCTAGACACTTTGAAATATGAGAGCAATTTTAAATTGTAATTAAGGTGTAGCAAGATTTAGAGAATGACGGAGCCTCATGCTTATTTTGCGCTTTTATTGTTGCAGCATGATCCGGAATTATTATCCGCGCCATCCAAAATTATTCCATTCAGTCAGCAATTTGTCGGGAATGTGGTCTAGACGACTTTTATTAAAACTCATTTTATTCCATTTTACTTACTATTATGATGTTATTAAATTTATGCACAGCCAGTTGTACAATATTGTAAGTTGAATTTATAGTTTTAATCGAAACGGAATTGTTGCGAACGTTGTCGTTTTGAGGAAAATGCATACGTTTCTGTATTTAACGTGCCAAAAATGTAATTGTATTAGATTAGCTTATTGTTCATACTCGATGCTTTGTTTATTTTATGGTAATTATTGCTTAGCACTGTGGTCATCTATAATATATTTATTTGCATACCACTTAACTAATTATGTTAATAATCAGTCATTGTTTGTGTATGTGTACTGTTGTACTGTTTAGACATTAAACATAACATGCAATCAATTGCAAATCTCAGTGGAGAGTCGTAGTACCAAATTCTTGTATTGAAAATGCAAAATATTTTTCTCATTTCTAGTTTGAATTGAAACTAACCACATGTTTAAAAAACTCGATCTTTCAAATAATTCAAACTGAAACACTACACTTTATATCTTGAAATTGAGAAAATGGGAAACCTATGCCAAAAGTTTGTGGGTTTGACATAAAATAAACTGAAATATTTTAAAGATTAATGGTAGCCTATTAAACTTGTCAAGTTGGTTGAAAAAGTATAACATAGTTCATTATATGAGAAACATTTTTGAATATGATCTGTTTTAACTTTAACCGTTATCATATCCTCATACTCGTAGTGACGTCTAAGAAGATAATATAAAATCTACGTTATTGTTCAGTGTGTGCACAATAATTATTGAAGTATATATAATGTCATTATATTCCAATTGCACAGCATGACCATTTTTGCTCTACGTCAGCGTTGAATAATTTGAAAGGTGTTAATATATCTTCGTTTAAGTTGCCGTATCATACAACAATTTACGCCCATTGAAAACCCCGGGCGTCTTTTCATAGCCGTCCATAATGTGGGGGGAATATTGAAGACTTCACATCGCGGCATTTAATTCCACGCTGTAACTACTACACTGTACGGGGGCACCATAGAAATCGAATAGGCAGGTATAATCCATCACGCGCCTGTCTATTGCATCCAGGGGCCAAAGCAATCCACGCGTTTCATTCCCGCCATCAAGGGCACATATTTCATCGTCCGGATCATTTTCTGATAAGAATTTTGCATGCGGGGACGCAAAGGTCGCGATATTATTGGAGTTTCGGATGGATTTTAATCCCCCGGCGGCTGGAAAGTCGTAAATACTTATGAACGGGGGCATAAATTTCCGCGCGGACAAGTGCGGCTTTTCGAACCGAAATAAGACGCCTCATGAACGTACCTGAAAAATGACGCGGACATGTGGATTTCAAACGTGATGTCGTGATAACATCCCGTACGCTCGATGAATTCCAGCCGTAACTGGGTCGGGATGTAATGGTGTTGTACCTACGTTGGATTCAGCGTTATAGTTGTTTTTATGGGCTTTATTTCCTTCAAGCAACACCTATAATGCTCGCAAAAGGCGAAGATGGAACTATTTCGCCATTTGTGGCTATCACTGCGGAACTATCCGTAAAGATATTATTACAAAGAAGTTTTAAGCTAAAAGTTAATGATAATTTAAATTCAGGTATACATGACGAGTAATTATAATAACATTGACAATAACAAAAACACTTTTTTTTTAGAAACTTTACCTTTAAGTTTTGAAAATGATCCATTTAAGGATATTATGCTGTATGGCGAATTTTTCGTATTATCAGTTTTACAAGGAGGGATAATTCCATTTATTAGATCTTTAATATGAGCTAATTTCTTATACATGATATATTTTCTTTAGAAACAGAATGAACTTCTGAAGAACAATTATAAATTAATTTGTTAACTAATAATTTATGATAACCGTTATTAATAAAAATAGCAAAGAGAATTTTTTAATTTTTATTAAAAAATATAGGATAACCAATTGCAACCACTCCGTTCCTCATCGCATTTACAATATTAACTTGGTGAATAAAATGCTTGAAATAAAATTGTATCTTCCCGAAGAAGTAGGTTTTTGATGCCAATCATAATTTTATTATCACTTATAATGTTGGTGTCAAAAAAATCAGTTTCTTCTTCAATTGTAAATTGAATGGTACTGTGTACAGAATGGAAAATGGATAATATGGCGATCGTAATTAGGATGGAGGAATGTTGATCCCATTGGAGTTCCAAAAATGTTTTTATAAAATTTGTCTTGAAAGGAAAAGTAACAATTATGAAATATAAATTTAATTAAAGTAATGAGAGAAGATTAATTGAAACAGCAAACACCAGACACCATTACACTAACAACAAATTTAAAGGAATATTAGTAAACAATGAAACTACTTCCAATGGAATTAAAACAAAATTATGAGGGAGTTTGGTATCTCTAATATCTTTAACAAAAGTGAATGGGTGAATATTTGAAAAATGCTATTCTCGTCAGGTGAAGTGGAAAAGCGATAGATTAAGTTGGAAAGAAACCAATGACGTGGTACTGAGCCAAAATAGATGAGTATGCAAGACAGGCATACTAAATTGGAGAAATATAAGTTGGAGCTAGAATGAAGGACGTTTGAATTTTCCTCTTCCAACAGGACCAAACAGCATGACTAGGCCTAATGACCAATGGAGATTGATGGCGACGAATTAAATTTAAATACCAATAAATACCAATTGATGCGGACACCCCATGGAGTATAAACAAATGTTTGTACTTCTATAAAACAATTTTCTGGGCTCTATGAGATAACCCCAGCCACTCTTCATGTAGTATTACATGTTTTAGGCTTTACATCTAACTTAAATTTATTACCTAGTTATATTAAAATCAATGAACTGATTTCTTCCTGTAGCACCATCGAGAAGTCCAATTCAATTTTCGAGCCATTTTTAATATGTGTAGGTAAAATATTAACTTATTAAGTAAAAAATCATCTATTTGTTTTCTTCGCAAGTTTGCTGTTTCTTGATATTTTTTTCATTATGATCGCCTGACTAAATTGTTGTTCCATATTTTGATAAAAACCCCATCATAAGGCTGCTATTTATGAAAATAAACTCATTATTTTGTATTACATATTTCTGAATATTATTTATTGCATCAATTGCTTCAGGAATAACTAAACAACAATTATGACACACATGACAATTATATACAATTAACAATTTAAAAAATACTCACAACTAGTGCATTAAAACAAAGTTGAAAACTATGAAGGAAATTAACGGAAATTTTGATTTCGCAAGATTCGCATAAACCACGTAGACATTATTCAGCCTTTTTTTAATCCATAATCATTTGCTACTATAATTCTGTAATGTTGAAGACATTGAATTTAATAAAGCAACTTAATTCAATCACATGCACGATAAAAATTCAACAAAATCAGCGACCCAAAAAAATGTATCCCTACGATATAAAATCGTTACTACTACGTCAACTAAAGACCACGTTATCCCCCCCTCCCCCACCCTGCTTACTGATGACACTGTTTTGCTGTCTCCTGCATGATCCCGGAGGCAGTGCATAATGCATGTATTGACCTTTTTTTCAATCGCCACGTGAATTTAATCAGGTGGTGGAAAGTCTTGAGGATATCAAAGTTTCAAGATTTATTAAATTTACGATTATTGCACATGATAGATGGCAAAAAAATATAATATTATTTCAAATATTTACATTATTGCGTAAGGTTATTCAATAATGAATTGAAAATAAAATATATATCACAACACGTTCCGTGGATAAGTACTTAAAGCAAACCAAATCCTCAACGTTTATATAAATGATATTTTTTTTTATTAAATATATTACAAAAATTGATATAGTCCATTAAATGGAACAAAATCCCTCATTGAATATTGAATTAATATACTCACAGGCTTAAATTTATTTTCTATATCAAATGATATTTGTGTAGTCCGTAAAGCGTCGCAAGAGCAAATGAAAATAAAGAAAGATCACATTTGTTTTTTTTTAATTGAAAATAAATAAGTGCCAAACATTGTGTCGCGTTCTGTCCACATTTTTAATGTGTGCCTTCCAGTGGCTTAAGTTAAACATCAATTACGTCAAAGTCATGTGAAATTTTACCTACGGCTAGCTAAGGCACTCGTCGCATTACAGAATCTAAAAAATGGCATTAAGTATTTACATATGAGATTTTTATCATTTTCAGAGTATCTGAATTACGTGGTCAATTTTGTTTTCCTACCACCATTACAAATACCAGACTTTTAGCTACCATTTACATTTTTTTAATCAGAGAAGTCATGTATGTGAAACTTAGTTTCTATTTTTTTATACGTTGTGCGATGATTCGTATTCAATAATTTCAGTATGACTATGATTATGACTTCACATGACACTATAGTCAAAACCATGGTATCATGCAGTTTGACAATGTCCACTGTTGCGAAGCTTTTTATGTTCATCATTAAAAATCTGTACTCTCTACCAGGTAAAGCTTCATAAAGAGTTTTATTAGATATTTTAACAGAGTGCATGTTTCCCCCAAACAAAGTGGACTTTTCAAGAATTTATAGAAAAGAAACTTTCGCATGGATTTGACTATTTATTTGTACAGTTGCGAAGTTTTTTGTGCTCAACAAAAAACAATACCTTCATCATCCCAAAAAAATTGAAGTTTATAGATAATTTACAAAAATTAAACGGTTACAAATTAGATATGGTGAACATATTAACCTCTGCCGATAAAAGCTTTGCCTCTTCACCTTCGAACAGTAGTTCGATCTGAAAAATAAAACATTTTACGAAAGTAAACTGAATTTTGTTGACCTATTTTTAACCAATTTTTAATCTTCAAGGCATTACCAATACTGGAAGTACTTAATGAATAATGATTAGTAGATTTACTACTTTTTAAATTTTATAAAAACGAGGAAATCAAAACAAAAAGGACTTTCATGAAATGTTTTTCATTCCTAGACAGGAGAACTGTGCTAAGACAAATCACGCAAAAAACAACGAAATGCAGAAATACACCAATTAATTATTGAGCAAGTATACAATCGAAAGCCTGTCTTTGACCATAGAAGCAGACAGAGCACCCTTAAAGTCATTTCCATGATATTAAAATGAATCTTGTAACTTAAAACTGCTCTTTATAATGGTGATCAACAAAGCAAAATGTAAATTAGATATTTTGCTCTAAATCATAGCAGTAATGTTGATGGAATTTTTCAAAACAAGTAATCTAGAGATATATTTGCATTGTATGTAGAGAACTAGCTGACAAAGTTATGAAACGGTAATCTTCCATAATATTTATCTTAAAATAATAAGCCTACAGTGTTCGCCATTAACGCCATCTATACGTCAATACTCCCACATTCGAAGCTGCTACGCAATCACAGAGGTACTAAGTCGCTTTGTTGAAATCAAATTTCAATTTAATACTCACATTTTTTATCACATATGCTTGCATGCATGACTTGATGTACTTTCAGCGAATGTTTGCGTAGTGATTTTATGAGCCCTAGTGATCAGGACACTTGTTACATTCGCTGCAATTTATTTTCCCCATTATTGGGCTAAAAATTTTTGGTAAGTGAATGCCATGGCCACTTTTAAACCTAAGATAAAAGTTTATAAGTCTTGGCAATGTAATTTCTTGTTAAGGATGAAAAGTTGAGCAAGTGTACTGTGAACATCAATTTCGCTGGAAATCAGTTGGCATCGTATGAGTGATCATAAAGCAAGCCGTGTAGAAAAGTCAAGTTTTAATAAGGAACTGAAGGATAGTATTACACATTTTTTTTTTTTAAAGAAAGGCGTTAAATTTCTTTCCAAAAATGTGGATAACACCACATGCACTTTTAAGGAAGAAATAATAAATCTTTTACATGTATTTTTCTGTAAAAATATCAGTACTGGGCGAATTACAACAAAAATATCTTTTGATGCTGTAATATAAAGTTTTAATCCAATTATCCAATAGCTAGTAAAATATTCCGTTCTATAAAATTCTGCTTCAAAGGCAAACTTTCATAATTTTATTTTTCGTAAAAACGCAACAAATAATGGACATCAAACGAACCCACTGAAATAACACATCCCTCCCATTTTCCAACTAGAGATGGAAAAAATCCACCTCGAAACCGTAATTGCCTTCCAGTTGTACCTGCACGTCTAATTGAAGAGGTCAATTAGTAGCAAACGTAACTAAAAATGCACGATAATTTTAACTTACATGCATCCGCCAAGCCAAGCGCAACCGGATACGCTATAAATATATAAATCCGCAGTCTCATTATAACGTTATTCAACAAACGCTGTGTTTGTTTCCGGCCCAATTCTAATGAGAGCCCGTGTACACGCGAATTCTTTCAATTTTATATCTTTTCAACTAGGCACCGACCAAAGCGGGGCTGTTAAAATTTTACGCTGTGCGCAATTTCTTTCTCGCGGCGCAGTTTCCTGCTTTGAATTATCGCAAAATTGCAGCCAGGGCTCGCTTAAATTAAAAGTTCCGGTAAGCCGCAAAACCGACATTGTTTACTTCCCTTTGAATTTTGCAGTTTAAGACTTTGGATATTATTTGCGAGGCGGCCGGAGAGTAATGCCATTACAATATGGGGAACGGCTAAAACACTTTCCGTCGGTATCGTGGGGCATTGATTGATGACAGGTTCTCCCTCGGCGATTCTTATTATGAATGTGACCAGTCACCCTTTGGTGACGGTCGGGCCTCAATCCCGGGGACATTAAGCTTCATATTAAATATTCTACCGAGATTCTGGGAGTTTGCATACTTATTTAGGTAAATACGGCAACGTGTGCTGACTTTAGAATTATATTATCACTTAGCGTTTTAATGGAAATGATACACAGCATACTAATTCTGTATTTAAATTGTATCATGCGCTTGGTAAGTATTTTGCAAGGGTTAATAATTTACGATTAAAATGTTATTAAAAAAGATACTATGAGTGGACCAACTTAACAAATTTCTAGATCCATTTTAATAGGAATATATATATATATATATATTGAAAATATTCCTAACATATTCTAAAAATGGGATTATTTATAGATTGTCTTGTTGCGTTAACGCCGGCAAGATGTACAAAATCAGGTTTTGTTATCTTCGTTTTGACGGATCTTCTATGTTCTGCTTTCACAGTAACATTTAACTAAACGAAGCTTTGAGATATAAAGATGTACTGCCATTGCCTTGAAAAGGGTTCATGATAAATCAAAAATAGTCATACCCAAAATCAAATCAAAATCGCGAATTGAACGCTCTGAAACGGAAACCTCCATTTGATATTTTAGCATAATTGTACGAAAAGATAGATTACATACAAATTTTGGCTTGTTAACCATTTTGATATTTACTGCAAAAATCTCTACAAAAATACAGTTTAGTCATCCCTACCATTATCTCTTTGGCGTTACTTAATTGATCATAACAACTAACCGTCAAATACTCGAAATAGCACACATTAAATACGGAATGGACTGCTATTTTTAGTAAATCGTTTCCCCTTTCAGGAATTGGTTATTTATGCGACTCGAAATGTAATGTTGATATATTCCAATATATTAAAATAAAATGTTTCAAGTTCAAGTTTTCGAGAGAAAATCGATGCAACTTGCCTGCCTACCTGTCCAAATCCACTCGCACGAGTTATGTTTCCACTCGTCCAGCCTCAGACTTCATTCGAATATTTCCGGGTTTCGGTCGGACAAAAGTATCGCTAATACAGTAATAAACTTTGTGAATAACATTTTCTTGCGGATGAAAACATGCGCTCTTTACTGCCGGTTTTTACAGCTTTACATAAAACATAACAAGTTTGGTTGTATTATTTTATGTCACGAGACACAATATGGTACCAAGTAATAATTACTAATTTTAACCTCATTCGGGACATAAAAATATACACGTAATTGATGAAAAAAAATCAATGGCATACAGTTGTTAATATACTTAAAAAACGAAATTCCGTTTGTGAAAGCTCAGTTGGGGTATGAACTGTGTCTTCGATTCAAATTGTCGAGGTTCTTGATACTAATATTCAAAAACGTTACCATGCAAATTATTACCTTCATGTGTATGAAATGTACAATATTAAAACATGTTCTTAATCGCAAGTATACAACCATCAGTCAAACGTACGTATCAAAGCAACGATTTCATGTAACTTGCTTAATACTGTAATTCAATTCACCCAAACACATCAAAGTATTATGTCATAATCGAATAAAACAAGAAATGTTTACCTATGATGGGCTGTGACAATGTAAGCGAGCTCGTAACTACGGACTCCGATATTATAAACAAGCATCTCGCCAGCTACTGGAAAGTACATATGCGAAATATGTAAAATCAAAGAAAATAATAAATAAATATAAACAAACTCAAATATAATTAGCAACATTACAGTAATGTTCGTAGCTGAAACTACTTACGGAAAACGAAGTACCCTAAAATTTGTAATGACGAGGTATGTGTTGAATGAAGGCCTTCTAAGAAGAAGTACAAATCTGAGGAAAGGGTGAAAATTCAGAACAAATTAATTTGGTGTACAAATATAACCTCCAAACAAAGTTGTCGAGATCGACTACGTCATCTGCACATGATGCCATCGAAAGAACCAGCATCTGAAAATGTGGATAGCTCGAATAGTGTAGCAAGCACATGAACCATCGCATTTCATTTAAGTGAAAACGAGGTTAGACAAACAAAAATATATTTAGGAATAAATAAACCGATTGTTTTAGTTCACATTGACATTAATTATAACAAAAATTTTAAGCACAAATAATTAGAATTCTGAGGATCAATTTCTGACTTGTACAGTCGAATGCAAAGCCACGGAGGTGGAACAATTTTCAAAAACACCCGTTAATCCATGATCAAGAGAGATCAAGAGGAGCAGACTACTTTGCAACTTGACATTTTTGGAGAGGTGTCGAGACAATAACAAGAGCCTAATGATCACGTTCCAAACGAAAAACCAGAAAAGCAATAATATCCTGAGAAGAGGAAGCCTAGCTCTCCTAAGAGAAGCCATCCACGACACCAGAACAAACGTCCAACTCCTGAAATGGCGTCTAATACTAAGCAACAAGATGCACCTGATTTTATGGGCAACTCTGGACTGATTGACGACGTTCCGCTGCGAGACAGAAACCAACCTGACGAAGAAGAAACACATGTAGAAGTTTGAAAAGCTTCTAAAAGAACAAAAACCATAGAAGAATTCTCCACTTGGGCCCCAATAAAGTGCTATATAACCGCTCAAGAGTACAACTAGATGAAGCATCACATAACGTATTAGCTCAGAGTTTCAATTACGCAGTAGCACCAACCTATATCTCCCGGTAGAAGGAATAATGTGTGGCGTCGAATCCTCCATCATCAAACTAGAGAGAAATAAAGCGGAAGAAATACGTCAAGATGTCTCACGTCATTGAGACAGCCCGCCCACCAAAGAAGAACCTGTCACCGGAAGAACATCAGGCACTACGTTCGCTACGGCATAATCCGGATAGCATCATCCTACCAGCAGACAAGGGCGACGCAACAGTTGTGATGAACAAGGAAGGAAGACTACGACGACAAAATACTGGCACTACTGGCGGATCCAGCATATGAACGAATATCGTCTGATCCAACAACATACCTGGGGAGAAGACTACAAGAATGTAGAACAAGGCAAGGGAGAAATCATCGAGATGTCCTAAATCGTACGGATTACCGAAAATCTACAAAGAAGGCACTCCACTGAGACCCATAGTCAGCTGCATAGGGTCCCCATTACAACAACTGGCAAAATACCTGGCGAAGCTACTACAACCGTACGCCGAGAAAACGGAATCCAATGTCAAGAACACTGGCCACTTCATCCAGCTACTAAAGAAAAAAGTTGTGCAACCAGAAGACCTATTAGTTAGTCTCTTCACGAACATCTTCACACATCCTGGAACTATCGAGACACCTCGCCTAAAGAACGAACACAGAACAGAACAGAACAGTGATATAAACAAATAGATTTCGTAACCGCAGAACAGAAACCAAAGTTATGATTACGATATGCCGACGACACATTTGCAATCTGGAACTACGGAAGAGACCAGCTAAAGATATTTTTGGACCGCCTCAACGGAATCCATCCAAACAAGTTCACCATGGAAGTCGAAGAAGAAAACCAACTACCGTTCCTAGATGTGCTTGTGAGGAACGAACAGACCGAAGCCTCAGCCACGTGAAGACAACACATATTAATCGGCACCTGAATGCTGACTCTCACCACCATCCAGCTCAGTTGCGGTCAGTAGTGAAACCTTTGATCACAAGATCACAACGATTAGCGGACAACGAAAATCGATAAAAGGAAATGGAAACCATCAACACAGCGCTAAATGACTTTATATGTATTTTCACCAACTTGCACTTAATTTCCACAACAATACCACAGCATAATACGCACAGCCTTACCACCGTAATTTACAAAAACAAAAAAGTTCGTCCTACATATCTCGTACACGTAGTCTTGTCTCATAATAAGACAGTAATCTTGTACGAATACCGTTGGCCAGGCCTCTAATTGGGAAGGTACAGATAATCAATCTATTGCGCACGTAATTGTGACACGACTTTAGTTTTACGTTTTGTCGCAGATGGTTAGTTTTTAACAAACTGAAAAATCACAGTGCAGGATCTTGGAGCTACTTCAGTGTGAATAGAAAGTAATGGATCCAATTTAAAATGTGCGAGTAAATTTGCAGTTTAAATTTTCTTATTCTAATAAGCTATATCGCGTTCGCGGAGCAGAATCGCCGATAAAATTGAATTAACGGAGGCAAGCACCTGGCGCAGAACTCAACGATTATACGTAAAATATTTCATAATCCGCACAAAAGCGGCGGGTAATATAATTTATATAACTTTATTCGGGGGTTTCACATGTGAACCGGTTCTCACAGAATTAGTAAGAGTTCGTCTTAAAATGCAAATTCCCGGTTTTGAAGCGGCGGCAAGAGATAATTATTCAGTCGAGCGACGCGAGCGGCCTTTACACGGCTTCATGGTTTCAAATCCGATTAATCTGTCCTTTTGCGCGGGCTGCAGCAGTCATACAGCGAACGACAGTCGTCCGGAACCACGCACTTTCGGCTTCAGAGGACGTGCTGCTCCCAACTTCGGCTAAATGATTATAACGTTGAATGTGTTGATGCATGCCCGACCGACTCAAATTCAATAACAAACTTTGCGAATTCCCGGAAGCAGTTTTAAAACGGCGCATAACTGCAAACCGATCGGCGGCCGCCGAAATTAAATGCTCGCATTCTCATAAAACTTCCACACATAGTTCTTGCTTGTTCGACAGAATGGAGATCGAACTTGTAAATCGTTCGCGTACGACTTATACGAAAAGAAAATAAAGAAGAAACAAATATTTTCTTAATATAAGCGAAACTCATTAACAGCTCCTTTAATATTTTTACTATTTCTTATCTTGTCACTGAGCAATATCTTCTATTAAAATTTCATAAATAATTATTTCTTCATAAATAATGTGACGTAACAATTCAGTTATTTTTATATTCTATTTTTTGTCTTTTATTTTCACTTAAAACAATGTGTTCTTTACATGCGAATGGCAAAATAAGCTAGAACAAAAATAATATTTTCATTGAAGTCCATATTAAGTCCATTTTGTCAATAGTGCCCCCAAAACAAATATTTATGAATTAAGTAATGCACTATATGAAAGAAGAACATTTAAACATCGGGGATTTATGTACGCACGCAAGTCGATATCTTACGGCGACGGCATGAGACAATATTTGAGTTTCGCTTCTCGTCGATGTCGAAGGGTTTCTTATCCTATTTTTGCCAATTCCATTTTTATCGGTGGAAAACTCGATTCCTGATTATATTTGGGCTTTTTTCTGCGACGAACGCGTATTATTCAAATTCCGCCGATAATGCAGCAGGGAAATATTCCGAACGTATGATTGGATATCCGAAGGTACCTGTAAATTCAAAAACGCATGTCGATATCATTATTGATTCAAAAGTATTGCCCACTCGAGAATTTGCAAGGTTCCACTTGTGTATCCGTGATTGGCTATAGAAAGAAAATGCAAATACACGTACACGGAAATATCTTATTTTTAAATCCCGGACGTTTATTTGCCTTCGAGAAACGCTCCCTCGCGAAATTTCATTCGAGATTCATAAGTTTATGTAACTATCGGATGCAGGATGTTATTTTCTGTGCAGCTTATCACGCGTTCGCTCGTTGCTGTGGAATACTATGGACAATCGTAGAAATGATTTTTTGTTAATATTGTTTTAAAGCCGCAAATTCAAGTTTTATTGGTCAGTTCCATGTTCCCTCATTTAGTAATATTTTTAATTTATTTCCATCTAGGAATTCCAATCTGCATGAGATAATAGGAAATCAAAGAACTGATTTAGGTGATCTGCGTCCGATTAATGTTTAGCCCGTCCTGGAGAAAATTTTCAAAAGTTCGCTTATTACGAAACATCCTCTCAGTTATAGACTGTGAGTAGTTCTCAAACCTCTAACTTTTTCAAAAATTGCCTTCTTAATGTCATAGGATGGCATTATATAACCAAGCATACTGAGTCCGCACTATAACCTGATCGCTGATATACTTCTTTAAAGAAGACCTAGCCATCTACATAAAATTGTTTAGTAGAAAAGGTGATGTGTGCTTTCAAAAGTATGGCGCATAGCTTCAACATAAAGAATGTCGGTTCATACGCGGGCTAGTGGTTTCGTTGTACTTCCGGTCAAATAATCGTTAAACATTGATATTATAATTAATTATATTATAATTTGTTTGCTATCGTTTCTGTGAATTTGCTGGCATTATATTATATTTCTAGCTTTATACTTACAAATTCAGTGTTAATCATACGATTCAACAAATACAAACATAAAAGAAAAAATGTTCGGAAAATAAAACAAATTTCTAATTCATTAGTTTCATTTCGTGTTATGATTTTTATTTATAAAAGTAGCACACAGTAGCGACTAAAATAAATTGTATTTAAACTTTAACTCTTCCAACTTACACTTTTTTCTTAGAAGATTTCGTCAGGATTTTTTTCTTTATTCAAGGCAATAAAGGTAGATGGTTAGGTAATTATTATATTTAAGTAAATGCATGAGAATTGTTTGGCATTGTGCACTTACAGAAGCAATGATTTTATTTTTCGTTCACTTAACAAAATTCACTTAATTTATATTTAATTTGCATATTCCACTAAAAAGTACAAGTAAAAGTAGTACACATGTTTGTTATTATTATTATTATTATTATTATTATTATTATTATTATTATTATTATTATTATCATTACTTGAATATGCTTTGCACCTTAAAAAGGCGTACAAATGTATTGCCCTTCTAAGCTGGGAATTATCATCAATGGTGTCTACAGATTGAGAACAGGTTAAAATAGTAAATAGTCGTATCTCAAGAAGTCTACCAAGAGACTACGCCAATATGCAGAATAGATTTTACATCAAGCCATTCTCCAAAGATATTTACCATCCACGACTTCAAAAATGAATGTATCCACTCAACAATAACTGTATCTCGTTTTACTAAGACAGCTATTGAAAAAATGATACATATGTTAAAGTGGCGCTAGAAGAACCAACTAAAAACATTCTCGAAGCTGCGTGCGCTGCTAAACTTCTTTAGAACGATCCAATAAATTAGCGTCAGTGACAACTGAAGAGAAAAAATTGCCGAGAAAAGACATTAGGAACATGAAGGCAGTATTTACCATCCATGATTTCAAAAATTAATGTATCTACTCAACAACAACTATATCTCGTCTTACTAAGACTGCTATTGAAAAAATGATACATATGTTAAAGTAGCGCTAGAAGAACCAAGTACAAACATTCTCGAAGCTGCTTGTGCTGCTACACCTCTTTAGAACGACCCAATAAATTAGTGTCAGTGACAACTGAAGAGAAAAATTTGCTGAGAAATGACAACTGACGAAACATTAGGAACATGAAGGCAGTGTTAGGACGTGACAAAGCTCACTAAATCAATTTGATTGAAATAAATGCTTTGTGGAAATAAAATATCACAAATACAAAGTTATGCTCAGTTACATGGAAATCGCAACACCAATAAGGGGTAGGAATTTTGACCGAACTTGGCAGAAACCGTTAACTACTGAAAGGTAGCAATTGGTAACATTTTAAAGAAAAAGAACAGAATATAAACATATTTTTTTTTATTAATAATGGGTTGGTCCCCCATAAAAGTTACACACTCGATTTTTCTCTAGAGGTATTGTGGTATTCTCCCCATCATGCTCGATAGACGAAAGGTCGGTGTGGCCATGGCAATAGATTGACATTATCCTCTGCAAATCGGTCCATCGATCCTGCTAGAAAAGCCACATGTCGCTGGACGTTCATCAAACGGGACCTACTCCCATAAGTTGTAGCACCCCATACCATAATCCCCAAGTTTGGTGCACGTGCCTTGCAAACAGAAAATTCACCAAAACACACAAACGTTGCTGGCGATGTTGAGGAGTTAGTGCAGTTAGTGGTAACACAAGATGTGGCCGATAGAATTGAAAGCCGAAAGCGTTGATTCTACGAAAAGCCATTCGAAGGGTTACAGGACGACCTAACCATTGATCGGCAATTGATCTGGTACTAGACAATCGGTCTCTTCTTGCCATAAGTCGAAGATGGCGGTCCCATACCTGATTATTCTGTTTATTGTTCGCCCGTGCAAAAGCTATCTGAAGCCAGTAAAAAGTTGCCACAATAATTATGATAAAAAAACAGGAAAAGATTACTAAATCCAGCTCTGCTATATAAAGTCATTGAGAAAAGATACATACGCAAGAAGACTTATTAATTGCGATCCCCAAGCACCAATCTGAGTTTCGCAGAAAACATGGAACCCACCATCAATCAAATTCATAGATTTTCGAATAAAATAATAAAAAATTAAAGTTGAAAAATATTGCTGACCTTCTTTAAGGAGAAGCATTTGGTAAGATTTAGCAAATTTGGTCATATTTCAAAGTAATGGTAAATCGACCTCCGTGGAAAACAAAACAATTCTTCAAACTAACTCAAATATGATCCAAGACTGGATGAAGAACTGCACGTTCACAATGTTAAAGAAAGACAACCACTTTCACGAGCTGGCAATACTTATATAGTTTAACTTTCTGGTTATCGAATTATTTATAAAACAAGTGACTAGTCTATGAAGTAATCCTCAACCCAGAGTTTACGAGATCTGCAGCAACACCAAAACAAGGTGGCGCAAGTCATTATAGACTCTCCCAACTATGTACTCACCTACTAATCGCCCAATTCAGTACAAAAGATTGTGACACAGTAACTGCACAATTTAATGTTCTGGTCGTTGAGCTGTGAGTCTGCTTAAGACGGGCATGCCCTCAAACCAGATTCGCTAATATGATGTAACACAGGTGATTACTACATTTACGAGACAATGTAGGCTGACTGATATGCTAAGCGCTTTGTAAGGTGGTTAGTTAACCATATGTCTGTCCTTATTACCATCGAAAACCATTTAATTTTTTTCAGAGGAAACTCGTCTTTAATGCTTTGAATAAGATAACTATCCACATCTGATTGAACCCGAGTCTGATTTTTTAAAAGTATGAAATTGATAAAAGTGGAACACGTCACTTATTTATAAATTACAGTCCTCATACGTGTATAGATCTAAAACGAGATAATTAAATATAACGGTGAAAGGAAAAAGGGCGAAAAATAGGATTGGACATAAGCGGGGCAGATCGTGAAATTGCTTTCCGAACGCTCGGGCGCTACAGCCACGATGCACGTGGCTCGAACACACAGAGAAAAGTGCCTTAAAATAAAAATTTCAAATGCGATGACACAACGTATAAGTATTTAAAGTAAAATAGTTAAAATAGAAAAGTTGCTTAAAATATATCACGGATGCAGGGTTACATTTAACGTTTATATTAATTTCCATTATTTTAATACAAGTGAAATTGTTTTCGCGAAAGTGAGACTTTAATCGTATGTTTTGTATCAAGAGCGCGAAATGCATGTTTTTATTTTAAATACATTCGAACGCACTGAAACATTTCGTGGCTGTGATGCATACAATATTTTATCTATTGTATTAAATCATTAAAGCGCACGGTTATTAGTTTTGTCGTCCAAAATGAAAAACTATATTAAACATTTTTCATGTTGTTAAGTTAAACTAGTCGTCGTGTGACCATGTGAAATTGTTGACAGTTGTATAAAAAATTAAGTTTGTTTAATTGTTGCTCATATTTCATTTATTTAATAATCTAAGAACTCAGAAAAACAATTTTGCATCACACCATATTTCTGCATTTTATTAAAATATTTCTAATTGTAAAATTATTATACAAATGAATGGGGTATGATGAGTAAAGAACAAATTAATATTTTAGATTTCTTGGCATTTCTTGGGAACTGCAAACAATATCTGGTTTAAATTTGTATTCAACGTAAAATTTGGCAACGTTCCAGAATTTTAAACCTGCTCTTTATGTCGTAAACTACCTGAAATCCCCATAATGGGCATCCGATTTAAATCAGTCTATCAGTCTATTCAACAAATATGTTCTCTTTTCATTTTTCTTGTATCCATCTTTTATGGTTATTTATGCTATTTATATTAAAAATTTAAATTCTATTTTTTTTTTCATTAGTTTCAACTAATGCTCAAGAAACGTTGTCAGTGATTAAACGTTTAAAACACAAAAGCTCACATTGATTTGACTTTAAAGAACTCAATATCTTAAAACGATGCTCTTTTTGCAAAACTCCGAAGTTTTAAATTCTAAAAGTAAATGAATCTTGCGTTACTTGCGAGCACACATATTTCAGTTCTGCCACTAAGTTGCAATAAGTTGGGTTGTGTTGGATTGGGTTGGGATGGGTGGGTTTGAAACTCTTAGTGAAATAAGACTTCTATGAAAATAGCAAAATTTATTCCTATTCATAAAGAAAGTGATAATTAACACCCATCCAATTGCTGTATTATCAACTTTATCTAAAATAAACGAATTTATTCGCTTATGAAACATACTTGCAATGACTCAGTTCAGTTTCAGGATGCGTGCAAGCACTGCAATTTATAGTCACCTGAAAGCAGTGTACGAATACATAAATAATAAAGAATCTACATTATTCTGTTACCTAACCAAGCCATACGATTGCGTGTCTCATTCAATTCTTAAATTCTTAAATCATGTTCAAAAATCCTTATTGTAAATACGTACTGTCTAAAGATCATGTGTTATTCATGAAATAATTTAAATTTACGTAATCGACGTAGAAATTGGGCATCTGGATTTGTTTTACCGAAGTTTGGACCTGTTCTTTATCGGTCCTTACCTGGTCTTTTGTCATCGTTAATAATTCCGCCAGCAGATATGAAATACAGTCTCGTAGACGCCCAATTCTCAACTTCGCCGAAAGTTATCACGTGCAGATACCGTTTCGTATATGTTACTATCGATCTGCAGTCACGTCGCCATCAGCTGACCTGTCACAAATGCAGCTCAACCACCGACGCCATTGTTTCATCGCGCCGTCAAAGGATCCGTGTGTAACAAACTGAATTATACTTGCAGCGTGGATGGGCTGGGTTGGGGAGCTTTTACCGTCACAGGAAAGTCATTAATGGCGGTTCATGTTCGGTAGACGCTACGAACTAGTACCGACGAACCCCTTCATTAGTACGTGACAACTTTACACGCTTCTTACGGTGCCTCCGACTGACGTCAGGTGAAACATTCGTTCCAATTGCACGCAATACGTTACGCCGACGACGTGTAATCGTCTACGACGAGGGATTGGATAAGCTACTCTTTCTAATTATTATTCAATATTAAGCTGTCGTTTGGAATTGGAAATTTTGATATTAGATCGTGTTCGTAAATTGTAATCTGCGAACAATATTACCGTGGTTGTTCAAAGAAGATATCGAATTTATAATTTCCAGGATAAATTTATATTACTACCATTTTAACTATATTTGAGACTACGATAAATCGACAATAATTAAAGAATGTTTAACCAATAAATCACAATATTATTAAATAATAAAATGTTGGGTGCACGCAAGCAAATCTAATTGAAAACCCAGTCGTGATACGTATACGAGATCATGAAGAATAAAATAGTAACATAAATTAATTATTTTCTGAATGAATAATCAACAATTGCTAAGTTAATTGAATTACGCGTACACTCGTCCATTACATGAATTGTTAATGTTAACCACCATTACTTTTATTTAATGTCAAACTGCGGTCGATTTACGAACTTAAAACACATGTATTGAACTGAACTGGGAATTTATTACAACATAAAATAAACTGGGAAACTCTAGAGAAGCTGAACCTATTCTGTGGCAACCCCGATTGATGTGACTCGAGTTTTGTAACAATTGCGGTGTTTCAATGACAAGGAACGTTGATGCTGATATCCGACGAAGAAAATAAGAAGAATCCCAATCCATTAGGAAGAGTGGCATATCAGGTGCACATTTTAACGCGAATGCCGCAAGTGTGAGGAAACGAAAAAGATATTTTCGCAGATTTTCATATGAAAAACGTTCACTGGCACAAGTGTGATATATTTGTTTATTTAACAATTTGCCATTCAAGCTACGTCGGACTGAACAGCACGACCAAATATAGAAAATTAAGCTTGTTATCTGCGAGCACGTAAAAAAGAATATATTTTTCCCATAAATAATCCCCTACACAATGCTGTGCATCAAACCCAATCCAATCCAACCCAACCAAACCCAACTCAACCCAACCCAAAATTTCATAATTTTTTTAATTTTTATGCATTTGATATTTTGCATTTTTTGAAGTTTTAAAAAGGTTGTTTTTTTAATTTGTTGTCTATTTAACTTAAATGATAGAATATTTGAAAATTGGAAAATTAAAAAATACCAAAATGTCCGAATAAAAATTTAATTAAATTGAATTAAAAAAAATACTGCCTCAATATCAAGAAAATCTAAGAAAATTTCAAAAAATGACTAGATTGTTCAAACATTGTTTTAAATATTTTTTCAACTTAATAATTTTGACATTTTTTAGTAAATTTCTTTCGCTTTGTTGTTACATTGTTAGACATTTTGTAGTTGTTGAATTTTTTCGGGTTCTCGATAAAGTGAAGTTTAAAGAATTTTGTGTTTTTTGTTTTTGTATATTTTTAAGTTTCTAATTTTTTTATTTTGACAATATACAGTCTTCAAATTTTTAACAATTTTATTTTTGCCATTAGTTGTATAACAAAAAACGATTTTTGTGGACATTTTTGTAAAACTAGAAATATTTCAAAAAATTTAAATAATGCTGATGATCGAGTGAATTTTCCGAAACTTCCACATACTCAAATTTAAAAGTACTTAAATTATAATTTACAAAATTCAATAAGTGCGAATTTTCATAGTTAATAATTGAAATTAACTCAAACTCTCATGAATTTGATTTCACAAATTAACCGCTAACAAATTACAAAAATACCAAAAATGTCATTATTTTAAAATTCGAAAATCTTTAAATTGCCAAAATGTACTGCTCTTTAGAAATGTAGTAAATTTCAAAAAAAAAAACAAACCAATAGTGTCACATACCAAAAAGGCAGAAAATGCAAAAAAAATAAAATTCACAGAACTGACTAAGTAAAGTATCCAAAAATTTCAAAAAAACCTTGTCAAAAATAAAATCAGGAAAATAACATTTTAGTATCAAAAATGTATCAATATCTATTTCATAGCTGCTTAGAATTGTTAATTGGTAAGATATAATTGTCAAAATTTAAAAAATTAATAAAATTGGCTTTAATGACAAGAGTTCACGTTCTACATTTCATTTAATACTCCCGTTGTCTCCATCCCTTCCTCCTCCCGCCTCCTACTGCCGCCCCAGTCTCTTTTCTTTGGTTCTTTGTTCCTCCTGTTGTTCCATTTCCCTACTCTCCTTTCCTACTCTCATCCTTCTTCCCATTTATTTTACGTAATATTTCTAGTCCCCGTCCGTCTTCTCTCATATTTTTTCTTCAATCTTGTCGTTTTCGTCTTCTTTCAGTTTTATGTTCTTGCATTCTCCTATTGGGTTCCCATTCACCCCATCTTTCTCCACAGAAATTACGCCTCCCATATTTGGTTTCCACCCAGTACTTATTGGCTCTCTCGCCTCCGCACCTGAATCTTGCTAAGCTTTTTCATCTTCTACCGATCTCCCTCCCCATAAGTATCATGATATCCTCTCCTCTTTATTGTTTTATATTTTGCATTGTACCTCGCATTCCTAATTTTTCTGCCCCTTTCCTGTACTTCTACCAGCTTCCACGTAGTTACTATTCCCATCCACACTTGTTCCTCGCCTCTTCTTTTCCTTTCTGCGTTTTCTACTGATAATCCTACCCTCTTTCAATTTAGATAGTCCTCTTCTCTTGCCCCCTCTTATCCTCAGCTCATCCAATACCTTCTTAAGTAGATTATGTTCTGTATCCCCTCGCCATCATCTCATACTGCCCTTTTCCCTGTATATATTCCCATCCTTTCGCTCCCTGTCTCCTTCATAACTATATAGTCTGGCATTGATCTCTCCAAGTTCAGTATCCTTTTTATTTGTCCTATTATTTGTACACTTTCCAACCGTTTCCATTATTTCTAACCCACACTTCATCACATTTTCTTGGAAAGTTCCTATGCTCTTTCCCACAGATTCCTCTTCGCCTTTCTACACACATATATCATGTGTCGTTCTCCACTGTAGTTTTCTGTTATTGCAAATGCTAGATACATCAACTTCGCCTTCTCTGTTATAACTCCTTTCCATGTCACCTTTACTTTCCTTTTCTTCTCTCCTCCTTTTCTAAACACCATTCTTTATGTTTTTGTTAGAGAGTAATAGATTCTCACACTGACCTTCGTGTATGGCGAGGTGTGGATATTTTAGTAACAAATGTTTCCTTAAAATGTTATCGATGTTTTAACAAAAATTCGATTTTTTAACAAGTATATAATTTTATACAAAGTTTGGAAAACATATAATTTCTTTTAACATAGTATTATAAAATAAAAAATAACTAGGTAATATAATTATTTTTATATGTTCGTATTATATTAAAGTGGGATATAAATCTCTCTTGTTTTAAAATTAAGATGTTAGCGTTGGGCTTTAGGTCATCCGACGACGGCGACATGGCGCCAGATCGATGGCAGCGCAACGAGAACAATATTTGCACGGAGAGCTCCCTGCAGAATTTGGCTTCCACGATATTTCCTGCGAGAGGATTTGATCTCCTCAAATATTTGCCTCGCGGCAAAAGGTATTACTCAAGTGGAATATAATATACGAGTCGGGGACGCTCGCCAGGATGTACGTCAGTCGGCGTCTCCGAACATATTTTACCCGCGACGTTGTTTTGCTCCTCGCTCATCCGAGAAGGCGGGATCCGCCGTTGCGCCGCCGGAAAAATGAGTTTTAATGATGTGTTTATTGTGCGAAATTGCGTAGGCAGAAGCGGACGGGGATGAAGTAGGCATGCACCGTGCGAGTTTTAAGAGATTACGGGACGCAAAGTGATAATTTGGGCGAACGGATGAAAGGAATCCGGGTCGCAGAGCCGTGAATAATTCATTTCATCGTGGTACACATAAAAGGAGACCCTTTCATCGCTAAACATTTCGAAATATGTCCTCGCCGACGACTGCGGTTCGAATCGTTAAAAATCACGTGTGGGAAGCTCTACGCTACCCACATTTGTATTAATTTCGTAATTAATTTATGAAATATCTTCATATTTTTTTTTTAACTTAGCATGGAGCAGCTTTTTTATTTCGAACGATATGCCTCATTACTTATACGTACTTAGTTTCACTTGTAAATGTAGCTTTTTTTAATATTCTCGACTCGATTTAAGAAACAATCGTTCCAATAAAAATAATAAGAATAATAAAAATTGTTAGCATGCTAGCTAGCTTAGTTAAGAATGTAATAAAACAATTTTATGCATTAACAATGATACACATTACAAATTTTCGCATTGGCAACCATATGCAACACTGAAATATCGCACAGGACCTTTCAATAATCATATCGTATTGCAAATCCAATCAGTTCGTATGAAATCATTCTCATTTGCACATTTTTTTTTTAAAATTCTGAAACATAATAATTACGCTTCGAGTAATCAGAATTCCGAATCAAAACATCCATGTTAATTAATAAACGTCCCATTATTTTGAAATGTTGATAAACAGAATTATAAATACATTGCGGGTTAATTTACCATAATACCTGTTATTAATCAGTGTTCTCGTGGGCATTTAGAGATTACAAGCCAGGAATGACAGATGCAGCGATCGTGGATCAAATTTGCAAACAAATCAGTTATATGTGGCGGAGAGAAAATTGGGGCTTTTAATGCAAAACGCGCATAATATAAAATTACTTGCTCACAATCAAGTGCATCTCGACAAGACGAGTAATTAGATTGACGTTTATGAATCGAGTGTTTTGTGCACGATATATGACACTGCGTTTGACACTATAGCAAATTACATATATTTCCTACGCTGCCAATAACATTCACATCAATTGTACATAATCTCAATCCTGAAATTAATTCAATCGACGTGTCCATACATTGTGAACGCTCGTAAATTTTTCGTTGTAATAAAGAAACCTGAACATTAGTCGAGCTAATGATATATAGGGTTTTACATTAAATGACCTGATACATCTGCTCGATTTATTAACGTAAATTTTTATTGTGCACGCGCTCTGACATGCAGAACAGGTGACACTGCATTATAAAACTAATTAACGACTTAAAACCGGTGCCACTAATTTAAAACGTTGCATTTATATAATGCAACGTTACATTGATTATATCTCATGTTAATGTAACAACTTGGAAGGTAATAATAAAAATAAATATGAATAAAACAAAAAAATATAACAATAATTAAGTCAATAATTTTTTGTTAAAATATCTAAATAGGTTTTGATATTTCTATTGCAGCAACAAACCAGCTGCACTAATGCAATGTTTATAAAAACGAAGGGTTGTTTTAATTAGATTCGGTAGTAAAAAATCGTTTAACCCCAAGATTTCACTCAATTCAACATCTTAAATGTGTCTAATTAATACAAAATCTGTACGCACTGTACACTAAATATTTTGTTATTTAATTTTTATGTTCCCAACTATTGATTTCGCGAGTTCTAGTTCAGTGGTACGAAATAAATATGCTACACATGATTTTATATAATTCGGCGAAGCACGTACACGAAATTTATATCGATTCGCACAGTAATAGAAATTAAATTACTTTTAACATCACATAAACTGTGTAATTGCAATTCAATTCAGCTGAAACGGTTAATAAACAAACACTGAACAATTGATAATTCGATTAACTTTAATTGCAATAATTTAAATCAACTTTCATTCTTTTCGTTTCGTAAATTTTTCATAGTTTTTTTCATAAATTTGTTCTAATAGATTTTTGTTTGATCGTTAAAACTTTAATAGATTACAAAAATTGAAATAGTTTTTGTGACTTTACAAATTATTAAAAATCTTTACTAGAAATCCTATTATCCTTAGCTTTCCAAATCCACCAACAAACACGTTATCCGCGAAATTTATTTAAAAATCGCGTTGAAAGGACGTGTTATGTGGAAATCCAAAAAAAAACATTTATAATAGATGTGTAGATTAGAGCCTGCCGATAAGAATAGATTGAATGGGTAAACCAGGGCTAGGATCCGATTATGTTGAATGAAAATGCAACTGACAAAGGGAACCAATTTCGTTCCCCGTATGCATCTGTGATTTGATAAGTTAGATCCTGTTCTATACTTACGTACGTACGTAATCAGTTTTCAATTCGTTAATTTGTGGATTCGAGTATCTATAGAACGCGTGGGTACAATTACGCTTAAAATAGCTCGCCTCAAGTTTATCAGCGATCGATACTCATTTGTGCGCAGTTGTATAATAAGTTTTACGCCGGATTATTGACGGGCGAGATTGAATTTTGAAGAAATGGGACGGGGACTTTGGGGAACGAGAGGAGCTTCAAAGGTGTGGATTTTTACTTCATACACAATAAATAATTAAATCAAAGGGAACACACCTAGCAAATTACAAAGATAAATAAATAATCAGAAACTAAACAGATACTAATAAAACGAAAAAAGCTCTGAAATATAATGAAAACCATGGATGCTTTAAAACCAAGCGACATGCATCTTAATTGAATGTTTTCATGTCTTTACTTTGATTTGTAAACATTAATGTATTGGTGGTATTTATGAGAATATCATTTAAACTAGTTTGGAATTTTACGCAATGGTTTTGTTCTCATTATGAGGTCTTTAGTAAAACTCACCAAATTTACTCGTCGAACCCAATTTTAAGTAAAAGTGCAATCATCTTCCAGAATATTGTTGTGTTTTACATGAAACACAATATCTTTTTTAATAATGAGAAAAATTACAATACTACAATAAAATTTCTATTAGGCTTTGTGTAGCTGTTGAGAAAATGATACCTTCTATACATTACTTTCTATATAATAGGATATAGACTAAACCTATGTACGACTCAGTTTAAAATCCAAACTTTTTATATTCGTTTATTCATCCGAAAGTTGCTCAAATATTACTACAATTTTGACTGTGACTTTAACATTCACAAGTATTATTACATTTTTCAATCCAACCCAACCCAACCCAACCCAACCCAACCCGACCTCGTTTAATCAATATAATATTATCCTTCATATGTCGGATATTCAACTATTCAACTTAAAAAAGGTTAGTACTTTGTTTTGACCAAATTATTCTGTTAATATTTTTCATCGATAGTACGGTCGTCGAGCTCGGATATTCGTTTTTCATATTGATGATGATTTATATTTGATAAATAATTGGAGCGGGATGTGCAAACAGTAAATACTGTCTAGTTTTTGGACAATAATTTGTTTGTGACATCTGTATTGATTAAACAGAATGACGTGATCTGCCACTGATACTGTGTTAACGAAATATATACTTTAATATTAATTGGTAATAGTGGTTAAGTACACATGTTCTTCTAAATACTTTTTTAAGGAAATCGCAAACTTATATTTCTATTTTTTCATGAGGTTCATAAAATTCAGTTTGTGTACAATCGACACCTGAAAATAATTACGTCGTGTTTAATTATCAAGTTTACAAATCTGAATTAAAATGTAATTGTGTTGGTGAACGGTACAATGTTACTTAAAGCTCAGGAAATATTTTTTCCAAGGGTAGGTGATATGGGAGACATATGCGTCAAGCGTATTCATGTGTGGAGCGTGAATATAGGGCGCAAAAGAGGAGGAGAAATTGAAGAGAATGCTGCAGGGGGGGATTCAAATGGGGGGGGGGCTGAATTTAGAAAAATCAAACGGCGGAGTATATACTTTTGCAAGAGACTGGGAGTGATAGGATGATAAGAAATACACTTAGATATAAACTAACAATAAACGGGTGGGGAGAGCAGGGGTGGGTTGGGTTGGGTTGGAAAGCAGAGGATGTCGGTAAGAGAGAAATGAAGGAGGTGGAGCAAGAGATAGTGGAAGGCGGAAACACTTGGGGGCAAAGGATATGGAAAGTAAAATGAGGGTTGCAAGATATAGCTACAGGGATAAATGTGTGTATGGAAGAATACTTGTAGGGAGGTAAAACGGTAACAGAACAGAAAATAGTTTGCATGCGGCAATGGCGACGGACGAATGAAAACACTGGATGAAAGAATGTAAGGAGACAAATTCGAATGAGACAGAACGAAAGAAAGAACTGAAAAAAAGTTAGTTTACATGAAATCGGTTACAAGAAGATAGAAAAGGCAAAACACGCATGTGACGAAAGAAAACTAAAGTAATTGTTTAGAAAATAACTTAAATTTCACAACGTGAATGATAAAAACTAAATCAATAATACTGGAACTAAAAGAACCATGATCGTGAAAACCAAAGCCAATAATATAAAAAAGTCGCAAAAGTTCAAGAAGATTTCGTTGGAAAACCCATTTCTGCTTAATCGACTCAATTCAACCCAATCGAATCCAAACTCGACATAACTCAAACCACCATCCCTATAGACAAAGCTAGCCATCCATAACAATCCGTTAAGCTGGTAGTCACTTAATTCTAGTACTGCAACGAGAAAGGTATTTTGGATTGGTGCGAGCAAAGGCAAGAGGACCGAACGTAGAGTTGCAGGTTTACAACGAAAACAAAAGAGACAATGAAGAATGACACTAAGAACCCGACCCAATTCCGAGATTAATAAAGCTATAACCAATAAGACTCGGACTAAAAGAACAAGATCATGGAAACCAAAAGCCCAAAAAGATCTCAGCGAAAAACCCAATTCGAATCGAGTCAATTCGGTCAATTCAAACAGTAGAGATAATACAACACCATCCAAAATAATCCTTCAAGCTGGTAGTCACTTGATTCAAGTGCTATAACGAGGAGCACATTTTGAATTGGTGCGAGCAAAACCAAGAATTCAGAACGAAGCAAAAACGAAAAAAAGCAAGTATGCGACAAAAATAAAAAAGGACCAAGAGGACTGATTGGCCAAAAACCCAACCCAACCCAACAAGACTAAAGAGACCAAGATCACGAAAACCAAAACAAAATATAAAGAAGACGTAAAAGTTCAAAATGATCTCGACGAAAAATCCAAATCGTGTTATCACGTCATTAATTCAAATATTTTCAAAATGGAAAACTGACAACGTTGTCATTAAGTGGACGTTTATAAACAACCCAATCCCACCTGAATGTTCAAATGTATCCCTTATGCAAATTTTTGTAATTGTCGTAAACTAAAAACGTCACAATTGTAAAAATTAATAAAACAGTAAAATAAACAGTGTCCAAATGTTATTGTAATAATATTTAAAATATATGGTTTGGTTGGGTTGTACGCGTTTCATATTATGGTGAATTAAGTTCTAATGAGCTCTCCTTTTTTGTTGTAAATTTATTTTTTAATATTTTATTGTCGTACTGTTTTATCATCTACTTATGGGTCCAATATGGTAACAATTTGAAACTACCAATACTTTGAACGAAATGTTATTCATTAAAAATAACCGAATTAATTCATAATTATCGTGATGTTATTTTATGTCAAATTGATCTATCTGCCCGTGCCATACGCCTCATGTATCTATCGCCCCGCACCACATTATTCGAAACGCTGCTCATACCATTCAATATATGAAAAATTAATTAAACAAAGTTGTAGCGAATGAAATTGTCTAACGACTGCATCATGCTCTAGAAGCGTATCGAAGGAAACGTAGCGGCGTTGAGTCTGGTTGGGTTCAGTTAGGTTCGATCTATGTATTGAATCGTAATTTAAATTATGAATTGTAAAAATACCTACGTCATTACATTTGATTAATTTGCACATTGAAATTCAAATATTTGGCTATATAATGACTTTAGACATAAACATTTCAATGGATATAATTAGAACACAAAGGGGGAACTAACCTATGTCTTAACTCTGGGTCTGAAGTCTACTTTAAAACATTAATTATAAAATTACAAGCGATACGACGCGACGGTTACTACAAGAGAAATATTGAAAATTGAACATTTAGAGTACTTACAGGCAACTTGAAACAGGCAAATCTTGATTGGATTGTAAATCTGTCAATATCAACTTGTACAATCTACAATATTAATAATGCACCTATTTGATATGGCTGCAAAGAAAAGGCGAAGAAAACCGGACGACAGAAACCGTGAATGTAAAGTTCAATTGACAGAGTTTATTCAAAATTTAAATTGCCTTCCGACCTGCCTTATTTGTCAGGAAAAATTGGCGCATAACAAGAAGTCAAATTTGGAGAGACACCTTACACCTAAACACACATCATTTAGCACTAAATATCCTGTCGGTGATGCAAGAAAGAAAACACTTGATGAAGTTCAGGAGGGTGAAGAAACATTATTATTTATTTCTCCCAATTTTAATGTCGGTATGGGCAACTTTGACATCGCAATTGCTGGATTTAACAACGAATTATGGCTAATATGGAAATTTTGGATAAAAAAATAGTTCACACCAGTTGTGCGGTCTGCTTTGAAAGTGTTATAGATATAGTTTAATTAAGACTTTCCAAAATGGTAATAGAAAATTTTAATTATACCACTATCAACCTGAAATCAACGAATGGAACTGTAAATGCAACAAAATAATTTAGGAGAAGTTAGTGCCAACTGGAACAGGGATAGCACATTGCGCTCTCAAGAGAAATGAAAAGAATATTTTATTTATTAATTTTAATTTATTATTTTTGAATGCGTGCGCACCTCGCGGTCCACTCTCTTCCATTGTGCTACAGTCAACTCTGTACAAACCCAACTCGCGTTGCCAAATTGAAATAAATAAAATATGTGGCAATGTAGTAGAAGATTTGACATCAAATACGTATGTAGATCTAGACAAAATATGAACCCTGTCAAGCACACTAGAAGTTCGTAAATGTGTAATTAAGGTTTTAATTGATTTAATCACACAAAATTGTCAAAACGTGTAAAATGTACCTACAGCAGTTGATTTCATGATATTCGTACTTCAAATGCAATCATCCAGTTATAAATGTACAATGAAACTGCGTAAATAAACATGTATGCGAAACCATGTGATCGCTTGAACCAACTTGAGAACAGCTCTGACATTTCTAACGTGATTCAGGAAATATTTGGAAAAAACAGCGTCTACTTATCTCGTGAAAATTATTTGGTGATGTGCAATTGGTGATGCGCCAAAATGAAGTTAACCTACAAATTCTTCCAACGCTAAACGAAGTTTACATGAACCTTTTTTTATTCTAAAAATCGATATCGCTTTATTTAAAATTGGAGTCTAAATCAAACACCTTCAAAACATCACTTTATTGTAATTAAAAACCACCGGCAATACGTGGTATTTTATGTTCTTTTAGCAACAGAAATAAATATATATTAAGACCTCCATAAAATAAAAATTTCCATGGTGTTAAACACATAATCACCACTTAAATTTGCCAACGGACACTTATTGAAATTACATAATATGCACATGTACATATTTTTGATTCATTATCGCAGATAAAACGTAACAAACGTGAACCAACGTAACGTGACTAAGTGGCAGACGACAATTTTCGATTCGAATCATCATCTCGGCCGGGTTTTGACTTCAAGCCGACTCTTTTCCTCGCCTTATTTATAAATTTCCAACAAAAGAAAACCAAAGAACAAACGAACTAATTTGATAACATAGCCTTTCGTTATATTTGTTATAAATTATACATCAAAGATAATTAAGCATTTCCATTCTTTCAGAAGAAAACAAGTCGTCCTAAAAAAAAATATATATATATATATTGAAATCTCGCAATATTACGACGTTCTGAAAAGTGCTTCAAGTTATAATTAGTATCTTTTTAATGCTGATGTAATTACAGACAACACAACGACATTCCTGTTACAAGAGCGCGCACTCGTCGTACCAACAACGCACCGTAATTAATTAGAAAGGTTGTAATTAATGACGAATATTCCCATTGCCAAAAGTGTATTCAATCGTACATAAATAGTGAATCTCACGTAACTGAACGTGTGTGTGTGTGCATATTCTCAAGGAGCAGCACGTACTTGTTTATCGTCATTCATTCAAAAATTAATTAAACGACAAATATATTGTACGACATGTCAAAGGCATTTTTTTTTTGTTTAAGTCGAAATGGAATCTGTCGACTAATAAAAAGTTAGTGTATGGCGCGGAAATATGTTGCTTTTATATCTTATTAACGTTGGAAGTATAGTGCAGGAGACGTTTTATAAATCTAATAAACGACAACATTAATCCGAAAATATTACGTATACAGAAGAAACGGAAGAGATTATTAAAAGGACGAAATAACAAACTGCCATTGCCGAAAATAAATTACGCGACTTAATGAAAAAAGTTCCTTCGAACAAATAACAAATAGTTCGGAAATATTACATTTAAACGTTCACTTCATTTTACTTTAGTGTTAATATTATTTTATAATATATATCGCTGCTTGAAATTTTTATCTGGAATTTTAAAAAAATTGCATTTAGTTAATAAGTCGATATTAATCGAGTTTTTTTATTGTTTTAGGTAAGTGCCGTTATCGAGGTCCTTAAGGAATTGGTGGGTAAGGAACCCCTTCCGTTTACGCTTTAATTTTAGGGAAGCGGTGTATAAAATTGTAGGTTTCCTATTTAATTTATTCCGAATCCTTATAACAAATTTTCAACTCGCTTCTAAATTGCGGTTGAAAGTTTTCCTGCTGTACTCGGGCAATTTTATCGCTACCCCTTCTCCGCGCCGCCGAGCTATCAAACCTTTTGCGCGAATTTTCGCTAATTAACTCCGAAATAAATTGACGATTCTTGATATAGGTATTAATTCTCCGAGTTATAAAAGTACAAGGATTTTTTTATATAATTCGAGATATTGAAGTCGGAGTCGTTTTCTTTCACGGCATCGTTCGTTCGGTTCGTTAATCCCTTGTAGCAGCCGCATAAACGTTGCTGTACGAGACGATTAGACACTCATAATCGGTACTATTGCTCGTGGTACATAAATCGTTATTTGTATCGTTGAAATATGTTGCTATATCAATAAATTTATTTTAGATTAGAAAATAACACACGTAGATATTTTTGTTGTTAAAAAACGTGACATTTACGGATATGGCGCACTAAAGCTAAAAAAAGGACGGATCTCTATGGGCCATTTCAGGATTTCATTACAACAGTCGGTTATCTGGCAAAGTGCAGGCGTCCACTATATACAAGTATTATACGGGAAACACAGTAAAAGCCTTACGGTTTCTTGTCCTATTTTTTGCTATACGACTTGTGCGTGTTACGTACAAATTCCAAAAGTATTTAGGAAACCATTCTGCGCCATTTGTCCCAGTTGACCATATTTTAGGATGGATTTGCAACGTATCGTTTGCATTTAAATGGGACAAGGTAATAACAAGGCCAATTTGAATCGTGATTTGAAGACGTGGACTCATTTCGAGATTATCGCGACCGAATTGTGTCAAACCTCTACAGACCAATTTCCGTAACAGTTCGTCCGGTGTTTAGTTTATGCATTTTGTTGCATCCATTCCCAACTATTCCATTAAATTAGAGATTCACGGCGAAAGGCCGCCAACTTATTCGAAAATAAACACACACGAGCTTTAAGTTTCTCGACTTCTTGGCTGAAACGAACTTTGTCCTGGATTTCACAGTTAAATACATTCAATGCGATTAACATACAACTTATTATTGACTTATCAATGTCTCTCATTAGTTATTAACGTTTGAGGTTACATAATGTAACGAACAAAGAGAACTTTAATTTAATATCGCGTAAAATAAACGCGGGTTATATAATTTTCCCATGGGCCCTCAAATATTATAAGTCTCCAGAAAATAAAGTCCCGTAATTAACAACGAAGTTCACGTTAAAAAGGAGCTATCGACTAAATCAGACCGCTAACAAAATAAAGGAAACTTTCCTTTATTACTTCATGCATTAAAATTTACTGGAAAAAGTAACCTGCAAAGGCAAAGTTTTATTAATTACAATTTCATTTCTTAGAGGTTCTCTCCGTTTTAAATTAAATTCCCGGCTTATTTGATAAAAGCGCGAGAAGTTTTAAATGAATCAAGAGCGTTGATTTTTCCATGATCAACGGCCATTAGTCAATTACGCGGGGGCGGTCTGTAGTCGTGTCGTGTTGCCGTGCATCAGCATATCCTCCTCGTTTGACGCGGACAAATTCGATGAATAAATCGCCGGTGCCTTGGGCAAACGCAACGGACTTAATCGCACGACTTCGTGGATTCAAAAGATAAATATTTGCCATTTCCAGATTAACACGGCGCGCTTTAGAAAAAAAAAGAATTGCGTGATAGCAGGTCCGGCACCTAGATTTATTCCATCGCAAACATACTAATATCCTTGGGGTTTTTTAGGTCGATTGCAGATTATTTATGGCTGCAGGAAGTATAATTTTTCGTGCTTTTTAATTCATTTGTTTTGTTTGTGGAAAAGCTTTAAATCCGCGCAGTATTTATTTATTTTTTACGATACACTAAAGCTAGTAAATTGTGAATTTTACCTTTGCCCTGGAAATTTCTAAAAATATTGTGCATTGGCTTATGTCTGAGTAATAAAGTTGTTGTGGAATGAACTTATTCACAATAATATTAATTTTACTCCAAACTTACTTAACTCGTTTTAAAATATCTTGCAATAGAATCATAGAATCTATTTCGTACCGCGATTCATTAAAGTGTTTATTTCCTGGAAATTATTCTATTTTATATTTAAAATTATTCTTAGGTTCGTTGTGCCAACCATTAGCAAAATAATGTAAATATTGGAAAATACTATTCTATTTGATTAGACTAATTAGTCTTTTTGGAGTGATGCACAGGTCCTTTGACTCGTACCGTTAGCTGGCTTATAATTTGGGGTCCAAAACATTGCGTGGTAGCTGATGTTCGTTGAAACTTTTTTCAGTCGTTGAAGCGTGAAATGCGTGTGTATGTGGGGTTGTGGGGCAAAGCTGACGTCAATTATCGAGCCGTGAATTGTTCGGGCGAACGCGCATATTTCGTATTTTTCAAACGCCCACATTCGTCTCTTTTAAACCGAACAATCAATTTGCGATTAAGGGGTGTGTATTTCACGCCGCGGCAATATGAGTTTTAAATTTCTGTATATGTTTAGCTCAGTAATAAGGTAAATCAGAACTGGTGGCACCTTCAAAAATAAGATATTATGGAATTTAACGAAGGACATCATAGATGGAAGCGAACTGAAGGATCAGGACATTTCCATCGTATGGTAATTTACAGACAAATAAATTTTCGTCATGGTCATGGTAGAAAACCAGGAAACCATATCAACAATAACACTGCGAACAAATCCTCTAATTCTTGAGATGAAGACATAACACAATAAATGAAAATGTTTTTAGCAGCAAAATGTTGTTTCATCGATATATTCATTGCCAAAGATATTGTTAAGGTAAAAAAACAAATAATATTTCAAACAGAGATTCATCGTCAAAGACATTGTTAAAGTAAAACTCCAAAAATATTTCACTAAGAGATTCAGTACCTAAGCCATTGTTATAGTGAAAAACACAATCCCAATACCTTTCGTTGTGGGGGTCTATTACTTTTGTTTATATCTTATTAATCTTAACACGTCACCTTCACTTTATTCTTCTTGTCCTGTGCTTGCTGAATTTCTCCACAACTTTTTATCGTGTGGCATGTCCTTTGCCTCTTTCATTGTCACACTTTCCTTTTGCAAGTGCTTAGCAGTTGCATAATCCCACGTTTTTCGTGATCTACCTCTCTCTCTCTCTCTTCTTTCATATCCTGGCGTCCTATATCCGTCCGACAGATCTCTGCCATCTCTTCCATCCATCGCATATGGGCCCACCAACACAATTGTCTTCAATGTATTGCAAGGTTGGCAACTTGTGGTTTTTGTCTTACATCCACATTTCCTATTCTATCCATTTTTGTAATTCCCTTAACTGCCCTTAACTGTACTTGTATTTCATCTCTACTGTTTATGTTTTGCTTTTTAAAATTGGTTTGGATATTGTCTTAAATATTGTCATTTTGGTATCTTTGGTTGACACTCATTAATAATTCCATTCATATATATAAATTGAAAGGGTCCATGATCTTAAAATCTTGGTGGAATCGTTCGCCTTGCTGTCACTGACTGCATCAAGGTCGTAAGTCAGCAAGTCTATGCACCTTGATACTCATGTCGCAACCAAGCAAACATTTCTGGTCAATTTTGGTGTAATTCTGTGTTGCTCATTTCCAAGAAAGTCTTTAACAAGGTCTTTTAACAACCAAGCATTCTTTTGGGGTTCTGACATTGCCCCGATGATGTACATCTTTAGTGAGCTACCGAATCTGTGGACCGTCGAATACACCGGCCTTTATCTGTTCAAATGAATTGATATGAAATGCAGGAATAAGATACTAGAAGCAATTGTCTCCAGTTGCCCAAATTCCGTCGAATTGCTTCACCAGGTCCAGTTTTATGTGCAGAGGTGGAAACACAAAATTCTTTCTGTCAACAAGTTGCTCGGTTCAACAAGTTTGGCATCAGATTCGATTCCACCTAATTCTAACAAGCAGCGCTGTCTCACAGGTACAGAAAACTGTTGAATCCACGTTGCTGACCAAGAAAGTGAGCGACGATGTTAACGTCAACGGGTGGTCTAATTGTGTTTGTGATACTGCGACTTTGTCTCCAATTTAATATTCTCCATGGCTTCCATGTATACGGCCAATAACTAAAGCCAACCCCATCAAACCCAACCCAACCTAACTCAACCTAATCAAACACCCGTACATCTTTGAATAGCCTTTATGAATTCTATGTATATGGCAAAGAATTAAAACCAACCCAACCAAACCCAAACCTACTGAAAGGGCTCAGCACTCCTCCTTGCCCTCGTTCTTTCTTTGTTTGGAATTCCTTTGTTCTCGTACGTGGGCAAGTTGATAAAATATATACCTAACTATGAAGAGGGGTGAAAACGATTTATATTAAATTATGTATAGAATATTTTTACATAATAGTCGATATTACATTTTGTTTGTGGCCCTTTGTAGATTTTTTTTCAAATTTTTCTAATAATGAAAAAACTGAGCACTGCGCTGTCATAAAATTGCTTACAAAAGAAGGAAATAGTCCAATGGAAACAAAAAATTACATGTCTGCTGTTTATGTCAAACTTTCTCCTTCGTGTAGGGCAATAAAAATTTGGACAAAGCAATTTAAATGTGGGCAGGAATCCATAGAAGACGATCCTCTAAGTGATCGGCCGAATTTAGCCATAACCGTTCAAAAAGTCGAAAAATAGATTCTTGAAGATCGAATTAAAATGTAATAGCTGAATATTTGCAAATTTGGTATTTTGCACAAATTGCAGGAGGCCTTAATGAAAAAGCACAAAGGAAAATTCAAAAATGGCATTCTGCTTTTGCATGACAATGAGCCAGTGCACATTTATTTTCGTTAATCTGCCATCGTCTCGATGTATTAAAAAAAAGAATTCTAGTGTCTTTTATCACATGCCCTCATGGCACCCTTCTCATAAATCAATATTAATACAACAATTTGCAAGTCTTTAAGGATTACTACCTCTTCCCAAGTTTTTCACAGATTTCCATGATTAGGTATCTACTCCCCTCGTACCCACATTCTTTAGCATTTCCGTTGATATTCTGTCGTGCCCTGTCGTCTTACCATTGCTCATAATGACGGAGTAAAATAAGCTATATGTTACTTGTTCACTGTCTATTGTCTCTCTTCTTTCATCATTCTTATTATGTCTGTCTGTCACCCAGTAGCTCTTGAAAATATTGTCTCCATCTGCCCATTATTTCTTGTTCATCTGTTAATATTTCGCCTTCCTTGCTCTTAACTGTTATATTACGGTTTGCTTTTTCGTTTCTCATATTTTTAGTATTTTCTGGATTAGTTTTTGGTTGCTCTTTTAAATTATTTCCATTTTCTCCAAAAAATTGATCACATCTTTTCTTTAGTTCCTCTCACAATGTTTTTAACTTCAAGTCTTTGCTTTTTATAAGCTTCATATCTCGACGAGAAAACGACGAGATCATACGACGAGAAAAACATTTCTTATAACCAGGAATTCAAATCCAGAACAGTGCAATAGATACTCGAATGGAGTATTTAGCGGGGGGAGGAAAGGGCGATAGAATATCCAATGATGATAATTGTGACATTGACGATTGACTTTGACTTCACTCCAGATCAGTAAAATTAAGATTACGTAAACAAAAAGCTATGAAAATAAAATCTTTGTTGCTCTACATTCGTGTTTATAAATTTACATTTGAAATAATGAGTTTGTACATGAAATTCTGTGGAGCGATATAAAATAAATTTAAAGCAACCATACTTCACAATTCATTCATAACAAAGGGACATTTATTTGAACACTGATAACAATCTATTGATTGTATTATTATAATGCAGAGAGAAAGTTATAAATATGTAGAAAAATTATCTGGTTGGCTAAAATGCATAAGACTGAGGATAATCCTGGACAGTTTGGGCATCACGTAATGTGTAAGGAAACACCTGGTTAAGAAAAACGTCAACTAGGATATGAGATAATTTCATTGCAAATGCTTCAAAAGCTGTAAAAGCATATTTTTCTATATTTGAACCACGAAATCTAGGTATATTTGAACTGGCCAGGTTCAAAAAACCAATAATTTGCCAACATATGGAAATCATAAAAATGAACCTCAGATAAAATAGTAGATAGACTTTTAAACGTATAGAGAATGTATCTTACCGTATGCAATTTTTGCTGGGGTGAGTCGTAGACCACTATATAGAACTCTAAAGTATAATAACATGTTGAGAGAGCCGATGGAAGGAGAGACCCAACTCTGAGAAACCAAATAAATTATCACAGTGACTATATTTGAGTGTGAAAGAGTATGATCTAAAAAAAATTGCAGATCATTTGAAGAAAGACTAAAAAATGAGGAAACTACGTAATATCCGCCTGGTGCATCTAAATACCAATAATGGGACTCGCACAGTTCTGAAATATGAACGCACCAATTTTACAATAAAACATGACAATAACATTTCTAATTCAATGATATCATATTATACATATTGCATAAGTTTCAGAAACTATGGATTAATTAATTTAACAGAGAGTGAGGAATAAAAACATACTGCACTACTCACGTGTATTTGTACACATGAATATAGGATAATGTAAAGCGAAATTTATATATAAACTTTTGTCGAATTTGCATATTCGCGACAGGTAGTCGATAAAGTGAAGCAATTGAATATCATAGTATTGTGGCCGGCTGCAATGTTCGAAAATGATGGTCCAACTTTGGTGCTTTCACGGGATTATAATATTACGGCTTCCTTTGAAAGAGGAAGAGATCTACTCGCACAGAAACCATTTGCATTTCTAGCAGGATTTTACGCTTTGTGTCGGAATATCTATTATGAGTGAATACGTGAATACTTACGCTGCTCACTATTCTCACTAACAAGTCGCGTCCGCCATGATCAATTGCGGAACTTTTCAGCTCTTCATTAACATATCGGATGATGCTCAAGTTGGTAATGATACAGCGCCGTTTCCAAACTTTCCGAATCGCCTTTTCTGCAGAAGCGCCGGCGGTAATGAAGCAAATAATGCCGATAGGCAGATCGATCAAATAAAGCGTTCTTTATATGCGAGTTAACTCTGAATGTGATCGACCTGGGAGCCGTTTGCCACCACGCTCCATAAACTCGACACTCTCATGGCGGCCAACTAAAACCACAATTATTTCGAAAGCCGCGTGCTTTCGCCCTCCTGCCGTTTCGCTCGGAAAAAATCTCGCAGGGCTCGTTTTCGAATTTCGACAAATTGATGCAAATTATAAAATATTGTATTAGTTTTTCAAACATGCTATAAATTTTATTAACTTGATAACTAATAAATACGACCATAATTTATGAGTAAATAAAAGAAATTGTGGCCGCGAAAATAATCAATAACTCCATCAAGGAAACTTAAAACGATCTACTGTTGAAAATGATTACGAACACGATTATGACAGTATGAGTTAGCCACGCAATTTATTAAATCATTATAAAATTATATGTGTTAATGTGCCTTGAATACGGTACTGTACCTTTAATATTATTAACCATACTTCGTGTTTGGATTAGCGTTTTTCTGCGTGAAACCATTGACAACGACTAACAGATAACGCCGCGCCCGCACTTGAAATTTGTAAGTGTTACGATAACAGTCAATGCTTTAATTAGTTAATAGTTTTCTTCGTTTCTTGTTTCCTTTCACAATTGGAAATTAATTCTTATTGAATTATAATCTAATTTGGTAGTGCTCATCATGGCATAAAACCGAAAATTCCAACATGGCAACTAGTTGACGAAGGTGTTCCGCCCACTTGACCCCAAACAAAAGGACCTTAATAGCATATCCGCATTAGCTTGTTAAAAATCCGTTCAAGGTTTGGCCCATTTTTCATTTAATTTTATTACCCCATTATCATCCGCGCGAAGCCCGGATAAAATAAAATCCTATGTGAGACGCAGCCGTGAAAAAGTGAAAAATTAAAATATGCTCCGACGTAAATGTTTATTGTGTCACATAGGTGCCGTTCACGGACACGTCGTGTACGACGCTTTTATTATCGCCATCGTTCTTCCATTATCTCGGGGCTATTATTATCTGTTTCGCTTTTATTACGTCACCTCCCTTCACCTCCGTTCCGCCGGTAACTAATCTGCCGTGATTGCACTCGCGAGACGCGCACGGTTGCTTCTTGGATCCTCTACAGTTATTACGGCCTCCTAGACTTACTCGCATATAGATTGGCTCTTCCTGTACTGATTGGCTGGGTTCTTCCCTGAAGAGTACTTGTATGCATTTTACATCATGTGTATACTTTCTCAGGGCTGGGAACTTTAGGGCGTCTTACTGCGTCGACAACTAATCACGTTGCGGGCAGTAACCATCATTACACTTTGAAATTTGTTTAATCTTTTCTTTTAAAGATGCGCGTTGTCTTCGTGCGACGCTTGCTACTCGAGGTTTAAATTAATCTGCTTATTAAAATTTGAATTAATTTAAAGTTCGTGTTATACAATTTTTTAAATATTATTTAGAGCCCTGCGTAATGAAATTTCGTCGATGGTTAATTAGCTATTTAAACAGTCTTATTGCTCATTATATCTAGATATTGTAGATATTTTATTTTTAAGCCAAGACGAATTTTGTCATACCGCACCACTGTACTGCGAAAGCTATCAAGGTAAGAGCCCTTAAAAAGTTATTAAAGTTCCCTTAGAAAAGTAACGGTCTTATTAACGACCATTGCTAATAACTGGTTTTCTTATTTTTCTTAGGACTCTCGTAACATTTGATGACGTCGGGGTAATTTCAATTTTTACAAATTGAGGTAATGTTTTTATTGATATTAAAACATTGCAATAGAGTTTTTAAATCGCCATTATAATGCGTTTCGTATATGACGTTCCTCATGCCACATTTCGCCAAATTTCGTACAATGATGACTTTTTCAGATTTTTCACATTCAAGATATTGCCCTATAAAAAAAGGAGATAAATAGACCGTGGGTCGTTTGACTGCAAACACAACTTCAGTGCATTTAAATTTTAAATGGCATATTTATAACTCTCGTGGTTCGTATTCCCAAATCCAAAAAGTTATTTGGGTTATATCCTTCAAAAGTTTACATCAACAAAGCGAGAAGTGTATAAATGTTTGTACAAACTTGGTTTCATTGGATGAAGCGGCGATTTTTGAGTTTCAAGTAGTCACAACTAAACACGGTTGGGCAAAAGCTCCATGAAATGTTCTCAAAAGAAAAATCATTTCTAAGGGCGAGGGTCTTAAATAAAGTAAGTAAGTAAATTTCTTGGACTCTATTCGATTGTTCGAGATTACAATATCTACCCTGGACTATACTTTTCTACCACAGTTTAAATTTACGATTTAATTTAGTTTAATTATTACATTGTTGTGCTATGCCTGTATGGGTGTACTGAATTAATTTGCTTTGCTCCAAAATGCCCCGTTGCTGTGTTTTATGTATATAAACATATATATATAACAGCATTACGGACCTAGTGACCCTGGACTTCAAGATCTCTCACTCTTCTCTTCCATTTGTTCCTATACTGTGCTTCCTTCTGCCACGCTTTTACGCCCTCTTCCCGGAGGTCTTTTTTTATTGCTTCCTGCCATCTGTTCCTTGGCCGACCCCGTCTTTTTATTGCTCCTTCACCACCCATTAATAAACGTTTTGCCCCTTTTTCTGGGCACAATTTTGTTATATGTCTCAACCATCTAGCTCTTTGAGCTTTAATTATATTTGTTATTGTGGGCTTTTGGTATAGTTCCATTACCTCCTTATTCGTTCTTCTTCTCCAAAAATTCTTCGTAGGATCTTCCATCCATCTTTCCAGTTTTCCTCTTTCTTTTTCATGGTCCATGTTTCACATGTATATGTTACCCATTCCCATATTACTGTCTGGTCAATTCTAATTTTCTCCGCTCTGGAAATATTGTTTCTTTCAGTATTTCGCAAGTCTTTTGTCTAATTATTGTCACTTCTCCCCTTTATTAGTTAATGTCACGCCCAAGTACTACACTGGTTCAACTTTTTCTATGGTACACTGGTCCCCAATCCTTCCCTTTATGCTTAAGTTCCGCCTTTCTCCTTTTTCGTTATCTTTCGTAACCGCGAATTTTGTTTGGTACTTATTTATTTTTATTATTCGTATTCTTTTCACTTTTCTTCTAATAATTTAAATATCCTAATTCTAGTTTCGCTCTTGCCATGAGTACCAGATCGACGTATGCAAGACCCTGGTATTTGTTGTTGTACATCAGTCCTGTCGTTCTCATACCACTTTCTCTTCGAATCATCTCAAGTATCATATTGAATAGGGCTGCAGAAGCCCTTGCCTAAGCCCAGTTTTTACTTTAAATTCTCTTGATTATTAATTTCGTTAATTTTCATGGTATGAATAGCTCACATCGCACATCGCTCTGTATAGCATGTTTCTTTGGAACGAATCGTAGGCTTGTTTGTAACCTAGGAACAACGAGTGTAGACTCAGGTTCTGCTCACATGCGTTGTTTTGGGTTTGTTTCGTGACAACAATTTTGTCTACTGTGGAATTGAATTTCTTAACTACCATATCTTGCTGGTATCTATTTGGTCTTTCTTAGCGAATCGTTGCTAGTACCTTATAAGTTTCGTCTGCTGTTCCCCTGTAGTAGTTGTAACATGCTTCTGTTTTTTCATCACAAACCATGATTTCCCTTCCTTACTATTTTCTCTCCCAGTACTCTTTCGGTTATTTCCTTCATAATTGTTTCCATGTTTTTCCATTTCTTTTGTACGATTTCGTGGTAGGTTTCTCTTCCTAGTTTTTCTGTCATTTCTTGTTGTAGTTTAGCCACTGTTTTTGCATCCCCCAAATTTTGTAGATTATATATTTCTTGTTTTACTTTTACTGTTGATGTGTTCTATTTGCAGAATAATAATTTTCTTTGTTATTTAAAATGCATCGACTAACAAAAAGTCTGCTTCTATCAGACAAAAATAAAAACAACCCTGAATGTATGTCAACAAAGACTATAAGATTAACTTAAATTCGAAGTAATAAATTTTAACATACGTTTTGATTTCTAAATATCTAAGAATATAATTTAGAAGAAGTCGATGCGATTTAAGTTTGAGTAAGCACATCCTATTTCTAATCTTTTAAATGCACACCCGATATTTTATCAGTCCACATTATCTTATCTTAATGTTTGAATTCACCGCATTAAAACTTTACTTCTACGAGGCCTAAGTTGCCAGATTTTGCCTCGACGATCGATCAATTAGGAATTGATCGATCGTCAATTAACCCTGAATTACTCACTGTGCCTACAAAATAAATATTAGCTTAATATATCAAACTTGCAAATAGTTATCTTGAAAATGATCCAACTAACGTTTCAAACCGTTATGTTATTATATGACATGTCAGATCTATGGATGGGAGGAAATGTTCATGATCATGAAATGAGAAGAGAATAAAGCTGTCATATTAACTTCTGGGCCATATTAGTTACTTTGAGCTTTTCGTACGTTTAAGGACTAATGTTAGCTTCGCAGCTTTCTCAACATATCTAAATGATGAAAGCTTAGAAAGACGTTGATTGAATACCAACATCTTGTTGCCTTAATTGGCGATTAAATATCAATTCAGATTTGGAGTAAATTTTCGTTGACCATCAACTACGTAATATATTATTACAAACTCAATGTCAGCATGGCCAAAAATATATTGCTATTGTTTTTAAATTCCCTGCTCCCTGCTAATTAACCTGTCCTCAAATTTATAGTTTGACAAAGCTCAATGCAATAACAGTCGAAGTTCATACACGTTTATAAATTATTTATAATTTAATATCTAAAAACGAAATAAGTTAAAAAATAAAATATCAATGTAATTCAAGATACTTTGAAAATATCGTTCGACAATACATGAATACAAATATCAAAGCAATATTTTATTACTGCTATTCGAAGTATAAATCTGATATTGTTCAGATAGTAACGTCGAGGAGACACATATTTAAAAACTTTTCTTATTTCTTTTTCCGATCATAGGGAATGTCCAAGTTCTTTTATTCAAGAGATATGGACAGAGTCATAAATTTGAACATCGTATCCTGTATTTGAATATGCCGTATATCATGGACGTGGTGATAAAAAGTTTTGAAACAAACAGCATTAATGTAGATGCAAAATGTCGCTCTGGGGAATTCAAGGATAACGTAGTTGATATTCGCCTTTTAACATACCGGTGCCGACAGTGCTTCTCCTACAGTTTAAACGAATACACCTTCGACTGCTCATAGCCGCCGCTAGTGCAAGATAAATAATTTAAATTTAAAACATGTTCCATAATCGAATGTTGTAAACTGGTACGCCGCCGAGGCGCATGATTTATTCATTATAAATGAACATGTGAGTTTATGACAAACAAATTTTAATGCAAATCGATTTTATTTGCCGGTGTCTATTTATTTTGCAGAAAAATTTGTTAATTAGTTTTTGCTTTGTGTTACGTACGTAAGCGGTTGGCAAACACACTACCAAATGCAATGTTTGTCGAAATTGATGAATTTCCTCTATAAGTGGATACGTAACATCGTTATCCACTTGTCTATATTTTGATCACCCTGGCTTGTTTGTGTATCTGTGCACTTGTAGCCTACATGGATATACACTTCGGAATGAAAACGATATACAATCGTGATAATAGAGCGCTGTAATAGACTCAATGCAAATCTAACGAGAATTTTTGCTAATAACCGTTTTATACTTAATTATATTTTAATATTCACACCCAGCCCTCAACAATTATTTTAAAAATTAAATAATTCGATAACGAACCTAAAATCAAAGATTGATTACACATACTAAAACAATATAATACTTGGCGATTCCGCCATCACGTCTTAATGGCTTTGAACATGACACGTCTGGCAAGTCAATCAGATATATTTATAATTTATGTGATTCACCTACTATCAGGTATCACATTTTAAGAAGGCGATGTACATGTTTCAACATAAATTAAAATTGTCATACTCGGTCCAAAAAAATGCACATGAATGTAAACGATCGATATACATAATGGCATATATTATAAGTATTAGTAAAAATCCTTTATGTAAAACATGTGAACTTATCTCTGCATATTTTTAAGATATGGCAATCTTGAAATACAGCAAGTTGTTTGGATGTTTAAGGACGTTTCGTGGTATAAACAGATAAATGCCACATAAATCAATAATTCGATTGTGTAAACCGGATTGCAGGCAAGAAAATGAACGCATTCGGGAATGTTTCGGTCTACCAAAGGTCGTAAATCATACCTTGCTTTAACGGCACCCATGTAAATGAGCACAATGGCAGATCTTAGCACATATGTTATTCTGACAATGCCATGTCATGCAAGAATACATAGGGAGCAACGAACCCATTCGCCCTTCTGAGCTCGTTAGACAACCAACGATACATTATTATCATTACTAAACGTTTGTGTGAATGAATTAACGCAATCGAGACGTCAAAATCCCCACACTCTTACTGCTATGCAGTTACAGATCTCTGCTTCGATCGACTAAGTTGATACTGCTGGAACTTGCAGAACTTCGCAGCTGACGCGCAGCTATTTATTTGTGACGTGCTATGGATATTATCGTATTGGTCGCGACTTGAAACCTTCAAAAAATAAAGCGGCGTTTTTAATATTGCGCGATCCTTAAATTACAACATTTTTAACTACCTTCGTTTCAATTTGACTCAAAAACGTATTCACCTAATTCGTTTAGCTCCCAGTATATGTTTTTAATTATTTCAATTATTTAAGGTAATATTTACATAGAAATGCGTTTCATAAACCTTGGTTGCGCACGCTTTATACAATGAATATGCTAATCTGCATAGCTCGCTTTAATTAACACTTCCATGAATTACTCCACAGAAGTAAATATTTGCCTTCCCAACTAAATGATTATCAGAAAATTAATAAACCCGGATTTTTTATCTGCTGCAGTTACTATCTCCGGTAACATTGAGGCAATATGCAAATATCCAATTGTTTCATTTCGAATTTTAAACGCAAAAACGATCACCCCAAATTGAAAAACTTCGCGGTAATCGATCTGATTAGCAGTGCATTATTCATTTCGCCGACAATGCGCAGAATTGGGTTTTTTCGGCCGCGGCTTTATACTTTTAATGCGAGCTCGTAGATCGCATCTATTATCCCCGGGCGCACATCTACGCTTTTTCGCCTCCGGAACGTCGCGTTCTCTTTGACTTCCTTTTATTGCACGTAAACCCCTCTTTATCACGCAGACGTATGTACAGAACGCATATGGTCTTCCTCGATTCAATCCTATCATATTGTGTCCTCGCGTCTGAAGTTCCTTTGTTACTCCGGAGTAATCTGTATGGACTTCATGATTGGATGACAGCGTTATAGCCCGCGAAATATAAATCCTAATCCATTCATTGTTCGCCTCGTTGGGATATTTCCGCTGGCTAAATAGTTTACGCGTCATTTTCTTATCCTTCCATAAAAAAATGTGATATTATTCAAAATCCATGGTTTTATTATTGTTGTTATTGTTAAAGAAGAAAAACTTATCACGTCGCAGTTTATAATATTTATATTTATATTCGCAGATAGATTCTCGTCGAGAGTTTATAAAATCAGCCAATAAATAACAATGTGAAAATTGATTGGCTGCGTAATTTTTATTAGTATGCACGTTTACATTTGCATGCATTCAGCACATTCACGATGACTGCACCCTTTCAATGGCAAACATTACCCAATTTTTCTCTTACCTGCTTTCATTGTATTATAAAATGTCAATCGGTCAATCGTGTGCAGCAATTGGTATTGCAGTTTGTTTATTGAAGCCTTAGTTCAAGTGAAATATCATTTGATAATCTCTATTAATCTGTTCCCGTACAATTTCTTTCGCCGTACGAAACCACCAACGCCAAGCAATGTTTCAATTATTATTTACAGTTGGGCTTGAAGAAGGACTCCAATACAATTCGTTCGCGTTGTTTAATAATAATTAATGAATATTTTATGAACTTTTACGAACAAATTTTGTTTTTCTGTACGCAATTAAAGAGCTACAACTATGTACGTCGTGTCGTAAATGTTTGTATAATAATTTCGTAGACCATATATTGTCTGAATTAATAGAAATCAAAACTGAAAATATGATGACATTATTCACTAGATTTATGTGGACTGCTTACGTCCTGAAAAGTGTGGAGTGGCTTACATGTGTACGTTCTTCATTATCTATCAAGAAAAATGTCAACGATTATGGTAATTGTTACGTTGAGTGTTACATTAACTGGAAGATTAATTGTTGACGAACGTTAACAATGACTGCAAAATCATGCACTTTGTGAGACCGAGAAATGAATTTTATGTATCTATTAAAAAGAAAAAACTTAAATCACAATAATTGAGATAACATAGCATTATGTAATAAACATCATCAATTACGCTTAAATTCAAATTAATGTTTTCGAAGATTTTAAGCTGCGCCCATATATTAATTATCTAAACCATTCAGGCAAATTAATTTCGTCTGCTTGCGCAAGAGCTTTAAATTTGCTGTACAATATTTAACTTTTAAAGTCAATATTTCTATGCAAAGTGTGAGGGTGAATTTCATATAGGTGCAAAACGGAGGGTGGATCGAGCGCAGTTAAAATTATAATTTTCAAATTTATCCGCGACTCGAATGAACTATGTATCACCGCTCCTCGGCCCAATATTAAAATTTCGAAATCCCCCCGGAAAAATGATAAAATTTAAATAGTGGCGAAAATCTCCACGAAGTGCGCGATGATATCATTAACTGCTATCTCGCCGAATCCCCGGAGAATTAACCTGAGGGATATCTATCGGCGGGAAAGTTGGAAAGATGGGGGACGCAGTTCCCGCGTATCGGGGATTCGGCAACCGTCATCTTTAAATGTCATCTTGCGCCGACGTAAATCGACGTTTCTATGAAATGACGTCCCCGAAACTATAATTTAAGGGCGTGCCGTCCCTTTTCCAATATGTTTTATCGCTTATATCGCCGGCTTTCCCCGATTTACTTTCGAAATGCACATATGCGCAATAGAGGCCGCCTCTCTTTATTTTCACTCGTTATTCGGCACGATGTGGGGTCGTTGAATTTTTTATTCGAACCATGAAATAAAGCAATTTAAGTAATAACGTAAGTTCTAAATAAAACATATTTAAACGATACGCGTTGCGAATAAACTATGGGTAATGCGTTAACTGGATAAAATTACTTAAATCAAAATATGACGCAATTTCATTGTTAATCATACGTTTCATTAGACCCTTTTGGAAAATTAGTACATAATTTTGCACCTGGGTTAATTATAGGTCGTACCCAAGTGGTTACGGGCGAGTAAGGTATTAATTACTACCCCCGAAATCAATACGTGGACGGATCTTACCCATCTGCGTGAAATAAATAATCAATCTAAGAAAGCAATGGATAACATATAGAATTTGATAATTTAAAAAAACCTTTACTATTTAACAGATGCACTTTTGCAAAACAACTTATGAATTGATCGAAACAACTAATTCTGCAATAACTACACCTGTGTTATTAAGTAGATCGTAATGTCTTAAATTATATGATAAATCGCAAGAACATCATAATTAACCAAAACAGTGTTCTAATAAAATATTCAACCTGATTATTTCCCCGATAAGTTTATACTTTATGGAAGTGCACAATACAAAGGAAATAGAAAATAAAATTAACCAGGACGGTGTTTCGCTAAAATGTGCGACCTGATTATTTCCCCAATAACTTTATACTTCGTGAAAGTGCACAGCACAAAGGAAACCGAAAATAAAAACCCACCAATCTGAAAAATCCATTACCGAAAATTAATAGATTTACGAAATAAATATTGCACGTGCGTCTCAAAAAAAGTACAAAATAAAGTAAAAAATTATGCTAAGTGCACACTCTCAAAGCACACACGCACATCCCGGTTATAAATAATGTTACGATTAAAAGCTCGCCGCTCTCTTAGAAAAGTACGCATCCGCGCATTCGATGTTAAGTTCCGAAGCTTTCTTGGCGAAAGTAAGCAAGCAAGCACTCCGAATTTCGAGCCGTAAAACAGTTACCGCGGCGTTTTTTCGCGAACACATCGAGGCAAAGCTGCGTAACGAGCGTTCGCAAGCCCTCCGGGTTGTTTTTAATAATCGCGCCTACACCACAGCTGCGCTTCAGGTCTCGTAACCCGCTGTTCCTAATATACCGGGACGTATCCAATCGATTAAACAAGCAATCATTATGTCTGCTTGCACGTACCATTCCTCATGTGTGCTGCGGGTGGCCCGCTTATTATTATCAATTACCGCGTCGGAAATTTGACGCACTCCGCGTAAACGGTGACCGATATAAAACTCGTTAAGTTTTCACTTACTAGTTCGCCCGTCGTCTCGTGTGAGGAACTCGTTGTTATTGATGAGATTCAAGTGGCCATCAGTAACATCGCGTTTTTCAATTATTGAAAATCGCGTCACGTCTGTGCGTCCCAATTTCGAGGCTCATGTTGCGATCTCGGTACAAGCGGTGCAGATTAGGTCAAATTACGAAAGTGGGGTACGCAATTTAAAACCAATTTCAGCTATTTCATAATAACGGAGGTTCCTAAAGCGTTGTTCGTTTTACTGCGATCAAATGGACAATTTGTAAAATAAAGCTGAGGGTCGAGCTTTGCACATGTGACCTGACCTGTTTTATACATAATAGTTCGAGGTGAACTGCACATTTAATAATTTTCATTATAAGGACAATTGTTTCTAAATTACAATGTAATAAAAAAAAATATTTTAAATTTGATTACTGAAAAAAGATAACGAGAGATAGAAAAGGTATCATTTCAGAAATAATGAAGTGAGACATTTCCAGCAAGAAGCAAAGAAGCAAAAGAACAGAAACTAACTGGAACGATGTTTTGTAAAAATAAAGAAGGCTGGATATTAGAAGATACAGATTACAATTTATACTTTGTTTAAAATTTTCAATTCTATTATTTGATAAGAATTTAGAAGAACCCGAAGCAAGAAGCACATATTTCAAAATTGAGAAAGAGACAGATTCGCGAGCATGAAGCGAACGAATGAACGCCACATTAATCAAAAGATCAAGTAAGTTTCATTCTGGTCTCGTGGAATACAAGGAAACTAAGATAAAAATGAAAATTACAACTGAGATTCGCAAGCGAAAGAATTAATCGTAATTTTATCAGAAAATAAAAAATTTCACTAGAACACAAAGGACAATTTTGGTTCTGGTTTCATTATGGATGCTAGGATAAAAAAAATGAAAATTGTAACTGAAATTCACAAACATTAAACGAGCAAATTAACGATAATTTAGTAAAATATTAAAAATATCGCGTGCAGGACAAATATGATTCTGGTCTCGTGAAACACGAGGATACTATGTGAAAAAGAGTGACAAGTGAGATTTAAAAGCAAAGTAGATAATAATAAACAACTAAAAATAAAATTTCCTTAAAAGCGTTGTCCCTATTGAGTTTCTCCATAAGTATCCAATCATGCAATTGCAAACAAATATACTTCCAATTCATACACTTTTATTGCTCTTTACTCGTACTAGAGCTAACAATGTTTGGTGTATCAAGGATTTTAATTGGAGGTAAGCACTAGAATGCAAAATCCGGACGAAAAGAAACCAACCCTCGTCTTAGTGAGTCTTGTACTGTTTCTTAGAGAAGCGTTGAGACGATTTTAAGAAAACAAAACATGGAGATATCATTGTTTTTCTTCTCAAACTCAAAGATATCAGTCTTGTAGGGTAAAACATGAGTATTTTTTGCTACAAGATGTATAAGACGTAGGCTCTTTTCGTACCACTTTAAAGTCGATTACCACGAAGAACAACTGAAAGCTGTTATTGAAGAATAACCAAATTCAAATGTGAGAAATTGAAACATTACAGAAGTGAATAACTGCGGCGTGGAAACTGACAAATGAAGGCACATCAGCCACCACCAAATTTAAAACAAGCTCCACCATACATGAGTTGGAGGCATTGACCAGGTATTAAATGACAGTGATAATTACAATATACTACAAAAAAAACCACTTTCCTGTTCTAGTGTTGCCCACATGATATAATTACAAACCATTGATAAAATTAGCCACCTTTACCCAACTTTAACAATCCCCTTCGAGAGCATCAAACGAATAGGCAAAAAATGTCCATTGGTCGTATTGAATTGAAGGCAAACCAACGATTAGGAATAAAGAGGAAAATTGTAAAAAATTTTGGGTTAAATAATTTTTGGTTGGGTTGAGCCGACTCCGGTTCGATTGAATTGGGTTAGAATCGGTTTGAACTTTCATAAAACCTAAAATCCTATACCATGTTTAACCATTTTTCATTTGTGGTGCAATTAAATTCACATTAAAAAAATATTTACATGATTTTTTTAATTTGAATAAATCTGTTATATTACGAGTAAGCAGGACGATGTTTAAAAATTGACCAGTCGTTAAATTTATATTTAAGTTAATACTCAATCATAAATCTTAATTAAACTAATTTCGCTAAATTACACAGAATTAAAGGAAATGGGATGGGGCGAAATTCATTATCGATAGTGCCAGTAACCACTACTATAGCTTGCAAAAAATTATCCTTCGAGATTGAATAGGTGGATAACGAAAGACTAATGAACTGGAAAATTGATTTGACTGGAAATGCTACGAAAGAAAATCAAAACTTAAATATTGATTAAGAATATATATTTTTTTTTATTTAACCAGTGACAAAAATGCAGTTACTACGATCAAATTATATTCTAATTTGTTTGTTTGTATTTAAACGTTCACTTGATCATAATTTCATCCATCAAGTGCTAAAGTGGCCCAGTAAATATAACTTGTAATAATTGAGGCAGAACCCGTTTGTGTTTTGACGGTGCTGTTTCATTATTCAGTGCCTTCTTGGTCGGAGCGAGGCAGGCAGGGCTTCATTGTTCACTTCATTCATCTTGATCAGTTTCCAATCTCGCGTCATCGGCTTGCATCTTACAATGCGCCGCTGTCGATTTATATTCAAACGACCCCTAGCGAGTACGACACATGGCAACGCATCCCTTTCCAACGGGTGCCTCGCATCGCGCCCTCTCTTTCCTTCTTATTACGCCCGGCCATTTAGATTCTAATATAGCCGCTACATCAAATAGTCTTACAGATTCAACTTCATTATTATTTTCAATATATTTTAAAAGTCAATTTTAAAGTTTCGATAAGCAATAAAATATGTTTTACAAAATCCTTTGAAGCGACAATGGCGAATCTAAATTATCTAAGACTAAAAATACGAGTTGCAACGTTAAAATATTTTAATAAAATTTTACATTCAAATTTATACGTTTGTTAAAACTTACATAAAAATATGTAATATTTTTCTCATGTTGAAATATTATAATTGTAAATCCATAAAAGTTAATTTAAATTGGATGCCAATGTGAACGCAGTACATAAACGAATCATTCTCGAGAGGGTTGTTAAATCGGTAAAAATATCTTGAATAGAATTTTTCGCAAAATAATTCCATTACAGCGTTTTTATTTCGTCCTTATTAAAAGTTTCCATAATCGAACAAAGCGTAAATATGCCGCCAGATATAATAGAGTGGAAACTTATTTATAGGGCCCGACGACGAATTGTTATGCAGTTTCCGTAAAAATTTAACGAGATTTGATACTTTTTCTGGTTTGTTGTTTGTGCATGAACAAAAGGAATTTTACTTTATATTCCGACGTTGCTATGTTGAGCATGTCAATCGGTGAATCATTGCCGGTTGGGTGTGAAAAGTAACTATTTTTAGATAAAACAAAGGTCCACGGGGAATATTAAATGCAAATGCTCGACGCATTTTAATTTCGCCTGTTGGTTTTATTTTTAGCGATGCCCTTACATGCTGGGTTCCATGCTGTAATTCGCACAGAACTACATCATTAATTTCGCTCATAACATAATGTGTTTTTTTCAAAACGTCTCATATCACAACTGTTACAGAACTACAATTTATTTCGAAATTATTGGACGCAGATCGCACGTAAATCGAATTATAAAATCCGAAGACTATATCTTTTTAAAGATGCTCTCAATTGCTTTTAGTTTTACGTTGTGGAAGAGAAATGTAATTAAAAAAGAAAATGTAAGATGCAAAATATAAACGATAAAGATGACGGAGTAATAACAGACGATGTCAAAATAATGGAAAAATGGGAGTAACACTATAACTACATAATAAGAGAAACAAGAATAGAAGAAACAATAACGAAATAAAAAAATAGGAAAGCCCAATAAATGAGAAAATACCTAGATATAGAGAGAGGGTTTACAGGAACTACTAAAGATCTTGAATGTAGTAAACATAGTCAAAGCAGAAAGATACTGAGAGATTGGAAAACAGAAATAGTGTTATCCACATATAAAAGAGAATCCAAGTAATCTACTGAGTATATAGGGAAAACATTGGAAAGTATTATGGAGAAAAAAATAGGAGCAATCGCAGATAATACAATAAAGTAAACCCAATGCGGCTTCAGAACAGACAGAAGCATTCAAGATGTTCATAATAAGACAGATTGAAAAGAAAATGCATTCGATAGAGTGAGTTAATTGAAAAGAGTGTAAAAGGTAGCAATGTACAAAGATAACAATATGTAACTAACTAACGCAGTGCAGCAATAAACCTATCTTATTTTATTATACTGAAGTCTATTCTGCTGGTTGACTTCGTACTTCACAAATGCAAACTATGGCGAAGTCTGCACTATCGCATAAACACGTGGTCATAAGATCCAATATCGTTAACTTAGGTTAACGTACAGGAAGGATGCTGTCGTTAAACGGCAGTCACGCAAGAATCAAACCGAATCACGTAAGTTTGCGCGCCTATGATATACATTCGAACAAAACGCATCGCGTGAAGCGAGTGTCTCTGGGATGGCCGGAAAGAAGCGGCGATAGAAGGGGCGGACGCTCGATAAGAAACCCGATAAGAGTACCGATCGGGTGAAAAATATTGCGGAAACGTGGGACACACGCAAGCGGAAGCGACGTACGCAGCCGCAGGGGTCTGCCGGCTGGTCCACTATCGGCGAAGAAAAAAAGGGCACCGCGAGTATCGAACACGCGAGTTTTATTATGGTAATGCATGATGTCACCGCCGAACGCGGTGGATACTCGATATTTACGAAGGGGTGGCTTGGCTCGCTAACGGCGGTTTTGGTTTGATATTGCATTACACATTGTGGCTTTTCGGGTATTTTAAAACAGTGCATGGAGCCGAACAGCTAGCTGATGGGTGTTTTTCAGTGTCCGCGGTGTTGTTAAATTCACTTTCAATTATGTCAGATGTGTGGCTTAATTTGTGTCCGATTTTGACGTGCGTTCGGAAATGTGTTTGATTTCAAACCAACCGCTGCTGTTTCGTTTAATATCATCCTGCAATCGAAAAAACTGCTATCCATATATTTTCACAGTCTTACATTTCCTTGCATTCCTTTCTACTTCCTCTAACTTTGCTCTTCACTGTCAGTCTTTCTCAGTTTCACAATTTATAATTCACTTTTCTATTGGCATCCTTTCCATAATACTCGAGCGTCTATTTTAGCAGCATCTTCAAACATCCAACTATCCTGTCCTATTACTATCCCCAAACCATAATATATTTTATGGACAACTGCCCCATACAGCTACGTTCTCCTACATATAGTCTCCTCTCTTGTATCACAATTTTTCCCCTTCCTCAAAAATGTTTCCCTTCAACTCATATCCCATGTAGTGGCAGTAAATATTATATCACACATATAACCATAAACAGCGAATGATCCAGGAGGTAATGTACCATGGTGGCCATGTTTCATAAAATAGGGTAAGATATACAGTACAAGATCAGTTAGCAGAAGCGAAGAGTGGTTCTAGTTTTAATGTATCTGGCTTTCCTGGACCTTGAAAAGCCTTCAACAGAATACGACAAAACAAAATATGGAAAAGTCTAATCCAAAAAAAGTGAATCCAAAATTAATCGAAGGCATTAAGCTCTTACACGACAATAACAAAAGCTATGTAAGAAAGAATGTCGCACCGATGGAGACATTCGAATTAGGCGATAGCCTAAGACAAGGTGGAGTAATGAGCCCAACATAGTTTTTGATAATAATGGACGAAGTAAATAAAGCAACAGCAAACAAAACCAAAAAGATGCACAACGGGCTCAATAGACTAACACCCGTGAGCATTACAGAATGTGCTTTTGCGGACGACATGATGACTTGTACGATAAAAGAGATAGACATACAAGAAAATCTACAGATATAAATACGAACAAAACAGTAGTAATGGTAGTATTGTCAGACGTAGAAATAAATCAATGAGAGTTTGGCACTAACGAATACAATGAAAAGTAAAATACAAGCTATAGACATGAAATATTTCAGAAGAAGTAAAGGAATTACCAGAAGAAATAGACTTATTCTATTTCTTCTGGTAATTCCTGTACGACGCAGTGAGAGAGGAACTATAAATTGAACCAATTCTTAGCATAATAGAGAAACAAAAACTGAAATGGTTTGGACATGTGTGCAGAATGGACAACAAAAGACAAATTAAATGCATATAGGTAGCAGACGTACATAGAAACAGAGCACGAGGAAGCCCAAGAAGTCGTGAAATGACGAAACAGCAGAAATTTTTAAGACAAAAACTAGATCGTGAACAAAAGCAATAAAGCTAGCAACAAACAAGAATTACATTCACTTGAGATGTAACATAAAAGACACCTTATAGGATAGAAGGTTGATTCTATATAGTGTTCGCTCTAATTACGAGTTCATAGGTGACAAATAACTATTCCAACGAATGTTAGGCAAATATGAGCACTTGCACACACACACGTTCTACATTCCCCCGAGAAAACCCTAACATATATAGCACATACATAATTCAATATCTTTTAAAAAGCATGAAGAGGGATTGACGATTAAATTTAAATTGATAATTCAAGATGTAAATGAATTAAGTTAAGTTTTCAGAGGCATGGTGTTAATTATTGCACAAGACAAATGAATGTGTTACTAAACAATTGCACCTTACGAAACCAAATACCTCACAAATCATAAAATTCAAAAATTGCGTTCACTGCAACACCGACACAGTTTGTAGTCGATTTAAAAATTTCGATTAAATGTCCATTTAAAAAATCATTTCTCGATAAATGTAAATATATAAAGTACTTGCAGCCAATATGGCCATGCTAAGGTATATATTTTTTTAACTGTACAGTCAATTTTTATCGAAGTCGTGGTGTACATGAGGTCTTAGGGCATGTTTCTTGCGAAATAAAAGTTTTAGTTTAATTATTTGTGGAACACGTTGGTTCTACGTGTTCCACAAATAATACATAAAAATAGTAATTGGCCATATTTTCAGTATAATAATAATAAGCTAATAGTTGCAATTTTAGCTGTTCTTTTTCCAAGAACTCTCCATCTTCCAGGTGGATTAGTTCTTATTTCTTTTTTCATGTTTTTATCAATATGTCCAAGTTGTAATTTCCGCAATATGGCCATAATCAGATGTGATAATAATTAAATAGTACCAGTGCAGATATATTTTAGTTATTCAAGTTGAAGCAGAACAAACACAGATAAGTATTTCATATTTAACCAAAATTACATCATACACTACTAAAAGTCAAACTAGTTTTCATTATTTCATTCTTTTGTCATCACAATCTGGATAAATGAAGACGTCAAGACATTCGTCGGCAATGTGAACATTGCGTGAATTACATAACTTCGTGGATTCCCTTGATACAACATTACTACCTTGTCCTTTTCTCATCCTTCTCCACATATGTATTGTATTGTATGTAGGCTTCACTTTCTATCTTCCCCCACCCATTTGATCATCTTTGCCTCATGTTTACCTCAATATTTTTTCGACAGTGTCTGCTTTTATCTGCTTATTTTCTCCCATATTATTTTCTCCAGATTTTGTTCGTTATTTTACTCTAACCTCTCATTGTGATTTTTTAAATATTCGTTTAATTTGTTTACAATTTTTATTATATTTTCGTTTTTTACTTTCATCTTTCTTGAGAAGTGTCACAAGGGGAGGACGTAAAATCTGATGCTTTGTACAATCGCCTATAATATTTTTGACAAACATATCTATTGGTGAAACAAGCACAACCAACCACCTTCCTCATCTTACGTTCTAGATTCTTTTTAGCTCGTCAATTACATTAATTTCTTAGAGTATCCCTTCAAGTTTTACAACATGATCATCCCAATAAACGCCCAATAAACATTTGACTAAAGTTATGTGCTCTTGCTGGATTCGAATTTTGTAGTTTCCTTGGTCGGATTTGGGGGTTTTGATCCAAAAGTCCACTAAGCCAGTAACGGCAGATCATTTCCTTTCCTGTTTAAAAGGATTTGGTATTGGTTTGCGTTTCTATGCCAATAGACAAAATGGACGCAAGATTCTTACAGTATATTCAACTTCAGTACACAGTGACTTAATGTAGTTTCTTGGTCTAGTCTTGGTGCTTGGTTCCATCAAATATCGTCTCAGTGTTTGTCACAAAAGCTCCGTATGCAGCCATTCCATGTCATGCTGGTGAAGCACTAGCTATGTTCCCAACCTACCTCGAATGCCTTTCTGTACCAATAAATAAGGCACAAGCCATTCTCTGAATCTTATTACTCCAAAAAAGGATAATGGATGCCATATTGCCCCTCAAAAATCTAATAGTATTGCTACTTTAGCAAGATTTCATGATACTACTTCATATAAGCAAAAAGAACAAAAATCTTACCAGATCACAAAAAAAATATTGCACGTATACGTTCAATATTATTATTCAATTAACACGTGCAGTTGTTTGGTGAACATTGCCGATTAGTAGATCTGGGTTAGGAGGTTCACTCAATCATACTCTGGCATACATGGCTGTGACTTCCACAACTCTATTGCAGTGGTTATATAAATAAAATAAATTGGCTAGAATATGGCAATATGGCAAAGAAGAAAATTCTTGGCCATACTGGCTGCAGGTTAAATTACGTAAATCCTGTTTTATTTGACTAAAATTAGGAAAAAAAAAACAATAAAATGTCATACAGTCAAAGTTATTTTATATTTTCATTGAAATAAATATGAATATATTGGACAAAATAAATAATTCAAGTAAAATAAGGATATATTGTCGTAATTGATAAAATCTTTTAGTGCAAACTAATTATTTCTTAAAAATAGTATTTAAATTGTATTTCTCAATTATCGATGATTCGATTCACTGATCTAAAGTATATAATTGACTGATTACCCCACGCCATGAGATAAGAATGTATGCATTGGAAAACTTGATATCAGATCTAAATGTTGGTGAATTAAACAGTCAGATGCGTACACGTAACAAATAATTGCATTGTTGAAAATATCAATTATAATTATAAATTAAATTTGTTATGGAAAAGTTGAAATTTATCTGTAAACCTTTACATGCGAAGCTATTTTATTTACGCTCCCATTTTCTTGTTACCAAACGCAACGCAAACAGCAAAGTCGGCCTGTAATTTTTTAAACGCGTATTTGCCCTGCAAAAATTTCTTTAATTATAATCGTCGGATTCAATTAAAAAAAAACCCTATTTGCATTTATTCAATTTTCGTGTGTGTCTTTTTGCCTTCACGCTCGCCGAGTAATTAATAAAATTAGCCTCGAACGTTACGCGGCCCCGCGTTTTTTTGCCGCGAAAGGGGTAAAAGCCTTTTTGCAAAAAATGAGTTGCCCCTGCCACTTAACACGAACGATGTATGTATACATGTTTAAGTTTAATCCGAACCGCCGACGCGGTTTCACAGTTGGAAATTAACAATAACCGTAAGAAAATTATTTCACGAATTCGCCTCGCGCTTACGGAATTTAACCAAATTAAATTCTTCTTATTAGCATCGGTCGCAGTTCAAAGGGACGAAATTTTTATTATCCAGGGATTGTATTTGGCTATCTTGCGCGATCAAAAGGAAATTACGGGATTTCGTTAAATGAAGTAAAATTGGATTTGAACCTGATTGTAATCTAATTGTGTCGCCCTACATGGAGACAAGTATAAAAAATATAGAGCGTGCATTTTATTCCGCGAGCTTTGTGATTTTTACATTGTGGTGAATAAATTTAAAACAATAACTAATCACGGGTACTTAAATATTAATAAATAATAAAAAAATAATAAAAAAAAAATTAAATTAATCCCTCCATACATGTAACCAGGAAATACTGCATAAGCAAGGTTAATTACTTTCAAGATGCGTTGCAAGGAAACTTCAAACCGTAAAATGATGAATCTCAAAACGATCACTCAATCGTAAATAACAACCGTTGTACATTATTTATGGGTAGGTAAACGTATACGCTTGCACAATGAAGAGGTAAGTTGATACGAATTCTATCAATAGAAAACAACGACAGATGTACCCCGTAAACTTTATAGAATATCCATTGCATACGATTCTCACGATATAAATTAAAATCCACTTAGCTTTTAAATACGATACGAGCTCTTAATCAAATCAAGATTTCGGTAGACTAAATGCGATTAGGGACCTATGATCGAATTTCCAGCTTAGTATTGAATTATTTCCTCCCGCTCTCTATGAATGATATAGAAAACGAATTACGGCCGAGGAGTTTTATTAGCGACTTTTAGTGCCACGTATGTAAATTTATCGTCGACGTAATTCACAGAACTGCGGTTATTAAAGAAAAATATCCCGCGAACATGTTTAATGTACACGTTGTACGTGTGAAGAATATAAAGCTGACAATATTTATTCGGCGTGATAATAAAGTCCGTATTGCAATTTTTATTGGCACTAAAGTGCAGAGTAAGGTTACGCATGCAGGTTTCGAAATTAATTATCGTCGTTATTGCAGTCATAAGTCTCAGTGCAATGTGGAATCCGGAAATGCGTTTTTTTAAATTTATCCAAATGTCGGTACATATGTCGGTATAGAAATGGGACACGGACTTTGTGTGGTGGCTTTGTTCCGTTGGGTCATGTTCATCGCTTCTCTTTCCTATTTTTGTTATTAAAAACAAAATGAAATAAATAAAAGAAAAAACCAAATTAAATCCATACAATACACAGTGGCCCAAACGTTCTTATATGGAAGCGAAACTTGGAGGCTGGATAACATTAGAAAATAGGAAAAGTAAAAAAAATGATAACACAAATAAAAGCAAGAAGAAGCAATTAGAATGGTATGAACACCTACAGTGGTTGGACAAGAAAGTCTACTAAAAAAATAATGGAAACCACAGGATGATGGAACCGATGAAACAGAAAAGATGAGAGACACCTGGACGAAATGCTTGGAAGAGATAAGGAAAGCAAGGGGGAAACGATATCAGCAATGAATAAGGTGGCAAGATCGTAAACGATGGAGGAAATAGGACGTGGACATGGACATGGAACCCAATATCGAACACCCGTGAGGGTAAAAAAATACCGAAGAAACAAGAAGAAAAAAACTAAATGCGGTTCAACACTGAACTATGCCACTGAATCGTTACCACCGTTGCAACCATTTGAATAGGTTGTCGTAATGTGCTAATGTACTAAAACACAAAACAGTGGAATGATCTCGGTTCATTCAATTCATCCAAACTAGAACATATGACCTTACATGTACCCCAAGTGAAAAGTAAATAATATTGCCTCGCTATTCAAGCTTAGAATATTGCACTCAACTTTCACCAATAGTCACGTATGATGATGAAACTTGGATCTTTGTTAAGGAGGAATGGCACACATTCTGAAACTTGGATGATAAGAGAATGTTGGACCCACACCTTAAATTGTGATACGTGAAAAGTATACACCAATTACAAGCTGAATGGGCTTATCAGAACTTCGTAATTTGAGAAACACAATACTAAATATAAATTCAAAACATAAAATGGTTGATTACCATACCATCTAATTACAAAGTTAAAGTCTGAAAGGATGAGATCAGGTAAGTGTAATATAGATAAACTAAGAAGGGATGGATGTCGAGGATAAACTGAAAGAAAATGTTTAAAACACGTACAGCAACAGCTGGTAGGGGCAGAATATACATAAATGGGAACAGAGTGTAACAGACGCCGAAATAGTGAGAAATTGCAAGAGTTACAAAAGAAAAATACTACGAAGAGTTAATTAGACAGTTAATGAAATTGTAGAAAACAATATGATATCTAATGGTAGAGATTTGTAGATTTACTAAAGAAATGAACTGCAGCGTTTTAATGTAGGAATTATTTAAAAAATATCAACATATCAACGGTCATAAAAGTGATTGTAAGGCAGGGATTAAACATCCAATACACAACACAGCTATGACAGTCTGTAGTAACTGCCTTACAACAAGCGAAATATATATATGTTCTGCTTTTTTCTCGGGTAATGAACCGCGTTGTAGAATTATCCCTGTAAGGGTTGTTCCGACGTTTGGGCAATGTCACAATTGCCATCTTCAGGTTGGTCTTCTCGGTCTAAGCGGTTCTTCTAGATCGCTTAGACCGAGAAGACCAACCTGAAGATGGCAATTGTGACATTGCCCAAACGTCGGAACAACCCTTACAGGGATAATTCTACAACGCGGTTCATTACCCGAGAAAAAAGCAGAACAGATTTTACCCGCGAGAATCTACGTATCAACATATATATATATATATATATATATATATATATATATATATATATATATATATATATATATATATATTCGTATTCAATTTGATAAATATGTGTTTATTATAAACACAAAAAATATAAAAAATACATAAAATAAATGCATTACTGATAAGACACGATCGAACACCTTAGTTTGTGACTTTATTTTACTTACAATTCGACGAGGACCGTTAGTCCAGTTGTAATATATTTTAATGTATACTTTTTCATTGTGTTTTAATGCGTCATCTTTATTAGTTCTCAGAATGATTTAATGTAATATATGTATATTTTAATAGGTGAGTAATGTATTTGTGTTCTCATTAAAAATATAATCAAGTTTGTGTGGTTTCTGTTGTTGTAGCTCTGAAGAAACTAATGCGAAATAATTTGGATTCTTGTATATTATATTTCCCTATGATTGTCATATTCCGAAGAAATTTCAAATGCGAATGTTTAATAATTTTCAAATATTCAATTCTCAATTTTTGTAATGTTTTGTTGGAAATAAAATTTTAACAAACAATTTTTTTGTTGTTTTAATTTTAGAAAATTTTATACCCACTTTTATTTAATTACATGTTTTCAGAAAATATTAAAAGGAAGGAATTTTTTTAGTTGGTGGTAGTGGGGTAAAATTGTATGTGCTAAGTGTACTCTATATATTACATAAGGAACTATATAATCAAACTTTGGCATTTTCACATAAAATCCAGTGCAGATTTTTAAATTATTGTCGTGTGAGGATTTCAGCAATTTTTGACGAATCGTTACCGTCGAGAGTTGCAACGCCTCCACAGCCGTCGAAACGGAAGCCGACGAATAGTTACAAGGCTTGACAGTACCGACTTAGTCAAAGCAGACGACAGACATACTGTGATCACATAGCATCACGACGTGAGGTTATTGACTTCTAGATGGATTGACTCAAACTGTTCGAAGACGTATCACCGTCGGAATTGATGTTAAATCTGTTAATTATTATTTCTTTGGTTAGAACCCGACCCAACCCAACACAAACAAAAATGTAATCTGCACTCGATATTGTTCTAGTCACTTCGGGTACCCAATGAATATATCTGGTGAATACAATGGAACATATTGATTTTATAGTTTTCTAAGAATTGTCGTAATTCACTTGAATTTAATTTGGAAAACAAAACAAAAAATAAAATTAAATGAAACAAATTCTCGAACATTCGTATATCTGACCCTCGTATATCTTGCCCTCTCAGTTTCCACCCCGTGATTGAAATGTTGTTAAAATTGGCATATTTTATGTGATGTTAATTTTTTATACAAGATTTGCCAAAACATCGATTGCACAAGTTTGCCTCGCATGGAAATATTAATAATCTTTTGCATAATTGATGTAGCTGTATGTTGATGATTCATTATTTTGTGCGTTCAATTCTTGATTTCGCTTAGGTTTTGTCAATTTTGTGGGTATTTTGTTTGAAACAACATCCACAACCGTAAATGTATTGAAGCAACGTTGAGATACCTAACGTGTCTAACATAAATAGTGGACTTCAACCATCGATTCTGCAGTGGTCATATTTTTATTCAAATCTTAAGAACGTCGTGAAAATTGGGCTGGGTAGAGTTGAACTCAATTGGATTGCACAAATCAGTACAGTGGACATAGTTGTGAATAAATAAATTTTAATCAAACCTTAAAAACTTGAGAGGAGTTGTGTTGGGTGTAATTGCACTTCAACAATCGATTCTGCAGTGGTCATAGTTTTATTCAAAGCTTAAGAACGTCATGTAAATTGGGTTGGATAGAGATAAACTCAATTGTATTCCACCAATCAACGCAGTTGATAAAGTTATGAACAAACAAATTTTAGTCAATAATTTTATAGGCGTTACGTTGGGTTTAATTGGACTTCAACAATCGATTCTGCAGTGGTAATAGTTTTATTCAAATCTTCGTGGAAATTGGGTTGAGTAGAGTTGAACTCAATCCAATCGCACAAATCAATGCAGTGGACAAAGTTGTGAATAAATAAATTAGATTCAAACCTTAAAAGCTTGATAGGAGGGTTTGGTTTATTTGGACTTCAACAAATCAATTTTGCAATGGTCATAGTTTAATCCAAATCTTGACGTCATGGAAATTGCGTTGGGTTGAGTTGAGTTTAATTAGATCGCAAAAATCGCTTTTATCAATGCAGTGGTCAAAACTTGTGATGAAAAAATTTTCGTCAAATTTTAAAAACTAGATAGGAGTTGGATTGGGTTTCGTTGGTCATAGTTTTATTCAAATTTTGATGCCATGGAAATTGGGTTGCGTTCAATTGGATTGCAAAAATCGCTTTTGGGAACAGATACAGGTAACCAAGTACATCATGCGCTTGTAAAAAAGATAACAAGTGATCGGGGACATAAGCTCGTATATGGCTGCTAATATAGACACAGACCATATTCTACTCATAGCTAAATGTAACGAAGCAATAAGAACACAATGGCACGTAGAAAACCTACAACAACGGAAAGTAAAAAAGGACACAAATACAGCACAGTAGTGAACAAAAACATACAGACATATGAGTGAAATAGCATTGTAGAAGACTCGGAAATGATCAGCCTACATAGGAAACCCTGGGATGTAAAAAAGCAGGGAATGAATTGATGATTCGATCAAGAATGCATGGTTGCAATAAAATTAAAAAATAAATTGAAAACGAAAAGGATTATCAAGAAGAAAGACGAGTATCTGAATCTCCACAGAAAGAAAAGAAACGCAACGACAAAACTAGGTTCAAAAACAACAATGGATAAAGAATCAAATGAAAGGAATTGAAAAAGACTGCAGGAACAATAACACGAAGACGCAGGTACATAAACAAGACAAAATAAAAACACAGACTTATAAAAATTGCTGAAGATTGAAAAATACTTTAAGGTCTCATATATGTATCATTTCTGGTATGACAGTATCTGTTTTTACATATTTTTCTAATGGCTTGTCACAAATGCTCCTTTCTTGTTTTAGTCGACAGAGGAGCAATTTTTTTTTATGAATAAGGATCATCACAGATTTTATCCAAATCGTACAAAGTTTAAATAAATATTTTGCAAGTATTCAACACTTATTCTACAAACAAAGAAAATCAATGGAAATTAATCTTAGAATAGCATTGATGTATCTTAAAACAACATCTTTAATGCGTTTCGTAGTACGTATGCTACGAACGTTCAATTTCGCATTCGCGGCCCAAAATGCTAACGTTTTAAACTCGCTAGTTTGCCAAACTTGCCGGAAAATGTTCCAGCAACACAAACTTAGTTTATTTTTAATTTAAAGCGGTAAGTGGTTAACAAGCAACAATTTTGACGTATACATTTTCATCAAACGTTGTTAGTAATGAGGATGCGAGAGAAGTTTGTTTTAAAACTTCCAAGTTGGCTACAATAGTAATTTCATTAGGTCCAATTTCAAGTTTTCCCCTATGCAGCGCTAATTAAAACAACAATAGAATTCTTGAAGAAACGCGCCTGAATATTTTAATGGCGCACCTACTTGAATTATAAGTTTCAATGAGAGATGAATAGGAACGGCTTTAATTGAAATTCGGTCCTTCTTTATTGCAGCGGCGTTTTTTTTTTGCCCTCCCTCGACTTTAATTCGGAACGAAAAAACGCGAATCTAACTCACGCAGTACGTGATTGTAATTTTCTTCGGGGGCGCAAAGCTCGTCTGTTTTTCGCCGGGTTTAATTATTTCCGACTGTTGAGCATAGATTTTAATATCTAATTGGACGCAATAAATGAAATCGCCCGCCCGAACTTTATTGATCCATAAATAATGGGAAATTAAATTAGTTTTAAAATATTTACGCTGTACTAATTTTAACGCACATACTCGAGATTAACGGCTACGAGTTTTGCTGTTTTATCTCGTTCGGTGTAATTTATGGCTTGAAAGCTGTAAACGTCGTCTTGGATTTTCTGTCCCTTTTGCAAAGCACGTGAGAATCGATCGTCCTTTCGATATCAATCTTCAAAATCCACATTCAATATATTCAGAATTCGAATAATATACTCAGTGACATATAAACTGCACCACCCAGAAGGGGTGGGAATTTTTGGACCAAATTTGGCAGAAACATTAGGCTAGTCTAAGGTAACAATTGATTAAAATTTGATAAAGAAAACACTTCATCTTTTTGATTTTTCTTTAATAATGTGTTGGTCCGCCCCTCTTTCTGATACACTCATTGACCCGCCTTGGCATTGATTCCAGCAGGTGATCAATGTCTTCTTGTGGTATGGCATCCCAAGCAGCCTGTAATTCATGCCGTAGAGCTTCTATTGTAAAAGGTGGGTTCGGTAGCTTCCTCAATCTTCTACCCATCATGTCCCACACGTGCTAAATGGGCGACAAATCGGGAGATCTTGGCGGCCAAGGCAAAAGATTAACATTGGCCTCTTCAAAGAAGTCAAGAGAAACCCTTGCTACGTGAGGTCGTGCATTATCTTGCTGGAAAAGTGGGTCTTCCAACCCTCGAAGATATGGAAGAACATGTGGTTCTACCACTTGGTAAATGTAGCGTCGGCCGGTCATACTGCCCCGAATGAAGAGCAAGGGTGACCTACTGCTGTAAGCAATAGCACCCCACACCATCAACCCCTCAGTTCGGTGAACATGCCTCGCAACCGAAAAATCAGGATTGCGCCTTTCTCCACGTCTTCGTCTAACAGTCATCCGACCATCATGCATTCCTAAACAAAATCGCGATTCGTCACTAAAGACAACTCGATGCCACTCCAAGTTCCATTGAAGTATTTCCGTGCACTAGGCCAAACGTTCCTGGCGATGTTGAGCAGTGAGGGGTAGCACAAGATGTGGGCGATAAGACAGCAAGCCAAAGGTTCTTATTCGACGATAAACTGTTCGCAAGCCTATCGGACGACCTTGTTCACCTAACCATTGATCAGCTATTGATCTAGTTGTAGAGAATCGGTCCTTCAAGGCCATTAGTCTTAAGCGGCGATCTTGACGTTCATTGGTACGTCTTTGAGCCCCAGTGCCTCTTCTCCGACGTTCAACCCCATGTTCAGACCACGCTTGATAAACACGCATTATTGTTGAGTGGTGCCGTCCCAAACGGTTGCCGATTTCTCTAAACGAAAAACCTGCTTCTCGTAAACCAACAATCCGCCCTCGGTCAAAGTCACTCAACTGCTGGTAAACCTGAGGTCTCCTTCCTCTAGGCATCATTAAACAATTGAAACACTTTAAACTAAAGAACGGGATCCAAAAAAGTGGAACAAATCCAAAAAATGTCTCGATAATTGCTTGTCTATCATCACTTCTAAAAAATGACACAAACGTCAAAAATCCCATGATGATTGGGTTTCAAATTTTAATCAAATATTTCCCTGGACTAGTCCACTATTCCTGCCAAATTTGGAAATTTAGATGGTGCAGTTTATATGTCACTGAGTATAATAAATCGTGCTTTGTTTCAGATGTTACATTTTAATCGATTTCCTCGCACTCGGACGTTAATGGTAAATTTAAATAATCCAAACGACCCACATACCTTTCCAAACAAACTCCGCGAAGTTTTCCCGATAATGGCCAAGAAAAATAGAAAGTAAATTTACAACTATTGACGTTTTTCTTTATTTTACTGAAAACGGTCTCGAAGAACTTTCACGTTTTACACACAACTCGGGCGCAGTTTTCATTCAATCTTTTTCCACAGATATTACTAATTGACGGCTTCGATTTTATTTCGCAGTGTTGACGTTAAACGCGCGCCGTTCAATTGTGAATTCGAACGTTAATGTGCAACAGCTAAACTGCGGATAAACTGACGTTTCCGGTATTGTGTATCACGAATGCATTAACATTGGAAACTTATGAATGGCTCTGCACTCGTACATCATTAAGTTGCGCAAACATACAGCGTTGACAACAAAACTAATAAGGTGGAAATACAATCTCTATTGATTATCTAGAATTAGCGCAAGCCTAATTACTTTGCAACAATGGCGATGAACAATGTTAAACATACTTGATGCAATTAATTATTTTTATTTAAAATAATTCAATTCGATGAATGATTAACTTCAAATATTAATGATTAGCAATTAATGGAATTATAATCAGATTAATCTAATAATAACGGAATTTAATTGGCGCAACTTGATAAAAAAAATTTGGTAGCGTAACGAACGGATTGCAGTTCCAATTTCTCTCAACGAATGTGGATGATATCACCAGCATTTGTCGCAACACTTTGTACACATCGGGCATTGTGTTTGTTGCGTGTTGCGTGGGTGGTACATTATCATATAAATTACATACGTATCAGTGGGTACCAACATTAACAATTTAAAATTAACATCACACTGTTAACCTGTCTTTGTAAATAATTCCTTCGATTTGTGTCCAGATGATATCTTTGATGTATAGGTTGCAAAATAACATTAAAACAATTAACTGCAACATTCAGAAAAATTGTTTCTCCCAACCACCCCTATTATAATTTTGATACCTAAAGAAAATAATTAAAATGGATATTTAATTTTACAAAAATTACCAACAAAACCATAGCATTCCAAATTACGTATCCAATTTGTGTTTCGTGCACAATTGCGTTCGAAAAAACCCTTGTTTATCGAACATGGGAATTCGGTTAGGAACGTGGTCGAACACCAGAAATCCTCTACCTGTTTTTAACTTTGTTCGACTTCAAAACGCCATATGGCCGCCGTTATTGCATTAAAACCGGAAGCCTTTTTCAAGATGTAGCACGAAATAATTGCGTTTGTCCCGTCCACGCTTTCCAGGGAGGCATTACCGCCTCCATAATGCAACACAACGCACGACATTTATTATTTACGTAACAAGTGTTCGGCTTTGTGTGCGCTCGCTTTAATCCGTTTTCGAAAACAATAACATGTGCCGCGCACAATTTTTTTTTAATTCGTCAAGATTGGCCCGTCACTAATATGGGATTGAATTTATGTTTGTCTAACCTTTCGTGCAGACGCGCCGACCCTTCAGGGGTGGGCATCTTTTTTCCACAATTTTTTGTCGACGCGGCGTCATGTTGCGAGTTAATCAAGATGAAGACGATGGCGCTATTCCCAACGACTAACTAAATTTGGTCACAAACAACTACAGTTCGGCCCACATTATTTATATCACGACCGGCCGGAACGACCCAGTTAACTAAGTTGATGTGTTTTACTCGGACTATAAAATTCACGTATATGGTCGCATTGACGGAGAAGGTAATTCGTCGGACGGGACCTTACAGCCATTAGGCTGGTTTAAAATCGCTTACTTAAGTGTTTCCCTATTCGGACGTTACGAAATGCTATTTATATAAATTTAGATTAACGATTATGTGAATATAAATAATTCAGGGCTTTAACGTTGAAGGCGTAGCTCGATGTTACAACATTATTAAGGTTTAGTGGTAGATTTAAAGATACTCGCGATCCTATGAAAACATATTTCATTAATCTCATAGTCATAATAATTTTTAACCAAAAAGCTAAATATTGCCACCTTCTTTTCCCCAATGATGAATTCCAATATTTTTACGCCGATAACAAGAGATTTCGTTCACATTTAGCATTTTTTTTAAATATGAGAATTTTTTCAAAATCAAAGTAAAATTTAAATATAAACTTCGGGATGTCCAATAAATGTTAATATAAAATTGAGTCTCCTTCTCCTGCTGGGTCGAAAAATAACATATTTCAATTTCAGTTACAAATAAGTTTTAGTAATTTTGACTTTCCTCCACTCGATAATTTATCGTGCAAAGTAGGGCCTCCCAAAAATTTCTAAAATTCATGATTATTAAAATTGTCAAAACAAATTTTTTTGAAAATTTTCCCCCAAATTTAGTGTTAAAACCCATTTTTTTAAGATTAACTTAGACTTTAGTTTAAATTTTACAGATAAAAAATTTTACAGATAAAAAAAGCCTAAATTCGACCAATTTTTTTCTAAAATTACAAAATTTTATGAACAAATAAAAAATCAATGACATTTTGAAAATTATTAAATTAAAATTCAATTTTTGAACTATCCCAAACTAGGTGCCCAATCCGACTACGAAAATAAACAAAAATCAATGAAATTCCTCCAGATCTCACTCGTTTCTCTTTTACACACCCCAAGGAACAAGAAATGCACGAAGGATGAAAAACGAAGAGGACACCATCACGGCCATGAGTGTTTCGCATCAATTATTTCCAGAATCCTAGCTTTCATTAAAGTAAACGAAAACAAACTGTAGGACATTCTAGAGTTATGTGGTCGAAGATTGCGAAATTAATTATTACAAAAATAATGAGGAATAGAGGGCCTGGAAAATTTCACACGTACTAAATAAAAAATTATAGAATTAGTTTTGTTGAAAACCACAGATGCTATTAATTTATGACCGCAAAACATTTATTACGTACAACTGAAAATTGTATGTGCTTGAGAACCAAGAACATCTCAAGGAAAATAAGTAAAATAAGTATAAGAAGGTATAAGAGAAGAATTACGAGGTTGGGTTGGGTTGAGTTGGGTTGGGTTGCAAGTAATGGATGCAAAGCATGAAATTTAGAAAAACGATACAGTTGGCATGAAATAAAAGAAAAGGTGGAATGAATAAGAAAGGGATGAAGGTGCAAACTAAAACGTACGAAGAGTAGACAGAAGTATAAATGCATAATAATTAAATCATCACGACTTTTTACAATAGCAAAAATTTCGTTACGAAGAATTTTTCAAAACATGTTTTATTTTATTTATCAATTTTAGTTAATCATTTTAACGCCTTTAGCTAAAAATAGTGACGGCTAACTGCTCTGTCATGTGAGCCATGATGCTGCTTTTCAAACACATTGATTCCATACTAATTTAATCCATTCATATGAATCAAAGCGTTTTAAAATAAAGCATCGTGAGGCTTGTCGCATCGCACAGCTAGTAGCGTTCACTCAGTTTCAAGCCTTATCTTTATTTTCAAACCGGCCATATATCAAATATATAGAATAAACAGAAGAGTGGAGCTATTGAGCGTCAGTTAAGTCTACCGTCTGCCATTATCTTAAGTAGATTGAATGATAATGACAGCGATCGAAACGACATCTAGCGATGTTAACGTTTGGAATACTTTTTCTTCTAAAGTAAATGAACTTAGTTAACGTAAAAACTATCCAGAACGAGTATTGAACGACTAGATTTGCCCCATGCTTATCTGGAAGGTCTCCGCAGGTATGGTAAATACAGCATATCTGTCCATTTACCAATTTGGTAAATGAATAATTGAGTACCACAAGGTAGTAGTTTGGGTCCTCTAATATTTGTCATTTGGATATAGGATTCATGACTATAGTTCACCTGAAAAAGCAATAGTAAGTTATGCTATTGCTTTGCAATTATGATGTAAAAATTACGGAATTTTTCTAAATATAAAGAACACCAAATGATTCAATTTTATCTCGATCAATGAAAACATAGACAAATCAATATTAATAAAGATAAACAAAATAAATTTGGACTTTGGACTTTGGGCTAGTTCAATATACTGGCATATGTAGATATTTCCATGACATGACATTTTGACAGGAGTGTTAACACAATCAAAGTCTGTAATTACAAAACTAGATGTACTTAAAGTATCCCCAATACATAATGGGTGTGAATTCATTCAGTAGTTTACCAATTACAATAAGAGAAGGGACCATTTTTCGCACATTAAAAAACGCCTTCTTCACTGAAACGCATAATATTCAATTGGCGATTGGTTATGTAAAACCTAATAATAGGCAACGACTCCTTTATTTTTGATTGCTTACGCCAACTTAGCATGTGCTTACATTCTGATGAATAAACATTATTATGACTAGGATTACTATTATCAGACTACCCCTAAATAAACAGGAAATAACGCTGAGGAACATCAGCCATTTGGGAAGTATAATTAGTACTGATTGAAGACCAACGACTATGGAACGTAGTATATGCAACATTGAGAAACATGGTCGTCACCACACAAAAATCTGAATCGTCAACAGTACACTTTTATTATTGCGATACACCAACAGTGACAAAAAACTATAAGCACCACTGAACAACTACCTGCGGAAAACTATGAATGTCTGGTCCAACACAATCCGTAATCATGAATTATTGAGAACATACACATGTTCAGGCATTAACTTTAGCAGCTGAATTATTTTAGGTCAGTTGAACAAAAAAAAATTCATTGAACAAATAAATAATAATCCTAAAAATTCCATCCAATTTATTGATATATTAAAATTTGTTGAAGCATCAAATGATGAAAAAGAGTAGTTATCATTTTCAATTAAATTTTGAAAATAATTATATAAAATAATTAATAATAAAATAATGTAATATTGTGAATATAATTAATCTTAGTCAATTTAAATGGGCTATTTGTTCATCAAAAGTTGATTATTTTAATTTGACGAATTAATGTTATTTATTAACTAAATTTTTCATTAGTAGTAATTAATTATAAAATGGTTTAAGAGACCAGTACTTACTTCCAGTCATCTAATAAGTATGATTCAGAGAGATACTCTCCACAATGGTTAGCTCCACAAGTTTCATACGAAAAAGAAATTCTGCCTGATTAAAAAAAAATATTTGATTTAATCGTCCAGAGTGAACAAGGAAAATAAACAAAAATTGTAGAAATTTGAAAATTATGAAGTCAAAATTCAATTTTAGAAAGAGTCCAAGCCAGTTGCCTAACCCAACTATAAAAATAAACAGGCACTAAAGAAATTTTGAAAATTATGAAGTCAACATTCAATTCAATGCGGTTTTTTAACTCCGTGGACAAATGAAAACCAACACCTATTGGGTTAGGTTGGCCAAACCCAGTAGGTGCTTTTTTAAAAAAAAAATTTTAAAGTGTTTATGAAATGCGCATTTTTCAGACAAATACTCAGCCTCGATTGTTTTCATGATTTTTTCATAGTGTGATAAATGAAAAATAATGAAAACGAAGAAAACAGAATGTTTACCAATGTTTTTCAAAAAGTTTCGGGGAAAATTTTTGTGAAATGCCGGCGAAAACGAACAAAAGGAAAACGAAAAATAAAAAGCAACAATAGGAAAAACCAAGTCAACCACACCTCAAGCGATTTTAAATTGCTGAATTGTTTTTTTAAGAGCCCTTAGTAAGAAAATGGCGCTAAAAAATCAGCTAGTGGAAACGGTTTTCTCAACGCACAAATGTGTAGGATTCTATTAAATTCGCACTCAAAAACCGTTTGCAGAAATTCACAGATTTTTTTTTTTTCAATTAAACAGATTTTATTTTTATCAATAGAATAGGAAACCATAAAATAATTGAGTTGTTTTAATGGCGTTAAGTTACATTTTTGCAAAAACAAATTATTAAAATTTGTATAGAAATTATTCATGTTCGCAAATTTTAGTAACACACGGTTAAAAAGAATTTGCAGAAACTATTATGCTAATAAATTAAGAATATTTTATTAATTTTATTATATATATAAAAAAAATTGGAACAATTCAGCAGGTCGGGCACGTCGTCCCAAACCACAAATCTGTTGGGTTGCGTTGAATGCCCACTCATGTCTAAGTGACATGACTGACATAGTTTTTTTTAGCACCGGTATATTTTCATTCAAATGTATTAATTCGAATATAAACAACTGGCAAGATAAATAATTGGGTTTAATTTTCATTGACCGACACCATAATAAATCAATCAAAACGCGTCATCGTTTACAAGATTTTTCTGGTCAAAACAATACCGAAAATTATTAATGTAAAGCAATTAAGCATGGAACGGTTGTCAACGTAAAATTAACACTGTTTCTAAAAACTAATTGTTACTCAACTCACCCCAACCCAAACATTGATATCGCAAATTGTTGAAAGACTAAACTAAGTTTATATTTAACCCAGAAAATTTATAAACTATTACGAATAATGTATCCAACTACCAGATGCATTTTGAAAAAAAATGATCGACCCACATAAATTGGGCAGTTGCCACACATATGAGGCCACGAGTGAAAGAAATAAGCAAAGCGACTTATGCATATTTCTCACAATCTTTCAAACTTTTAGCCACTATGGGAGAACTAACATAAATCCCATCTCAAAACGATAAATATATTTTATTGATAATACAGTGATCAAATTAACAGGACTTTCATCTACCTATTCTCTTTTAATTTTCCCAACTGGGCCAAGTAAAAAACTTGTTTTCTAGTCACTTATTTCTTTCCTTCTAGCCCCCTTAATTCTTCTTTGTACATTTCAACATTCCCATCTCGTCCAATAGCTTTTATACTTTGTTCAATGACTTCCTACTGCTTCGTTTTTTTTCCATTTTGTCTAATTTATTTTTGTGTCGTACTCTAGATTTTGATGTTAATTTTTATTTGAATCAAATGATATGCAAATTAATTCCAAGTCATTAATTACTATTTTCAGTATTACTGCTGCACTTAAAAAGTAACACCACCACAACCCATGTGCAGTCAAAAGTAAATGATTTTGCGCACTGAAACATTTTCTATTGATTAGTAGCTTCTTTGCTTTGTTAATTTTCAATATTGCTGAGATACGATATCAACCGCCTAAGTAATTAATTAATAAACTGCAATTTGGTATCGATCGTTTTCCTATGGGAAATTTTTGAAACAGATGGTTACATATACAAACATTCTACGCACGTACAATACGACATAATTTCTGTGGTAAATTATGTAAATATTTCGGCATATATTTGTTCTCCATTAATTAGTCAGCGAACAGATCAATGAAGATAACTAACTGTTGCTTACATAACCTATCATTCAATTATGGTAATGCAACGACAATAAAGGTGCAAACGTATTGATTCCATTCCGTGCTGTTTTACCCGAATTGGGTTGCACACTTCCCGTGATTAATGTGTAAATTGAACACCGCGTACATGATACCACACTTATCTCGTTATACGCGAAGATTTCCACGAACTTCAACTCCCAACAACTAATACCCACGGTCCCTAAAATAAACACGGACCGCGACTTGGGTGGTACACCAAAAACCACGCTATATTTTCACCCCTGTCTTTTTTAAGCCCGTCTTATCTAATTCGTCTGCTTGACCTATTTAGGCTTTTAAATCTCCTAAATGGAAATCAATACTCGGCGGTGCTGTGTTCTGTAGGTGCTACTTGGCCACTTTAGAACAATAAATGCAGCGCTGCAGAGATCATGACGAATTGCACACTTGCGCCCAAAATAAACGGATAATACCGAAGGCGGTCGTCGTGCTGGGTTTACTACGCCCCACGTCGAGTTAACAAGCAGTTTCCGAATTTTGTATAAATAATCAAACAAACCTTCGACGTGGGACAACAAAAACAACGACTCAGGTAAAATTTATGACTTCTGTCGCCTAACTAATACCATAAATATTTACTAATAGATGACTAAGCACAATCGTAATTATTGATGCAGCTCTTATCAAGATGAAGATATTTTTGTGCAGACCTGTCCACTTAACTACCTAATTTTAAGTAGCTGTACTAGGAAATTTGTTCGAGTGTAAATAGAAAGGCGAGTAAAGTACAACGACAATAATTTTAATTAAATCCAAAATACTGGTTATGAATCATTTAATATATTCTCTATGATATATAATAATAAGTTTTATATTTTCTTAAAAAAATAGTACTTGTGTATATTTTTAATAAATTGTTTCGAAATCAATGTTAAAAATTATAATATTTCATAATTTTATATGAATTAAACCATTAATCGAACACACTTGCCCAAATTTTTATTAATCAAAGTTCAAGTGGCAAATGATAGGACAAATCAAAAGAGGAAATTCCACTCATCAGATCATCTACAACAAAAATAGAAGTAGGGACCAACAAAATTCAAACTCCAGCTCATCTCCAGCTCAATAAACTCAAGTACTAGTAATGATAATTGTAATTTGACTGCACCCCAGTTGAAGTCATCTGAAGTTTTTCTCATAAATCTATTCGTTCTGATGGCGACATTAATTACTAGTTTTTTTAATTAACAATTTTCGTTGTGATTAAAAACAATAACCTTTGAATCGCGTCCTTTAAATGAAGAGGATGGGACTAGGCGAAGAGAAAAATATGGTGACATGAGTAAGCAGCCAGAACAAGTATAAGTATCTGCGCAAAAAAGATGAACATCTATGGTTTTACCAACTTTGGTGATACAATCATCATGTACGTTTTAAAGTTGGCAGACCACGAGAGCTACCTAATGCTTATATTCACATGCCCAACCTGTAGAAGCATATGGAGTAAAATTGGCAACGAAAAGAACGGTGGTAGCTGAACTTACTTTGTTGTAAATAGTGTGGCAAGTGATGGTGCTTTAACAAATGGTAAAATATTGTAATAACTTAGTATATGTGAAAATGTGAATAAGTTGTAATCAGTTTCCAACACCATTTATATAAATCAGAAAGAGCATTTGTATTATTTGATGCTCTACATGTATCAGGATCTAAAAGTTATTTCAAGTATGGAATGTCATTTGGAAAATGCATTCTACTTAAAATGGTTTTCTCAGCACGTTCCACTCCGTATACCTGTAACTTATTTCATGCTACCTGATCCCCTTATTAACTTGCCTTGGATTTCGCTTTCTATTGTACCAGTTTCAGTTAGTGTAAATTAGCCCAAATACGCAAACGCAGATTTATCTTCTTCTGATTAACATGAAATTCTGAATATCTTCCGCCAGATTTTGCTTTCATTTGCTTTCATTTTGTTAATTTGTTAATTTCTAGGCCAATCTTTTTCTCTTCAGTTATTAACGCTTTCACGCTACTTACACACATACGTCTCGTTATCAAGGTTGCATCGTCTGAAAATTCCAGACACAAGTTTAATTGATTCAACTCGCCTTATTACATAGTTCGACAATGTGTTGGACAGTGTTGTCGACATAAGATCGCCCTCTCGAAGTCTGAAGTGGACACCAAAGTATCTAGATTGCGTGCCTTCAATCTGAACTTCATATTTATGTTATCGAAGAGTCATATCTACCAACCCTTGTCATTTGGCAAGAACTTAAATTAGTTCGAAGCCTTCTGCAGTTCTGATCTCTTTATGACGTTGTAAGCTGAAAATGCTGAAAATTTGTAAACAGGAAACACAAATCGTTTTCCTGTTGCTGATTTGTTTCCATAATTTGCTCACGAATTGATTCTGGGCAAAAATAATCATAATGGAAACTATTATCAGACTATTTATTAAATAAATTCGTGAAAGTCGATTTAGATAGTCACTTTGAATATATTACGAGTATAAGCAACACGAGAATTGAACCACTAGCGTCATATATTGAAGCAACAAAACGTAACTATAAGAAACATTAAAGCAAGAACAACCGAAGTGGATGCAGTGTTCAACTCGTAGTAAAGAAAGAAAATTGACAGACATTTTTTCCATTGCCATTCAAAAAAACAGCAAATGAAAAATATAATAATAATTATTTATAATTATTAAATTTATTATGAAAAAGAATTGTTAGCTTTTAGTTCCAGTGAAGCTATGATGAATAGTCAAAAATTTTGAGCAAACATCAAATCAAATGCTTGCGTAACCGTCGTTATCTTCTTCATTTTACTCAAGACGTTTTCCAACGACAAATTTCTTTAGATTTTGAAATAGGTGGAAGTCAGAGGGAGCCAAATCTGGCGAATAGGGTGGATGATGAAACAATTCGTGCTTCAAATCTTTCAGTTTTGTCATTGCCAAAGCGCCATTGTGGCGAGGTGCATTGTCCTGATAAAGGAATATTTTATGAGCTTTTTAAATTTTATAAATATTACTTGTTTCACAGATTCCAAAGATTGCACACGTTACATATATTTCATGGATTTTATAATTTTACATATTTCACAATAAATTTCGTATTTTTAGTCTTCATGTGTTTCACGGATTTCGCAATTTGCATACATTTCACAGTTTCATAGATTTAAAAGAATTTATTACTTTTAGACTAGATTTTACAGACTTCACAGATTTGACAGATTTCATAGAATTGAATGTTTTCGAATAATTGACATTTCTTTTATTTTTTGCTTTTTTAATGGAGTTTTTAAATTTTAAACGTTATTGAAAAAATATGATGGTACAGTCGCGGGCACGGAATTTCGGGCAGCAATTTTCTGATACAAACAAAAACCGATGTAGCTTAGGCTTTATTGTCATTATGACAAATTTATTTTAATCATTTTTTGTCATTTACTTGACATGCGCTAGCAGCACGAAAATCTGAATTCAAAATCCAAATTCTTCTTACTTATTGTCATTGTTCTTTGCTTAATACCGTTTAAATAACAACCCATACTCAATTCTTAAAACAGCCTATGTCACTTCTTCAACTCTCCCAGTAACAGTGACAGTTTAAAGTTAGGTTAGGATACGTAAAGCCTATTCCACACCTCGTGTCAGTCAAGTTGACGTACGTACTGCCCGAAATTCCGTGACCGCAACTGTACATCCTGGACAATGGCAATTTTGAAATTATTGCATTTTTGCGTTTAAAACAATGGGCATAATTTTAATAAAATTTAGTTTTTACAACTGTTGATAATTTTAACATTATAGCTAACAGAGATGTCGTCAATTTGGGTTGGGTTGAATTGAATTGAGTTGGGTTGAGTTGACTTGGACAGGGCATTCATAAATTCATAAATTTAAATCTGAATATATATTATTCACATTAAAAAAAAATTAATTCCAAACAATTAAATTTGTATACTTTTCTGTGTTTTATAAAATATATACATACATACAAATGTTTTGTGTTGGTTCAGATCAGTGTGGTTTGCATTGGGATGGGTTGGGTTAGATTAGTTATGGTTGAGTTTTATTTTAATTTTTTTTCAAAAAAAACTTTTCTGTGCTTTATAACATTTTGCATTTGCATTTTTCGATTTTTTTTATATTCAGGCAGATTTTTTTTGGAAATAATTCAAAAATACAATAAATATCAACATTTTTAATAATTCATGCATTTTTTTTAATATTCACGAATGTTTGTATGTTTGTAATTAAAATAAATGAAATTGGTTTCATATTTTTGAAAATTTAACCGATGTTGGAATTACTTCAATGCATTTTTAAATATTTTTTAAGATTAAGGGGCATAAAATTTGTTTTTTTCTTTTTTTTTAATGAAACTTGAATTCTTTAAATGGCTTTAAATTCAGTCCGAAATTTCCTACTTTACGCCCTTTTTACGTGAAAAATTAAACTTTGTTTAGTATTTCAACATCTAGTAGTAGTATTTCACGTCAAGAGCGCAAAGTAGACAAAATAGTAGAAAATACTCGTACGGAAGGCTATTCAGAGCATTCGTCCATTCAGGACCAACATAAACAAAAAAATATACCAGACTCATTTTAACACTCAATTTTTCCTTTTAACACTGTTTTGGGTGCTAAAATGAAGTTATTATAAACGTAAAGTAAAAAATTGTATATTATGTAACAAGCACAAAATGATGCACATTTTGCACGAGTTTGGAAGTTTGAGACACGACCCGTGAGCCGTGCGAGGCGATTGTTGCAATTCAAACGAGTGCAAAATTGCTATTTTGTGCGAGTTGCACTTATTCTACGACAACGACAATTATAAAATAGATACAAATAAATATGCAAATATTTTATTTATTGCTTTGGATCCATGAAAATACGAAATTACCTATTCATTAGCAGAGCCTGGACAGCAGTGCCCAACCAATTCAGAAGAAGAACTATGAAACAACTTCCTACCTACGTATATATTTTATTTATTAAAGTTAAATGTGCAATTATTGAAAATCATTTTTGGAGAATTTGTTGCAATAAATTTAGTGTTGTTAAATTCTTTGCTTCTGTTATATTTGGAGGTGTCACCATCACTATCACTTTCCATATTAATTATCTGATTTCTTGGAAATAACTACGAAATTATTTGTAAAGCACAAACTGTAACAAACTGATGACATTCGTCGTTTGACGTTATATTCTTTAAGCCACCTTGGTTTTTGTTATCAAAAACAGCAGACCGGATACGAAATATTTCATATTGCATTTGTTGCCCAGCAACTTGCCTAGCAACCGATGCAAAATGAAATTCAGTACAAAATGTAGCTTCTTATGATTCAATTTACACTCTTGATATGGACATTTTTCGATGTTGTCGTAGAAAAAAACGTTTTTCGACTTTGGACGCTTCCAGCTTTAAAACCGCCGAAAATATGTATACATATACTAACATTATTTGTAACCAAATCTTACAGTCCGATTTAAACGAACTCTAAACTTGCATCGATAAGCCTACGACGAATGATCAGAATATGCATCGACATTATAACCTACCTACCACAGTAATTGTTGCAATGAAATTCCCATATTTTTGTAACGCCCGCGTACTGCGCGTATATAAATTTGAATGTTAGTTAAAATCGATTCGACCAAAGTACGATAAAAATCACTCACCTTCAAGGTACGTCTGCTCATTACGTACCATTTACACCGCCGAAGGCTCCGAGACCATACAAAACATCGTCCATAACACTACACTCACGGCAACCACTGATAATCACGTCGAAAATCACCGCGAAAAGTGCAATTTTTCACGAAAAACGCGACAAACTTACCGTACATTAGACGGCGTCCATTACATCCGCGACCGACTCAGTTTTTTGTCGTTACGTCAAGTCATCGGCCTACTAATTCGTGTACCAAACAATGAGGACCCGATAACCTGTGATCGCAGGTAAGAAACGACGCGGCATGCCGCGATGCACTTTTGCGATCTTAACCCGGGCTACTACAATTAGGCGTTGATTTTTTTACTTCACGCTGTAGCACCCAAACGATTGAAGCTAATACCATGAAACTCAAAACTAAAGATGTGTATACAACGAGGAAGGAAACGTCATATTTTGGCGGTTTATCCTTTTTTCATATCTAGGAAACCATACGAATTATTAAAAACGTGATTTTTATAAAAGTTAATATTGAAATAAATTCTAAACAACTGTTATTTGAAAAGTACAAATGTACTAGACGTTATCTAAATAATAATAAGAAAGTGCAGTGCGAACCACTGCAGTTTTTTTTTATTAATATTAATGATAATAATTCATTGATTATACTGTGATGTCAATGAAATTGTGTAACAATTTTAAAATATGTATTTTATTATAGATACGATAATCTCGCCCCTAAACCTTGAGAAAAAATAATTTATTGGTTACGAATTCTAATTTCCGCATAAATAATCATAACAGGACAATATAAACTACCAAGTACGATATTGTAAGATTTATCACTTAATAATCCACTTTTCATTTTCCAATGACAACATAAACCTTTCACATTCCCTGGAAATTTTGTTGCAATACGAAATCCATCAAGGAACAATTTATATTCTTACCGGGTCGTAATTACGATTTTATAAGAATTATGTGTTGTTATTGAATAGCCATTGAATTCTATCCGTGATAGTATTCCGTAATGATTCATAGACGTCGAGGTCTGCGGTTCGATAAAACGCACACAAAATTACACAGAACAAAAGGTAATGGTTTCTGAATCGAACAACCGGAGGGAAAAAAACCGCACGATTGTTTATGCTGTCTATGTGCACCGACCACTAATTTGCATATTTTCATTGTCCATTCACCACTTTGGGCCGTAGTGGCGCGTACGTTGTCTTTGATTTTTACACGCGATTGTTCGTTATCGGCGGTTTCCGACGCGATCGGATTCTTGTCGCATTAGGCGACCATTCCCAGAATGTGGACCGTTTGTAGGTCAAAACACACGGAACATAAATTTTGAGGTACAATATGTTATAAACAATACCGTGACATATTTATGCGTCGAATGGAATTTTCACATTTCCCTTTTTACGTTCTAACATAAATCACGTCCAACGTTAGAATTTTAGAATATTATGCGTCTCGGTTTCTCTCGAAATAAATATCGGATTTACAAAATAACCCGGCCTCGACCGAATGGGGCAAACATGGCGTATTTTTTTAACGAAAACACGTGACGGATTAAGTTTTGCAAATAAATTTCAAACTAAAAGATTACGTCATTAATTATTTGAAACATGGTCTCACCAAAATAGCTGAATAACATCAACCTTTTTTGTGTAGTAGAATTGAATAAAATTAAAAAAAAATATTACAATAATTATTTTAAAATCAATGACGTAAAAAATAATACCAACTCACCAATACATCTGTTCGGCCTTATTTGTTTACATTTTCATAAAATACCCCAATTTATTTTTATGAGCATACACCGAGGAGGCGCCCTTTTAAATAATTACATGCTTCTGTTTTATGCCCCAAATTTGTTCCCTGCATCGCCGTCCTAATTCAAATGTATGTTAAAACGCTTTAGTTATAGCTTGAACTTGAAACTGTCTCCGGATTACGATTTACAATTCCTGCCAGTCAATTATTTCGATAGTTTATGGGGGTATAATAAGAACTTTTACAGCAGTTTAACCGTGACTCGGCGCAGGGTGGGCTTTCTGGATAATCGCAGGCATATATAATTGCATCGTTATCTTCCTTCGATCGCCCTGTTTGAACGATGCACGCGTCTCAATTCGCAGTTGCCACTTGAAAAATATGACGTGCCAAAAAACGACGATGTTATTTCGCAGATGGTCTAATGCACTTGGCTCGGTATGAATAGGTGTCGTTGTTGTGTTAATGCTTTCCATTGAGGTTGGATAATTTTATGGAATGACGTTACATTACAAATTAGTAAATTAAATGTGTGGTAGCTGGCGTGGTGTTAACGCAGATTTGTGATTCGTTTCCTAAATAAGAAACATCTGTACTAGAATAAAGACGTACTGTTTTGAAAGATGAATCCCGTTCTTGTATGTGGATTCGGCATTGTCGACAGTGTCGAACGTCATCGTGGGGAACAATAAAATTTTATTGTCGTTCAACGCTGCCATACTGGCCTACTTAACTCAGTCCTAACGATTGACATTATCCACCTAAATTTCGTCATTGTTTCTTGAGCTTCATCCAAAATAAATTTAAGTATTAAATGGGTTAAATAAGTATTTAAAATCTATAAAAAATGGCTAAATGTAATAGATGTAAAATGTCGAAAAATGAAAAATAATAATATAATCATCAGCGAGAGTTACGAAATGATAATTATTAATTTAGTTCGTTTGGTAGCAGTAAGGGGCTGTCCTGTTGGGATTGTAAAATATTGAGTCTATAAACACAAATTGTATTGATCGTCAGAAGGCCACGTCTATTAAAAGTTATAATAAAGAAAGTGATTGATTTCTAATTAATATGTAAAATGCAAAGTACATGCATATAACATTATTATAACATGTGGAGTAAGCAAGCTTCTGCTACAAAACAGTTGATTTGAAGCTATAAATATAACGATAACAAAATCAAGCAGTCGATTGAGAAAGACGTAAAATTAAAATAAACAGTTTATATTATTTTGTAATAGATATTAATAACAGTTCCACGAGGTGAAGCAACATAACCATATAACATTTTGGTCCCCAAAAATGAGAATAATATCGACTTCTTTCCTTCCATCTGGTGTCCCCAACCAAACCGACCCAACCCAACAGAACTCAACCCAACCCAACAGAACTCAACCCAACCCACCCCATCTAACTCAACCCAAAGCTTCCGTAGAAATTTCTACAAATTGATTTTTTGTCGAAACATTTATTTGACCTGTATTCACAAGGAATACTTGGGTTCATTTTATCGGTGAATTTTCCTTGGGTTTGTTTTATTTGATTTGATTTGATGGAGTTATTTCGTATTTTCTGGACCCTGATAAATTATGAATTAAGTCTCCAGCTATTACAACTCGAGCGTTTCAAAAGTTTCTCAAAGAAATGTTTAGTTAAAAACCGTCCCATTCACTGATTTTCTTTTAAAAGATTTTGATTACCTGCCTTGATGTTTTGTTTCATATGAGCCATGAGGTTCGTGGTTTGATATAAGCAAACATTTGGATTAGTTTGGAAAAACTGCCCCAACCCAAGTGAAAAGCATTATATGAAAGTTTCATACTCCACATAAACCACTCATCTGGACCGTTGTGCGATAGGTTAGTGAATAAAATACCTCGACATTACTTCGTTGAGTAGCAACGGCGGTGACATTCTACACTATCATGCATCGAATTTAGAGTAGGACATTGCAATACTTAATGCAAATATCGTCGTAATTATGTTTAACAAACACAAACTTATTCATCGCCTCAAATAACATGGAAAGCCGACACTACACATACTGGGTTGGGTTGGATTGGGTTGCGTTGGGTTGGTCAAAATATTTTGGTCGCTTAACTAGAGTAACTTAGCAGTCAATTTTCAATGATTCAAAAGATGTAGCAAAACTGCCCCTTAATAATATTTAAAAATGCACCAAACGATCAAAATTACAATCAAAGTTTTTTTATGAAATCAAACGATAACGTTAACTACTGTTTTATTATTATATTACTGCAATAAGAATGGATAATTCTTTGTATACGCACTGTATGCAACGAATCCATTGCACATGCAGTTGAGCCTGAAAATTGTGCCTATTTTGTTCAATGTTATCGTAAGTAGGCTTAATGTTGCCCGTTAAAGGAACGCGCAACAAAATAGCAGTAAAATAAAAACTTATTACCACAACATTTATTTGATGTGAGTAGTCTTAATTTTGTTCGTTATAGGAACGCACGACAATTTATTACTTACTTTCAAAATCAATTATGCTTGTATCTCACTAGCTATGTTCATGTGTCATCCAATAGTGCCTGAACTCGTCAAGGCATACCTCGAATTAAACGTCTAATTACACTTCTGATCAATGCTATCCCATTTTTCGACAAGTGCCACTCTGTTTTTGGATTCGCCGAGCTCAAGTGTTCCAAACAAAGTTTCAATAACGTTCCTGTGATTTGAATTTTTATTATCCCCACAAATTTTTAAGCAATAAGGAAAATTGCATAGAAACGTTGCATCATTTTTTACTTTCGCACGTAAAATCTCGTTGCCCTGGATCAACTATCGCACTCCAATGACTTTGTTTTGCATGGCTGTTTCAGCGGAACTAGAATTGGACGAAACTCCCCACTTATCGATGATTTTCTGGAACTTAACTCAACCCAACGCGATCCAACCCTACCCAACACAACTCAACCCGACCAAACAAAACTCAACCCAATCCAGCACCATTGTGGTAATCTGCACTTGTCAAAGTTACTAAAACCTCTTCTTGCAATACAACGTTAAGATTAATTAGATGAGCTAATAAAGCCTGCAATTTAACTGGCACAGATTTTCCCATAATCGAAAAAAAGCAGGATCGGGATAATAAAGGGGGCATTTTTCGTTAATGTTGTACCAATGTCTTGTTGCCTTTATTTAGCTTGAATCTCCTGAGTAGCTTTGATTTTCTAAGTCACCTTTGTTTTGATAAAGTGTATTTTATTTTGATGCACGTGTTGATGACGATACAGAGTCTTTCAAACCAAAGGCAAGATCCACATTGGCTTTTTCTGAGTTCATGAGATTCCAACTTCACTTAGTCACATTGACCATGAGGCGAACATTGCTAATAGCGTGCTTTTCGCTTGCACATCTTTAGAACATTGGAATCTGATTATACTTTTCCTTGTTGTGCAATGTAAGCACAACTGTTTTAGCTGTATAGGAACAGTTGTAGCTGTTGATGAGAAGCGTGGTTGAAGGTCGCTGCCTAAAAAGTGAAAAACGTGTTTCTAACTCATCCCAAACAAGCTCAATTGGATTCATGTCAGGATGCATCGATGGCCATTTCAAAATTTTCCATAAGTAGTACTTGCATTATCCTACATTAACAAGCCCTATGAATGGTCCAAAATGAAGACCGTCTCTAATGTTACTATTTGCATTTGAAGATGCCTTCCTCGAAAATTTTCATTTTAACATTGGAGGCTGAAGAATATCTCTCACATTGTCTTCTCCAGACTCCATAGCGTCCATCCGGTGATCGCAAAGAAAAACGTGATTCATCCTAGAAGAGAATTCGTTCCAATCATACTGTTCCCAATTTTGATGTGTAATCCTAGGTACACGATTCGGCCTATGTGCCTTTAATACAGTCGCTACCAAACTTCATCTAATTGTCTGAGTGAATAAAGGGACAGGTACAGGTCTGAGCCTCTGAGTTTGAGGATAAACTCGAAGACACTGCAGCATCAAAAACCTATCGTCTCTTGCAGATCTGAACCGTGGGCGACCTGAACCAGAACTCACGGTGTTTCTGCTCGAGAGTTGTCATCAATTTCCCAACAGGACTAGCATCACATCGAACAATAAATCTATCGCTCCCGCAACTTATTCAGTTATTGGCACTTTTAACAGAAAATGCTTAAGAAGAAGCGAGCAAATCAAAATTTGAAAACACTTTCATAAAACACCCCACTCGTTCAAAAAATGACGCATTACCGAACTAGTTGCGTAACTAACTATTTTTAGTTTTCCATGTGTATTAACTTACACTACTTAATACATTTCATTGAATTAAATTCTAAAATATGGAGGACATTTTGTAATATACCAATATTTTCGTTTATAGTAGATTCAGCCATCCATGGCCTACAGACATTAATGCATTTCTAAAATGCATTGTGGATTTTTATACGATTTTCGTTTGTCTCCCTTTTAATTGTATACAATTCTTTTTCCGCTTTTCGTCACTATTAGCACTTGTGATTTTCATTTACCACGTTTTTGTCAATTTTTTTGTTATATTTCCCTATTTGTTTGTTTGATTTGCTCAGACAGGTGTGGACATAAAATACACACATTCTTAGATCACATCACAATGAAAGTGCTTCATTTAAACCGCGGTAAGCAATTTCTTAATTTAGAAACATTCCACCCAACTATTTATTTCATTTGCTATTGTACTCGCGCACACGCAAACTTGGTACGTGTAAGCCGTCTTCGTGCGCTAAAAATTTGCTACAAAATAAAAAAGGGTCGCAGTCAAATGTCCTCTCCGTATTAGCGATACAATTAGGCCGACTATAATGGTAACAGACATCTTGCAGCTGGTACAAACATCCGCTTCATTGCATGCGGGGAAACTTTTTGAAAAGGGTGCAGCAACACCAGGTAATTTTCATATCATATTCACGAGTCCAAAATAATTCGAAACGTTTTCGGAATAAAGCGACCTTCGATTCGATTTAAATTTTTCTTTAGTACCGTCGATAAAAGCCATTTTTAATCCGCGAACGGATATGTAAATATGTGTGCAGCAAATTTATGCAACTTCCTGTTCGCACAGTAAATTTTAAATGCCATAAAGTACATATTTTCATACATTAACACATAAATTAAATATATTATAGCTCATATATTATTGTTAATGAGATTTTCTTTATGCGTCGTTTTTAATTTATAACTCTCAAGAATTAATTAATAAAAATACTAAATCAATTGGATGATTTAGCACATAGTTTATTTTGTAACGCTTTAAAATTTCAATGTTCTTGACATACTTTCACTTCAGTTATTAAACATCGATATTTGTTTTTGTGCGAAATAAACAAGTGGTAATTAAGAAATTCCACTTACTCGTTACTACTGCATTAATAACGATGCAACAAATACCCAATTATCAAGCAAACTTCTTTTAATATAATAACGTCATTATATTTCAACGCTGTAGGTCTGTACCATATTTGTGATTGTCGATTACGTAAATGTGACACATGACCAAGTTATACATAGTGTATAAGTTTTTAAATTATGAGATATTTACGTCGGCGTCGTCGAAACTCGAATTGAAAATTTCCGAATGCTACCCATACACAAAATAGATTATTTACAAGTAGTTTTTGTAAGGTAATCCCATTAAAATATTAAAATCCCCATATTAACACTCGAGTGAATAACTTTCGGGCAGATGTACGAGAATTTTCTTGATTCTTTTCAGTCAAGTAGTGGATCCGAACACAAAAATACGATTAAAGGGAGCCCGTGCTGCTACTTTGAAGCCAGGTAGCAAGTTAACAATGCTTTTACACAGTTTTTGTGACCGGTAATGCTACTAGTTATGTGACACGAATGTATTGCGTTTCCTTGAATAGACCTACGCTGGTTTTAATCTGCCGTGTATTTTTACAACTGTGGAAGATTAAGAATCTTTTGAAACGCACTCGGACGCCATTTTTGCGGAACATTTGTTATTTTTGCGAAAACGAAACCGAGTACGTGTAACGTGCATTTGTGTTCCTCTGAAATATCAAAATATGTTGCGTTTGTGGGCTTGTTTGTTTATGTTTACATGTATGCATAAAAGTTAGTTATGATTCTAATTTTTTTCATAACTTGATTTAATATCAACGTAATTTCAGATTATCTTTACTTAACTTTCATATGCACTCATGCAGCATGCGTTAAATTAATATGTTGATAATGTCATGTCAGGAACTTCGTATTTCTTATATTTCTTTAGAATTTGATTTCTAATACTTGATTTTTATCACTAAAATCAATTTATGTTGAAACTTCCTCTATAAGGCACATTAAGGAATCACTTCAGGGTAAAGTACGAGTTAACATAAAATTGTTTCATAAAATGTTACATAAACTTACGTAATAGTTAATTGTTAAATATTAAATTAAGTTGATATTAGGTTAATATATGAAGATCGTCAATGTGTGAGTGTGGGGTACTCTTGCTGCTACGTAATTGCAGTGGTTTTATCGCCCGACTATAGCGGCACTGCTCAGACTTGCAAATACTTCACAGCCTTCGGCACTAAAAACAGCTTTGTAGAAAAAAATCAGCGAATGTACGTATGTGGTCATCCAAGCAAGCAAGCAAGTTTGCGCGTGACTTAGCTAGCAATCCAAATAGGCCAGACTGCTATATGCTCCTTTTGTTAGAATCAATTAAATTATTCCTCAGAAAGAAAATTCGTAACTCTCCACTTGATTTTTTGCACATTTAATTAATTTAAGACTATGTCGTGGTAATGCATGGCCTATTACTAAAATATTTGAAACCACACTTGATTTTTCAGTCCCGTTGTATCTAAAATACGCTATATGCTTCTTATAGTAATTTTTAATGAAATATTTCCTTTGCTTGACTTGTTTTTTAATACAAACCTTACCCAAGCTTATTTAATATATTCCAGATTTCTTATCTACCTTAATTGTATCTTTGGCGTTCAATAGGAAAAGTTTCAAAAACGTGATTTAAAGTATGTTGCATCGATGATTTTTTTAAGCTGAGTGATAGGGTGGTGTGGGTGGAATCTAAGATCTCAATATGTAATTGAGTTCTTAGATTCATGTTGGTGGGAAAGTGGAAGACAACAAACGATGGATAGAAAAATTACTGAAATCTTCCACTGAAATCTACGACTTATTCTACGCTACTTTCATACATGTTTACCATTCGATTGTAAATTGACTAATCCTGTTTTTCGAATTTAATTTGTTGTATTGTTATGGAAAATCGCGAATCTAATACTTTAGGGAAACATTTTAAAATGGCTCAAACCAAGTACGAAGGCAAACCAATTTTGGGTTCGATTTGTTAAGGTCTCACACTCAGGTTTAAGTAAATATTGTTTGGAGATATTTCTGACATACACAGAAATGCCATACAAACATGTTCTAGGATATTACCGAATTTTTCAAGCCATTGTTGTGATTTAATGCAATCTGGTGCATTATCGAGTATTAATTGAAGTAATGCTATAAATACTTTTGAATTATCTATTATATTTCGAAAATAGTTAACGTCCAAGATAAATTAGTCCATCGAGGGTATATAATATTTTGCTGATTTACTCGGCATGTACTGAATAAATTTATGTAGAAAATTCATCTTTGTGTCCTTGCCATAGTCGATATAGTTTTTCATCTTCCAAATAATCCAATCCCTCCTAAAACATCAGAGTCCTTCCTGGATCCTTGATTCCGCTCGCTTCTGGTAGCTCCCTTCTCCACTATCTATCGTCCTGTCCTTACATCTGCAACAAATTTATTTTATATTTCTCGCTGTCTTCCTAATACAAGGAGTATTAGGGAGATTCTCTTCTTTAACTTCCCCAACAGCGCCAATCCCTCCCCTTTCTCTCTACCCTTCTCCAGTGCCTGCCCAGTTTCTCTTCCTCTTTGCTCCATACAATTTCCTCGCAATCCCCATGCTTCGCACCTCTTGTACTCGTCTCCCATCCAATACTTGTTCTTTCTATCCTCGTTTCTGCACCTGAATCTAGCTATTAATCTTTCCTCATCGACTGTTTTCCTTCCTCCCAGATATTTCGGCCTCCAACTTTACACCTGCAAGTTTTTTGATCTTCCATTGTATCCCTATCTTCTCTTCCCTCTCCTGGGCTTCCACCTGAAACCACATCTCTACCAAGTCTCTCTCCACCTGTCGCCTTTATTTTCTACTACTTTCCACCTCCCCCGGCCTTCTTATTTTTGCCACCTCATATGTAGATCGTAATATTCTTCATATCTAATTTTTTTCTTCACGATTCTACAACTCTGACCTCAGTGATTTGTGTAATTTTGTGCATTCAACTTAACTTGCATATGCTACGGCTATCGTGGTAATTTGTGCGTGTATGAAATTTAACAGCGAAACTCCTAATTTAATAGAACTTACAATAATTTACAAAATTCCCATTGAAAAATGAGTACCTTTCTTTTCCGCCACTGCTTCACTATAACACTTAGTTTTTCTAAAATGCGTTTTAGCAAAAAATTTTAACATATACGCTGCAGCAAAAAATATCTTCCAACTAAAGAACTAAATTCGCGTATTAAGTACCGTGAGTAATTTTTGATTGATTCGCTCACACTTCGGTGGGATTGCTTGTTTCTATTTTACCCATTTTGATTTTTATTTATTTCTCATCCGGTTTTAATTCTTACATTTTGAAAACAAGTCGGTGAGTTAACACCTGAATGTCAATAAGTCTCGTGTAATTTTGGTAAACAATACATTCCATCGGCTATGTGATTGGATACAATTATATTAAATTTCGGGGAGTAAATTATTATCTGTGTGCAACTTTTTACCGTGTCTTTGGTTTACCTGATCGGTCCCTCTGATATTACATATAACTGCCTTAGAATAATCCTGGACTATAATTACTAACTCCCCTTGTTTGCCTTTAAATTGAAACAGTTTTTTTTTGTTCTGATTTTTGATTGAATTTCAACCCACGCCCTTAGGATTACTAACATGCGATCTACATAACTAGACCAGCAACCCATACTATTGATATTGTATTCGTTATTGTTTGATTTTTGTTTTTATTGCACGTTTATCCTGATTTGATTAAAGTTGTTAATCCTGCAGTAATATGCGTGTTATGGCTTGGCTTTTAACATATTTAGCTTTAGCTTCTGAACTTAGGAAAAAAGAACATTACGACATTTGCCTCGTTTTAAGAAAATATCATTTAACAAATTTAATCTCACCAGTTAAATTGTTGGACCTATTATACTCTTTAGACTATTAGTTATGATAACAATAACAAATTGACGCAGGCTGTGGTTTAAATTATAAACAAACATCTTATTTATTATACGTTATAATGTTCCTAACCATCTATTGTGGTAAGTGTTTGTAATTCATGAGCCATATATTTGTTTACAATTTAAATTGATCAAATCCACAGATGACATAACACTTGCGACAACACATCAACTCTAGCATTCAAGAAATTATGAAATAACCTTCAGAAAATTTTAATATAGCAATTTGCCTTCAACTTAAAATCAAATATATAAAATTCTACAAAATTATTAATTACAGCGCTACCTTAAAAGTTAATACCTATATCTAATTGGACAACAGGTGGACGTGACAAATTGAATTTCCTATTTAATTTAGGCATTGGAATAAACAACCGTTCATAGAAATTAGAAATTCATCGGAAATAAATATCTCGAAGTGGTCGTCTAACTTAAAACGTTTTTGAAGTAGAATAATATCGAATATGGGTCGATATGATGTAAAAATGAAACGAAGGAAAACATAAAAAAACAAAGTGAAAAAGAAATAAGTATCGTTGGTGATCTGATGAATCCTGATAGACGAAAGAGCTGTGTCGTCGCTCAATACAACCACTGAAATTTAATTTGCAATGAAAGCAACAGCAAAAATGTACCAAAAATGCAACAAACTCAGGTAAAATAAAATGATATCATAAGAGAAGACGAACAAAAAAAACTTAAAGCAAATGAAATTAAATAAATAAAGTTGAATTACAGCACAAAATTAAATAAACATGAACTAAAATTAAACGAAATCAAAACAAATTAAACCAATGGGTGTTGAACGAATTTAAAAAATTAAAAGCAGAACTAAATGAAAGAAAATGAGAGCAAACAAATAAAACCAAACAAACCAAAAAGTATATATACGAAATTAAATTAATTAATTAATTAATTAAATTATTAACAACTAAACACGTAAATCAAATTACACCAATAAAAACTTAAGACGAAATAACCAAATATTAAATAATTGGAGACATGGGTATGTAATACAAATATAAATAATTAAGTGAGAAAAAATATTTATTTATTCAAGTTTTCAACTTATGACGTCTTGCATAGTAATGTTATAAATGTTATAAATTCAAATATATCATCGCCAATAATTTATTGTAAATAATAATAAGAAACGCCCAGTGAAAACAATGACTGTCGTCTTTAGAATTTTCACGTACAAGTTGTTTGACCCGCAACCATTGTTTACGTTAAACACTAACGAAAAATGAAAAGAAAGAAATGAAAAGCGCAAAACAAACACGAAAATAATAATGTGTAAATAGAAAGGCGTCGTAAAAGCAATAAAATTCCTGAGTATCCGTCTAAACGAGAACGAAAACAAACCTTCGTTTCCTTTGTAGAAACAACCTCCGGGACGTTCAGTACAAAATAGTATTATAAACACTGAAAGGTCACTAAATATAACGATTCAAACTTGAACCGAATGAAAATGAAACATAAATGGCTCACATTGGATTCGAATCAATGCTCTAAGATAAATAAAATTGGAATCTGGCGATTCCAAAGCGATTATAATTTTGTCAACGGTTTGGGGCGTAAGGAGTTCGTCACTTTCAATTATTTTAATATTTTCAAGTTCAATTAACGTCAGTTACTGGACGTTTGATTTAGTTCATAAGCCTTCTAAGCAAACCCATTGTGAGTTTTATTACGAAAATTGTTGAATCCATTAAAATAACTTCGAGTTACAAATTGGACTAAACTCGTGCGTTTATTTAAGTAATTTCCTTGGTATTTTATTTTGAATTTTTATCACTGGGAACTAATCCTGTACTAAACGTAATTGTTTCATTGTTATATTTTTCGAAGCTCGTTCTTGCATATAAGAGGGAAATAATAACTTATCGAAAATGTTTTCAATTTTAAACTCAAACTCCTATTTAATACGTGATTCGAAATAACACAAAAAAAATTGTAAGCTTCGTAACTGAAATAAAGGAAATTTAAAAAATAATAATTACATAGAATGGAAATCACGAGAAAAAAACTAATGGAATAAGTAAATCAAAACAAATTGAAGAATTCTTTGTTTCCATTTTCTTCAGTTATTTTGTTTGCATTTATATATTTTTTATTAGTTATTTATAATGTTTTTTGTTTTTTTTTAAGTTAAACTAGCAACAAATCAATGTAATTCATCGGAAAAAAGAATACATATAATCAGGGGGAACAAAGGTATAATAAAAAAAAACAAGAAGATGAAGTAAGCGAGTATTTTATATATCTTTTCCATCGTTATTTAATTTTTCTATCGTTTTCTATTGTCGTTATTTATCCACCGATTCAAAATTAAAATTAGTAGTAAAAAAGAATTAAAAACGAAGGATCAAAATGAAGTAATCACCAGCAACAATTGCAAACCCCAACAAATTTGTGACAACTCCCAACAACAATAGAAATAAAAATCATAACATCAATTAAAAAGGAAACTCGAAAATTGCTGGAAACGAAAAGAAACAGGAAAACGAAAGATAAAACAAAAAATATCAACATATCTGACGACATTATTCGAAACGATGCCCAAACCGCTCGACATATAGCAAAATCATATACAATGTTCAGTTGAATAAAAAATGTTAATAATCAAAAATCATGCAAATATAAAAATAAGTTTATTAATATTATTAATTCATAATTTATTAATAATAATGCTCTTCAGACATCCAGGACAAAGAGGTCATGGCATATTGCTGGAGCAGATCAAAGTGACTGAAATCACTTTTCGTATATGTTCCATCAGCTGAGAGAAAATTCGGGAAACGTTATTCGATTCTATCCATAGCCAGGAAATGATTGCCTAAATAGAATACCAGATGAGGCCAAGATAGTCCAGCTTACTTAAATATTTTCAAATCCGGGTAGCTCTGCTACCAGATCTACATACAGCACTAATTTCAGAAACGAACGTCAACATAAAAAAATTTAAACAACAAATAAAAATAGTTTGGAAATAATAAGTACGAACGAAAATAAAATAACCAAAAATGTGTAGACTAAGTAAAATAAAATGAAAAGCAAAACAAGGGAACTAAAACTGTAGACTGGAAAAGAAAAGCAAGAAGAAATGAAAACCCAAGAAAAATCAAATTAAAAATTTCCCAAAATTAACAGTACTAAAAATGCTTTATATCTATTTATATAGTAAAGAAAATACAAAAAAAAACAATTTAACAAAATGCCAACAAACAAACACTGTCGAACACAATGGAAAATCTAACAGCAAAAATTAAAAGAAAACAGATGATTTCAATGGAACATTTAATTGAAACTATGAAATATAAAAGTGAAGGAAATATATAAGTTTCCATTTTCTTTAGTTATTTCCTTGGGAGTCTTTTTTCTTATTAGTTGTTTATGCTGTTTCTGTTTTTTTTTTGCTATCCTTTTATTTTTACTTATATGCCCCCCCCCCCCATATTAAAAGATTTATATTTTTCTGTCGTTTTCTATTGTCGTTATTTATCCACCAATTCAACATCGAAATTATAGTAAAGAAGAATTTAAAACGACGGCTAAAAATTAAGTAAACACCAGCAACAATTGCAAAACCCATCAAATTTGTGAGAAAACCCATTAACAATAGAAATAAAATCAATAAATCTATTAAAAAATAAACTCGAAAATTGCAGAAAATGAAAATATTAGAAAAACGAAAGATAACAAAAGAAAAAAAAGAAAAAAAATAGGAAATACGAATAATACAAAAAAACAACAAATAAAAAATAATATAAATAATACGACCAAACAAAAATAAAATAACCAAACATGTGCAGTCTAAATAAAATAAAAAGACGAAAAAGATTAAAAAAAAGATGCAACGAAAAATAAGAGGTGGAAAATAAGATAAAAGTGACTATGAATTAGAGGGAAAAAAATTTAACTGAACCAGGACCATAAACCCAGAACCATGAACCAGGTAAAAAATTACTCAGGAATTCTGCCCATTTTGTAAATATGTTATGCTTTTCAAAAACACACTGTATATATGAATTTCTCTTTGCGTTTCAACGAAAAATATGTTTATGTATTATAAATTATATGTTAACTATCTATACGACCATTATCGAGTCGTAATATAAATGTTATTATCACGCCTAATATTACTATTTACATCCGCCGATTCAAACAAATACGTTCCATCATTGCGTAACGCGCTTTAATTCCGAACACATCCACTTTTTTCGTTCCGATGCGTACGAACGAACTCGAATTCACTACACGCGAAAAGAAAAACATCGTTCCGGTTTTATTCGCATTAATGATCCTCTTGCTTTTTGTGCGCTAGGTACAAATTTTGAAGGGTCGTGCTTTTTTTCAGGTTGTCTATTAGACAGCGCCACTCGTCCGCCAGATGTGCCCCCTCGAAACCCAACAATGAGTCGGCTTAACGGGCGCTTGGCAAGTGCTCCTCCCGCCGACCCTAGTCAAGATTTCGAACCCTCTTGTCTTGTCAGGACACCTTCGGGAAATGTATATATACCTACCGGCACGCTGAGTAAGTCAGTTCTTCTTAAAATGTCTTAGGAGTAGTAGCGTTAGAGTGCGTGTGTGAGAGAGTGCGTCCGCCGCGAATATAACGTGACGCCGTTTTCGTCTTGCGTTTCGTTACGTCTGTGATAATAATTTTAAGTTTAGTGTGTTATAAGTTTATTTAGTGTTGTGAATTTAATTTATTCCATATAGTATATCGGAAATGTTTATTTATAGAGGTAAATACCGGCAGATTATTCGTTTCCAGGGTTCGTTGAATAAATTGGATTAGGTGCGGTGCTTTGTTCGTTTACACAACGCTCCCCGGTAGTTTTTCAATAATATTTTTCATTTGAAACCATAAATTATTTTCAGTGTACTCAACGTTTGCTTTTAATCAAACTTTTTTATAATTAAATTAAAAAGATAAACTTTTGGACACGAAACACCCACGAAAATAAAACGAAAACATTTCATTTATTTCAATAGTTTTGTTCATTAAAAGAGTTAACCTTGCGAAAATTTTAATTTGTTGAGCTCAACGATCCATTTGTATTCAAATAATATACTAAATTATGTGCATATTTTTATACGTAAAATTAAAAACAAGTTGTTTATTAAAAATAATTAATAGTCTTGCATTTAAACGACAGACCAATTAATAATTATGAGTGAAAATACATTTAAGATTAATTTCAACTAAAAAAAAAAAATGCGACGTTTCTTTATTATCGTAAATAATAAATTTGTGAGTCAATTATAAAATTGTACAAAGCTTCGAGTAATAAATTTTGATTACTTTTAATACATTGATTATTTATATCATACGTCGCCAAATAATTTGTTTCTACTATTATAATAAATAGAATTTTTGGCTCGCTATATTTTTTGTTATTAAAAACAAAATCGTTTGAACTTTTTCATAAATAACGTGGAAATTAAATTTGAAACTATTAAATTAGATGCCATAACAACCATTTTAGTGGAGTGGATTTTTGGAGCGTTTCTCTATTTGAGTTTATATGAAATCCTAAGCTAGGTATTATTAAAAATTATTCACTGAGATTTTTATAAAAATTGATAAAATAACACAAACACATTTTTAATCTAAGACATAAATAATTAATTTATTAAAATGTAAAATGATGTGATGTTATGATACGCAAACAAATATAAAATCATTTCACAGACATTGTTTATTTAAACGTCGGCTGCGCAATATTTTCAGGACAAAGCACTTGTGCGTGCCTTCCAACAACTGTTTCTATTAGCTCATAAATAAGTAATGAAATAACAATATTTTTCGCAAATAAAATTGGGATAACGAGTTGTACATAAAATGATTGTCATAAACCAGCATAAACATTGAATTAAGTAATTAAAAATGTGAGAGATAAAATTCAAACAAATAATTTTATTATTTGTTTACCCCACAAAAATGTTATTTAAATTAAGTTATCGACAAAACTTTTGCAAGCATTAAAATTCTTTTAGTTTTTACAACCTAAATTTTATTTCTAAATTCTGTAACTACTCTAATTGATTCAAATGTCTGAAAAAATAAAAATATTTTATCGATGCTATAATTTTGTTCTAGTCGAACTATTTAAATCCCATTAAATAATATTGTAGTGCGTGAGCTTTAATGAATTGAATTATTGTCGTTTAATAAACCACGTCAAAGCTAATCATCTAACGCTCCCCAACTGAAAATTATAAATAACTTCGTTCGTGGAACCATTTTGTAATAAAAATAACTTAATTATAATTAAAGACTTATCTGGCACATTAGATAAAATAATTGAAAATTATAGAACAGTATCGCTCTTCACAGCGGATGTATTCGTTTCCTCTGAATTATTAATCTGAACTTGCGTTATCTGAAATGTGTCAAAGTATCAGTGCTGTAACGAAATTATGAATGAATATCCATACATTGCGTCCACTAAATTTTTTTTTTATATGAATCACGTACGTTTTTACTTTTAGTCGAGTCTCATTTAAATGTAAGTCATTTAATTGTTTATTTAATTTAATGAGAATCAACAATTCAAATGTTGTGCCATCCATTGTTTGGTGAATTATCCAGAAATATAAACAGCGCACTTGAGGTGACTGATCATTTAATATGTGCCTGCATTTACATACAAAGCAGTTGAGCAATATGAAATACACCACCAGCGCTAGTTACGACTTGCGATAATAGACATAAAATAATAAGATTGCTTGTGTAACAACCGTAAATGTGTCATCCGTTTATTTGGAAATTTATGTTTCTAATAGCAACCATGCTGGTCGTTTTTGAACAGAACATAAACAGTAACATCCGTTTCCTGTAACTCGTCTATAATTCAAAAACTGGAAACGTCTGCAAACAAATACTTTGTGTACAATTTCACGTTTCCTTTATCTGCGATTCCATTGGAATTTTAAGCACATAAATGCTATCTACTACAAATATTTTGCCAATTTGTTTTGGCCCGCAACGTTTCTTACTATCGGTTTATTTACATTCAATAGAATTTGAACCCGACGAAATTTAAAATATCAACGAACCCCGCCAAAGCACAAATCGCCAAAGTATTTAATTTGCATATTTTGACACCGCCGTTGTACATCGATACGATACTTTAACAAAAATGCGCGTTTAGTACGTTACATATTTAAATCGCGCCCAAAAACAAACAAACGAAACACTAAAGCGCCGTTTAAATCAATACTTTATTTACGCGTTAAATTCGTTTGGCGCACATTGGCCATAACTTCGTTGTGTTTTTTTGTCCGCGTGCGAAATTAGCAATCATTTATTTGTTTTTAATTTAATGCTAGTTTTCCGGATTAACTTTGAGTTTTGCGAGATAAATTCGCGTGTTTATATATTATGCCGGTTTTGTTTGTTTGCGTTGGCAGTAATGAAATCTTTAATTTGTTATTTAAATGCGTAATCGAAATGGTATCGCTTTATTTGCACTGTTATAAATAACTGGGACAAAACGCACGGCGGGTTTTATTTGCCGTAGGTTTGGAACGTTTCGCGTTGCCATAATGAAAAATTAAATTGAAATAATCCCCCGCCGTCGGTTACATGATACATCGCCTTATAATTCCAGTCAAATAAATTCACATTGTATTTACTATTAATAATTATTACTATTGTATTATTATACATAATAAGTGTTTCTCCACTATTGTGTTATTATCGGCAACGACGTCGTATCTTTATTATCTAACGATAATAATTTCAACAATTTGAATTGAATCAGATTTCTGTGTTAACCTAGTCCAAGATAACTTACCAGTGGTTTCAGTTATGAATTATATTTCACAACAACGTACGTTAGGGCAACAATAACTCTATTTTATTACAATCCATGATTAAGTGAAAACCAACCTACTACTTTCTATTATTATACCCACTGATTACTTCCAATAACTTCTGCTACCACGTATATAACAGAATTTACGTAAACGTGGTCAGTTAATTTTAACTCAACAAACATAACAGTTTTTCTAAACAATTTTTCGGGAGTTAACGTTTTCAAATTGAACGAAGTTAAATTAATCAACAGAATCCTTTTCTAACGTTGGCCCAGTGACTTTAATACGATTCAGTTTGTGTTTGTGTACGAACGATAGCACACAGTGTTGCTTATAATTTTTTGAATTAAAAGCGTCTGATGTAGCTCGCGGAGGTAGTGTTGTTGAATTTACGAATTTATGTTTTTAGAATGGAAGTGAAAGAAAATTATATTTGCTAGATAGTCACGTTAGAATATACTTCAGTACAAGCAATTTCTTCTGCTGAGGCAACATAGTATCGCTACTGGCTTTGGGTGTACGTGCTTTCCTTTTGAAGAACCATGATCACGACTTCGGCTTCCACGTTTCTTTTTCGTTTATCCGCCTCCTTTTTGCGGTTGTTCTCTTTGCTTTCATTTATGTTTTAATTTAGGTTTGAGTAGACGTAGTGTAGATTTTTGCCCCTTGATTGTTGAAATACGTCTTTCATGTTTCGATCAAATTTCAGCACATGGCTGTCAAGTCAGTGGGGTCGTCAGATACATGATCAGAACTTACATGGCCATGGAGTAATATGCTGATTTCGCAACTGTTGTATTGTACTAATGGCGTATATAGCTGAGGAAAGTTTCAGAGATAATTCTTCCAGGTCTCCAAGTTAGCATAAGATCAACAGTAACTCCCTGTCCACAATGAGAAGGATGTAATTTCCTACTAGCGGTCAAATTCACCTTGACGTATTTATTTGGATTTACAACTAGACCATTTATTTCAAAGCGTGCAGATCCTTTTAGAGGAAATGTTACCTGGTTCATTAATGTAGATTTAAAAAAAAGTCCAAGGGTGCTGGCATGTGCGTTTCTTATATACAATCATAGGGCTCTTCCCAAATGTAGTTTGGACTAGTTGTCTTCGATTTTACAGAAAAGCACTTAACAAGGCACCTCTAAACCCAATTTTTTTATTCAGGAATATTCGATGCAGTGAAATGCTGTACATAAGTGACACAATATCCGATTTCGAATCTGAAGGTTGGTTTAGAAGCAGTACAATTAATCTAAACTAGCGACACAGTCTTGGCATCTTAACGGTGACTTGTTTATGCCGGCAACGAAAAACCCTAGAAAGCGATGAAATGACGAAACGCACTTTTGTCAGCTTCTTCAGTATTGAATATTTTTCGTTGCAAGAAAGGTTTTGTCAATGTGGTGGATGACGGAGAGTTTGCAAGTCCAGCTCTTGTAGTTCAAGTAGCGTTATTTGTGCAATATATGGTCGTGCTTTGTCTTGAAAGAGGATTGGCCTGTCTCTGTTGACCAATCTCGGCTGTTTAATCGCAAGCTCCCTCGTCATTTCGTCCAGTTGGCTGCAGTAGACTTCCGCTTTAATGGAATGATCAAGTCTCGTGAAGCTGTAATGAATTAAACCAGCGCTGGATCAGCAAATAGACACAGTTCGTGTATATTCGGTTTCGCACATTGAAAATTATTGCATTTATGTATTTTTGAAAATTGACAATTAATAAAAATATCAATTTTTGAATTTATGCTATTTTAAAATATTAATAAATTTCGAATTGACAAAGGATAACAAAACTAACAAGAATGCTAAACAGCGTAGTAAAGAATTAAAAAATGTTGACAAATAATTAAAAACAAAATTGCCCAAAAGAACACGAAAATGTAATTTCTTACATTCTCGACATTTTAACATTTTTTTCTCAGCTGTATCAACCCAATGCAATCCAATTTTGCATTTTTTACATCTTGTTGACATTTTGGTCAATTTCGGCCATTGACCGAATCCCACCCAACACGATTGTTACAAACGCGAAGTTTTTCTCCCAATGCAACCCTCCCACGTGGATCACTTTCAAGATTAAAATCTCCAGAGTGGAATTTTCTGAACATTCGGCGAACTGTGCGTTCATTACCCACATCCTCGCCAAACACCTCGTTGATGTTTTGAGCTATCAGCAATGCATTGGTTCTACCACTGAACTCATATTCGTAACTAACACGAATTGTTGACTTGTGCATAGCTTCACACAAACTATCCTAAACCAGACAAATCAAAAAGCTTGTGATTGACAATGAATGTGCTTGAACGAGCGACGAAGACCATTCAAATTGAAATGTTAGAGATATGGAGAGAGACAGAGAGAGATTTTCTGCTTCAATGCTTAATTTTAGTTGCGAACGATCTGTAACATGGCAGATTTTAGAAGTTCACTTAGAAACGCTATGTCCGGAATTTTATAGGAAGACTAAGTATGCGCATAATTGTTGGTACGTGACATCTTAACAGTCTCAAATGGAACTGAATACAAAATGAGAACTACTTGTAGTTTAATTACAGCTTGCACACATTTACACACTACTCTTCCTTACGTTGGGAAGCTAGATTTTTTTCAATGCTATGTGCTACGAAAAATGGACTCAATTTATCCTCCAATAACCGTTAAAGTATTATTTTTGTCTTCATCAATATTTAACTATATAAAGCGGAATTTAACGTCAAAAAAAATTTACTCTGCACGTACGCCTGATTTTTAACTGAGCGCCCTTCAAATATAAAATAACGTCAAATTCCATCACATCATGAACATTTTGATATTCCTAGTCCAGCAAGATGGGAACTCAACTGTGAGTCTAAAGCAGTTAATTGTTTACAACCTTTTCAAGACTCTACATATAAAGGTAAGAGCGAAGATCAATCCCATTCAGAATCAGTTGCATCACCACAATTCCATAATAAATAATGAACATAAGTCTGTGAATATTTAGGTCAATGATGAATTGACTTTTTTCTGACATCAACTGGTGGTACTACCTCGGCGGGATTTCTTTCTTTTAGATGTTTTTTTACAATGTTATACAGGGGTTAGGCAACTTCAATTGTAAACTTTTTTTTGCTTTAATGGCTTTATATTTTTCTCCGAATAGACCCTCTTATACAGAAACCATACATTCACTAGTGCTAGATCAATTACATGGTAAAATATTCTGTAGTACCACTTTTAAGATTGTAGCCTAATTTTGTGGCATCCGATATGGCTATCAAGTAAATTCACTCCGCCCATATACTTGTTGTATATCGTAACAACCTCAGGCGAAGGTTTCTGGTTACTGTCCCGAAATTGTGGACGATATGGGATTCATTTCGTGGTGAACCAAATGGCAAGAGTTGATTAAATACGACTGAGCTTGATGGACGATATATGAAAATAAAAAATATCACTGCGAACGTATTGGGCAAGCTTCGACAAATTATTTTTGCAAGGAAACCAACGTCGAAAGGGAAACTTTGATACCTTACTATATACACCAGTTTATTCCCCCATCCTACAATAAATTATTTATTTATGCACCTTCGTAATTACTTTATTAGCCATCTGAACGAATCGTATCCGATCGCGCTCTTTGTTTATCAAAGTACTATTACATTTACTGCAAAAGCCTCCGTCGAAAACGTCGAAACATTGAGATATGTAGATGCATGACTCACTTGGCTACCTATAACGTTATGCCAATAAAGTTAATCTAATCAAATTATTTATACAACTTAAATACATCAATTGATTAAATTCGTTCATTTTCAGATCACCCGAAAAACTCGACAATGGATTACAAATCGAATTCGTCGTGTAGCAGCCCATCGAAGGACCTAAAGAATTCAGATCGATGTGGACTACCGTACGGTACACCCGTGCCCGTTTTACCCGTCCGAAATAATCTGCGCCGCCCAAACTCGAGTCATTTCCCACCGGCCAGTAGATTCCATTTTCGGAAGGGACTGGCGTCTAAGTGTAGCTGGAAATGTACGGCCATAGTTTTTATAATGCTATCGGTTGTCTTGACTGCCGCACTCTCCTATATATCAGGTAAATTGACACTTAACGGCCCAGTTCCACTCCAAATGGAGCGTCTAACGTTAAACCGCTTATTCCGATTTTAAATTATCATTGAATACGGTTAAATCGCCCATAGAACATCATTGAACTAATACCATGAACGTTAATAATTCACCAATCAATAACTCGTGGAAAATCGCACGATCGTCGGGTCAAAGACACGACACGTCCCACTTGTACGCTTTAATTAAAATTTAATAAAAAATAATTAAGTCATGAAGTGACGAAAAACTTTAGGATTCATGAAGATATATTTCAGTTTGTGTGTTATCTCGTATCGTGAAAACAAACCCCCGACGCGAAAGGGCGTATGTTTCTTGTTTAACGACCTTTATCTGTTGTCTGGAACATTAGCCGACTCATATGGTAGCTTTAATGTATTGAAGTGGTCGGCATTTAAAAAAGTGAACTGCGTAATATTCAGCTCGGCTAGATTTTGATTTATGGAGCGCGTTTGAACTTTGCGTGTGGTTCTTCGCTATATTGCGGTTCTTAAAAAGTCATTTTGTAATGACTTTCTAAATTGCCCTGCAAATTTTGGTTTTACGAAATACACAACATTTTAGAGTACGTCGTTTAAAAAGCTCGTCTTTGTTGAAAAAACGCGAGTAGAATAGATCTAAATATCTTCTATTATTATAAAGAGATGAATTGTACGACGGTGAATGCTTGCGGCCGATGTTGCCACAAGTAACTGTAATCAGTAGATTACATATGTATGACGTTGCTCCACATTAGTCATTAAAAAACTGTCTACATTTCAATGAAATTAAGAATTAAAGTTTATTTATTTTCATCATCCTTTAGAAATTAATGTTATATAATACTTTAAATGCTTTTCTACGATTTTAAATATTTTTATTTATAAATATTTTTCAATAACGTAACCGCTCTTAATAAATTTGTTTATTTATCCAATTCCTCGCTGGCAATTACTCATCAATAACCAAATTTAGTTTCGTCCTCACGTTATGCAAATGTTAAGTAAACTATTGTGGTGGTGCTGAAAATAGCGTCATTATTTATGAATATTTAAATTTTCTATGGTAGTCAAGTTATAGTAGCGGATATAAGAAATAAAAGATTGCTCATACGTGACCTTTCTTGTTCCACCATACAATTCGGTGGTCGTTAACAATCTAAAAATAAACATGAACATGAAGCACCGATTTGAATAAATTTAATATTGTTGTACAAACGTTTTTTGTTCACAGCTTCAAGTTTGCTGAACTGGTCATATCAAAATTCAAAGGCTTGTACAGTAGTAGTCGGCGAAAACACGGAAGTTTTCCCCGCTTCTAAAGCAACAACGTCGGAAACAAATTTATCGACGGCGAGTAAACCCAGGCCATCATCTGGAGGTAATTACTTAGAACTTGTCTACAACAGGAAACGTAGACATGTTAATAACCCTCCGCATGCTTCTGTGTTATCCAACTTAAACGCTAGCTCGAGTGTTCATTCCGAGTCATACAAAAGCTCCAATTCTACCGAGCATGATAGCAATAGTGAGCATGTTAGTTCCAGTCACTTCAGTACTATTGCACCCTTGCATGACACCAGTGTTACGACCGATGTTTTGCTTAAAACTGTTGATGTTCTTGCACAAAGTACTAATAGCTCGAGCTCGAGTGAAATTAACTTCACCTCGAACGTTGAAACTACAACTGGCGACTCGACCACTACAGATTTTGAAATTGAGACGTCAGAAATTTTCGAAAATCTAACTCAAGAGCATGACACATCGACACAAGATTCTGACTCAAGCACTACATCGCCCAGCAAAACATCCGAACGAAACGAAAATGACGAAGACGTACCTTCAACAACAAACGGCTATTTAAATATTGAGTCATCAACCAAATCACAAAATCGTTCAAATCTTGAGTTGGTTCAAGATATCATCGAAGTTAAATCTGAAATAATTGATGCGCCAGTTGAAATTTTGGACAAGACCGCAGTAAACAAATCGAAACATGAGAGTATTAGCATGAAACCATCTGAAACGGAACCTTCGGAATTACAACACGACGACCCTGTATACATTTACGACCAAGACGAAGTGAAAATTGTTAAATTGGAAGATCAGAATCCATCGACGACGGTTAAATCAAAACATTTGTATGAAACTATCGTGGATCATAAACCATTTGATGAAAAATTACGCGTAGCCGAGGATTTATCCAAAGAACAAACCGATTCTAATTTAGCTGCTGTGGAAAATAACTACCCCAATTTAAACTTCAAACACTCACTTCTCACAAATAAAATTCCGATGAATTTGCATGACGACCCCGTTTTGAATAACTTCACTAACACCTTAACTAATGACGCAATGCCAAGTTTATCTGAACCGCACGTTACTCGTACTAAAGAGGCGACGAACGTCAAATTGATTGAAGTTCCTCCTATTATTGGTCACAGGATCAATTCTTCTAAAAGAGTTTTAGTTAATGTTACCATTGCGACTGAGCCCGATTCTAATAACCCTTACGCCTCCCAAAACGTGTACGTCCTTTCTGTTTCTGTTCCCACCGGCGGAGATCCCGATCAAGTTCCTGGGGTGAACATTAACACGGAAAGTCACTCGCAACCAGCCCCATTAATAAAAAAAGATTTCAATAACGACCTGATTGTAAAAGAAGGTCCCCCGACGACGAAAAAACCATATGAATATTGGGGTGGGGAATGTCAGTGTTCGTGCCCATGTCTCGATGGTACAAATGATTTTGCAGCCAAAGAAGATATGATAGATGAAAATGGTACTTTAATTGTGCAAAATGCCACGTTTTCAACTCCTACGGACGGTGATGCAACGACGCAAAACTCTTCTATCGTAACGTTAAATGTTACTTCAGGAGATTTGTTCAAAGATATTGAATCAACCACTACATCCTTGGAAATTAGTACGACTGAAGAGACCAGTACATGGGAATCAGAGACTGTTTGTCCTGAAAGTACAGCAAAATTACCCCCACCACCGACGATTTTGATATTAGAAGGTAGGGCTGCAAGACTTTTGATGGCTTAGCAAAATAACAGTGCTGAGCAATCAAATACATGCCTACCTAACATCATACATCACTGCATGTAGAACAATGTAGATTTAGTACTAAATGAATAGTGATTTTTTTTGTATTAGTTTTGCACCAGAGACAATTGTTTCATAATTGTATTTAATTAGTACCTATTTATTTTGGTTCAATATTTTTTGCTTGTTTGGTTTGCTTGTAAAACGACTAATAAGTTGCTTGAGCATTAGCATAAGTCACAATCATTTGCCTCACCTGATAATCCAAAATATTCACGAAATACATCATCGCCTTCAGGTGCAAGAACATTCCCAGCACAATCATTCCCTCCTGATGGGACAACGTTTGCCCAAATATCTCTGGGCCAAAGATTATCAAAGGAAATTCCACCTTATGGATACTGGAACATGCAGTTTTACCAATCAGAGGCAGCATATGTAAAATTTGACTATAACATTCCAAGAGGTGCAAGCATTGGAGTTTATGCGCGAAGAAATGCTCTGCCTACACACACTCAATATCACATACTTGAAGTCTTGAGTGGATTTAAAGCGCGTACTACAAGAGCGTCTTACGTGAGTCAAAACGATTTATTTGTAGTATTTGGCAAATTGGATAAATAAATTTCTTAGTTTCGTAATTAATATGAAAATGTAACTAATTTAAATACTTAAACAGTCATCTGTGAAAAAAGAAGTGACACATTATATGGAACAAGGACATTGGTTCTTGTCCCTGTACAATGACGACGGTGATCCTCAAGAAGTAACATTTATAGCAGCCATAGCTGATGATATGACGCATAACTGTCCGAATGGTTGCAGCGGAAAAGGTGAATGTTTGATGGGACACTGCCAATGTAATCCCGGTTTTGGCGGAGATGACTGTAGTGAAAGTAAGTGTGAAATTATTTGCGTACGCCGATTCAAAAGACTTTGTAAATTCTTTTAATTTAACTAATGACGCTACTAACTTAGCCCGAGCTTAGCATGATAAGTATCTTTCTGTCAGGTGTATGCCCCGTCCTGTGCAGTCAAAGAGGAGAATATATCAACGGAGAATGTCAATGTAACCCGGGATGGAAGGGCAAAGAATGCTCCTTAAGACACGATGAATGCGAAGTTCCGGATTGTAACGGGCACGGTCATTGTTCTAATGGCAAATGCTCTTGTGTACGTGGCTATAAAGGGAAATTCTGTGAAGAGGGTAAGAATTCAATAACACTATGCATTTTGATAAAAGCTTTCAATCTAACTAACAATCGCAAAACTTTTACCATTTGATGAAATTTATTTGCATCTTTTATTAAATAGTTGACTGTCCACATCCCACGTGTAACGCACATGGGTACTGCATCGAAGGAACCTGTCTCTGTAAGAAGGGATGGAAAGGAACAGATTGCAGTCAGATGGATAAGGACGCTTTACAATGCCTTCCTGACTGTTCTGGTCATGGAACATTCGATTTAGACACACAGAGCTGCACATGTGAACCTCGGTGGTCTGGAGATGATTGCTCAAAAGGTAATAATTTGAATTATTAAAATATGATCAATTACTTCAAATTCGTTAAACAAGTCATTTGGGGTCGAATCTGCACAAATTATATTTTACAACAATTAGTAACACCATGAAATTTTTATAGAACTGTGTGATTTGGATTGCGGACAACACGGACACTGCGTTTCAGAATCTTGCCAGTGTGATTCCGGTTGGTCAGGGGAATATTGCAACCTTAAACAATGTGATCCCCGTTGTAACGAACATGGACAATGCAAAAATGGCACTTGTCTTTGTGTTACTGGTTGGAATGGCAAACATTGCACAATGGAAGGCTGCCCTAACAGTTGTTCCAATCACGGTCAGTGTCGATTTAATACAGACGGGGCTTGGGAGTGTCGATGTGAAAATGGTTGGGATGGAAAAGATTGTAGCGTTTTGCTGGAACAAAATTGCAATGATGGCCGGGACAATGATAAAGGTAATGATAACTATTGATTCTAAAAAAAATACAACTGAATTGTTTTTTTAGATGGTCTAGTGGATTGTCAGGACCCTGAATGTTGTTCAAATACTTTATGTCGAACCAGTCAACTATGCGTATCGGCTCCGAAACCAATAGACATTCTGTTGAGGAAGCAACCGCCAGCAATAACAGCGTCGTTTTTTGAGCGCATGAAATTTTTAATCGACGAAGGAAGCTTGCAAAACTACGCGAGACACGAAACATTCAATGAAAGGTATGTTCACGTAAACAAAAGTAATTTTATCACAACTTATAGATTTTCACGTGGGTGTTGATGACTGTTAAGTGGTAAACTGTTATATGTGATTTTTTCTGTCAGAAACTTTAATAGACGCATTGTTGTGCCCTATGTGAATTCACGTCCCCAGTTTATGTGGTGTGAATTTTTAAAAATCACTTGTTTTTGTGCTTTCTGTCACGCTCTAGGTATCATCAAAAAGCAGTTATATGCGTTATTGGTTATAACTTGTTAGTTAGTATAGTAAGTAGTGATGGGCAATGTTTGTGCATATATGGATGTTCCATATAACTCTGGATAATAACCAATCAAAGCTGCAATGTCTAGATTTTATCTAGTAAAATTGTGTCAAATAGTGCCTATTTATTACTTATCTGAACGGCCTATGTTGGGAAATATGTCATGAATTCATAACAAATAGATACTAATCCTTAATAACATTTGTCATTCATTACACTTAACATTCGTACCATTTACAAGACATAAAAATTAGAAATATTTTTTTTAATAACTGAATATCTTAGTAAAAACCCAGATAAAGGTAATCAAATATGAAAACCCATCGATTGATACTTTAATTGGAAACTGAATTGTTTGAGCAAAAACTGATCAATTGCCAAAGCTAATTTTTTCATCATTTAATCCAATAATTTATTATAACAAATTAAAGTTACATTATTATTGATAATTGGTAACAGTACAAATCCATAAAGTGCTGCAAAAATACAATGTTAAAATATAGGCTTTTCTCTGTTCCCGCTGCTCAGTGTGTTTTGGAATCACTTCAATACAAGGTAAGGTGCAAATGTTGCACTCTTATAGAGTAGTCTCAATTTTGTTTGCTATGGTTGTGCCTGGTTTATTTTCTTTTATATATCCACTTGTGTTCGTCTATCTGTTTTTGCTTAATTATTGTCTGCCATTTGATATATTCGTATTATTTGTATAGCTTTTACTGTCGTAAGGATTTAATTAAGATTTTCCGCGTCAAACTGATCACAAAAACAAGGTCAATTTTTTGATATACCATATCAATCAAAAAAATCTTACCTTATGATCATTTAGACGCAGAATATCTCAACTTTAGCTGAAAACACCGTAAGTTACAATACATTTATTTATTTGTACAATTCAACAGTCGTTCCGCTGTCGTACGAGGAAGAGTAACAACGCAAATGGGCACAGGACTAATGGGTGTTCGTGTAAGTACAAGCACACCGCTCGAAGGCTTCACGTTGACGCGCGACGATGGATGGTTTGATTTGCTCGTAAACGGCGGCGGTGCCGTAACTCTACAGTTCGGAAGATCTCCGTTCCGGCCGCAAACTCACATTGTTTTCGTTCCGTGGAACGAAGTGGTCATAATCGACAACATAATAATGACAACTGGTGAAGAAAGAGCGGCGGCGCTTATTCCTCAACCGTGTTTAACGCACGATTACGATACCATGAAACCCGTCGTGTTGGCGACTTGGAAACACGGTTTTCAAGGAGCTTGCCCGGACAGGAGCGCCATTTTGGCGGAATCACAAGTCGTCCAAGAAAGTTTGCAAATCCCCGGAACCGGGTTGAACCTGGTGTATCATAGTTCCAGAGCTGCGGGATATCTATCGACTATTCAGCTGCAATTAACGCCGGAAATTATACCAGAGACATTGAATTTGATTCATTTACGTATCACAATCGAGGGAATACTGTTTGAGAAGACTTTCGAGGCGGATCCAGTCATCAAGTTCACGTACGCTTGGAACAGGTTAAATGTGTACCGGCAGAGAGTTTATGGAGTTACGACGGCTATTGTAAAAGTCGGGTATGAATACAGTGATTGTAAGGACATTATTTGGGACGTGCAAAGCACAAAGTTAAGTGGTCATGATATGAGCATATCAGAGGTTGGAGGATGGAACTTAGATATTCACCACAGATATAATTTCCATGAAGGTATGTTATTATTTAGATTTAGTCGCATTGAATGAAATATTTTGTTTCTAGGTATATTGCAAAAAGGTGATGGTTCAAACATATATCTGAAACACAAGCCGAGGGTTATTTTAACAGCTATGGGAGATGGCCATCAACGACCACTTGACTGTAATGACTGTGAAGGGCAAGCGTCTAAACAAAGGCTTTTAGCACCAGTGGCACTCGCAGCAGCCCCTGATGGATCAATTTTTGTCGGTGATTTCAATTTGGTGCGAAAAATTCTCACCGATGGCAATGTTAGAACGATTGTCAGATTGAAGTAAGTATTGCCAAAGGTTATACTATCAATTATTCGGGGGTGAATTAACTGGTTTAGGGTTTAACTTACAAACTAGGAACTCTCAGGGAATTACCGTATATGTATCATCTTGTCAAGTGAATTGGAGTCTATTTATCTTTTCTAATTAATGTTATCCATAAGTTACAATTCTCTGTGGAACCTCCCACATTACTTCAGTTAATCTAGAGTCTGTTATTCAATACATATGTAAATTAATTAAAATATACTACAAATTTTATTAATTGAAAGTAATATCAACAAATATTAATGAAAATATAATAATTAGAAATTCTGGTTTTAAGACTATTACAAATAATCTAAAACAAATATTTTCATTCTAGTGCTACAAGAGTCTCATACAGATACCATATGGCTTTGAGTCCCTTAGATGGCACGCTGTACATATCTGATCCTGAGTCACACCAAATCATCAGAGTTCGAAACACAAATGATTACAGCGATCCTGATCGCAATTGGGAGACTGTAGTTGGATCTGGAGAACGTTGCCTACCCGGAGACGAAGCACATTGTGGTGATGGTGCACTTGCACGAGATGCAAAGCTAGCATATCCAAAGGGTGTTGCTGTATCAAACGACAATGTTTTATACTTCGCCGATGGCACCAATATACGCATGGTCGATAGAGACGGCATCGTAACGACCGTAATTGGAAACCACATGCACAAATCCCACTGGAAACCCATTCCATGCGAAGGCACCTTGAATATCGAAGAGGTGCATCTACGTTGGCCTACAGAGTTAGCCATAAATCCAATCGATAATTCCTTACATATCATCGATGATCATATGATTTTACAATTAACACCTGATGGTAGAGTAAAAGTGGTGGCTGGAAGACCATTGCATTGCGCATCTCCAGTTTCTGGATATGATATGGAATTAGCTACGCATGCCACTTTGGTGATGCCACAGAGCATAGCGTTTAGTTCCACTGGTGATCTTTACGTAGCTGAAAGTGACTCACAAAGAATCAACAGAGTTCGCATTATCGGTACTGACGGTAAAATAGCCCCATATGCAGGAGCCGAATCTAAATGCAACTGCCTCGAACGTGGATGCGATTGCTTCGAAGCCGATCATTTCCTGGCAACGAATTCCAAATTTAATACAATATCAGCGGTTGCTGTAAGCCCTGATGGTCATGTGCACATTGGTGATCAAGCCAACTACAGAATACGTTCAGTCATGGCCAGTATACCAGACGCAAGTTCTTCAAGGGAATATGAGATATTCTCCCCAGAATCTCAAGAAATTTACATATTTAATCGATTCGGTCAACACGTTGCTACAAAAAATATACTTACAGGAGAAACGAATTATTTATTCACCTACAACGTGAATACAAGTAATGGTAAACTTAGTACGGTCACCGATGCCGCCGGTAATAAAGTATTCTTACTCAGAGATTATTCAAGCCAAGTAAATTCAATCGAAAATACAAAAGGACAAAAGTGCCGGTTACGTATGTCTCGGATGAGAATGTTGCATGAACTAAGTACCCCTGATAATTACAACGTGACATTTGACTATCATGGACCAACGGGGTTGCTTAAAACAAAATTAGACAGCAGTGGTCGCAGTTATGTATACAATTACGATGAATTCGGTAGATTAACTTCAGCGGTAACGCCAACTGGTAAAGTTATTAGTTTATCGTTTGATTTAAGCCTGAAAGGTGCAACGGTTCAAGTGTGGCAAAATAACAAAAATCCTGATTCGATGTTGATTAAGGGATCCAGGGTTTCGTATAAAGTCGGCGAAGCCGAACAAAAAACCATATTACTTGCGGATGGTAGCGTTGAATCAACGTCGGCGTGGGGACACACCATCACAACCGATACGGTGCCCTATAGCGTTTTAGCAGAACTTAATCCTTTACTTGGTGAAAGCTATCCGGTTCCTGCCAAGCAAAGAACGGAGGTGGGCGGCGACTTAGCAAATCGGTTTGAATGGAGGTATTTCTTACGACGCGTGCAAAACGGAAAAGGCAAAGGTAGTTCGAAAACCGTTGCTCAAGTTGGCAGAAAATTAAGAGTTAATGGAGAGAATTTATTGACGTTAGAATACGATCGCGACACGGCTTCGGTGTCCGTATTTATGGACGACAGAGTTGAATTATTAAATGTTACTTACGATCGTACTGCAAGACCTGTCAAATGGGGGCCTAGAAATGGCATTTTCGCGGAAGTTGAATTAGAATACGATAGATTTAGCAGACTGACGAGTTGGAAATGGGGGGATCTTAATGAAACGTATGGTTTCGATCATGCTGGGAGACTGAATGAAATTAAATATGGTGATGGATCATCAATGATTTACGCATTTAAGGACATGTTCAGTAGCTTGGTAAGTTATTTTCAATAGCTTAATAATCTCGAAAAAAAGATCTTTAACTATAGTCGAAATATATCATATTTTTAAATAAAAATTTCTTACAGCCACTAAAAGTAACAACACCTCGAGGTTCCGACTACCTTCTTCAATACGACGAAGCAGGTGCCCTACAATCTCTGACAACGCCGCGTGGACATATTCATACTTTCTCGTTGCAAACATCGTTAGGATTTTTCAAATATCAATATTTCTCGCCAATGAATCGCCATCCATACGAAATTATTTACAACGATGACGGTCAAATATTAGCTAAAGTCTATCCGCATCAATCGGGTAGGGTGGCGTACGTTTACGACTCGACGGGAAAATTGGAGACTTCATTAGCCGGCTTAAGTTCTACGCATTACGTGTACCACGAATCATCAAGTCTTGTGAAAAACATCGACATAGTGGAGCCGACCTTTGAATTAAAGCAAGAGTTCAAGTATCACGCAGGGATACTAAAAGACGAAAAGCTTAAATTCAACAGCAAGAGCAGTTTGGATAACGCTCATTATAAATTTTCGTACGACGGCAATGCACGCCTTTCTGGTATAGACGTTGACATAAACGGCAAAGAAATGCCCCAACTGAGATTAAAATATAATCAAAATTTGGGAACGCTTGAAGGAATTAGTGATTTAAGAATATATAGGAACACATTCAATCGGTCTGTTATGCAAGACACCAGCAAACAATTCTTTACAATTACCGACTACGACGATCACGGTCGAGTTAAAACTATTTTAATGAACATAAAATCATTCGATGTGTTCAGATTGGAATTGGAGTACGACAAAAGAAGTAGAATAAAAATGCAAAAACTGTTAATTGGTCGTTCAACGAGTATGGATAGAGTCACGTATAATAACGATGGGCATGTATTAGAAGTCTTAGGAACGAGCAATTGGAAATATGTGTATGATGAGAACGGAAATGTAATCGGTATTATTAAAGAAAAAGAAAAGATTTCAATTGGATACGACAGTGGAGATAGAGTTGTTCAATATGGAGATGTTGAATTTAATAACTACGACAATCGTGGATACATCATAAGGAGAGGCGAACAGAAATATAGGTACAATTCTCGAGGACAGCTCATACATGCTTTTGAACGCGACAAATTCCAAACTTGGTACTATTATGACGATAGAGGTCGACTAATATCGTGGAATGACGACAAAGGCAATGTTACACAATTTTTCTATTCGAATCCAAGCACGCCGGACCTGGCAACCCACGTACATTTCCCGAAAGCTGGACGCACATTTAGATTTCTTTACGATCAACGTGATGTCATTATTACGGTGGAAACTTCAGAACAAAGATTTTACGTTGCATCAGACCAAAACGGTTCTCCTTTAGCTCTGTTTGACATCAACGGTAACTTAATCAAGGAAATCAGGCGGACGCCATTTGGCAGCATAATCATGGACACCAATCCCGATTTCTATTTACCAGTCGATTTCCACGGTGGGATATATGATCCTAACACTAAACTCGTTTATCTGCATAAGAGATTGTATGATCCAATTGTCGGACAATGGATGACGCCTGCTTGGGAACAACTGGCAACTAAATTGAACACACCGACTGACGTGTTTATATACAGATTCCAAAATAACGATCCCATCAATCCGAAAAGAGAGGTGCGATACATGACAGATCTGTACAGTTGGATGAAACTTTATGGATACAATGTGAACAATATGATGGGGTCTGAATACATCAGCAAAATGGTGTACAGGCCACAGGCTACCGTTACTTCACGACAACTTGCTCCCGACTTTGGCGTAATGTCTGGTCTGCAATGTATCGTAGAAAAGGTAAGACCAAAAATGAATAGTAAAAATATTTTTACTGAAAATGCACACAATCATTTCATCAATGTTTTCTCTTCCTTTCTCGCCCTAAATTATACGTAATCTCAAGATATCAAGAAAATGGGATCATCCAAGTGTTTATTGCTTTTCATTATTATTGTCCTTTTTCTACTTTATTATGTGTCATCTAGTCTTTGTCTTTAATACCTTCATTTCCTTGTTTATTTAATTATTTATGTATCAATGAAAAATATTCGAATTTTGTGAACAAATTGCAAAGAACTTCACACATTCGTTAATATGTGATTTATTAATATAATTTTCTTTTTGCAGGTGAATGAAAAGTTTTCTGATCTTGGTTTTGTTCCTAAGCCACTTCTGAAGATGGAACCGAAAACAAGGAACCTCCTGCCAAGGGTGGCCTATCGAAAAGCAGTGTTTGGCGAAGGAGTATTAATATCTCGTGTTAGTGGTCGTGCTTTAGTCAGTGTTGTCGAAGGTGTAAACGGCGTAGTACAAGATGTAGTCACGTCGGTGTTTAACAATTCATTCTTCCTAGAACTGCATTTCAGTATACACGACCAAGATGTTTTCTATTTTGTGAAGGACAATGTGCTAAAAATACGTGACGACTTGGAAGAACTTAGGCGATTAGGTGGCATGTTCAACGTATCAACTCACGAAACGACAGATCACGGCACTGGTAAAGAGTTACGTTTGCATAATCCCGATGCAGTGGTAATTATAAAATACGGAGTAGATCCGAATCAGGAAAGGAACAGGATTTTAAAACACGCACATAAAAGAGCAGTGGAGAGAGCTTGGGAACGTGAGAAGCAACTGGTAGCTGCCGGATTCCAGGGTAGAGGTGACTGGACCGAGGAGGAAAAAGAAGAATTAATATCGCACGGTTACGTGGACGGCTATGAAGGAATTTCAATACATAACACGTTAAAATATCCCCAACTAGCGGATGACCCCGGAAACGTTGCATTCCAAAGAGATGCGAAACGTAAACGCAGAAAGAGTGGCATAAGAAAGTCGCGACTGCACAGGCATGAGTCGTGATTCATTGAAATCAAATGTATGTCAACAAACGATGATCTAATCAATTGCGTTATGAAGTAAAAGAAAAAAATGAGGAATATTTTTGTGTGCCATAATTCAACATCAAATAAAATCCTAGTCGTTCTCAAAGTACATAATTAATCTTAAGGACAAATTATTTTTTAAAAAAGAATCGTGGCTCTAATATTTTGATAATCTTAAATCACTTGTGTATATGCCATGAATTGTCCATTAAATTGTAACTATATTGTGTAAAAGCAATCATAAGGGCCTATCATACGAATGCTACAGGGTACACAAGTACTCTTCAAACTAAATGAGAAAACGGTTACGATGCAGAGACTGCACATAGTTTACATGTAGTTAAATTTATTGTAAGGCAATATTTAATGATTAAAGACTGTAAATATATCAGAAGCTTTTTATATGGTTAACATAGTGACTTGAAATGCGTGAATATGATTCAACACATGTACTTCAGTTCGCTTATTTCAATTCTTTATTTGTGATGTCGTCGACCCCATGATGTCGTACTGGCGTTACGTAGAACTGACTGATTATATAAAGAAATCATACACATAATACGTAGTCCATAGATGTATATATCTACAACCATTCTATTAAGTTTTGTAATTCTATCTTGATGCTTGTTTACACTCTCCTACATTAGTACTGGGCCACAAATATCATTGACAGGTCCATTAATCATTAGAATAGCGTACTATTGTATTCAGTATATGCTAACATATTACAATGATAGACTCCCATATCTGCCACTCTTCATAATTCATTTTCGCCATAGATTGTTCATAATATTTGTAATAGGTACAGCTGTTGTAATGATAAATGAACTATGATATATTCATATGGTTAATTTTGAGACTTGATAATTGTACGTAGTGATATCAAAAATCAAACCACTGTAAACTTTCGTAATAAAATTGTTTTATCTATATTATAAAAACTTTTAATCGTTTGATGAGAACATTTACAAAATAAAATATTTTTATAGACCTGTGTATTAAGTGCTGGTGCAATCATTTGAAAATTTCAGTTATCGTCAAGTCTCAAAAACTGAGACCGTGAATGTACCTTGTGTATCACATTCTTATAGTTTTAGCGATTTTTAATACGTTGGTACGAGGAACTTAAGGATAGTGATTTAGAAAGGGGCATGAACTTGCCATGTGTGGATAAGTGATATTTTTTCAAATGTAACAAGAAGCAATACTTTGTAACTTATAACATCTTAATTATTATTAATTATATCTATTTATGTGCAATTGTTGTGTGGTTGTCCCCAACCAGCACTAGTATGCATTTTAAAAGTGACCATAATTGTGAATGATTATTAATACTATTTTATGTGTGTATATAAATTTATTGTGTATATTGTTTTTTTATATGTAAATATATTTTGTTCTATTCAGTAATATACTCGTTTAATAAATGCAAACGTATTTAACAATTTTTTGTTTTACTTTACCTTTAAGTGATCAGCGTATTCTCTCAGTTAAGTGTGAGTCATAGCTAGGGTTACCGTCAGACCGGATTTTAAGAGTTTAGACCGGTCTTGATGGCTATATTTCATTCAAGAATAGCTTCTCTGGAAAAGGAGACAAAAATATAATGTGCAAAAAATATAATTAAAGTCAATAAAACCTAATTGTAATCTACTGAGTTTTATTTTCAGCAAAAGACTGGACTTTTTTACAGAAATCAGGATTTTTTTACTGCTTGCAACAGTTGCAAACCGGGTTTTCGATATCAAGCCCTGGTAACCCATAAGTCATAGCATCCAAAATATTTTGCAGACAAGTTTGTTGCCACTAAAAATTCTGTTCTTAATCAAAATTTGTTCTAAAGGCCACCAATTAACAATGAATTACATTGTGGTTCCAGTCCTGCCAAAAAGTATGCAATTTAGAATAATTGGGCATAACTTCTAACACAGGATGCATGGGACATAACACAAGATTGAAGTATAATTGTAAAATTAGACAGGTCGACCTTCAAATGTGACGTTCATAGTTCTACGCGTCGGCAGTAGATGACGCCTGGTAACCATGAACATTTTTACATGTCAAATTATTGACATTTTAAGTTTTGGCTAAAGAAGCATCTACATAAGTAACTGAACGATCATTGAATGTGCCCCACGATTACAACAGCAAAACAACACAAAGCCTTAATGGCATTTTAATGGATGGCGTAGCAAGATGAAAATAATTATTTCCCAATGTGAAAACAAATATCAATAGCATCATTGTATTTGCTTGAATTAGAGACAAGCACAAGATTACTAACGTGGGTGATTTTTTATACCATGGCTCCAGCCTAGCCACTGTAAAATACGCCACTGCCCACCTTACAGTAGCAACAATACTATAAAATTATAACCCACAATTATATTTAATTTATTGTGGATAGATTATAAAATGTTACAGTCGTAGATAATAATAAATAATAAAGAACAAAAATGTTCTTTATTTGAAGTTTATCTTATCTGATGATTAGGAGGTATCATTAGTATCGTTTTGTGGGGTTGGCTGCGCCATCAGCTAGTTGTATATTTCAGTGACATGTTTGATTTTATAAATATTGAATGTACATATTTTTAGCTTTACTTTTAATTTGAATGTATTTATCTGCAATAATCCTGTCCTTTTAATTGACTGAAAATGGATTTACATAAGCCTGTAGATTTACAAAATAAGGTAAGAGGATAGATGCATAATGTTCAAATATTCTGACTTACATCAATTCCTACATCCACGAAAATGTTGCGTGTACAATCAATAAAGTGCGAGGATAATCATAAATTATTTCATTATTTCAGACTATTGACCAGTTAACATCGGAAGAAAAGCTAAGGTTAGAAGTCAGTTATTGCTGGACGGCGGTTACTGAATTATATATTCTTTTAGACTGGAACACCAAAAGCTACATGAACTACACAAGGGCCATGATAAAATGCACGCAGAGATGGTTATTATACTGATAGTTACTCTAGTGCTAGCTCAATTTGTATTAATAGAGTGGAAACGAAGGCATTATAAATCTTACTTAGTGAGTCTGTAATACATTGCAAACAAATATTGATTATTTTTAGTGATTTTAGCTAGTCACTTTATTAGCAATGTGGATAATTCCGTTAGTATTATGTTTGAAACATCACTGGTGGAGATTTATATTCATTTGGCTGTTATTTTCATGTATAACGAGTTTAATAGTCCGGAAAGCCATGCAAAGGCCAATCGAGGGTACAACACCAAGGTACGTAATTTGAAATAAAAAAAATCCTAAACAGTAAAACACCGCATTTTAGATTAGTATATAAATGGTTTTTATTTATTTACAAATTGAGTTATGTCCTTGGTATAGTAGGTTACGTAGTGATGATGGCTACGTTTTTCGGTTTAAATTTTGTGTTTGACGTGAAATCAAATATATGGATGGATTGTGGATTGCTCTTTGTATTCTACGGATTGTACTACGGAGTTTTAGGTAGAGACATATCGGAGATATGCGCGGATAAGATGGCGTCACATGTCGGGGTAAGTGCGATGTTTTTCGCAACACCTAGTATTTATTTTGTATTTCCAGTACTATACGGCGCATGGTATGCCGACACGAAATTTAGATCCTAGCGTATGCGCTGTCTGTGGTAATAAACTACTAGTCCACGAAAACGAAGAAGGTGTAATTGAAAACACTTACAAATTATCATGTGAACACGTGTACGTCTGCATTTCAAGTTGCCGAAAAAACAACTAATTTTCTATATTTCAGATTTCATGAGTTTTGTATAAGAGGTTGGTGCATCGTCGGAAAGAAACAGACGTGTCCCTATTGCAAAGAAAAAGTCGATCTCAAGAAAATGTTTTGCAATCCGTGGGAGAAGCCGCATGTGTTATTCGGGCAACTGTTGGACTGGATTAGGTGGTTGGTGGCATGGCAGCCTTTAATATTGTTTTTGGTCCAAGGAATCAATTGGCTGTTGGGATTGGAATAACGATGGGTTGCAATTATTTTTTTAGATTATTGATCATTATCAGGGAAAATGTGTGGCATTTGTGTCGTGAAGGAAAATTGTTTTCATGTTGTGTATATGTGATGCTTAACACTTGCCTTTGTTTAAGGCAGTTCTATCTTGTTATTTATTGTAAATTGATATTTCGTTGTGAAGCATTGAAATATAATTTTTAAACTCTCAATGTGTATTTATTAGCAATCTTGTGAAAGTAAATTTCTACAATAGGGAACTATTTTTGTTATTATCTGCATTGACGCTTCAAGATTCTTAACCCACTATTACACTAGGACACTGGTGCGCACCTGGTTGCGCCACCAGTGGCTCAACCCATCGTAGGATATGCGAGTATATGAAACCTATTAGACTGATTACTCCACCAAAAATTGTTGCCGAGCTGGTGGACAGCCTCAGCAAGCAGCCACTACTTCAGGTGTCGCCACCGGAGACACTAGAGCAGTGGTTCTTAACCTGGGTTCGACCGAACCCCTGGGGTTCGGCGGAGGTCAACCACCTGACGTCATCGTGACGTAGAAACCGTATTGGTTTCGAAAACTAATACTACATAACGTGTGTTCTATTGGGAAAGTTTATTATATTTTATTTTTTCAATTAAAAGGGGTTCGGTGAATGCTCATATGAAACTGATGGGGTTCGGTACCTCCAGCAAGGTTAAGAACCACTGCACTAGAGCCTATAATTAAACACACGTTTTGCCATCTTCTAACTTTTCTGAATACCATTGTCTTATGGTGGAGACATCAGTGGCCGATAATTATTTTGTGCTTCATTTGGTAGTGTCCACCAGTGTCCTAGTGACTAGGACCTAGTCTAATAGTGGCCTTAGTCACTAGTATAAATAATTGTATTTGTAAAGGTTTTCTGAAATGTTGAAAAAATATATACCGTGCATCATCGTCAATTATAAGTCCACTAGGAAAGCTATACAATTCCTGAAATTGTTGAAAACTTTGAATAGTCTCTAAAATTGATGCTTATAAGTAAATGAAACAGAAAGCATTAGTCATGGAGTCTTGAAAGAGAAACTCAGTGCAATAAAACTTAAGCTGGTGAAGAGTGCAATCATTAAGCGTTTTTTTTCTGTATGGAAGCAAGCTATCAAAAGTGACAACATTAAGTACTGTCTAGTGGAACAAGTATAGATTATGCCATTTGAATGAAGGCGTTTATGTAATAAAACTAGTGAAGTTTCCAGAGAGTTTAACAGAAATGTTGTGTTCTAGTGGATACATAAATTCTACAATAACAATTATGTTTTGGCAAGTTATTGTTTCGATTTGAGTTAAGCAAGGTACTCAATGTGCTGCATTAGAATGCACAAAAGAGTTTATCTGCAACAAGCCTTCGAACGTTAGAATAAAGCCCAGACGATAGCGACGCAAATCATTGGCGTAACATACGTGAGCGATAGACGTACTCGAAATTCTCGTCAAACTTACATACAACTAGCCATGAGTTGAGTGCACGCAGTTTCTCCGTTCACGTAGCGCAAACATAATTTGTATGTAGTGTGTGAAACTGACTATTGAGGCTCATTACCTCACCAGAACAGATACAACGAACCACTGGACGTACGCCCAGGTCAAGCGATCACGCCGCGTGTTGCAATACTGCTAGATTGGTTGCATTTGCATGCATGTGCACATAAGTCGTCAAGCAAACAGCTTGCGTACAAACAATTCATCGAATTGTGTCAATGTGCCCCAGTGCGATCCCGCCTCGCAACGCTGACAGGAATGCATCACCTCCGCATTGCATGACACAGGTATACAGCTAGCTATATCGATAACCTTAGCAACAACAACAGCCGTAACAACGGCAACAGCAACTCAGCATCAACAGCAACACCACTGCATTCGGTCTGCACAACTCCACTGGCAATCACTCGCGCAACTATAACGTACTCGAAGCAGTTGTCATTAATACATCTCAAAACCACCCAATAATACTAGTCATCGTTCACACCAATGATCATCATACAAATATCTCAATAACAACGCAACTATTACTGCGCCGTACGCCCGCACGCCACTGTGAGAGCAAGACTATGACGTTCATGGTAGGACAATGAATATATCCTTTCCGTAAGCAACCCCACCGCAAGGGCTAAGTGGTATGGGGGGAAGCAATAAACCTCTACAACGTTTTCATAAATACTCAGTCAAAATATATAATCTACGATATAGAATAAAATAAATGACTAAAATGTGTTAAAACACAACCGTAACACAATATTTTACCCAACAACATAACAATTCAACTCACAAAGGTGCAGAACGATCACATATGACGCAAGAAACACCCTGACTCTCATTTATAACCTACGATAACGTATTTTTCGGGGGATTTACCAATTTGTACAATTAATATTTTAAAAAGTCCCTATTGTCTTTTGGTGCTGTAGAAAACTGAAAATGTAGTTTTGCTATCGCTAATCAGAGGGCATTCTTTTACTTCTGCTATTTCCTGTAAAACATGGACACAGCTCAGGGGAATACCAGAATACAGGAACCTACTTAACTAAGGAAGAAAATGTGTTTGCATTTGCAAACAACGCATTAAACAGCTAGAAATTACATTTATTTGCATTTTTTAAATTTTTAATTAATTAATTAATAGTAAAGTTTTCGATAGATTAACGATTAAAATCGGTAGACTGATTCCAAATTCGGTAGATCTACCGAAAATTTGGTAGCTCTGGCAACACTGATCTACCACTTTACCATTGCTGCCAATATTAAAATTACTTACGCATAAGTTTGGGAATATGCAACTTCGTGCTTCGAAAAAATATTTTACGAATTATGCGGAAAATATCAATTTTTGATAAGAATCACACCTGACCTGTGTTCCAAAAAACTTACTGTTATCTACAATACCACCCGGTGATTTTATAAGTAATAAATGATAATTTTATTAATTCCACACATGTTCTAACTCATTAAAAGCACAACGTCATTTGTATTCGCAGAAGACGTACTTTTTGTTTCCGAATGATAATTGACACAAAGACGATCGTTATAAATCGCATTTGCAATTACAAATAAGAAAGTTATAGCGTTCTGGGCTAATCTCTCATTCCGGCTCGGAAAGTGGCGCCTCCGAACATGACGGCTCTCGACGGAACTATGTCGATGTATCTTTCTTGCAGGTAGTTGATGTTCGTCGTGATGTGTGCTGTGTCCGGTTAAAACTGTCGAGATTCCTATTGAATAATAGTTTTTTGTTGCGCAAAAAACACTTAAAGTGATTTGTTAAGTTTCTGACGACGATTACGCAATTAGGATTAAACTTTTACATTTTACTTTTGCACAGGTAAGTTTTAGAACGTAATCGTGAACTTTAAAACTTTTCACAGAAATCAGGTGTGGGAATTTGACAGTGTGTGTTGTTTTGGTGGTATGTGTTAAAAATAATACACGCCCACGTTTAGGGTAGGTAAGTTTACTTACCCACCATCAAGGACGTGTAAGTTGGGCACCTGTAGGAATAAGAATCCTTTGACATGTTTACATCAATGCAAATTGAAATTGTGTGTAGCAGTTTAAATGTTTCACTTAAACATGCAAATTCGACTTGTCAATTGCGTTATTTATAACGCAACACTCCAACGTAACTTCTCGTATACATATTTATTAACGACAAAGTTCCATACTGCACTGTAATTTAAAAATAGTGCTGTTTCTAAATATAATTTCAAATGCTGTCGAACTCGTTGTATCTAGTTTTAAATAGAACATATGTGAATAAACGAACCGTTTAGTTGCACATACAATCGTAGTGTCGTTAAACGCTTCAAGAACAATTCATTAACCAGACACATAACCTAACACGAAACTTGGATTGTGTGTTGATGCTTCGAACCGTAGCCCATTACAAGCAAATCCGTAAACTATATTTTTGAGCCTATGTATTATTGAATTAAGTGTGTCAGGCTTTCGTAAGCATGCGGAAACTGTATTTAAAAGGTAACTTCAATGTAAGAACTGGATAATCACCCATCTGTAATTTCCCCGACGTCTCAAATGATTCTCTATTTTATTTTAATTAATCAATTGTATCCTCGTTTAGAATTATTTAACGTTAATTGCTTTGGATTGCAAACGTATGTTTTAAAATACAACGACAGACATTTTTATTGACGAGTCGTAATCCTTTAATTAAATTATACTTTCGGTTTTTATTGCAGTACAGTAGAAAATCTTATTAGCGGAAACATTAAAAATACACCTTGTAATATATCGTTAATTTGTCCTTCTGCAGCCGGGATAAGATGAAATATTCGCGTAAAAGAACGATATGACGGCTGATAATTATAATTGATTGCGCCTGTACGATTAAATGGTTCGAGATTACGCCTTTGGAATTTCAATGCTAAATATAAAATGAATAGTCCCCAATTTATATCTAATCCCTGTTACAAACATTCCTGGTCGAGAAACGTTCGTTAACCGGCCACATACGTCAATTAACGATACTTCAAAATCGCTTGTTATTAATGACGCGTGGTGAATGTTTGGCATTTGTACTCCGATAACGTTTGTGCAAAAAGCGCCTTCGGCGAGGGCTACCGAATCTGCGCGCCACTGAAGTCTCGTTCAATCCGACCGAATCTGTTGTTATCTGCTGATATAGATGGGCTGGGTACGTCAAGACTAATCAATTTAGTCGCTCGAAGATGGGTATGTGCCGGTAGATGATGCTTTCACTTAGGCGTGCATGCGGGTAACCATGTTATACAGCAATCAACATGAAAGGACACACAGTAATTAGCGATTTTGAATACCGGCCGTAATTAGTATTAACATACCGGGTGCTCCAGCACCCGTGCTTCAGCTCTCTTCGGATCGTGCCTGCACCTTCTTTATCCTCCTTTCCATTGGTTCTCCATCGATGGTATTTGTGCACACCTAAACGTCAGTACGTAGCGTCAATAAGAAGAGAATAGTTAAGAGACGTAGTCAACCCGACAGTCAAGCCTTGTCCGATGCACTTGCGTGCCCGCGCCCAGTATATGTCAGAACAGAGCGATGGACCACTGGACAACCGGTCAAGTGAGACATGTCGGTTCCTAACCTGCTGTACCGCCACAGGAAGTTGCATTTACTTGCTTGCGCACACAAGCCATCGGAAGACAACTCGCATACCAGCAATTCATAGAATTGTGTCGCGTGTCATGCACAACCCGCAATGTAGGAAACAGGATAGCCCACTATCGCTATCCATGACACAAGCACATAGCTAGCTATCTCGCGGTGACCTTTACACGGGGTTGCGTCTCATGACAACAACAACCACAATAATAGCGCAACAATGGCAACCACAACATCATCAACAGCAACATTGCAACCACGGCATCGTCACTGCATCCGGTCTGCCCAACTCCACCGGCAATCACTCGCTCGCCTGCAAAGTACTCAAAGCCGTTGTCATTAATACGTCTCAGTAAACACCCAATAACTCTGTTTACACCGATGACTATAATGCACATAGCACAATAACAGCACAAATACTTTCCTTGCTGTTGTATTGAAAACGAATTCTTTAACATAATTCTGGAGACCTCATTCAGCGAGAGTTTCACAAGCAGCACGTGCCTGCTCTTTTCCAGTTCCAGATTGCAATACAGGCACTTCAATGAGTTTCTCAGTAGCGCCATTTCAAAGAATCACAGGTCTATCGACGATCTCTTTACTTGTAACACTTTTGATTAATCAAAAACTGTAAAAAACAATATCATCAGCATGACCTCGAAGGTACTGACAATGACCAGTAGGTCGTCCACCAGAAGCGTCCACAGCAGGGGGGAAACAACCCCTCCCCGTGGATAACTTCTGGGCGCCCTAAATCCCGTATCACTACACAAAGAGTGGTTATTGTTCTGACTTCGAGCATAGCCCGTATCCAGCCGGAAACACACTAAGGTCGCTGCTTTCCAAGGTGCCAGGTGCGTTGATTTCCCCGTTTGTTAGACATAATGGACATTCCGGGGATTAGAAATCAGTACTTCCTTCCGTATTTGCCGATCAACCACCCTCTCTAGGCTAATAGGTCTGAAGGATTTGGGATACTGCACATTAACAAATAAAAATTCGAAAATGTGCACATTGAAACAGATTTTAGTTCTAAATTTATGATTAGTGATCGTCATATTTCTATGAAAATGCCCCCAATCTTCAAATATATAATACTGTAACCATTTGATAATGGGAATATGGAGATACCCCCAACAGCCTTTCGATTCCTTGAATGTCGTGATGGCTTCACACAAATCTATGAATGGGCGAAGAAGAAACTGGGAAATGCTCACTAGCAGGGCAAGATGAACTATGATCTTCTAAGGCGCTCTAGTTAGTTAGTTAGTTAGTTAGTTATAATTGAGTAGGGCATTTATCGCCCATCCACTGCGACCGCAAGGGTTTATTGTGGCTCACAACTAATTATAGTTCAACCTCCATTCCCATTCGTAATACTATCGAATAGGATTGGTTGGCGATACTGACAAATAAAACTTTAACCTTTTTGTGTTGGGTATTACCATATTGTATTTGATCAGATTTAGTCAGAGAATCGAATGATTAGTTTTCATTCTTGAATGTGTTTATTTTTTTTCATCGCTAAAATACGTTTCTGCATTTCTGCAGTGCGGTCAGGGATTTTATTTATATGCTACTTACTCAAGTATATATACAGTTGACGTCTTCTTACCGCGAAAGAACAAGTCGAGTATAAATAGAATCAGTTCTATTGCAGATTTAGCGGGTGTAATATTTGAACGTACGTAGTTAGTTGCACGATTCCATTAGGAACAAGTACAGTTTTAATGTATGTCTGCGACCTTTAGCGACCGCATATTTTGAGAAAATTATTTATTTGGATATTTTAACACATTCAGTGACATATCCTCAACGAGATTTGGGCAAATGTCCACGTCGTTTCTCTTTGACCAAGGAACTCGCTTTCTAATTTATGAAAAATATGTTTAACTCATTGCATATATGTATATGTTTCAGCCCATGGCTAAAATATCACTTATGCATGTCTTACTAAATTTCGCTGAAAATTTAACGATTTTATAAACGTTCACATCTTTTTAAACCAACTGATGCTCCATTTTGTGCATTTTTTTTGATGATCGAATTTACGTCAAAATCCAATAATTTATTTGGCGTCGCTTCGTAACTTCCCCTTCACCCCATCGGTGATAAAATTTTAGGAATGATTGACCTAGCAAATTGAATCGATTGTCCATTTTTTAAAGCGATGCAGTTTATCTGATTAAATTGTTCACTTTAGTGGATACTTTATGCTTTGGAGTGAAAATCTTAGTTTTCTTCTTTAGTAGATGTCAAATGACTCAAGTACGTTGATTTTGTTTTTCATGCAATTATACAATTTTATCTTATCTTAATGGATTAAAAACAATAGTTACAATAGTACAATATAATGTACTCGTACATACGTTTTATCTGCGTGAATATACAACTATCTTTTCGAAATTCTACGTCATTAAATACTTAAAATTGCGATAAAATGGTATTTTGTATCACTAGGCTAACAACTGCGCTTTTGCAAGTGCGTGTAATTAAAAATATCTCCTGTTGATGATTTTCCTTTTGGTCTATTTGCACTACTTACTCCACGGTGTAATTATTTCAATTTAAAATTATTTTATGAATACTAAAACTTTTGAGGACAAAATTAAATTGAATTTTTTTAGAAATAGATATAGAAAATATACCAGCGCATTACAACGTGACTGCAGTTCAAAATTTATTTGGATGTTGGCACACCTTGTCTTCTGGACATACGGTTCCAGAATCACTGTCACTTTTAGGGACAGGTCGGGGCTCTTCGTTAACCGCCCCTGTTATCGGAGGCACAAGACTGATAGCATGCTATTCGATTTTGACTAACGGGATCAGTCAACTATGGCAAACAACACTATTTTACCAACGGTACTGCTCTATGTTCACATCTAAAATACACACATTCGCACACCACTGCAATTGCACGTAGTCGTAAATGTACGTTCTGGTGAAGACTGTCGGAGTGCATCTCCACCCTTTTTTTAAATCTACGTTTAATTTAGACGACACGTCCCTCTACTCAATCCTAAGCCGATTGGTGACACAAAACTACGTATATTCGAATGCATTTTAGGGAATGCAAATAAACAGTGAAAATATGTATTTCTATAAAAAATATCGGTACTACATATTTTAATAAGTTAGTTCGTCATAATGATGTAAAATAATCTCACGCAGTTTATACCGCGTTGCCTTCGAGGTACTAATATCTGAGCGACATTACGTTATTATAACGTTAGATTTCTTCTCCGGTGCATTTAGTAACTCTTCCCACGCACTTATTATATGTATATTAGTGAACCCGCATGCTTTGTGGCCGGATCCATTTAATGGCGATGGCTCGTAACAGATTCTTTTTCATGATTAGTCACGTATTCGTTCCACTATACGGTTTTTAGCGGCATTACACGTTTTAGGATAAAGTTGATTCGGTGGCGATTGATGAATTATCAAAATACACAATCGCGCGATGTTAAAAAATGCGGTAATGAAAAAAAAAAAAAAAACGTTAGCCTTCAACATATTCAATAACTTCTGTGACGTTAATACTACAATTTATATTAAAAAATATATATATGCAGTGAAGAATGGATTGTTAGGTAAATTAAAATTTTGTTGATTAAGTTTGTTAAGGGGGACAATTATTTTCCCAAGGAAAGTAATTTAATATTCAGTTGCAATGAAAACGCTGGAACTTGAAGTAATTGCAATAACCGTCACTTGCAATATATTGATCCTTGAACTTTACACTCGATCACAAAAGTAGGTAAAAGAACGAATAATTGCATACAACATAATAACGTTTGCATTGAAACCATTAAGCCTGTTTGGGTGACGAAAATTATAATCGTTTAATCTTAATCATATAAATATTTTTAATTACTGCACCTGAATAAACACGAAACATCTGGAAAATGATTGGTTGAGGTAAAATAAATAATTTCAATTATTATCTAATTGTGCGATCTCGGAATCTAAGCGACTACTTGAAAAGTGACATACATACCAGCATAGTTTTTTTTTATTGAACTTTGTGAAGATAAGAGTAAAGAATTTAAAATAGAATCTATAGACCTATGTATTCTTAGCTATAGAGCTAAGGTTTTTCACAATTATATTTTACGAAAACTAGTTGTATTTTTTGCAGTAAAATTTGCACCACTGGGAAAGCGTAACAGAAATAACTGTCGATTGGTGTTAGTTATGTTTAAATTGGTCGTCGAGGAAATCGATATAGTTATTACATTATTATTAATTACATAACTTAATTTGATATAATTTCGATATGTTGCTGAAGGCTATAAAAGAAACGCCAGAAAACGATGGGACTAGTACCAATTTGACCATTATAGTATCCACGACGGTTGTCAAATAAAACAATGCATTTATACAAAAATCAAAGTCACGGTGTTAAATATAAAAATGTAGTGCCGTTAATAAAATTAAAATGCTAAAATGATAAAAACTTTTATTAATCTTTCTGACCTATTGGTGGGATTTCGGGTTGTTGTCTGGAAGGAGGCAAAGCAATTTGTTAAGAAGTAAAGGAGGGTAGTTATTTTCGATTAAAATTCCATATAGTAGCTGTAGACTTGACTTGTGAAATTCCGGATGAGTAATGTGGGTGATTCTATGTTTAAGGCCTAAAATAGTAAAATAGTTTAGTTTGTGTTGAAAAGGGCTGTAGGAAATGAAATGAAGATATCTCTCAAAACTCGTTGGTTTCTGGTACCAATTGAGTTTGATGAACCATCACTAGTTCTTTTGACTAAAGTGTCAAGAAAAAGTACTTTTTGTTCTTGTTCCATTTCCATGGTAAATTGCAGGCGGTGGTGGAAGGAATTAAACGCTCCTAAGACAGTCTCCTTGGAATCTCTAGGGACTCTGATATATAAAAGCAAATTGAAATGGTAGGCGTGACTGAATCGTTAATAACGGTGTTTATAACTATTTCGGCAATGATTGGGGAAAGGGATGATTTCAGAGAGGTACCAAAAATAAATTGTTTATTGAAAGAGAAATACGTTGTGTCGAAAATACATTTTGGAGTTAGGTGAGGCAAACAATTTTGTGGTTCAATCATATCCCAGTTTTTAGTGATAACGTTGCAAAGTAAATCTATAGGGATGTTAGTGAAAAGTGACACCACGTTCAGTGAAGCGATCACGTAACCTAGGTATTTGAAAATTGTTAATGAGTTCGGAGAAAAAAAACTGCCTTTAAAGCCATAGAGAGGATACCTGCAATGAATTTTGATAAGTATTTTGTTGGTCCTTCTAATGAAGAAATAATGGATCTGAGGGGGCTTCAGGTTCATGAATTTTAGGAAGACCATACTGTTTGAGAGCAATTGGATTGTGAATTATTAATTTGTTATAAGTGCGGTCATCTATGAATGATCTGTTTTTCAATGAAGCTACTAAGTCATTATTGTTTTTTTCAATTGACGAAGTGGGATCCTTTGTGATGGGTCTGTAAGTGAGCAGTTCTTGGAGCAACTCATTGATCTTATTGACACATTTATCTTGGCGGTGGTGACATTGCCTTCATCGGCTCTAACAATTAAGATTTTAGGGTTATTATTAAGGAATTTGTTACAAATCCGTTAAGTTGTTCCAAGATCTCCTGATTTATCGGACTCCTTATGTACAAAATCTGTGAGAATGTATGTAATTTCAGACCTGAACAAATCTCTTTTATTAAGTTCAACCTCGCAGAGAAGATCTCCAACCTCTGCTAAAATTTTATATACCTCTTTGTTTTAAATAAATAAATAAATTATTTGAAACAAATTTCATAGTATTGTTTTAGGCGTTGAAAATGCTTCAATAAAGAAGCGAAACGTCAGCTTGAACAAATTGGTGGTTTTCCTAATCGTTGAAAACGCCAATACTGTTCTTGCAGTAATTTTTAAATTGTGGAGCTAATGATTCATTCAAGCACATGAAAAAAATGCATACTTGCCTAATTGTATGCCTTTAGCATACAATTCTTACCTAAAATAATTGTTTAATATTTCGTTTTTATAGCAATCCAAGTGATAACACACAGGCTTGCCGGCTAATCTATATTGATACATTGATGAAACATCGGAGTATCAACTTTGGTACCTTAATTTGATAAAATTGCGTAATTTTCATATATTTTTTACACATTAATCACAGCAATAAATACATAGTTTGGTATTTATGAGTTAGAAAGTTATAAATGTACTATTTACACATTTGTTTGTGTTATCCACTTCTAAGAGAAATGTGATTTAATTGTTTGTGTTGAATTTAGAAATATTTGCGTAATTTTCGAACCACTTTTATTTTAATGTTTAACGTCTTCAATGTTTTACTTTTGATTTTATTCAAATTTTCTACTCATTTTCCATATTTATTTTGTGTTTTTCTTTTTTGTAAGACAATTGTAACTAACTAACATAAACGCAAATGTATTAATTTCGAATCACTCGACTTAAACAGAGGCGTATATGAAACATGCGTGACTCGATTGTTTTAAAGTTGGCGGTTTTTAATGAGGCACCGTGGTTATAATTATCCTTGCAGCACACAAAGTCTATTTGTTCGCTAATACGATAACGCCGTAAATAAAGATACGTGATTGTGCGAGATAGCGCATATATTTATTTGGCGTAAATACTATTCGATAAGCATTCGTTCGAAAAAAAAAAATGGCGCCGACTTTTAAGCAGAGATTTGAGTCTTGGGGCTTCACATAATCTCGGTACGGCACTCGGCTCGGGTTTTGTCAGAATGGTAATGAACCACTGAACCACTTTCCTTTCTCGATTCCTTGCGAACGTATTCTGCATTCCTGGTCGCTTGTTCATTGCGGATTTTTCTGCGTGCGCTTCGTTCCGTGTAATTTCGTTATGGGCGGCCATAACGCATGGTGAAAAGTGAATTCGAACAATGGGCACACCTATCACTCTTCGGCAAATAATTGGAACGGTCGTATTTATAGAAGCGATTGTGGTCGTGACGTATCGGCGATCACGTTCGTTGCGAATTAGATTTGCAGTCGAAACGCATTTAAAATAATAGAAAGTATTTTCGTAAAAGTTGCGTTACGTCCGTTTCTATTCGACACAATAAGTTAGTTTTGACGCGATTTTCGTTTCTTTGTCCGCGATTGACCGTTTTCGCTTTTGGATCCAACGAAAAGAAAGGAATCCGAAAACAAAGTTCATTAAAGTGAATGTTAATTTGATTGGGATTTAATTGAATGTTACGCTGTTTTGTTACTTTTATCGTTAACGGCGTTACTAACTAATAAATCACCACTGAAGGATAAATTACGTTAAATTCGTTGTTATTAACAATTATTAAACAGTTGTTAAATTAATTACATTATACATACGGAGTGGGCAACAGTATTGCTTCATTGTGGTGGTTATGGGCAATGAAGGGTGCATTTATGAAATTGCTTTTCCGTGCATGCCATTTTTTTTTCGAGGCTTAGCTATATCAAAATCACCATAATCTTACAAGAAAGTGGTGTAATTACCGCAGTGGTGCGAGGGGCTCGTGACGTGACCACTAATTGGAACTAAATGTCAATCATTTAGAAAATATAATGATGTGTTTTGCTATTTACGTCGATTATATTGTAGTTATGTGTTGCTTATGTTAAATTAATTAGTATTGGATGTGCATCATAACGATAATTATTATTATTATTATTAATTTTATTTGGTTCATAAAATTGAATTGAAATCCCATCAAAGACAACGTTTATGTGGATCAGAAATCTTGATATGGTTTGTAATGGGAAATATAATGGTAAATACTGAATACTGGGGGTTGTATATAAAATACATTTACGAAAGAAGCTGAGCTATGAAATCATCGGTCTACCTCTCCGGACGTCTCCTATTCGCAGAGGCAGCTCAAATATTCATAAGAAGGTTTATGAGAGTGTCTCTGTTCGAAATCCTGAAGAGTTAGCAGAAACAAGTAGTGGACGAATCTGGGTAATATTTTTTACTTGAATTGCTTTATTATTTATGCATTGCTTTTGGGTTTCGCTTCCGGGCCGATTGTTCGCAAAAATCTTAACTAGGTTTACACCATAGAATGACGACGAGTTTTGATTTTTTCTCAGTTAATAAATGGGTTACGTTGGGTTGGGTTGGGTTGGGTTGGGTTGGTGTTACATATGTAACTGTGCTGTTGTAACGCCAACCCAACCCAACGTAACTCTGCTGATGGTTATGATTAGTTATCGAAAGGAGAGATTAGCAATGATGTACTCGGCCAACACAACCACAACAATTTCACATACTAATTCAGACAGCAACTCTACATATACTACAGTGTATGTAAGGAATTTGGAAATATTTGGTACGTAATCTCATAAGCACGAATAACATTGCAAACATCATGTAGAGTAATACAACGCTTAGCGAAGAGATGCAAGTCAATATCTTCTAGTGCATGTCCATGGCGGTTGTCTTGGCTAGTTGTTCTAAGTCTTCAATTACAAATCAGCCACAAATACATAGTGTGATGTTTGCAAACCCGTTGGTAACACAGATCTGTGACTAAAACAGGAGAAGGGATAAATGTTTCCAAACATTGAAGGAATTGCTGGCTTTGGCGAAAAATGGCCGAGAAACAAACTAAACTAACGCTAGAAATATAATAAATTAACAAAAAGAAGTTCGTATACCAAACAATCGAAAAAATCTTACAGGAAGAAAAAGTGGTACAAATTAAAAAAAAAACAAGGTGGAAAATGGGTGAGGATGGAATTATAATACGTAAAAGAACATGAGGAGCTAATAGTGGACCATTTCGCATATTTTAAGTAAAGTAGGTAATATAGTATACTGCTGTATTAAAACTTTATTTCCATAAAAGAAAAACAGTTAAACATTCGGGGCCTGAATGACAAAAAATCGCCAGACGTAAAACTGGTTGATATAAAATATTTTTTTTGCACCGCTGATTGAAAAAACCACAACTGCATTATGATTAAAAAATAAAGGAACAACTACTTTGTTGGACAAAATTGCTCCATTACGTACGATAATTGAGGACATTTACACAACATAATTATTGAACATTAGAACTGCATGTGTGCATAGGATAGTGGTAAATTTTTTTGAAAATAGAGGTTCCTTCAGTTACACAGGACCAGGGCCAAGGAAATTGTTCGGTACAAAGAACCGGGAAACCAAAACAAATATGGATGTAGGACATTGTTCAATCAGATTCCACAAGAAATAAAATGAATAAGGTCTAGGAAGTGAGGAGAAATTGGTTGATAATGAAGGCATTAGAAAACGTCAATGAAAATTTTAAAAGTGATCAAAAACGTCTAATTTCTTTTGTAATTCTGAATATGTGTTGTCCCTTCAGCTTTTTTATTGCCACCAAGTTTAATTTTGGTCTCTTGACGATGGCATTTGAATCATTAATCCAATTTATTATACAATCGTTATGTTTATATAAAAGTTATATTTTTACTGACTGGCATCTGTGCCTCGAAGAAAAAATAGGCTGTATAAAAAAAATTGAAAAAACGAAAATGAAAATAGTAAAGATGCTGAAATTATATCAAAAATATAAAACCCTGATCCAAGTGTTACAAGATACTTGTTGCACAGCGATTTACCAGCTTTATAATCATGTTGTCCAATTTAACTTTTACTTCTTTGCTCATACCTAAGAAGCAAAGTTATATATAATATTTTTAACAATTTTCCCAGGCTGCATTAAATGTCCCCTACAACTTACTTATAGGAAGTGCGCCAGTTGGTAATCACCCTGTACATTTATGATTGGGACGACTAAAGCGGGCTACTCACACGCCTGCCGCAGGGGCAACCTAGGGTATAAAAGTGGGGATGCCTCCTTAATTGTGATGTGTATAGGCAAGCAGGGGCAATTTTGTAACACGAATCGAATTGCCCCTGCCGCCGTGCGTCATAGATTGCCCCTGCGGCAGGCGTGTGAGTAGCCCGCTTAAACCAAACCAAACAGAAAGATATATGATACCGACCGCGACCCCTTTCTTCCAAAAAACTACACACCCTAAATCTAAAAAAATCTTACCGTCTTATAATTGAGGCGTTAAAACAGGGTTTATTAGAGTACATGCACATGTTTGTGATGTGAAAAATCACGTCACTTTGTGAGCATTTATTTTAGGATTCTATAAAAGTGGGTGGGTCGTTTGTCTTCCGGTTATTTCATCGAAGTATACGCTCGCTGCGTTGTCTTCGTTCAAGATATTCTCATTTATATTTTCATAATTAGTATTGTTTTGCCGTTCACTCGTCATTATATGTGTATAAAATTAAGTCTGTTTGCAAATTTTAAATCTCAAATCAAATCAGTGGAATTTGCTCCCAAATGGCACTGACGGGTCCAACGTTTATTAATAATAAATGTGAGGTGAGTCATAATATGTAAATTAGTGTATGCTCTCAATTTCGAAATTTTATTTACTTGTTATCGTGTAAAAAGTCGTGGAAGTGCTGCGCTGTCATACCTTCGTTATTTAAAATTTGTTGATAAGATAAGAACACGTACATTTTGTTTTAAGCACTAACCAACAAATATCATTTCCAATTCTGAAATTGGCAAACATATCGCAAGTATTCTGCGTATTGTGACGTAAATAAATTACAGTCCAACCAGAAGTAGACTATTAAAATTATTTTCTCCGGATTCTAAGAAATCAACTTTCTACATATTTTTACTATGCCATTATCTCATATCGCCGTCTTACGTAAAATATGTAATTTATTGCATCTGCAAAAAATATTTTGCCGTACATATATAGTACACATAATGATAATGTAAATTTAGTTAAATTAGTAAAAGCTATGGAATACTTTTGATTTGCAACGGGCACTTCCACATACTTAGGCGGCGTAATTGGTATATGGTGCACGTATACGAACTTTCCATCTCGCCTCGAGTTTATTTAGAAAATTTCATGCGTTTGAAAATAATGCTAAAAGGGAAATAAAATAGCGCGCTATGACATAACATCACACTTTAGTGATTCTCGTATTACTGTAGTATTGTCATACAAGAAAAAAATATTATTTATTTAATAATAATGAAAAATGATGCAGTTAATTATGATAATTATGCATAAAATATCGCAGTTATATAATGAAAAAAAAACATTTTTGATTCTTGAACTATTCTTTCGTCTTTATACCAAGCACGTCTAGAAATATCTGCAAAGTGAACCAAATTTTGTAGTAGGCTTTACTGTATATGGTTGATTTTTACTAAAAGAACTGTTTCTTTCTTACTGCAAATTTTATGATAGTCCGACAACACGATCTGATCTGATCTGAAATCGAACTGACAAGTTATTCGCAATAAAATTTCTATCAGAAATCTTTGTGTCAAATTTTTAAAGAACTACAACAGTATATTTAACAACTAATGCAGACAGTACACTTCCAAGCAAGCCCAGTCAATATATCATCAAAATATTTGCCTTGGTTGGTTCGAAAATGTCCCATAATCAAAATCTAAGTACACTTAAGTCAGCATCTATGGAAACTATTTAAGAAGAAAAAGGTACTTGCAGAAATCCGAGTAATAAGTTTACGAGCTTCCAATTAATAGAAGAAAAACAAAAAACAGCCCAGCAATATCGAGTAGGTGTATGGAAAACACGCATAAAAAGGAAACAACCTCATATTAACGTCAAGTCTGCGACAATATACGAGATTACCTTCAGGTGACCAAGAACCAGAAATTATAATGTATTACAACTTCATAGAAGGTGGATTGGGTTGGGTTGGGATGGGTTGAGTTTTTTACTTTTATCAGCATATTATAACATAACAAGGAAAACACGAATCATTGGCCAAATGATCATATGCCATGCTCTGACGAATGTAGTGTTAATAAACGAACTAGTTATTTTCGCTTCGTCTTCCAGAAATACATCAGAAATCTTATAAACAAACATCACAATGAACTAAAATATGTTCAACAAATCTGTGCGTTTCAAGGATGGAGTCAAAAGACTCACGTCTTTGCACTTAATATATAGAAGTAACTAAACTGACGCAATGGCACATAACTTTAGCAGTTTACCAGGAGAAATCAGAACTATTAAGAAATTGCTTGGGATTTTAGAAATAGTCTTCTTTATTTTCGTCCAATTCGTAACGCGATGCTTAAAAAGTTCACTAAACTAAACAAACCATTGAAGGTACTAGTTCATAATAATTAAATATGCATACGAATAGGTATGGCATTTTTAAAAGTTTGTACCAATCAGAATTTTGGATTCAAGTTCATGAAATGATGTCCCCCAACCCAACATAACCCAACCCAACTCAACCCAACCCAACCCAACCCTACCCCACCATAATTTGGAAAATTGTCTATTACTTAAATGCACATGAACTGTAACATCCCAAATGTAACCACTGTACTTGAATTCTTTTTGCTTCATCGCTTTATTTTTTAATTTTCATTGGAATTTTGTGGCAGAATACAATGATTTTTCTTCGGAGCCAATCCATGCCATCAAAATGTTTCAAAACATTTTTTTAATCGCTTGTGTTTGGGTTGGATTTGATTGGGTTGAGTTGATATGGGATGGGTTGGGAGTTTTTTTAGTAAATCGTAAAATTATTTTTGTGTTTTTCTCCCTTTCATTTTGACGAGTCGTTCACCATATCTCGAGCTAGAAGTGCAAAGGAAACTGAAGGAATTAACGATTAGTCGTAACCAATCAAGACCATAGTTTGTTTTAAACAAATTGACGTTTGTAGGGGATAATCGAATCCAAACTTCATGGTTCGTGATCATCGGTACTTTGAGACCTTTGTTGCACCATTGCTGTAATTTTTCATTTTTATTGGAATTTTGTAGCAAAAACACAATGATTTTTTTTTCGGAGCCAACCCAGGCTATTAAAATGTTTCAGAATATTTTTTAATCGCTTGTGTTTGGGTTGGCTCTGATTGGGTTGGGTTGAGATGGGATGGGTTGGGAGTTTTTTTTTTTTAGTAAATCGCAAAATTATTTTGCTTGCCTGCTCTTCATTTGGACGAGTTGTTCATATCCGAGTTACGAGATAAACGAATCCAAAATGTATGGTTCGTGCTCATCGGTACTTGAAGCAATTTTATTGCTACAGCTACCAATACAATTAATCGACAACCCCTTGCTCCTTTAAGCCTGACATCGAATTCAATGAATTCCGGAGTGAGGTTACTTAAAACGAAGCACAGTGGAACTAATGAGAGCCCATCGCTAAAGGTTAATTAACACCTAGAAAGCGAAAAGGAAAGATTATTAAAAAAGAAACAACCAAAAATATATTAAACGAAAAATGGGGAACATAACCATGATCTAACGAATCAAACGAAAATGAAACCAATGAAATCGAAGCAAATAAATAATCGAAAATTAATTAAACACAGGCGAAATCTGTGGACGTGAACGAAAGTAAACGACGTAAAAATGAAAACAAAAAATTAAACGGAAAGAAACGAAAAAAGGTAAATAAATTAAATTAAATTAAATACACGATGCACGTCTAAAATAGAACTAATTACTATGATTGATACGTAGATGTGATAATTAATTATAATCGTCTTGCATGCGTTTTTCGAAGTTGTTTAAAAAAAAACTGCCTGTACACGTTAAAACAGAATTATTCAACCGTAATAAATCGTTTAAGTGGTTATTATCGGTTTTACCGAACATGACAACGTAATAATGTACGATACGTTGATTTGCATAATAACGCGATTGTTCGTACCCCACTAGAGACGATCACTTCACATCATCGCTTTCAGCTGCAGGAAGGCACATTCGTTGAAATATGCAGAGGAGGCGAGAAGTGAGGGCTCACGGGCAATGTTTTTCGTTCGGCCGCGGCTCCCTCGTTTTTTCTCAGCGTCTCTACGTTCTCTCCCCCCGACAGCTTTTTCTTTCATTGAAATAGATCCACGTTCATTTCAGTAGCAAAGAACGATGTGAAGTTGCGCATTGTTTCCGTTTTTCAGCATGTGCGTTTGTTTTATTTTACGAAATCAGTGACTGTTGAAAAAATGGATTCCTGTAAAGGTTCGTTGTTTGATCATTGAATTTAATTATTTATATTAGTTGTTTGGCAATGATTTTTGTTATATAACTTAAATACTAATAAATATATTTTATGTTCGTAATCTTCGTGTTAATTAACGTAACGCAAATGATAATAAATAAACGTACTTCGTTATGAAGTAATTTATTTTTATCCCTGCAGATGTTATATTAATAAAGTTCTGCGATTGACAACATTGCAGACGTGCATCATAACTTTCAGTAAGGACGTGATTTCGTACATTCTGTGCAAACAAGGGGAACTATAAAAGCTCGACTTCCTCTTCGTGTGTGTTTTAGTACGTCGGAGCTTTTGTCGAAAATCGCGATATAAAGGTCGTGAATATTTTACTTTTGACGAGCCGGTTGGCGTTGTTTTAAATTAGTGTGATTTCACACAACGGTATATTTATAAGTTGCTTTTGACATTTGTGCAACTTATAATCGAAGCACGTAATTACAAAATTCTTGACATTTCGGTGTGCAATGTATGATTTTCTAATACGCGATGTTCCTTAATTTAATGTTCATATAGAATTGATTATTGCAGCAATATTTTTAATGACTTTATTTTATCGATTTGGATTCCAAGAGGTTGCTGATGACAGGTGGTTGTTTTTTATTCCAATTATTACCATTATTGGTTTACAAGTTTAATATCCAATAACTTTCATATGAAATACACCACCCATTAAGAATTAGACTACAATTTTGAAACTTTGGTAAAATAATGCGTTATTATCAACTAAGAAACTATGAAAGTTTCCTCCGAAAAAGCTCAACTGTTATGTTTCCTGTACCATTGTAGTTATCTCCAACTTCCAATATTTTCTTCGTAGCACTTAATGAATTTCTGCCCACAAAATGTCAGTTTATTTTATTGTCAAACTGTCAAGTAGACGCCTTGTAACGCACCCAGTGCGACGTCGTCGAAATGTTGCCCATTTCAATGACTTTGATAGGGGCCGAATTATCGGTATGAAAGAGGCGGGTCTCTCATTCCGAGAGATTGGGAGAAGGCTGAATCGGGACCACACTGCAGTTGTTCGAATATGATCTTTATGGTCCGAAGACCCGCCCGAAGAAGCAACGCACGTGAAGATCGACTCCTTAGGCGGATGGCTACCAGGAATCGATTTCAAACAACAAGGTCGATTGCTGTGGATTGGACGAGAGCTTTGAACCGACACTCGTCGATGGCAACTGTTTACAGAAGAATTTCTTCCTTTGGGCTTCATTCATACCGTCCTTACCTTCGGCTTCCATTAACACCTCCCCATAAAGCAGCCAGACTTGCATGGTGTCAAGAACGGCAGGGGTGGGTTCATCAATGGACTGACATCGTCTTCAGTGTTGAATCTAGGTTTTGTTCGTGGGTGAATGATGGTCGTAGAAGGTGCGGCGACATCGAGGGGAAAGACGGAATTTTGAGTTCGTTCAAAGACGACACACAGCCTTTACATCTGGGGTTATGGTTTGGGGGGCGATATGTGCTGGACGAAGGTCACCCCTTACGTTCATTCCAGGCACATTAAATGCACGTCGTTACATCGACAACGTTCCGGAACCGGTGTTAGTACCTTTCATGCAGACGTTGCAGAATGCCACTTTCCAACAAGATGATGCAAGACCCCGTACTGCTGTGGTTACAAGAAGGTTCCTGGAGCAGGTTTAATTGTAGATTTTGCCCTGGCCTGCACGGTCACCGGACTTGTCTCCGATTGAACATGTCTAGGATATGATGAGTCGGCTACTAAGACAAGTATTCAGGCCTCCTGAGAATCTGGATGAACTTCGATACCATCTATGACATCGACCACTTAATAGAGAGCACGGTTAGAAGAGTTAATGCATGCATAGCTGCGCGTGGGGCTGCAACCCACCACTAGCTTTTTCTTGAAAAATGTTAATTTTTGTTGTGCTTTTTTCAACTAAACTTTCATCGTTTCTTAGTCGATAATAAAGCATCATTTTGCCGAAGTTTAAAAATTGTAGTCTAATTCTTAATACGTGGTGTATTTCATATGAAAGTGAGCATATTTGGGTTGGAGTGCGTTCGGCTTTTCCAAAACACCTTTAGGTACATCAGTGCAGCTTCAATCAGGACTATAAATAACTTGCGTCCACGCACATTGTCTACTGCTTGACAGATTTATCAATAGATATCTGTTCGATTGACACGTGAAATTCATATCTATTGTGCATCCAGTAACGGTGCATTCAAACATGCAGATTTGCTGTTAAAATAGTCTGTTATCAAAATTTGCTCGCCAGTCAATACACTGAATTATTTGCTCCCGTAGTTCCCAAATACATTTGTGTATCGCAGTCGCATTTGGAACATGTTAATTATTCGACGTTTATTGAATCGATCGAAACGGACCGATTGTACGCGTGTATTTTATAAATTAATATACGCGTTCAACATTTGCGTTTCTGTTTAAAATTATTTATTATTAAATATCCATGGATATTGGGTAACAAATAGCACATTATACGTTCATGATATTAATTGGCGTTTCAATCATAAATCGCGGCCATGTTTCACGACTTGATTGAAAAGCATTTCTTTGCGCTTTAAAAACAATGATTCGTGATTTTTTGTAATAAAGGCAAATACACAGTTTGCATTTAAATAATATTTCTTTGAATTGTTTATTTTTCTGGAAGAATCTGTTTTTAGTAAACATCATTATGTTAATTCCGTGAAAGCTTGTTCTAAATTCAAATTCAATATGCAATTTAAATTGGTGTAATATTGACTATGTGAGAGAAAGCTTCTTTGTTGCCACCGAACAAACAAAGTATTTTCCTTCGAATATTTGAAATGTTTTGTGCGTATTTTTCATTAATCGATTATTTGTCCAAGACTATAATGGAGGAGTTAAAGGCATTACCAAGTTGACAAATAATAATTAAAAAACTAGTGAATAAAGATGAATAAAATCAATTTTTTAAATTTATATGAAATTAATATTAAAATTACATCAAATTGTAAAAAATTGATTCAGTATAATGCATCACTTTGGCGATTTTTCGTGTAGGCATTTGAATACGTGAACTAAGGGCGTAGCTATTGGCTAGCAAAGTAGTGCGATGCCGAAGTGCTCAAGTCTGCAAAGGGGCGATCGGGACCCTCCTATCTAAAAATATGAAATAACGTTGTTTTTCTTTTTAGTACTCATGTTCTCCCTTCATATATTTTGATATTTGTCTAGATGTTTATATTGATTGTTTTATCACATAGTTTATTATTTACATTTTATTTGTTTGTGTTCAGAAACTAAAATGTCACTAAAATGAATTTTGTAATACTTCGCAACTGCACGTCAAACATAAGAAACAATACGAGTCAAAAATTACTGTTTGCATAACGCCGTTCCATAAAATTTTTTTTTGACCACACCTTATTTTAGTGATCTGGTGATCTTAATGTTTATTGATTTACAAAAATTATTAGGAAAACGTAATTTCAGACAAACTAAAAAACAAGGTTAGCTTGGTACTTGGTTTGTTTAAAGAAATATTTACTTCCAACTGATAATACATTTTAAATGCATACGAATATTAATTTTGCGTTTGTACGAAACGCATTTGTCGCTAAACCAGTGTTTCTCAAACTTATCTAAAGCGCGACCTCTTTTTGTTAAAGAAAATTGTTCGCGATCACATATTGCCTCCTACTCCCCAGTCAAACCAAAATAGCGACAAAAATATCCAAATAAATTACAAGTAACTGATTGTTTCTTAAATTTTATTTTACCTTGCTGCTTAAATTTAAATTAAATAAATTAAAAATTAAATCAACAATTATTTTAATTGCGATCTGACCCGCTACTTCCGTAAGTAGAAGTACTTCTACCGGACTATAATTTACAATAGAAATAAATAATAAAAAATCGACTGCACATTGTACATCGCGATATCTTTGTTTGTGTCTATAATACTTACTGTACTTTTCCACGATATTCGCGAGTGCTCTACTCGCTACTAGATTGCACTCTGGGGCGTTCTCGAAGCCTCGGTTTGGCTATCTATATATATATGCTGCGAACTGCAATGAGACTTCATTTCCAAACATAGTGTTGTTATGGTACTGAATAAATATTTTACATTTACGTAGTGACATCTACGATAAATTACAAATTATGGATAAGTTTTTAAAAAGAAGTGTAGAACCTTATACGTCGGAAAGCGGCAGCAATAAAAAGAAAAATAGACTTTACAGCGATAAATATCTTAAATATGGTTTTACCGCTACTTCCAATAAACCACAATGTGTTATTTGTGGAGAAGTCTTGTCAAAAGAAAGCATGAAGTCATCAACGCTACTTCAACATTTAAATAGCAAACACCCAGATAAAAGAAAGCTGCTATTTCTTCACAAGCAGCAAGATATTCAAACACAAGTTGTGGAAAATCTTAACGTACTTCTCTCTACAAATGGACGAATCCACAGATATATCTAACTGTGCCCAATTTATTACGTTTGACGAATGTTGAAAATTCCCGGCAATCCTCAGGGGTCGCGACCTACACATTGGGAAACGCTAGTTTAAATCATTGTAATTTTTTGCAATGTTAATTTGCTGAAATTTTCTACCTCCCTCCTTTGTTTGTTAAAGTATAACATTATTATCATAGGATTATATTTTAATATGACATAAAATTCAAAACAAACGACTAAAATATTCATCGCTTTTTACGATGTGTGTATACAAGTCCTAATGAACGCGCAGCTGTTGTCTTGCGACAAATGTTAAACTGCAGTTCAAGTTTTAATTGTCAAGCTGCACTTTCAGCGACTCTTGAAATTGCAAATTGAGTGAGTTGCGAGCACAGCACGGCTACAGCAGATAAGCCCGCATTACGCGCGATCGTCGTACTTGCACGTTCAGTCTGAATTGTTGAAATTTTCGCTCCGAAATTACATATTGCGACAGACTTGAACTCGAGGACTATTACGCTAGAGGTAAACAAGATTGTCCTGTGTCGCCACTATCTCATTTCTACGGAAGATAAGCCATTGTGTAACGTAGCTTTCGAGTAAATACTGCAATGGAAATTTAATTAGTAATATTAGTCATGTGCGCCGTTTATTTATCGATGCGGTCGTTTCGGGCGCAACTTGACGGTCTTAAAATTGAATTCTGGCGCATCGGCGCGATCCCAGTCTATAACGACGTATCAGAATCGAACTCGCGCGATGCGTGAAATAAACACGAAATTGAATTTTAGCTTAATGTCGGTTATGCGAATTTGCCAGGTCGTAATAAAAGCGGAATTATTAAAATCGTTGACAATATTAATAGAATAGAAACGAGTTATGTTAATTGTGGTGATCGTTAAAGAGGCGAGTTGTGATTATAGTTGATGTCCGGTATATTATTTTATGTGAGCAGCAGTGATGATTACTATATTATACTTCATCAAAAAAAGTCATTATCGTAAAATTTTTCTCGCTAATCGTTGGATCGCGATGTTTGTAAAACGAGATATTTGGAGATAAGTTTCCACCACGAAATATATCTATATGTCAGGATATACGAAGGGAGATCAGTATTTACGGTCTCTAACATAACAAACCTTTGATAGCTTGATTTCAGCTATCCGGCGAATGGTCAGTTGTTTATCTGTCATTACCATATCGTGTATACGATAGTGACAGTCACTGGTCGTCCAGCACCCTTAGCATGTTCACATGTTTGTCCTTCCAATTTAAATTCTCGAGACATATTTTTCACCACTTGGTAAGAAACAGCACCCTCACCTAATACACCTACCATGTGTTCATGAATTTCTTTTGGCGACAACCCGTTCTTTTGCAAGTATTTTATAACTGCACGAACCTCTGACTTTTCCATTACTAAATTATGTTATACGATATTTTTTTAATAAAATCGAACATTTTTATTTTAGAAGACAGAAATAATAACGCAAGTCATGTTTATGAATATGTGTTTCCAGCGAACCATAAATCATTGAATCGATTTTCTCCTTTAACATGTTTTTATAGAAAAAAGTATTTGTAAATTGCAAAGTTAATGTTCTTTTATTACTTCAATTAATTCAATTTATAATGCAAGCAATAATATGTAAGTTCTCGTTTTGCCCCGACAGTTGTTATATGGAATTGAAGCAGAACATATTATTTGCAATTATTACAGCTTTCATTTTTAATTTCCAGTAATCAATTGGTTACAATCAGGCATTAATATATATTATAGTTTAAAATGTACGGACGTAACAAGCGTGTTCCAATAACTGTGACTCGCTATCAGATCCGGTTAATTTAAAGGTTTTTCGACATCGGCGGTGACTGCAACTTTCAGTCACAATAAAAGCACGACCACACTGCATCGTCTGACCAGATTGCCTACGCATAGTGCAAATAGGTTTGCGTTGGTATAAGTTAAGACACATAGAAGTTCAAGGACGATCTAGTCGACATCGAGTACATGTAACGTTTTCATAAGATTTTTTTTATAACACGCATTTATTTATGTTAAAATCGGTGCAAAATATTTATTGGAAATTTCGTGAGCTGGTGGTTTTATTATTTTTATTTCACGGAATTAAAATCTTAACATAGTTATTTATAACAAAGGAAAAGTTACTTTTAGTGATTAAATTACGGTTTAGTTACCGTTGGAATGATGCCATATAAAAGAAGTTAATGTATATTTGTATTCTTAACACAACACAATATATGAGGATAGAACGAAGTAAAATTTATGAGCCACTATGTAGAGATCAATATTAAATGAAGCGATTTTGAGTGTCCAACGACAGGTCTTGTAATCTTCCTTTGACGTTTCAAAAAATTGCAAGTTAACTTTAGTTTAACGTCCCATTAAGCAGCACTAATTGCATTCTCAGCCATCTATCAATTTTTTTTTAATTTTAATTTTTTTTATAAAAATTTCCAATTGGACTTGCGTGCCCCGAATGCTTCGTCATCATCATCACAGACTTTAAATAACATCCCTTGTGATTGAACGATATTTACTGATTTTACCATTAAGACCAAATGTTATTTTTGATCTGGCGCGAGCTTCGAACGAATTATATATTATATACCTATACAGTCAGTCGAATAAAATAGCAAATTCGGTAAATCTTGATGACGTAATTAAAGATTTTGCTGTGCGAAAATGCTAGAAAATCACATCGCGCCGACCCTGGCGAGTCATCGATAGTCATCGCGCAACGATTCCTTGCGCGTTATAATAATGCATTGGCGATTTATCAGTATATTATTTTTAAAAGTAACCTTATCTGGAATTGGTGTTAATGAAACCTTGCATGAGCCGATTTCGAAAATATTGTTCTTTATGTTTTTTTTTTTCAAAATACGATTTATCTTATCCGTTGCGTAAAACTATTTTTTTAACATTGAACACTCATATAACGTTATATGATTTTCGCTAATAAATAGTTTGAAGTGCATTTATTTTATATTAATTGCAACACATGACTGATATAATATTAAATGAGCCTCTTATTTTTCTGATATCATTTGTTCACGGTGACTTTTCATCAATGACTTGTTTTTCGTCCAATATAAATTGTCAAAGTAATAAAACTATATCAAAATATGTAATAATGTACCTAGAGTTCCATTCATTGCTTTATATATTTATTTGTAATATCAGTTAAATTTATACATATTATAACAAAAAATAAAGAATGGTAAAAATTTGTATAAAAGACAGACACCACCTGCACAGGTCAATTTCGATCAGATTATCCTAAAGAAGTCGAACGACGACTAGTTTTTAGTGTCATTTTGCCTGCTATACGCTTCACGTCGCTTGGACACAAATTTAATAAAGACGTTGGTAGTCAACGGCGTGTTTGAGAGAAAATTGACAAGTAACGGTGAACGTAAAATATAAAGTGAAGTGTAAATACAAGTGCTTACATTTTTAAAAGGAACAAAGCAGAATAATGCAGTGTTCGATCAATACCAGGAAGCGATCGTAAGTGAATAATAAATAAAATTGATCCTCCCTCCATATGGAAATACCGTGCACCCGAAATAAAAAGGAAAAAATATTTCGATTTAATCATTTCACCAGACTAGTTAGTTATAATTGAGTGGGGCGTTTATCACCAGACTAACCCTCGGTATATATTAAAAATGTAAATAAAACGAACTGAGATTAAACGTAATTAAAAATCAAGTTAGTGATAAACTATTAAGGTGTGAAACCTGAAAATTGGTGGATTTTAGATTTTCGCTAGTTTTGAAAGTCATCTCTCTAAAGCCTTGCATAATAAGTATATTTGCATTGGGTTATTCACGCGAGGAAAAATATCCATAAAATTATTTTCCCTTAAATATTTGCTTAGATCTACTCGCGACTTAAACTTCTCATCAACTAATTGCCTTCCTAAGTGGAAACACTCGTGAACGAACGAAAATTGCATTTCAGCGTTTTTCGTTATACGTTCATTTAATTTTCTCGTTTTTCTAAAAAATCGATGGTCAATTAAATTGTTTGCGATTAGTCTATCAACATGGCCAGGAATGCAAAGTAATAAATGTAATATAAATATTGATTATTTTTGTTACTTCTCTCCCTAAGGTTGTTTGCTTTTATTTGTTTTCACGTACGCAGTTAATTTAATTTTTTGATCAATTTGATTAATTTCGCCATCATGTTTTTAGTTTCAGTTTTATGCCAAACGCAAATTATTAAAAAAAAGTTTTTCAATTTCAAGTTTAAGCTGTCATTGGTTTTATTTCTTCAGTTTTCATCATTTTTAGTCCTTTCATCCATTAATTCCACATTCCACATAAATTTCAAAGGATTTGACATAATTTTCATCCATTTTTTTGGCAATTTTTATGTTTTTTGACAAATTCAACTTTAACGTGGTATTTTTTTTAAGGTTTAGATGATTTTTATATTTACGAAAATTTTGTTGGCTATTTTTTACTTTGTTCACAGCTTTGGCAATTTTTGAAGTTTAGATTTTTTGAATTTCGGTATTTTTGACCACTTTACATTTGACATAATTTTTACATTCGACGTTGTTTGCCATTATTGACATCTTTTTGAATTTTTATTGAAACCAACCCAACCAGACCGCTTGAAGTTGGGTTGGGTTGGGTAGGGTGGGGTTGGGTTGATTTGGGTGGGGTTGTGTTCTATTGGGTTGGGTTACTACTGAGGTCAAAAGTGCCAAGCTTCACATTAATTGCAATTTCAAACTGTTTACTTGACACATTAGAAATAAAGCTTATTTTAAAGATTAAATCATTGCAAAAATCCACAAAAATGACTAGTCATTACTAGTCATTAATTTCGTTAAAAACAGAGCTTTAATAGAATAACGTAGTTTTTAAATAAATGTAATTAATGGATGTCTGAAAATTATTTTTGTAACAATGCTCAGTTCTATATTCATGAAAAGTAAAAAATGCAAAAAGACTTTTAAAATTGCAAAAAGACAAAAATTAAAACAAACCGAGTTTGAAGTTTGTTACGTGGGCTTAAAATATTTCTGTTTCAGACCTCTTTGAGATTTCTTTTGATTTCAGTTATCGAAAATTTCGTAGACGTTTATTTCAAATTTTATGAAACACTTCAGCTAGTACTTGAACCGAATAACTTTAAAGTTATTGGCGTTGTGTTTGTATCCGTTGATCTCGTGAAAACTATCTATAACTTAAAAGTAGTGTAAAAGTGTTTTGCAGTAAAAATCAACGAATGAACGAAATATTCGAAAAATAATTCTCCACATGAAAAAGCCTTTACATAAACTAGCTACTAGGTTGCTGAAGTACATATAAAGATTTCCTTAAAAATTTCAGAAAAAAATAATCTATATGTTTTTTTTTAATATGTTATTTGTTTTCATGTGGAATTTTTGCAAAGCAATTTGACTAATCGTAGATTAATTCACAGACGAAAGTACTTGCATTAAACTGGGAAATTAACTAAAGAACGACGAAGAAAACACTCGAGAGGAAGTGCGGAAATAAGTCACATTAAATGCAAGATTAAATGAAACGCCAACGCAAGAAATTAACAATTAATTTATCAATTTACCCCCGAGGAAGAAACTTGGTATCGGATTACCTAAAACAGACGTAATAACCCATCTCGCCTCCGCTGCGCTGACTACGTTAAAGTATTTTAAAGACTGACACATGACTAAGTAAACAATGACAAAAAATGAAATAACCAAATGCAGAATTTTACATAACAACTAAAACCGGTGAAGTGCTAAATATGACCGGAATTTTATCTTCCTCTGCGTATTAAAGCGCGTAATTGGGTAATTTATTATATTTTCACGCGAAACATTTCCAATTTTATTCAAAACACGTAGTTTTTTACAGTCGAAGAAATCGTAGAAGTATTTTGCGAAAGTTTCAAACAATTATTATTTCTTATCGCTTTGTGTACGATGTCTCAAAGTTCGGTTGCCGAACGCAAGTTAGATTGTTATCCTGAACAGTTGTTTGTTTAATCATCCGAGGGTTTAGTGTCGATTTCCCTTCGACGTTGCCGAATTTTGTTTTGTAGAGCTTCTTGGGCTTCTTGTCATAGTTTATAGTTTGCTATATGAGTAGGAATTTTTTTGTGTCACATGTTTTTATTTATTGATGTTAATCATCCATTAAAAGGCAATGAACATTTATTAAACAGGTTGGATCGTCGAAGTTGTTTCGAATAAGCTAACGAGGATCTTGCGCATTTCAAGGTCGATTTAATGACATTCATCATATCAAACGACCTGAAAATAGCGACGACGACAATAAAGTGCCACTTCCGCAAATATTCGTTGCATAACGTTTCAGCAAATTAATGGAATAAGCTGCGGAATACGTCAAGCAATAACGCCATATTATCTAATACGGAAACGATCGAGAGTATAGGTATGGTTGCATTTGATTTATGCGATGCGTCGATATGACCAAGTTTCTCCGAAATAGGTAGTTGCGAAAGGCAATGACCGCTAAATATTTTATTATGGTAATTGGCTGCCACGGTCCGACGCTTCCACAACAGAAACTTCCCCGCTGCATTTTTGCAATTTATATGTATAGCATTCAAAGGTGCATGTGAACAGAAATTCCCGCTACAAGTTTCCTATAGACCTTCCTCTTTGGGAATGGATTCCGTACGTATAATGGATGTGTGTGTGTATTAAATTGCTTTTGATAAACGGAACTGTCGCCTTTTTATACGTACACTCGCATACATAATATCACAATGGTAATAAGTATTACAGTTACGATTTACATGTAAGTTTGTTTCGTTAGCGTTTTTGATGTTATATTCTTAATTTGTTTTTAATGATTTGGGAAAGCGGCGGTGCTAGATTCTAACGATTATATTATTTATGGGTGCTTTCTTGCGATTGTATCGACAATGCAAATGAATGTGCATTTTAATACTTAACGCATAATGGGAATTATGGAAAAATGTTGTGGCTTTGCATATTTAAAGATAAAGTCATCGATAAAAAATGTGGATTAATATATTTTACGATCCGTGCAACACTTTCTAATTATATAAGAAGACAAAAATGAAAGTGCGACATTTATGAAATGAAGATGGAAGAATAAAGAATATAAATAAAGTAATAAAATGCCTATTACTAATTAAAGAAAACCAAGTAGAAGGCTGTAATGTAATACATATAAATTCCACCAATTGAGCTTTAAAACCAGGTAGTCATCATAGTGCCATGAAATGTTGTAACTGATACTGAAATTCGTATTTAGATTTGTTAAAAATCAAGTGTGATAGGGTTTTTAAAATTTATTTGTTATTATTAATTATTTATTAGATTTTATATTTATTAATATTTATATACATATATAATTAATTTCACATTTAAAACCACAGTCTCCGTCAATTTATTGCTGAATGTTGAGTGAGGTGTTGAGAAGATAATATGGACACATTTTGATCGGAGTAAATTTATTTCACACTGACAGTTTTTAATAATGAATTATTGATGAGAAATAAATACAACCAACATTAAATAAAAAGTTGATAATACGTGAGAGACCTGAACGTCTTATTTGAATTATTTAGCAAGCCACGCCCAGTGTGTGTAAGGAACCTTGACTAACCAGTCAGTGTTCCCTGTTTGCACAGTTCATACCAAATAATTATCAAATGTAGATAATTTTCCAACAGAATAATGAAGTAGTCTGGCCACTTCCAAGGACGAATGGCGAATAGCATTAATTGTACATATACAATTGTACATATATATCTGTTTACGTCTAGCATATGTGTGTGTATATGTTTTCGTTTTTTGCTTTCTTTCATTGCTTAATTTGACCGATTTGATAATAAGTTTTCTTTTATTTATGAATTTTAGGTCAATTACAATAATCACAGTTGGTATAAGCCAATGTTTTTTATTGTATTTGTATAAATTAAATCAATAACGCAATAAATTTTTCAATATAAAAAGTGATACACTGGGATGTTGAAATCTAAACTAATTGGTTTACTAACTACCCACTGTGGAAGGTATCTAGATTATCATTCGTGTTCACTCAAGACCTACAAAATAGCACAATCAACAATTTGATAGATATATGCTACCTTTTCAAACCAGGAGTTGAAAACAATAAAAATAAAATAAAAAAGTACTAAAAAGAAAATTGTTAACCCGACCATTTCACTAATAAAAGATTAAATGAGTTCTCAAATAAAAGTTACCAAAATACGCAAACTAAAGTTAGTAGTTTTACAATGAAACACATCAACGAAGAAAAAATAACAAATACATAAATTATATCCCCAAGTTATCAGAAAAAATACAAAACAAAATATTTCTCGAAATTCTAGGTCACTTAAGACTCAACAACATTTGCACACAAAAAATTACTCGCATACAGTACGTACAGTATGATCTTTCGAACATACCTTCGTTACGAACAACCCAAACATTCTAGAAATAGAAAAACAATAGTAAAAGACTAATCAAGGAAATGGTCCACATAAAAAATGGCACCTCCATCAACTATAAACCCGACACACATAACTTAAATGCAATATATAATGACATAAAATATTAATATCAAATTGTTTTACTTTATTTTATATAAGATATTTAATTAACAAAATGAATGGTGACTTTGTATTAATTATAATTTTTACTTTCTTTTATTATGTATAAGGAAGTATAGTAATCATATAAATTTTGGAACTCGAGATTTTAGAATTTATAAAATTATTTATGATTTTTTTGATTCTGTCATCTTTAGGTTTTTTTTATCAATTGTTATTTTTATGAAATGTTGTGTTGTGTTTTTTAACCCGATTTTTGCAATATTTGCAAATTATTAGACAACGTTTTTTATGTTGATTTCGAAATTTTTTATTATTTTAGTGATTTTAATGATTTTTATAATTTTATTATGTTTACAACTTTTAGCCTTTTCTACGAATTTTCGCAATTTGAACAGTTTTTATACATCTTCAAATTGTTATGGATGGCGATTTTAAGATTTTTAACAATTTTGAACGATATTTATAATTGTTGTCAATTTTTGCGATATTTATGACAATCATTTTAACGATTTTTATCAATGTTAACACTTTTTATTTATTACATTAATTTTCGCAAGTATTACATTGTTGGGCATAATTTTTTTTGACCTTTTTTTTAATTTGCTTCCAACGCAGTATTCGCCAATCATTGCAATTTTGGATATTCTTATGCTCTCTTTTGCAAAATATAACGATTTTTACATTTCTTCTGACTTTAAAAATTAAAAAAAATTATACGATTTTGACTATTTATAAAACGATAACGATTTTTTTGTCCTTTTTTAAATGAATTTGTCTTCCTGAAGAGAAATTCTAAATTATACAAAAAAGAACAACTGAAATAAGACAATAATTTCATAAATACTCGTAATTACCATTTTAACGATTTTTCCAGTGTGTCGGAATCTAGTATAAGGAAGTCCAGTGCGGTACACTGTTTTCCTTATACAGTAACACATTAGTTGATACTATGATTATTGTAAAATACAAAATGACTTAAAATTTCTAAATAAAAGGAAACTTCTAACATATTCTTTAAGTAACAATCACGTATTATCATCGTTCTTTCTTTTAAAAAGCAACAATATATCGCCTGCTGATGCTTCAATTATTTATTTTTGTCCATTCAGCCAAGTAGTCGTTTACATTTTTGTTTGTAAAAGTGTAAAATCTTAATAGCAACGATTGGCAGCAGTGAATGGTATGAAACATGCTAAAAGAATGTCTCTTCAGCGTTACTAGTTCTAACAAATTTTGCCATTTTTTAAAAGTCTATGTTATATACTACTAATGTTACTACACTGCGCCAATAAATTAGAGGAATACTAAGAAAAATATTGTTGATTGATTCTGGAGTGGACTCAAACACCAAAAGAGAAGTTTCAAAATTTATTTATAACACTACATATGTTTCGTCAACACTGTGGCATCATCGGGTGACGTTTTTTTTTGTACCTCAAGAGGATATTCAGAGGTCTGCTGGAGGACATACGTGTTATTAGATATCCTTTAAAGTTTATTTTTCTCTGGTTACTTAAGCCTAATTTGTTAATTGATGACTTTGTTTGATTTTGTTAGTTGTATCTTTTGCCATGCTTGATTTTTTTATTACTTTAGAATATATAAAAATTTGGCATGGTCTAGAAACGTTCTTATTAATTGACTCAGCTAACTCCAAACCTCTGTTCGGCCGAAACATCCTTTATTACTAATTATTAACGACTTTTGATGGATCCCCGCGGATAACGTTATTCACTGGCCGTGCATTTCTACATCGATTGCAAAGAAACGTAATCAAATTAGATTAAAACAGTGGTTAGGCCTCGTAATCAGACATCGATCAACTGTGGCATTAACCTAACCGACGTATTGACGGCGCTGAGTAACTGCGGGAGGTGAGTAATCAAGCCGATAGATAAGCCACGAAAATAATACTAATTGCGATATGCGTGTTTGCTAAAAATAAATTACAACGTACCCTACTCTTATAGATAGTGTGTGTACTTGAAATGTAATGAAATGAAATGTCGATTTTGCCCGTGAGGAATTCCAGCCATCACGTGTGATACAATTTGACGTCGCGGAAAAGAAAGTATAATAAAGACTTCGCTTTGTGGGTTCTTGAGCATTCAACGTACAACGTGCTATTTGTCTTCGGCAAATTACTTGGATATTTTGAAATTATTACCTAAAAGACACGTCGTAGAAGAACATGTTTGTTTTGAGCGATTCTGAGCATTGTTTTCTATAATAACATATTTTGCGAGATAATTAAACAAATATATCTTTGGACTTCTAGAACGGCGGTCTAATCTGATATGGCACAACGTTGTTGCAAAATTGTTCGTGAAGAGAGTAATATTCGTTTGTATAATTGTTTTGATTATTGACTTCCTTGCTAATTGGATCTTTTTTCCTTCTTTTGTTAATTAAGTGTCCTTTTAAACGTTTTGTTTTATTTAATAATTTTGCTACTTGCTAATGCCTTTCTTTTGCTCTTCTCTTTGCATTAGCGATTTATAATGTGTCACGTTTTTTATATTTATTTTGCTGAAATATTTCGTTTAGCCTGGACATTTTTTTATAATAATCTCGTTCGTTGCGCAGAACGGAGAATGGAAATACGTGGAAAATGTTTTTAAAGTAAATTTCAATCGATTTCAGTTGAAACGTCTAAAAAAGAAACTCATGCTTGTTGGCCCAACGAATTTCTACCCATTATTGGAGGCATTAAAAATTTAAACGATTTTTTAAGTGAATATAAATACCTGTAATTAAGTGGTTCGGTAACGCGTATAATTTGTGAAGAGTGCATAAATTAAATACACGACAAAAACTATTAAAGCAGTTTTCTTGGAATCGTAAAATACCCATTAAAAATCTTTTCAGTGGTCTGACACTTAACTAAAAAGCCGAAGAGTTGTCGACAAAGAGAACTTCGGGCAGCGAACAAGTATTAAAGGCATAATTCGTTCAGGCAGTCGCCGCACTCGGTAACGTTCGAACAAGTAGGTGGACAAAATATCAACATTCAATATTTGACATGTATCCCATTTATAATTTATAATGCATAATGCAACTAATAAAAACAGGACACGTATAAAAAATGTAGTAGATGTGTATGTAGGTAGGTTTCAATGTATGCATTTTAAATTGGCCTTTCGAATGCTCTCAGTATTGTAAGGATGTCGAATTCAATTGGCATAGAGCATTGGGAACTCGTTATAATTTTTCTGCTTTTGAAAATTAATTCGTCCTTTCCGTAATGATTGTGTTTAGTTTTTTTTTATTTGCTAGTTCATAATTGTTAACAGTTATTATTTCTTAAAACTACTACGTTCAGTTGACATTTTATCAAGGAACATTAAAAAGCTGCTGTTATTGTTCCAGATATATTGGTTCTACATTATTTCTGTATTATGAATGAAAAAATCACCATATCTGTTTTTTCTAATAGTGCTGAAAGGTATTTTATTTTCTACAAGCAAGGACGCGAAATGAAACTATATGACTAACATACATTCCACGATCGCTTTGTTTGCAAACGCACACCAGAGACCAAAGTATGAATAATTTTATTTTAAATTATTTTTTCTCAATAAAGTAAATTGAACATATGGGGAATTATTGGAAAGCTAAAAATTCGCACATTCATAGCCCGATAAAATCTAACACGGTGCACATAAGTTAATAATAAATTGGAGACTGTGGTTGTCAAATAAATTAAAACAAATTAAAATAAAATGTTTCAATGCACATGAGTTAATTAAAAGGTTGTCATTTATCCAAACTCGCACAAGAGTTCTGAAGTACAATGATCTAATATGATTGCTAATCAAAAACTGCTCTAATAATGTTCTTAACTCGACTCGACAATGCACGGCTGTAGCATAGAAAAAATAAAAACGAAGAGAATCATTAGCGGTAGTAGAAGACGAAATTTTCAAGGGGGGTTGTAATAATGTTATGGGTCAATATTTTCTATTAAACTAACAGTGCATATACTTGTTCGTTTTGTTTATTTAGTTTAATTAATAATTTTAATTTGATTGCATATCGATGGTATCGAAGGTTTTTCAGCAGAATTTATAATATCCTTCTGTATAATTTTTAATTTTTTTTGGACTAATATCCAAAATTATGAAGAAAAAACAAGACGAATGAAGAGACTGGAAAAAATAACCCCAACAATGAAACCATAACGACGTACAAATTAAGGGACGAGGTGACAGCTGAAAAGTAATCAAAAGTAATTTAAAACGAAGTAGACAAGATTGACCACAAAAATGCACAAGAAGCATTGCAATTATTGAAAGACGTAACTATCAATGCATCGAAACAAGTGTGTGGCACACAAATTAACCACGAAGAAAAACTAGGCGAAATCGAGGAATTAAGATTATATTATTAACAAAAAGAAGTTATAAAGAACAGAGAAATAGGTAAGCAAGACTATCTTGGAAGCTAAACAGAAGTCTTGGGAAAAATGTTGGCATAAAATAGACGAATAGTTTAAAAAGGAAACTGTAAGATGTTCTACAGAATTGTAAAAACCATTAGAAAATGAAAACTGAAGAAAATTTATAATTAAAATTAAGGAAGTTAATCGTCTGAAAAACTTAGAAAGAAATTGAAAGATTAGCAAACCTAGGAGAAGCATACCATCGTTGGAGAAATTGATAAAAGCAGTCGAACTTCACAAAATAGGAAAAGCTCCGGGACACGATGGCATAGGTCGAGATACGATCAAGGAAATGGGAGAAAAAGCTATGGAATTACTACACTTAGTTAGAAAAGTATGGGAAGAGGAAAGAATACCAGTGGATCGGGATTTAGGAGTAGTTAGGAGACTTGCATATTTTTAAGGGGGAGACAAGAACTACAGAGGCACAACACTGCTGAGTACAGTTCTGAAAGTTTATGAAAGGATATTAGAGGAGAGGTTGAGAGCTATCATAGAGATGCCCAGTTCGAAGCTTTACATATTGGATTCAGACAGGGAAGCAACACACAACATACAGTATTCAGGATCAAAAAGTTGTACACAAGACAACATTGAAAACAAGAAAACAATTTTGCGAACCTGCTAAAGAACTCATTGACTGTGTAATATGCATTTTCACATAAATAATCCCTGAGGGTTTCCTTGAACTTTTGGTGACACATGTTCTACATTTTTGTAGCCATTATACAATTTTATACCCTGGGTGGAGAGACTTAGTTGGACTTGGTACCTCATGTGTCATATTCATGAGTTACCTTTGACGTAATAATTCATAGTTGTTTTGGGCGAAAGGTGCACACTCATAGATGTGTAAAGATGATAAAAGTATGCACTTCTTCTGAAATATTAACTTGCACGTGCCTCTTCTGGATAGGTGAAATATGCGAAAGAAGATTTTTGTTGCTTAAAATTCTGTAAACTAAATGAATTTTACTATAAAATTATACCATGTGCAAGACGAGAATTTACAAATGCATACAATCTTTTGTGAGAACTGAAAGGCATCAGTGCTCACAAATGATCACACACAATGCATATCTGAAGCTACTTATTTTTGTTGCCGGTTGATCTACTTCTACAGACCTGCAAAATGACCGTAGGATTGCAAGAGGAATGCATATTTGTACGGAAACTGTAAGAAAGAGATTGCGAGAACATCACCTAAAGTCAAGGACATCAGTCCGAAAGCCACGGTTGACTTTAGATCACAAAAGAATAATAACAATATGTAGATTGGGGGATAGAGCGATGGTCCTCTGCTTTTCAGATTTCAGTTGATACGTTGTGATGGTCGCTTTCGAGTTTGAACGCGTTTGAACGCCATCGCGAAGGACTGCTTGAAGAAGTGGGCAAGTTTCGAATGGGATCCGACATGGTGTGAGCTGGAATCTTATTCCATAATCGTACAGATCTTGTTGCTGTAGCTGGCCCAATGAATGCTGCCCTATGTATTGAAAACATTCTTACAAATCATGTGGCACTGGAGCACTTATAGGCCATACATTTCTATTCCAGGATGGCCAACGTAAGACCACATGTAGCAGGTCAGACAAGACAATTCACGGGAGAACATCACATCCCAGTTATGGACTGCCCAGCTCTCAGCCCAGATCTCAATCTGATCGAGGGTTAGTGGGACGAGTTGGATCGGAAGCTCAGAAACAGACCTGTGGCTCCAAAAACTCTTCAACAGTTTATGGTAGCTCTTCAGGAAGAATGGGTCAACACACCCCAAGAGGATATCCAGATATTGATTGAAAGTATGCCACGAAGATGTCTCTCTGTTATTCAATTTCGTGGAGGATTAGATCCTTCAAAATTTTATTTTCCCTGGTCTTTAGCCTAATTCGTTGATTGATGAATTTGTTTTTTTTTTGGTAGTTGCATTTCTTGTCGTGTTTGATTTTTTTGGATTGAAATAAGTGCTTCATAATCTTATTATGATAAATAAACGATAATATAACCAGCTTACAAGATTTCCTTACTTTCATAAAACTAGAAAAGAATTACAAATATTTTTCTTAGTGTTCCTCTAATTTATCGGCGTAGTATATTCATAATTATCGATTATGTGATATTCATAACCACGTTCACATACAAAATTTACATTACTAATTTTCGTCTATTGATATGATTTCATTGTTTAGTATTTTTATTCACAACTTCATTAAATGAAATAAAGGAATAAAATTAGCGACCTACTTATTAAATTAGCCTGTCAAGCGAGAATTGAAACCCTTGCAATATTGATTATCGATGCGCTAGACCCGCATGAAAGAATTTAGACCTCTATTTGGTAAAGATATTGTAACAGTTGATAGTAATCTAATCACGTGCATCAAAATTTACATTAATGAGTAACTAATTCGCTGTAACTTGCATATTTCAAAACGATCGTTGTATTTATAACGATGATGGTTGGTGTGGGATCTATGTTGTGGTTTAAAATCTTTAGAATCACGTTCATTTATTTACGTCGACTTTATTAAATTGAACCATCATAATTACTAGGCTTTAAACAGGCGATGTTGTTAAAAAATTGGTTTGTTATATTTCCGATAAATTAAGCGACTCGCGGAACCATTCTATAAAATTAGACCAATTGCGTGATCAATCGATATTTTTAGAGCGCAATAGATGTTCGAGAAAAATCGTCGGTTTTCGGTGGGAAAACGCCATACAATAATAAATGTATAAAATGTGTGTTCATGTACTTGCATCTGTTTTACAATTTTTTAAATTGAAATCCTGATTAAATAAATTCAACCAACTTTTTACTTCAAAATGTTTTTTGCGTAATTTGTAAATTAATTTTGTTTTAATTGAATCAGTTTCCGTATAGTCAGCTCATTAGTCGGAGACAGAAAGGGTTGGAAACTTTCTTAAATTAATTTACATTTAAATTATAATCCTCTTATTAAAACTTATAATGAAAAATTATGTACCTATATATAATCTTATTAAAGTTTATAATAAAAAATTATGTACCTACATATAAACTAATAACAAATAATCAAATAATTTAATATTTCCATGAACCTGAACAAACATTTAATCAGAGCCTAATCTCGCCAAATTACTAATATTTGCATTGCATGGATATAAATGGTATCCACAGATTAAGATTGTTTTGCAAAGTTCATTTTATATCTCAAAACGTATACTTCCATCAAATCAACTTTGCACGAACACACATAAAACTGTTAATAAATTAATTAAAAATAGATCCAATCTGCAAACACAACTTCCTTGTTTTTTTTGTTTAACAAAATTGCAAATCCTTCCTAAAAGCGAGTGGAAATTAATTAGTGACGCCACGTTAGTACACCACGAAATATCTGTAACTTATATTGGCTAATTGGAAAATATCGGTCACTGAACGTTCCAACGAAACGAAAATTCACGCGATCTTTTCGTACGAAAGTGAAAGTCAGGTTTAATTTCGTTCGAACGGGCGACGCGTCGACTGCTTGATGTTGCGACGCGACGGTCGCATTAGATTGGCGTCGTTAAGTGACAATCAGCGTGCAATTTGGTTTAATCGTCTGAATTAAAACACAAAATGGTCCCAGTGCTTCTGGTAAACTTTCTATAAGTGTATCGAAATATAAGATTTGTTAGTACACAACTAGCAAATTCATATCAATATATATGTCTTTAATAAATTAATAAAAATCGAGAAATTAATGCCGTTGACCTCCACCACTGAATTATTAAAAACGATTCTCACATGACCGTTATTCAAATAATAACACCGGGTTTAATCGTTTTTCTTGAAGAAACGCCACGACCTCGTGAACTAAACCATAGACGTAGATGTGAGTTGTCAAGATCGTGTACTTCCTGAACAGGCTATACATTAATATATGTCAGCCGCTCGGAGTTGTCTTATTTGCGAATTAATGCGTATATTAATTCAGGAATTTCCTCGTAGCAATTATATTCTAAATAGCCCCGTTACGCATCTGCATGTAAATAATTTGGGATGAAAAAATCAATTTTCAGGAAATTTGTGAAAAGCTCTTCACGTAGAATTGTCGAGGTTTAATTACGTATCATAAAGTTTCAATTGCAAATACGTTAAATAAATTTTAGGCCGATTTAATAGATTTATTATTAATAACATGTGCATAATACGAAGTGAAAATATTTAATAGATATCGAACTTTTGAGCACGGACCACATTTACTATTTAAACCTCGTTATCCTTTTTAATTGTTTCTTTAATTGTGTTTATTTTGTGTATTAACTCAACACCATTATAACTGAATCTAATGAATTTTTAATGGGCTCGTTCTTAACAGTACAACACCGCTGTTATTGCGGTCGGTTTCCATTTATTAAAACAGTAACAACATAATATTAAACTAGTTCTTGCGTTTGACACATAAACCGAAAAATGATACATACGAATTCCGTTTATTTTTAATTTAATTTAATTTAATTTAATTTAATTAGTAATGGGCATGCATTTGTTCAGTGGGTGTTGAAACGTCGTCATCGACATGGTTCCAGTTTCCATGTGTGTGCTTTTCGTGAGCCGTTTGAGAAACTGTTTGCATATCGAGTGGATGTGATCATTACACGCAGGTACACCGTACGTGGTAACGGCCAAGTGTGGGTAAAGAATGCGGTCCGGGCCATGTCGTTTATGACAGCCTTTGGGTGAAAATGAAATGCTATCACTATAAAATATATTTATTTCATATGGGACGTAGGATATATCCTTTGAAGAAGATATCTAAGTGGTGATAATAAATAAACAAGTTTTAAGTCGTTTTCCGAAGTATAATTTTCATGATCAAGCCTCTCAAAGTTGTATATTAATAAAATTTTTATCGAAACATAGTGGTCATAAATTTATTACGATAAATAAAATTAGCCACTTTATATTTTTGATTATTTTAGTGTAAAGGGGTTAATTTTCTATCCATATTACGCAAGTGAAGTATTTGTTCAAACTACCAATAAAGTAACTGTTATGTAATTACGTTAAGTTGTAATTATTTACCCGCGACGATTTTTTTATTAAGTTTCATTAAAATTAATAATAGCATATTTACTTATGAATTCTTGTATTATCAGTTGTTTTAAAAAGGTAAAATAGTTTCGTAAAGCATACAGCTATGTAGAGAAACCTAGTTGTCCATAACACAAACTTAAGGGCAAACGAACTACATTTAATTTCCACAAAATGCTCGTACCTGGCGAGATTTTTAAAAATAAAAATAGGTTCCAGTAAATATATATTTTCGTTCTTCGGATTTCATCTAAAACTTATAGTACAAATAATCGATTAAAATCTAATGATGGCTTTATTATCGCAGTAAAATTTTAAATGTAAACGTTGAAGACACGACTGCTTGGAGTAAACATCTACTTCCGGTTGATAATTACTTAATAGAAGTTTATTTACAAGGCCTGTTCATACAAATTGTTTCCACAAAAATGGAGTCGTGGACGAGTAATACCGATAGAACATTGGAAACTTCCTTTAAACACTGAAAAATTCGTAGTTAAAAATAGTGCGAATACTCTAGGAAAATCTCGGGTTCATATCCTTGTGGTATTTTCGATGGATTTTCCAAAAATATTACTTCGAGACCTTCGTCGACTGCTAAGAGCAATTCGGTGGGCTTAAGATGAACTTTTTGCCCAAGCTAGGAAGAGCTTATGCACATAGATCTTTGCGATTTGTGAACTAGCTTTTATCCTTCGTAAATAATCTCTGAATAAAATTTGCCATATTTGGCACAATCATGATCTTCAGGACTCTTATAGAGAACACAGTGAAGCATCAACGAAATGTTAGAGTGTTCGGCCAGAATCATTCTTTATTGGTATCTTATGTCAATTTAAATAAAGGGAATAAAGGGATCACTGCAATCTGAAAACAAAAACATCGTAGGAAGAGCAACCTGCACAACCCAATTATATTTGAATGAAACACCCATCTGCAAGTTCCATGCTACAGTAAATGGGGAATTTTAAAGGCAGTTATTTCTTGGATCGCAAGGAATTAAATCATTCTCGTTATTTCTAATACGTCCACGCCACAGACGTTGAAAGCTTAGAAAACTTTTGACATTAACGACGTATGTCATAACTCAGAAACGAAACAATAACAGTGTAACAAAGAAATCACATATTATTGTAATTTTATTAATAACGAAGAATTGCAAAATAAGTGAAAACAGAGTGAACGCTATTTGGAGTGCGATGTGGCAGGTTGCGCGATGCGATGACTTAATATTTATTCGTATTGACGCAGTTCATATTACATGTGATGTGATTATTACCTCTAATGTACCAAACCCAAACCAAGTCAACACAGTCAAATTTATTCTTAATTTTATTAATTACAAATTCAATTCATATGCCTTCAATCCAACACAAACATATTACGATTTTTTTTTATTTCGTTACTTCTGTTTAAATTAACGAAATCAATGTATTTCAAAATTTCGGTTCAATACAATACAACACAATTCAATCATATGTAATAATATTCAAAAAAATAATTTACCTATATTAATCAAAAGTCTTTTGAGCCAAGTTTTATAAACGCAACCCAAGCTTTTTAAATGCTCAATCAGTTCTCTTCGTTTTAAATTTTCCCTTAATCCAATCCAATTCAATCAACAAAAAATGATTTATTTGTAATTTTTAAGTTTCTCGAATTATATATCTTTAACTCAATCCAAATCAACTAAATTTATTTTTAATTTATTCTTTTTTATAACGTCCAACGAACCCAAACGAATCTAACATAAATTTAATTATAATATCATATTTTTTAATTTTCCTCAGTATGAATTTAACCCAAATGTCAGTATGCCAAGCATCTTTAACCCAAACAAACGAAATTATTTTTTTATTAAATAAAATAAATGAAATGTTAATTTTTTTAAAGTTTCATTAAAGTTAATAAACCAATTTAATCGAATTTATTTTTTTTTTAAGTTAAATATTTGTGGAATGTAAACTGTGCATTAAAAATTATTAACAAAGTAGAAAATTAATTTCGTTGTGTTGGGTTGGGTTTTGTCGAGGGGAGATGGGTTGGGTTGTATTGGTTTGGGTTCCCTATATAGAAAATTGCAAAAAACGAGTCGAAGAAAAAGTAAGAAACATATTTCGTTTGGTTTGATTGAGTCTGAACCGATAATAGAAAAATTAGGTTAACATTTTCTAACTCGGCCTAACCCAACGAAAAACTTCTTACTAACAAAAAATATGGATGAAAAAGGTAAATCGTGATCAAGGAAAACGTAGGCCTTTTTATTAGCATAGTGGGCAAAAGTGACAACACGTATAAAATAACAATGGGGATAACAGTATGAGAAAACTTCAAAGAAGACTATAAGAGCATATCAGATGGATATCCAACCCAAACCCATTCAATCCAACCCAACCCAAAGAGCCTAGATGAGAATATGATAAATGATAAAATATGATAAACTTTTCAAGAAGGCTAATAGAGAACATTATAGATATAAATCGTCCAATGAGGTTATAAGAGCGTGTCACGTAGATACAAATGAGCTATAAGTGCATGCTATATAAATATAACCAAGGACATGACAGCTTAAATATATACATCTAAAGGCCTCAACCCGGTTGACGAAAATATTAGGAACTCGTTTGCTACCACCTCACAAAGTGTTGGAATGAGTAGTATCCACTGCGATTTCCAGCATTCGACGCTGAAAGCCACAATAACATTATTACAATGCCATAATTTTTTTAGACTTCTGTATCGCATGTCGCTTGAAACAAAACTTCAAAAAAGGACTACGATGGTCAGGATACGTACTTATAGTTGAAGAAAAAATGCTAGTGGGGCACCATCATATAGAACCAGAGAGACATTGAAAATGAAAAAAGGATGACTTGGCAAAATCTAGAAAGAGAGGGTGAGAAGGAAAGAAGAGACCTAAAATGAATACGTTCCCATAAAATGCCCCACAACCTTTTGATTAAGAAGATGAAGTGAGTTTCACTCGTCTTTCATTTTCTTCTTCCATCCACCCAATTTTATGTATATCTGTTTTGAAATCTTTTATCGTATCTATTAAACTACACAGTAGCCCTGTCCTCTGACCTGTTGTTTGTATCTTTCGTATTGTGCACACTTGAAAAATGTTTGGTGACATTTGTCTGAGATCTCGCTCCAAATTTTGTAGTTGAGCACAAACCAATAAATTTTCTCACAACCCAACCAAAGTAAATGTAATTTTATCAAGATGTTTCATAAAAATAGGCAAATAGAACAACCACGTTCTTTGACTATTGATGTAGGTTGGTGTAGTGGCGGATTTCTTACGAAACTAGTCTTTATTGTCGTTCGAGGGCATTACTTATTTATTTTCATTTCGAGGCACTTTAGAAGTTAATAAAATCTTAAATTAGAGAGTAATTTACATAGGACGGAGGCTTGGGTTGTGTTGAGGTGGGTTGGGTTGGGTTTGGTTGATTTGGCTTTGTACAAGAACTTGGATAATTTATTGATTTCTATTTTTAATTATTCAATTTTATATTTTGTCAAAACAATGATAATAAAGAAAAAATGCCTGGGTTTAAATTTTTTTTTTTATTAATCGAAGAAATGATTTGTTATTTATATTGTCAAATGATACACAAATCCACACATTTTGTCCCTTATGGCATCGCATAGCAACTATCGTTCACTATCCTTTTAGCCTTCGCACATTACACGAACATTTTGCTAACGCGTGTTAACTATACGATGTTCTGAGTATCTTTGACGATTTGTTTTGTTTCATTTTAAGGTAAATTTGACTGTAAATAATATTTTTAATTCTGAATGTTCTGAAGTGTATTTTAAGCTGGTTCCTTACAAAATATTTTATTTTTTTGTTATTGTTTTTAAAATTTTAAGTTAAACATTCCTCTATGTATATATTTATATTTTTTGGTTCGTTTTAAATTTTTCTAAATATTTATTTTAATGCAAAATCTACGAATTTCAAAGCAAGCCAAGCAACTTATATCTCAAGCACTTTGTCGCAATGTAAACACGTTATGAGCCACGGATCGCGTTATTTAAATTCGCACGGCAAGGTTGCCAAATATATGTCACAAGTAACGGTGACTTAAACAATCTAAATATTCAGGTGTAATATCTTTCATGGGGAAAAATGCCCCCAGAACGGAAATTCGTAACTCACGCGGCGGAGCGAGAGAGAAAAGGGGCGAATTCCGATCGCGACTACTAAAAGCGGCGGATCGGTAGTGCATGCATGTGCGTCGGTTATTTCAGTTCCGCGATTAAAGCCTAAAATACACGACGTAGGAGCGACATGCGTGCGTGTCGTAAAACGGCGAGTGAAAAGGCTGTTCTCGGATATTTGTGGACTCGGGCCAGCGTTCGCACTTCGCCGGATTAGTGCCACAGCTATTTTATCAAGACCCGGCAATTATCTTGGCGGATGCAACGCATTATGATTATTGCTTCAAGATATTACAATACGTTACCACGAATTAAATTCAATAAATCGTCAAATTATTTAGTTAACGTTGACGTCTGTTAAGTAACATTAGTGGTCGTGGTAAAAACATCGGTATCGGTCTAAAAAAGATTCAATTGAAAGTAAATGATTAAACGAGAACGTTAATTGCATTAATGTAATTTAATAAAAATTAAAAAAATTTCTTCAACGAAATTTAATCCTTTGTTTTATATTCGTTTTATTCTTCGCGGTTGTTAATCATTTAGCTAATTTCTACATCATTCTGTCTTCTAAGTAATCGAACAATGGGGTTAGATTACCAACTTCAAACAACGTAAAACGCCTGTTAATCACGTGCCACATTTTAATATGGCATAGTGCTTTTGGAGCGTCGCTCTATAACAATTAACAATACAGTTGATAATGGCCTCGTATTATTTTATATTTCCGAAAGAAACTTTCTATGTACGACGGTACGCTGGCTTTATTGAGAATGGTATAATGCACCGTGAGAAAATTATCACAACAGGGTCAAATCTAATAAAGCAATGAGTAAATAGTCGTAAGGATTAATTCAATCGAGAGATTCCATTAATATCTATTGTACATATCGTTGACATACTATGCCAATTAAATTAATGTAGTCTAATTAACTGTCTGCGTTGCTTTACCGTTGATTATATATAAAAAAAAAACGATTGTTATGAAAAAGTTGCCCATTATTTACGTTTAAAATTCACTCTGCGTTTCTACCATAACACGTTTAATGCCACAAATGAAAAGGCTGTTTGTTTTAAATCTTCATTATCTATTATGCACTTTTAAGAATCCGTACTTCATTTGAATAATAATAGTCTTCGAATATTATTGTGCGATTGTTCATTGTTGAAGAATCAATAGACTTGCATAAGGCACGTCGCAATTATCGACCTTCGATATCTGAATTTATTCAAGAAGTTATGGTTGTTAATTGAACAATTAAATTCACCGGCGATTTTATTACCAACGATGGTGAGTAAATAATCAATAGCGTAATAATACTGCTGCGGATCGATAACCCTTAACTTTATATTTATGGCTGGTAAATACTCTATTATGAATAACATTAAAAAAAAATGACCGGAGCTACTCTTTACAAATTTATAGTTATAGAGCTCGGTGTTTAATTAATTTATTATGCACGGTTTGAAAATTTGTTTGTTTGATTTTAATTTATTGCTAGTCGACGTTTGCCTTAGATTAATAAATTAATTAATATAGTTTGTATTTTTATTGTCTCGAATTGGATTTTATTATTTTTTTATTGTATGGTTTATTAAGGGGGGGTCCTGCTTTAGAAGGCTCAAAAAATCGATTTTTTTTATTGCTCAAATCTATGCCTAATATATCTAAGAATATATATAAAAAAATATAGCGTCTAATTCGCAAAATTTTGCAAGATACAGCACTAAACACAGTGAGGTGTCGAGCAAAAAATATACGAACGCACGAACGCTCGGACAAACCAAGCGCGCGTCCCTCCCCGCAGAACATAACACCCAACTATGTACTTAAAAAAGTTCAATCGGTCGTTCGAAACAATAATATTTTGAATTCGTAAGAGCTATAGTAGGATTATAACGAGATATTCCGTAAGTGATCGAAAATTAACATTTTTGCTGATCGTAAACTTTAGAGCGCGTTTTCTCGAGTTTTCGTTTTTACGATTTTTCTAAACTGGTGGGCGTGATTGAGAGAAAACTAGACAAGCAATCAAAACGAAACAAAACTTTTGTTGGCTTCAGTAGCATTCTCTTCTATTTGAACTAAAAAGATTAATGAAAAAAAAAATTCTAAACAACTTTTTTAGCAAGTTGAAATGATTTTCTCTTCCTGCAACGAGCACATTTATTTTCAAACCTGAGAAAAACCTTGAATTTCAAAATTTTGTGTTTTTTTTAGTTCACAGAAGAAAATATATGAGAATTACCATTTTCTTTGGTTTTTTTTAGTTTCAGACAAAAATTACGGGCTACATCTTTCCCACCGATTGTAAATTGCAATTGAAAGGTGTTGCATAAAAGTGCATAAAACTCGGTTCCGTTTAATTATTTTTCTCTCGAAATATATTTTTTTTTAATGCTCAAATATGCAATAAGATGCTCTAAAAAGTTCACTAGACTTGCAAATTTTTTTCTGTCCTAAAAAAATTCCCCCAAAAACGCTATTTTAAGGCCTTCTAAAGCAGGATCCCCCATTAAGATAAAGTAACATGATATATTTTTTCGTAATTGTGATTGAAATTAAAATGAGTTTATGGTCTATTCGTTTTTATTAAATATTTTAGAAAAAAATATTTATATTTATGAAGCACATATAAGAACATCAATAGTCATGTTCTCCAACATTGTATTTCCTGCAACAGACCCACGTTACTAATTCTGGACACGCAAAATATGTTGGAACTATAGAAATGAAAATCGAGGTTGCAACTAGCTGAACGAGTTATGATTGGATAATTATCTCGTGGAAGCGTTGAAACTTGCATGAGGTAATTTTTGTTTAGACATAAATTGATTCGTCGTGCACGAGGAAAGAAATTCTGCTGCTGCCATATTTTAAACTCGATTAAAATATATGGTTGAATGGAGTTGCATACTTTCAAGTGTCCAGAAAAACGGTGCCGATGTTCGAAATTTTATTAAAAATGCACATACAAAAATAAGTTGAATGAAAAAGCAACCTCGGTTAAAATTGGCAGCTGTGCAGGTCGATTCGTTGCAGCCCAAGGTTCAAAGTAACGATTTCATTGTCAAACGTTTACACGCATAAATGCGTAATTTTTTGCATAAATAATGACGTGTGTCTGTGTTGGCATAATTTTGATCCGACAATTCGGATGCATCCCCCAAAACAACAATGTAGTTAATAGATGAAAATAAAACTAATACATGACAGATAAAGTAAGAAAGGATCAGATGGCATATGCAAAGAATGAAATGAAGGAAAGGTAATAAATGGTAATTGCAATATGGAGCGTGAGAGGAAGCTATTACGAGAAAGATTTAGAAAACGAAGTTTAGCAGTGGAAGGAAATTCATAAGAAAATCAATAAATTATTGTATTTTTAACTCTTTTTTAATGAAAATTTTGATACAGAAAATAATAAATGAATACATATTAAAATTTAAAAACGTTGAAAATTGCGACAAATTAAAATATTGACATCAATTGTATAAATAAAGTAGCACAATACAAACAATGCCAACATGTTGATTGAAATTGTTAAAAAATCATGTTGTTTATAATCTAACCCAACGCAATGCAATCGTTCAAAGAATGTTCAACGATTCAAAAGCTTTAAAAGTACAAACAAACAAAAAATATATTGAAATTTGAAACAAAATGACAAAATACCCAAACTTTGTTGACAGTTATTCATTTTCAACCCAACTCAACCCAACCCAACCCAAGCAATTACTTTGTTGCAGTTATTCAATTTAATTCAAATTTGTCACAATCCAAAAATGTCAAAACAATTAGAACATAACAACCGCGAGTGTTGAAATTGAAGTGGGGGCAAGAAGGGAGTTCGCTGTTATCACTCATAACTGTAACAATAATGTTACGAAAAATAAGACAGAATTTCCTTTGCGATTTGTAGAAATCAAACGACGAGTTTCATCAACATTTCTGTTTGATGTGAAGATATCAGTCTTTTATTCCGAAAAAGGAAACAATTATCCTATTCAGGACAATGCACAATGATGTCGTAGATCAAGAAATCGAAAACGTGCAATTATAATCGATTATAACTCAACTAAGGGAAGAACGTTTGACATGCTATGATACTTCAGGAAATAAGAGAAGACGATCATTGATAATCTCCACTCTCCTCGATAATATTGGATTAAATTCACTAATAATTTATGCAATCATATGAAATCAATTAATCGACTATTGTTTCCAAAAAATAATGTTTCTGGTTTGAACACTAAGACAGAGTCGAACGTCGACATACCAAAACATTTTAGATGAAAATAGTAACCATAAGAAAGTCTTGTTAAAACCCAAAAATGTATTTTCTCAAAGATGGTTTTTGTTTATATAAGAATGAAATGTGTTTTATGTTTGAATTCCAGAGCAAGAATCCAAGCAGAAAGATATAAATAAAAATTATATAAATATTTTTAACAGTGGTAGGTAAAGCAGACCGGTTTTTTGTGCTAACAAAATTAAAGCATCTAGTCAAGGAATTGAAACCGATCAATGAATAATATGCCACATACAAGACAAAAATGGACACGCGCCCATGAAGGCGAAGGAAGAAGAATTATAATAAGATGTGCAAGATGCAAGGAAACTGGATCTCACGATAAAAAAAGTAACTGGAACGAAGATACTGTAAGATAGAATAACATGGCAACTTTTGAAGAAGAAGAAGTAGACATCTTGAGAAAAATTAACACAGAAATACATAAGCTCAAAGCAAGGAAGTACCATTGAGGACCGCTGGAAAAGTATAGAAATTAAGAATAATGCAGCGAAAGAAGTCTAGACATCTGCAAGTAGGAAAGGAGTACGAGTGAAGAAAAATACAAGAGAACGAACGCCGCAATTCAATGAACCAGAAGACGTGGACTGGAAGAGAAAGTACAGAATATCGAATAGCAAAAGCGAAAGAAGACACGAAGAACATCAGATAAAGTGACAGAAATGTAAACTTCGTTGTAGTCGAGATGAATTGTATATAATAGGGATGAATATATCAATGACATGTTAAGTTAAGTTAAGAACAAGAAAAGGCACAGGAGAAATGTAGTCACGACGGAACCAAAATATCTAAAATGTGAAGGAAATCTTTGAACATATCAGTGAAGTTTGGCAATATGAATATTGTCCAGACGCATGAATAGGATCAGTTGCACAAGAAGATATTCTGTCCTCGCAATAGCAATTAGCAATTTAGTAAAAGATTTCCTTTTAGTGAATACCAGCGTGAATTTAGGAAAAATCGCGCGGTCATGGACCAAATATTAATCCGTTTAAGGAGCTCCAAACAAAATGTTACGAAAACAATATCCCGCTACGTATGGTCCATTGGCGACTTTACAACAGCATACGAGTCAGAAGAACTATATAAGGCAATGAAATAAATGACAGTTCCTAACAAGATCATTAGATTGGTGTAAATGCGTAAATTCTGCCAGGAAGGTGAAAGTTATGCTTCTAAAGTAACGTGTGGACGTAAGGAGATGGATCCTCTGTCAACGTTGGTGGTCAATATCTACTACTAGTAGAGATGATAATCGAGCAAAGTGGGATAAATCGAACAGGATCAGTGAATAAAAGCCATAAATGTCTGAGTTGAACAGATGCCATGAGAGATAAGAGAATTGAAGGAGATATTGTGAGATATGTGAGTGAAATTGATTAATACACAAAAGAGAATGTAAATGCAAATAAGCATAAAATACAATCAACCAGAATTGGATATAGAGGCGGAAAATTGAAAAAGTCAAGCACGTCATTCACCTGGGAGTATGGTCGGTGAAGGACGGAGACAGGACGTCTGAGATAAAAGCAAGTAAAGGAGGAACTCTGTGGCAGGATCCCTGACTCGCCTTCTAATGTCAAAGAGTGTATTTTCAGAGAATCACTAATACATTCATATTGAGCAGTTATAAAAATCTGGTACAACAAAAGATATGAAACTTGGACAATGAATAAGAAACGGTGACAATTTTGGGAAGGAGTGTGTTAAGGACATTTTTTACACAATATTTCATTGCAGATCGACATTGCATTATTTGCAAGGTGTATAATAAATTAACACGAACAAACATTTTCAAAACGTATTCGACGTCAAATAGGGTAATCTGTTCAATTAATACTATTTAAGAGTAGTAGAATAAGAAATATATAAATCATTTCCTTTACGTAAGTACCTTTTGTTTTCTTAATCTTGTTGTCATTTCCAAATATTTACATGAACATGGTTCGGTATCAGGACTTATTTGCAATTGAATAGCAAGTGTTGGTTTCCTTGCACGTAATAGATCTAATAGTAATAGACCTCTGTAATTACATAGCAGAGCGAGTGTGGTGTTGTTGACACCTAGATTGCATTGGCATACTGCAAGTCCGCAAAGCTGCTGTTACATCATTACATCATTCTTCAGAATTCACTTGCATACTGTTCATGAACTAAGATGATAATTTGTTCCAACAACTTGCACAATGGGATGTAAAAAAAGTTAATGACACCAGAAGTGGAAATTTAATCGCTAGGTATAATGCGAGTTAGGCTTTTCACCTGGCAATGGGATTTATTTAATGTGCTGATTCTTAAATTAAATATGTTTTCACAAAAAGATTTCAAACATTTCGCCAATATATTACAACTCGCAACATGCAAGTAATTGGTCATGGCAATTTTTAACTGGGTTTAAAATTCACTAAGCACCGAACTATTGTCTGTGCAAGTTCAAGTTTTGGCTGCTTTGCGGTTGCAAAAAATAGAAGGCCGCGCATTAATTGTAATTGTTTTGTGTACATTTGCATAACAATGTTAAATATGTCTTTGTTGTGACATTGATATTTATCACTTATGATAGCCGCATTGTTACAATGAATTGTATAAGAACAATTTCAATGGTAACTCATTATTTAAAATAAATACTGGGACAGGATTTTTTTTACATTTGCCAAGGCGCGATGACGGGGTAGATTTTTTGCACAATTTGCCCCTGTTGATGATAATATTTACAATGATATTTGCGAGATATGCAAACACAAATAATCATCTGCTTCCGGGCATGTGACGTCGCAATTGCAATTTTTTAATTTCCCCGTTTTCTCGATTCGAATAGTAAATAACTGGCTTATTTCCACCTCTTTTTACTAAACATTCAGTTAGTTCATTTTTAGTTCAACGCCTTTATTGTTAAAAATTAATCCATATTTTTCTTTTGCAGGCAACGACATTGATTGGCGGCAATAATGTCCCACCACAGTGATGACAACATGCTCATTGCAACGACCGACTCCTTCTGGGAGCCCAGCAACTACAAACGGACAACGAAACGCATAGAGGACGGCTACAAATTATGCAACGATCTTATCACACTCATCGTCGAGAGGGCCGAGATGGAGAGGAACTACGCGAAAAGTCTGAAAGCTTGGTCGAAAAAGTGGAACGACATCATAGAAAAGGGCCCGGAATACGGAACGTCGGAGGCGGCTTGGAAAGGAGTGCTCGGAGAGGCGGACCGGCGATACGACGTACACACGAGGATTAGGGACAATATTATGAACGAAGTAATCGCTAAAATAAAACAATGGCAAAAGGATAATTACCACAAGGTGAGCATTTGAAGTATTAAGACTGTGACCTCAATATTACCACTACTTTCGGCTATCTTCGATAAAATTGTATTTTAATTAATAAAAAAAATTAATAAAAACGCACGTCGTCCATGTGCGAAAGGCTGGTTGTTATCTCGAATAACTTGAATTTATTGTCCATGATTATAATGTAATCAGCAGTGATATGACAAAATATATTTTTGATAATGTCATCACCTGCAATACACTAGCGTCGTGAATGAATATATTAGAGGGGTTATTTCTACTAACGTGTATTGGTCTGAATTTAAACTTTTGAAGATATCGTGTTGGTGATGTTTATGTAATTGCTTCTACTGAGACGTCATGTTATAGTAAAGTCACATATAACTCATTTATAACAATGTACCATAAACATGTCATTTGTATTATTTGTGTTATAAGAGGTATAACATGATTTCCTATAACTTTATTTCATATAGCGCGTAACGTATTAACCGCGTTATATGGGAGTCTAGTGTCTTTATGTTTCGTTTTATAATTTTAATTAATTTTGCTGTATAAAATAATTTTATGGTGTATTTTTAGTTGCATTACTTTCGATGTAGGTTTCATTTTTCATTAGAATATCTCTTTTATGTTTGATTTTGTTTTCAACAATTTATGATAACGTAGTAAAGTATTACTTAAATGTACGTAATTACGTAGACGTATTTACAAACAATTAAAAAAAATAAGTTTCATAATTCAAAATAATATTCTCCACAAATATGATATTATTTTAAATGTGTATTTTTTAATGCATTTGCTTTCATTTAAATAATCTGCGTTGGCAATTGTTGCAGAATGTGGAATTATAACTGAAACGCAAATGTGGAATATACCACAATCTGCGAGGCAAAAATAGAATAACTGGAAAATAAATTAAACTCGTTCAGGTATGAAACGTGCGATACATCGCTCCTGGTTTGGACGGGAAGCGAAATAAAACAATCCAGACTAGACGGCATTCAATTTTGTTAATATTAAAGCCAGAAAAAGTCAAATTTAATTAAGGTAGAATGATTGAATGAAAACGTAATTCGACTTGAATGATTTATTGGCAAATGATCGAGATGGAGTTACGATAAAATCAATAAATATAACAAATCTAAACGTCATAATAATAATAATAATTTATGGTTCTGTAGTCCAGTCATTTCCAGCGCCCGTGTTTTCTTAAAACGGGGCTGTGTTGTTTGGTAATGACGTAATCTGGGTCCTAGACCATGGCAAAAATTTAAAAAGAAAAAAATCAAATTTCGTATACAGCAACATACTTGGATGTAATTAAAGCAAACAGCACAATTGCATTTTTTTATCATGGCTTGACAAAAAGAAAATTAAAAAAAAATTGCCCAGTTATTCATTAATAGGTACAGCATACATGGATTTCAAGGTAACCACACGAGGCCTATAGGAAATAAAATATGTAAATTACGATCGCACATGCTCTTAGAATTAGCATTTATGTAAATTTTAAACCAAAAGGCATTTTAAGCGGCTCCTCGGCGTGCATTTAAATGTGCTATACTGACCCAACATTTTTTTAAAAACTAATTGATATGCACCAGCACACTTTTCCCAATTCTTCCCGTGAAAGCGAGAGTATTCGGTTTACATTGCAGTTATTGCACGTTAAACAGACTTAACCACCGACGTTTCGTTTATTGCTCAATCGAAACAACAACAAATTTGTTGAGGTGAGGGCATTCGCAAGTACGCGTTTTGTATAATAATTATTCTAAGTCAACATGCACAATAATTCTTAAAATGTTACAATCTAGAACTAATTTAGCTCATATGTGGGGTCTATTATTTATTTAGCGTAAGCAAATTAAAGAATGGGTAGTTTTGGATCTCCCCTCGTGAAATGTAATTTACGTATTGTTAACTTATATAACATTGTATTCTACATAAATTGTCCTTTTCAGTCTATGATGCACATTAAGGAGAAAAAAGACATGGAGGATGCATTTAAGAAGGCGCAAAAGCCGTGGGTGAAGCTCCTGCAGAAGGTAGATAAGGCGAAAAGTGATTATCACACGGCCTGCAAAACTGAAAGATCCGCAACCAACCAGGAACGAAACGCCACCGGAGATAGTTCTGTGTCACAAGATCAGGTAATTTTCGCCTCTACAACACGTTGGTTATTTTAATTTAATTTATAAATCACATTCATTTTGTAAATTCCGACAGAAAGCGACGCTGGTAAGATTTATTTGAACTCTTTTATTTTTCATGCTGGTAATTATTCTACAGTGACTGGCGAAATAAGAAAGAATAATTGCAAAATACTTTTTATTAACTATTTGCGGCAATTTTATACGCTATTATACTTTTAAACGAATCAGGGACACAAAATTTATTCGTAGGGAATATGTAGTTTCAAGTTCAATCTGATCGAGTTTAATGAGTTAATGGGATTTATTGGACAGTGTTTATGTCGACGTACACCAAAACATAGTCATTGTGGCCTTGCATTCAAATGAATTAGTCCCACATGTCCATGGACCTGTTCCTGTCCAAAACATTATCCTTCAATGATCCCCTTTTCATTGAGAAATGTCTACTTGAGAATACCTTTCATTTTATTGCATCCAAATATCTCGGCGTACTTTTGTACACTATTCCATGGTCCAGTTTACATGAAGCAAAATTTAATCGAATTCTGTGGTGGCCGGCATTCTTGCCATTGATTCAACCCTCCTGGCAACGTGAACGCAATTTTATCTGGTGGTTCTTTTTAAAGAAGTCTGCGAATGAAAATAATTGCTAGAAAATCGTTGGAACAAAATTTATAGCATTTATTTCATGCTGGTCATTGTAGAAAGCTTTGCTTAGATTTTGCTTTCTTTGCAAATTTATGTATTTTACTGCCCGTTCATAAACTAATAAAAATGCCACGTACTTTTATCTTAGGGCGCGTAAAGCGTTTATTTTTTTAATTTTGATAATATTGTAAATCATGAAAAACATAAAAAGTACACAAAACAATTTTAGCATTGATCAATTTAATCATTTTAAAATTAACATTAAGATATTTATTCATTTTAACTCATTATTTCATAATTATATGCTTATGCGTTTCTTCCAAAAAATTTTTTGTTAAGCTAGTTCTTTAACTTAAATTTTAATGTCGATTAATATTCTGATTAATATACGAAACATTACAGGTTAAAAAAATGGCTGAAAGAGTTCAAAAATCGAAAGACGACGTACAAAGGAATAAAGAAAAATACAACCAAGCACTGCAAGAAATCAATAGCTTTAACCCGAAATACATGGAAGACATGACCGCCGTCTTCGACAAATGTCAAGAGCTCGAAGCCGAGAGACTGCGCTTCTTCAAAGAAACACTGTTCGACATACATAAACATTTAAATATTTCAGAAGATCCGACGTAAGTGATTCACGAGCGAAAAATATCAGTCCCGTTTTTTTTTTTTAATTTTAGATTGCCACAAATTTACGAAGAATTTTTACACACCGTGAAGAACGCCGACCACGAGAAAGATTTAAAATGGTGGTCGAACAATCACGGAGTAAATATGGCCATGAATTGGCCGCAGTTTGAGGTGAGTTAAATTACGCGTTAAGCTGTCGTGCCCTTTTATAATTTATTGTGTCTCTCGAATTCAAATCGAAGCCCCGATAGAATTTTCAAGTGCATTTTGTGCATGTTAATATGTACTAAATATGTTTGTTGGATTAATTTTCAGTGAGTATTTGCATGTATGTTTAGGAATATACGGAAGAGTTCCGGGATATCGCGAAGGGTAAATCGAAGGATTCCGGGACCGCCGGGATTATGCTGATCAATCAGAGACCGGTTGGAGAAGATTTGCATGTACGCTTGATTTATATTATTTTTAGTTTTTAACGTAACCCTGCATGACTTTTGTAGATTTTGTAAAACTCAACAAATTACATTTTTGAATAATTTCTTAATATATTTCAAAACTATGTGTTTCATACGGTGAATTTTTAGGATTATTCGACAAATAATAAAACGTCTGTCAAGACGAAATCAACAACAAAGTTAAATGTAGATGTGCCGAGAGAAAAGAACAACGATGTTACCACAAAAACTAACGATAAAGTCGATAGTCCGACAAATAGAGCATCTACAATAACGTAAGTAGAGTTTAGTGAAAAATAGGACATAATTGTTAAATTGGGGTGGATGTTGTGATTATATTGTGGAATTGTTTCCAATATGTATTCAATTACTTTTTGTTTAGTTAGTTTAGTCGTAGTAGTTTCATTTGTTCAATTTTCATGTGTTCGTACATTTTCGTGCTGTACCTTTGACTATGTTTAACCCTAATTAGCATCGGCTTCAAAATTGATTGATTCATCAAAAATTTAATCCTCTAAAAATACAAACAAAAAATCATTTTAGGGCAATCTGCAAGGATTGAAATGATTGCTCGAAACTTTGCAGCAAGTATATGATTCACATCACCTGTAAAGGGTCTGGAGAATAAACCACATTCAAAATTTTTATGTAAAATACATTTTTTAATTTTTGAGATCAATAAATAATTGTAACAAAAAATTAAAATAGCTGCTAAATTGATGTACCTGGTCATTTGGACCAAACTTTGTTTGACAAAACATACGCATAGACCCTCTGCTATAAGTTTATTTGAATTTCCATTTAATGATTACAAATTATAGACAAAACTGTAACATTGTTTTTTTTAGTATTTAATTGTATATGCACCCTCATGTAATGGGAAATAATTATATACAGGTTTTCAGTACTAATTAGGGTTAAACAACTTTTTGTAAACATACAGGATTAAGAATTTAATTCAAAATACTACACAAAATTATTTATTACACTACTTTACTTTGCACAAGACGAAATGACATTTAAGTAATCTCAAAGTAATCACTGAGTATCTTGTAGGAATACAGTAGTCACATAATTTTGCCCAAAGAGGGAAATAATTCATACACATTACAACTGCAAACTGTAAAAAATTGTTGGTATTTATTTATTTATTAATGTAAAATAAATTAAAAAAATATCTATAATATAATATTTTTGTATCTGGGCCGTTTTACATAAACTACTTAAATGAAGCCTTCATACTGTTTCTATTACAGTAATGGTTCAAATAGTAAGGGCGACGCCAATCCATTCGATGAAGAGGAATGGGATGAAAGCGATGCTTTAGTAGATAATGGAGAACCCGGCGTACCAGTCAAAGCACTTTATGATTATGAGGGAGCAGAGAATGACGAATTAAGTTTTAAACAAGGTACTGTTAGGTACTTCTAGACTTACGAGGTTTGACAATTTATTTCCTGAATTGACACGGGGGCACGAAATTTAAACCACAAATAAAACAAAATATAAACCGATAACGCGTTAGCTGGTAGTGTATTTGAATGGTTCGAACGATTGAAAGATGGCTGAGTATATTGTAACAAATTTTGCAGAAAGATTTGGGAAAGACAAACAACTGCGAAATATGTTTCAATAAATGAACAAGAACCGAAAGAGTTGCGTTGCACATGGAACTCATTCTAGTCACGAATTTGTTTGCAAAAATCCAAAAATCACCCTTTTCGGTTGGCAGAATGATCCATGAGGAATTTCTAGTAGAAAGAAAGTCTATGTGCACTGATACAAAATTAATTTTGTATGAAAATCACCTGGCACCTTACACAGTACCGGCAAAAATGATTCTCAAAGCAAACGAACGACTACGGATGAAGAAAGCAATTTTTTTCTTTCAATGAATTACACAGAACATTGCAATAACTGTATCAGAGTAAATTGTCATTACTTTGAAAAAAGAGTAAACAATTTTTGTGTTAATTTTTATTCTGCCCTTCCAAGAATTAAATTGCCAAACCTCTTATGTCACAATATAAAAGTTACTAGAAGAAATGGTATGAAAATCATAAATATGATTAACAACTGCATGTTCCCTTACTATTGTTTTAAACAAAAGTTCTATATGACTTCTACTTCTTTCCAATGTTTACTGTGCCGACTACTTTTAGCAAGAATTTTACTGATATATTTTTATTATGACTGACACTGCTTAGTAATTTCAATCTGTATTATGTTTTATTTGTATTCATACATGTCTTTTAATGTTCTAAAGTAAGCTTAGTAACTTGTTTATGTATATGTGTAATAATTTTAAAACGATTTTCCAGGGGAGATTTTTGAGAAACTTGAAGACGAAGACGAACAAGGATGGTGCAAGGGACGCAAAGACGGACGTGTGGGGTTATATCCCGCGAATTACGTGGAAGTTGCACCGCACTGATGGAAAAAATCCTGTGTCAAACGTTACGATTGGTTGTTAATATGAAAAAAGTATATTTTCTGGGCTCATTGCTCATATTCATTAGGTAGCTTAAGAATATATATAAATTGTACGAAAGAAGAATGTTTTGTAGTATTGTACAAACATATGACTATTAGAGTTGATAATATAATTATTTAATTTATATACGATATAAATTTTAAAACTTTAATTTAGTTGACAAATGGACTTGGTTTTAGCAATAAGTGTATTATACAAACTGTATGTGTATATTTAATAGGCCTACACCAATACATTCATGTATATAGTGGAAAAGAACACTTCCAGTGGTTATTATCATTATTTCTAGAATAGTACATGTAAATTATTTATAGTATTAGTATCTTTATGTTATTACTTGAAGTAAAAGAATTACATTTCTGTATATAATGCAATAAATTTCAGTTATTTTAAAAGGTGTTTGTTCAATATTTTCCATTTAGCATTGTGATATGATAGAAAAGAGCAATAATGAATAATTGGATCTGGTAATGACATAAGCATAAGTATGCCAAATCACACACACACACACACACATTTAATTTGCTTTAATTTAAAATTTCTATAAATTTCAAAATACATAATTGTTAAAAATGGATAAGATTTTTAAATTGTTGAAATCCAAGAATATTGACGTAACGAGAAATGTTACGTCAAATAAAAAACATGGAAAAAATCTAAATCGAGAGAGTGAGGGCATCAAATGCTTGATCAAACCTAATATACAAATAAATTCAAAAATCAAATGTCCACACACTAAATGATAACTTAAAAATTAACTTAAACATATATTGAAACCTAACCCACCCCTACCAAACGTGCTAATTTTGCGTTGGCGATGTTGAAAAGTAAGTTCGATGTAAATGATACGTTTGGTTGAAGGAAAATAGTTGAACTAAAAGGAAATTGTTTTTTAAAGTAGTTCACAGGCAAAAGCAACGCACATGTTAACACAAGAGGAAATAATAGCGAGTGAGAAAGAGAAAAACGGGAAAGAAAATGAACTGAGAAGAAGAAATAAAAATGGAAGAGATAAGGAACACAATTCGATTAAAAGTTGACGTCTTATTGTTTAATCGTCGACCACCTCAACTGTTCTTCATAATGACAATAAAATACATTTCTAAATTTTAATAATTGTATGCCTTTGTAGCCTTCATAAATATTCAATGAGACAATTGAGACAAAAGTGAATTATAAAAGTCTAGTTAATTTTAATTCTCATCTTAAGTGGTAGTACCGTATTTAAGGCAGAAATTATCTTCTGAATGTAATCCTTTAGAAATCATCAGAAACAGTATCAGCCAAATCAAATATGAAAAAAAATTCATATACATTGTATTGTATTCCTTATGAGATTCACCTAAATTCAGTAAAACTATTATTTGTATTATCCAAAAATTTAAACAAAATGCAGATGTGTTGCGCACAAGTCTCATGCAGATATCTGACACGGGAACAGGATCTGGTAAAGGAACACACGTCTTTGGCGTTCGTTTAATACATAAGTTGGGAAGGTTTACAGGAAGGTGGGTTAATTTCTCCCAAAGGATTAATACAAAACCACATTTTTAATAAATCAACATTTTACATTAATAGCACAAATTATTAATAAATTTAGCTACTGGGGGCAATAAATGACAGGTTAAGATGCATCACTCTTTATTTACAAATCGCACTTATTCCTAAAAAACTAAAACTAACTTAATATCGATACTTGGTCAAATAATCTTTAGGTGAAACGACAAGACCTCTATCTTTTCTGGCTTCTCTGTACAGTGTAAGCATTAAAAACACAACTGGATTCATTTTTCGATGACTCTTCGGGTATCTCATCTTGCAGACGAATTTTCTTGCCTTTCCCTTCACTGACAATAATTATTCTTGCTATTTCCATTTTGTTGGTGACAGATTCTTCTACGTAGGACTCGGTAATAGAAGAACGCCAGCCGCAACGTTTTTTAAGCACAAGAATGTCGGCAGCAGCATTAGCCAATAATGTTGTTGATGTTAAAGGAAAGCGGATTTCTCCCAAAGGATTAATACAAAACCACATTTTTATAAATAAATCAACATTTTCACAATTCTGCGAAATATTAATAGCACAAATAATTAATAAATTTAGCTACCAAAGGTAAATAAATGACAGGCTAAGATACAATACTCTTTATTTACAAATCACATTTATTCATAAAAAACTAAAACTAACTTAATATCGATACTTGGTCGAGTAATCTTTAGGTGAAACTACAAGACCTCTACCTTTTCTGGCTCCTCTGTACACCGTTTCAACAATGTCTATCATTTCCTGTTTATCCTCCAGCGGCCAATTAATTTTATTGTTATTACCGGTCCCCAAATCAATCATTATATGTTTGTTTCTAAAAAAGAACATGACCGTACAAGGGTCATACAATTCATACCTGAAATAAAATATTATAAAGCTGTGTTCATGTGTACACATTAACATTTCTACATTTTATTAAAATCCGGCACTTCTGTTATGTCGACTAAGTATATAACAGCGAAATTTTTTACTTTTTCCGCAATGCTGTATAGCACTTCGTCCATTTTCATACAGGACGGATCCCAATCATGCCCAAATCTAATTACCTGAAAGAAACGGTGTTAATAAGACCTATTTGGTTATTGTTGGCATTTTAGGTTAAAAAAGTTACTTACAACAACCCTGTCTTCTTCAGATAATATGGCTTGGTCTACTTGCCACCCGTTGTGTAAATGTGCTAGCATATAAGACATGATTGAGAGTTTAAAATTACAACTGTATTAACAAATATTACCAAACGTCAACAAGTCGTTTCAAAACCAGGACAACAATGGAAGTTGATTAAACCGCCAGTGTCGCCAATAGCGAATAACTAAACGTCCCACACGCATTCATAAAATTTTAACGTGAAGCCCTCTTTTACGATAACAAATACAAATGCACATAATCATGTTTCAAGCTATCTTGTTTGGGATAATTTTTAAATTATAATTACAATGTTTGATTTAGCAAGATGTTGTTGGCAATGCCGGATGCAAGCTTACGTCGATAAAATAGGTGGCGAAATTTCGCGCCAAAGTCAAGCAAGCGTTACCCAATTAAACAAAGTACGTCATTTCGTGCGCAAAAGTCATTTTTAAAATGGAGCCATCGCGCAATAATGAAGCTTACCGGAGGGGATATTACAGTGAAGCGATCACGGATTTGGATTGCAAGGCCACGTTTCAAAACGGCACTTTCAAAAGGACGAAACTGTTATGGCAAATTCGCACGGAACATCACGCTCCCATACTGAAAAGTCTCATTCCACCTCCGAGGCAGAACTTCTTAGCGCCGGCGGAAAGATGGATGTCTTACGAAGAAGAAAAATCTATCGTGAGCATTATTTCTATTGTTTGAATTAATTATTAAACTTTCATTGATCTTTTGGATGGATTATGAATTGTGATTTTTTGATTTGCAGTGCTTCCCCGTCGATACGTTCGAGCCAAAGGTTCAAATGCAACACGTGGTGACTCCTTATATGTTACCCAGAAATGTTGCAATAGAGAGAAGGCGAAGACAGTACCAGGTACGAAATTAGCTATAAAAATTTATCACAAGAATGTTTGGAACATATATGGCAACAAATTCAGTTATTTTTATTTTCATAGGTGAGATCGATTGAAGATTGCTTACAGCAATTGAACGTTAAAATGAAACACTATGTACCGGCGCATGTGCTGCTTGACTTTGTCACGGAGGACAAATTCGGATTGTACCCACTAATTAATTATTTACCACTGGAGCTATTTGATGACGACGAGTTTGATAACAGGTACGAAACTTTGCAATTTTTGTAGTTTTTTCCAAGTTGGACGCACCAAGTGGTCATTGTTATCTGCTCGATGGTCACATTTTGCCTTGGAATTTAGGACTTGGAGTGATGTGGGTGTAGATTGGTGCCGAATAGTTGGCCTAAACTATAATTCATAGTCCACCAGATATCGGTGGGTCAGTGCGTTAGCGCGTTGATCACGGAGCCGAGCCTTGACATGGCGGTGGTTCGATTCCACTCACTCTCGGCCAGATGAAAATCACACACATTTAGTTAGTAGAGTTTTACGGACTCAAAGTATAACTGGCGGCTACTTTAAATTAACGAATTAATCATGTAACTTAAAAAAATATATTTGCTTGAAGAATTAAGACGGTTTTTAATTTCTAGGACACCACAAGGTTGGCTGGATCACGGATTAATCGACGGGATTCAGCATCCCATCCCAGGCGAAGCATTTGTGCCAATATCTGAAAAGGTCCAAGTGCCCTTGAATCCTCGCGAACCGTTAAACTACCTATACCACTGGATGAATGTGGCGGTTACTTCCTACATACCTGCCACTAAACTGTGGGTGGTACTGACGTTGGACGGGTTGCAAAGAACTTTCACGGTGCCAAGGATTTACTTGATGTTTAAAGCTGAAGATCCGATGATATTTGCTACGAGATTAAAATCGGCGGTCGTGGCGAGGAACGCAGCTGAAAATAACATTCGGTTAGTAGATCAATATTAAATTCGTGCTAAAGCAATAGTGAGTTAGTACGTGATTGAGTACTCGTAAAAATAATAATATTATGGTTCGAATTTTTTTGGGTTTGATGCATTTAGAACCCAAGTCTCAAAGAAATAGGGTTGAAAAGCTTGTTCGTAAGTTTGACGACAAAGGTTTGAGTTCAGATTATTAATTACAATTTACAAGTTTACAAATAGGTAATAAATATTTCATGCAGATTGTGGTACATACGTGTTCGTTTGAGATGGCCTGAAAAATTACGTTTATGACTCGCCACTATTTAGTTCCGATACCAAATCACCGCTTTTGATCACTAAGAATGGAGAATCGTGTCATGTGGTAGGGCGTGTGATAGTAGTACTTGTTTGGTAACAACGTTATATTGTGCAGATTCAATTGCGATAAATGTTACCCCATTTTAACAACGCTTGTGTTTTTTTTAAAATAAAACACTCTTTCAGTTACGAGTTTTATTTAGACTGTATGACACTTACTGGAACGTACGATATCGACGAAGCTCTCTGGAACACAATTCTTACGTTTGCCACTCGAAATAAAATTGTAACTAATACGGAATATTTGAAAGAAGTAAGCCCGGTCCAATCACTTTGCTTCCCTTTGATAATTTAATCATTTTAGCTGGAATCACAAGTGCGATTGAATCATAGGAGGGCATTGGGCGAGATGGAGTTCAGAGACAGGACTAGGAAACAGCCTTACGTTTATACGTTTATACGAATACCACCTCGTGAAGTTATGAAGGTTCCTACGCAAGGTTAGTGTCGTCGTTTCACTGGTTTGGTTTTGAACCAAGTACTTAAATCTAGTGAATGGTGCCAATTATTTATAACGTAGGTCGTGTGGAGACTAAAATGGAGGATTTCGAGGGACGAATGAAGTATTTTAAGTGGATGAACATTTTCGTTGTGCCTCACACGCACCGCGCGCTTCGTCTTGTTTTTGGAGAGTGCCAAAAGGCCGCCCAATTGACGTTGTTCACGACCAGTTACGGAAAGTCAATAACTTTGCCGGAATTTAACGAACTGCAATCGCAGGTTACTAAAAACGTACGTAAATAATCAAATATGACTCTTTGTTAGTAATTAAATAAAACAGATTAATGAATTTTTGAAAAGAGTGCTTATTTTTCTCATTAATAGTTGGTACATTTTGAAACTTTTTTAGGCTTTTTCGTTATCGTTAAATCCGTGTTGTAATTTAGGATTCTAAGATTCCAATTGATCATTTTCTAAATAGCAGTCATTTTTACCTTTGAGATATTTGTTGAAAATTTTCTATGGCTTACTTTGTATTTTTAAATGAGTTTATTATTCGTGCACTAGGTCATCAAACATTTAAAATCTGTCTGGCTGGACACAATAGCGTTCAATATACGAATGTGTCTGGGATATTTGGGAAAAGGCTGGTTCAACATATCGGAGAAAAACCACCCCATCTACGACAGTGCGAAATTGCTCCGTTTCATGGAACTCGTAAAGTATCACATGCAGGTAAGCTTCAGCCGCTCTTCGTAATTTTTTTTTAACAAATCAATCTTCAGTATGCGCTTCGATTGCTGGTGAAAAATTCAGTTATCATGTACACTCAACTGATCGAAACGCCCTGCCAGCCTTGTTTAGAATGCGAAGACGACTTCGTGTGGGGCTCTGACTTGATTACGAGTCCTTTCAAGTCGTCAGTGCCGGCCATCTTCAGCTTGCAAATGTACATGAATGATAGCGGAGCACATTATTCTACAGACCCGAACCTCTTCAAGGCAAGATATCCCACTTCGTGAATTTTAGAATATCTTCGTTTCAATGTTTCAGAAAGTTTTGCTTGGTATATACGATACCGCGATTACTCTCACCCATACGATTAAACAAGTGCATCCGCTTCTGTTGACCAATTTGAAATTCCCTGCCGACCTTACGCTTTCATCGGTCGGCCTGTTGGAGAAATTTGTGGTCAATTTAAGGGAACAATTTTTACTGGGATATCGGAAGGCTATTATCCCACTTAAGGCATACGCGAAAGAATTTGATGTGCACTTGGAGTTGTATACCCTGGACGTGAATGCTTATGTTGAGTAAGTTATTTTTTTATATTATGTACTAGTTGATGGGAAATTTAATGATTTTCTATTAATATAGACAGTTTAAAGAAAATCAAAATAGTGCACCTGAAGTAAAAGAAGAAGTATCTTTCCAATATAAAATGAAATGGAATCTCGAAATGACCCTTCCCTCAAGCATAATAATCGGCCCTTTCATCATATTTACCAGCAGTTTAAGAGAATTTCTCATTAATAAACGGCAGGAAATTTGCACGAAGCTATTAAATCAATTTGCTGCGAGGATGAAACTATGCATTGAAGAAGTATGTCTATTCATATCTAATTACGATTTATCATTTATTTTATTATATGCAGTCGTTAGAAGAATATAAGGTTGTAATGATAAAGTTAAGCGAAAAACCAAATTCGATTGAACACATTTTCGATATACGAGATTGGATGGAAACCATCCCCATGACCGTGCGCGCCCTAGAAGAACAAACGAAACGATATATTTTGGTGATAACAAACCCGTAATTTTACGATTCCATTTACATTGACGTGTTCCTGCAGGAGTACGAAGTTTTGGATTATTTCTGGTACTCTCTGCCAGACGAAGATTTCGATAACAAATGGGAAGTGATCAGTTGGCCGTTGAGAATTTTTCAGCAAGTGGACGCTACGAACGACTTTCTGGTAGAGGAGACCGAAAAGTTCCAGAAGATACAATTTAACGATGAAATCGCCCTCACCGAGAAGATCGAACAGTTGACCGTTCAAGTGACGAAGATGTCGGCGTATAAGGAATTTTCACAGGTTAATTTCTTTTGATGTTCGATGACGCAGATAGTAATTCAAAATTTTGTAGACTCATGAAATAGCACTCGAGATTAGGAGGTGTTGGAAGGCAATGAAGGACGCCCAGGAGCAGGGGCAGGTGTTGAATCAAAGGCAGAAGTTGTTTAATATGCAAGTCGTTCCGTTTGACACGATAAATAAACTGATTAAGGAGTTTGAACCGTATAAGAATCTATGGATAACTGCGTCAGGTATTTATGGGCGTATAATACCTCACTGGGAATTAGACACACTTCACAGCACTTCTAGAACAAGTGATACACATACACCTTTCAGCACCAGTATGAATAATGCCTAAGTTCATTGCTTTAGTTTTAGGCACTTGCGCCGTGAAGTCAGTAAACCTGAAGCCACAAAATTACTTACACTGACCTAATCCCAGTCCAATCAGAGACTACAAAAGACAAATCTAATTTAACTTGCAATTTAAGGATAACATATTAGCGATCCCTCACAATGAATGTTTTAATTTTAACTATGATACTAAATGATTAAAATATTTTTAGATTGGCTGCGATGGTACGAAATATGGATGGATAATCCACTGATGAATGTTGATGGAGACGCCATTGAGAGAACAGTGACTGAAATGTACAAAACTATATCAAAATCGGTTAGGACTTTTGCAGATATAGTTGCTGTGCAAAACGTTGCGATCCAAATTAAGAATGAAATTGAACTTTTCAAGCCGTATATTCCTCTCATACAAGCTTTGAGAAATCCGGGCATGAGGCAGAGGCATTGGGATGACTTTAATAAAGAAACAGGTAACGTTGATAAAACTACTGCGTATAAAAAATATATAAAAATACGATATTGTGGCACTTTTTGCAAATTTAATACAAGAAATGTACGTATGTCCTTGCAACATCACTGCTTCATTTCATTATCAAACTACTTCCATGGGTATGAAATACGAGCCGTTACAATGAAGGATAACAAATACGTACTGTCCAAACTTACTAATTAGATTATTTGATATACAGAGATAGATATTAAGACACTCTTGGTTATGGCGTATACATCTGAGCACAAGGCAAAGCGAGGACGTATGGGAATACTAATGCGGACGTGTTACTGAATTTCTGTAAACTGCTTATGTGTTCAGCGTGCATCCCTGGCGATAGTTAGTTTATTAAAAAAGAGAAAAGCAGACGCTGACGCAATTAAAATGTGCAAAAGGATAATTATTTCAAATATTTACGTTGGAAGGAAAAGAGAGTTGATATTTTTGAAACTTTACTAGAATGTGTTGCAACGATTTAAAATCGTCTTATATTAAATTTCGGGGGGTGATACAAATACATACAAATATTCGAAAAGCTGTCCACATCACATGCCGTCCATATTAAAACGAATTCTCTTTGAAGTAACTACTGCTCTCGATGAATACGTCGCACCAGTGCGGTCGAAAGCGAGTTGGTAATTACTTTGCGGGAATGCATCGTGAGATTTAATATCGGTCTTTTTCACTATAAGGAAATAACTTATATTAATTTCGAATGCCATGGAAAATGCGTCAGTAGTATTTTAATCTATTTACACATTTTTTAAAATATTTACGTGGAAAAATTGCACTTAAATAAGGTTGAGTAAACGTTTAGTTAGCCGAGATAAATACATGTATACATCTTTAAATAAGAATGGGGACAATGTTTCGTCAATTTAAGTCATTTATGAAATTGTTGGTTAAAGCAGATCTTTCAATGTGACGATTCTTAATATTTAATTCATGTTTTTGAAGGTAATCCCCAAATTTCTTTCTGACTGTACAACGTAGTGAAGTAAATTGTGTATAGGCAACATATTTTAGCGAGCTCGAAAAATACGCTTTCTTCAAATGTGATGGTAGTTATTAGTTGTCGATTACATATTTTAATTGCTTATCTGGTAACGGATGTATTTGATTGGTAAACCTTGCCAGCATGCGCTTCAATGATAATGCGCAGTCGGCGCGGTTGACACTAACTTTACTCGTTGTGCAAACCGACGCGATCAAATATGCAGCTAACTCGCTGTTGACAATTACAAAAGTTTTTTTCCATTGATATCCATGATATATTTGTTTCTTTTACAATTGGAAGCTAAATTATATTTGAAAAAAGATTTCAAGGTAAATATGGTTTCGTCTGGCCATTGGGAAAAAACGAATGATCAAATGATATTAACTGATTATTTTCGGACTTGAATTATCTGAATTGATTAACCAACCATTTTGCGATATTATAAGTAGTTAAGTGTTAATATTGGAAAATGTAGGACGATCCGCATTACCAGGTTTATGAATCTTATGCCGGGTTGCACCGACAGCGTTGGTTAAATAATCAACTCGCTCTAGGTAACTCTCATTAAAATATTATCGGATTATATTAATACGTGTTGCACCAACCAATTTTAAATCCACTTTAGCTAACTTGTGATTAGAAGCGACAACATTACATTATTTAATCTCTCCCGCTTCCGAATGGCTAATTGATTTATGGGATTTATAGTTCAAGCTGCCAGCTTAATTGTATGTGCACAAATTACAATACCATATTAATACGAACAAAGGTTATAAACTGCTCAAGGAAATTGTACATAAATATTATCATGTTACCAAATTAAAAAAAAAAACAATGGTGAGACAGTAATAAGAAGGCAGATGCATGGGAAAATGTAGCTGCAGCATTTAACCATTCTTCCTGTAATGTCAAGGGGTACCATGTCATTTAAAAACGTAGATCTAATAAACATAATAAAATGAAGAAGAAATATTATCAATAATCGCGCCAGTGTCAGAACCTTTAACTAAATTTTGACTAACTGTCGTAATTAAGTTGTGTAACTGATTTGCACAAATAAGTGTAACTGAAACCAACATCTGTATGACAAGTCACATCATAACATAAAAATTACATAAGACCCAAACTAATAAAAATTATATTCAATTAATGAAACTTTACCAATACGTCAGCCATATAAGTACTTTAATTTTAATGAGGTATTCTAATTAGCTTATGGCCTTTTTAATTTATCAATTTTAGGAATAAGCATAATATGGAGTCCAGCATTAACATTCAAAGAATGCTTGCTTCAGGGAGTAGAACCTTTCAATGAAAATATAGTGAAAATATCCGAGATGGCTTCTAAAGAATATTCCATAGAACAGGTACTGGATAAGATGCTAGGCGAATGGGAAAATAACTACATGGAACTTACCCCGTACAAGAAGACCGGTAAGTAATTTAATGGTGAATAAAAAAAAAGTCATCAAATCCACCAATAGGCACATACATTATGAAGGTATCTGAAGAAATACAGCAAACGCTCGACGACCACTTGGTCTTAACGCAGCAGATTTCCTTCAGTCCGTTCAAAGGCGCGTTTGAAACCCGGATCGACGAATGGGAGGAGAGCTTGAGAGTTATGGCTGACGTGTTTGAAGAATGGATTGACGTACAGAGGTAATGCGTTTTTGTATCCATGTGATTGACAATTAAGCCGATTAGAAACAAGAAGTAAATTATGTAGTTGGAAATTATTAGAATTAAAAATCGTGTTCGAATATTTATATCAAGCGCTCGTTATTACAGGCAGTGGATGTACCTCGAACCGATATTTGCGAGCGATGATATTAAAACTCAACTTCCAAACGAGAGCAAAAAGTACGGCGCAATGGAACGTAATTGGAAACGTATAATGAGAAACGCATACGATTGTCCAAAGGTTAGTTAGTCGCGATGTTGGTAAAGAGGAAATGGGCAATGGTAATTGAGGTGCCAGAATTTCCCAAAATATTTTATTGTGCAGTGCGAATAAAAAATGAAGATTATATTCCACAGATCATTGCATACTGCCCTGATAAGAAACTACTGGAAAGCTTAAAGGACGCAAATCACATGCTCGATCTTGTCGAAAAGGGACTGGCCGATTATTTGGAAATGAAGCGTTCTATATTTCCACGATTATTCTTCCTTAGTGATGACGAACTGCTCGAGATATTGTCACAGGCCAGAAATCCGCTTGCGGTGCAGCCTCATTTGAGAAAATGTTTCGAAAATATCGCCAAGGTATTATTAACGTAGATTAATGTTACTTCTGATTTTCTTCAAATTATTGTTCTTGTTTCCTACATACATTCAGTAAACTTAACGTTATACGAAGCAGGTTTATAGTGATAATGTATTTTTATATTTAGCTGGAATTCGAAGAAGATTTGCACATAACTCACATGTATTCCGCGGAAGACGAATGCGTCGCCCTTCGCCCCACCTTGTACCCGAAAGGAAATGTGGAACGCTGGTTACTGTTGGTAGAAGAGAGTATGCAAAATACACGTAATTATAATTTTTATTTAACAAGTTATCAAGCGAAGTTTCAACATGACTTGTGTGTAATCTTTGACTTGTGATGATTTTATTGAGACGATAACAAGAATTTTAATTGTGCTGGGATCAAAGGTTGTATTTTAAGTCGAATCAGAATTATTGGTTTAGGGGTAGATCGCATATAATCTTAATGGTTGTATTACTCATTTCAGTTCGTACAACTTTTGGTGATTCTATAATCGACCTGGCAGAGAAAGATCGAAAAGAGTGGGTACTCCTATGGCCAGGACAGATTGTTATTGCATGTTGCCAGACTTACTGGACCGCTGAAGTGGAAAAGGGTCTCCAAACAGATACACTACCTTTTTTCTTTGTTATTTTGCTGGAGAATGTAAGTACCACATATTTTAAAAAATATATTTTAATATGACAGTACAATCTTTTATTTAAATTTTATCTTAACAGCGACGATCTAAAATATTGTACAGATTTCTGAATTGTGTAAGTTAGTACGTGCAAATTTCTCATGAATTACTTAATAGTCACAGAGAACATTCTATTTCTGAATCTAATTATAAAACAGGTCTTCCGAATAAATTCGTTTGTTGTTCTACACGTAGCCTTAGATTCAATTACATGGAACAATACCTCTGCATTTGTAATTTGCTTTATGGTTCCATATTGCTTCGGTATTAAAACACTGAATATAAACTACTAAAATACAACTGAGAATTTTCACTGTACTCTTTGATTTGATTGCAGTTGATACAATGCGCACGCTGATATCAAAGGAATTTTATTAATATTGCGTTGCAGCTGGATGCCCTGAGGAGTCTGGTAAAAGGATCGCTCACGTTTGTTCAAAGAGAAGTATTGTCCGCGTTGATTGTTATTGAAGTGCACGCACGCGATGTCACTCAAACGCTTTTGGACAATGACGTCACTAGTGTAAATGACTTCGATTGGATAAGTCAATTAAGGTATATAAATTGATTTCTCAAATCGTACCGCGTTTTACTAAAACAATTATCTAAAATTATTGTTGTTAATAATTGCTAGTCTATATAAGTGTACAGCTAGGCTGTGCTCTTAAATATTTTTTGAATAACGATCGTTATTAGTTAAAGAGTAAAAACAAAATTATTAGGAAAAAGTTGAATTAGGAATTTATTAACAATACTTTGTTTTACTTTATAACTTGCTCAGTAAGTATTTCAATATTTTTGTTGTCGAAATTATATTTTTGTATAATAATTTTAATTTTACGTATTGAAAAAGATTTAATTAATAAATCGAAACGTTGACCTGAGAAAAATCTTACTTTTATTAATGTGATCGTGCAACTCGAATTACTTTTTCGTAGTAATTTTTTGTGCTATATATATTTAATCGTACTTCTATTTCGGAAATATCATTTGACAATTTCATTAGTGTTATCCTCCCACCGCGCAGTTCCTTCTTTCCTCCCCCTTCCCCCTGACCGGCCACTTTCGTGGAACTTGCTCTCCTTTTTTATTTCATATATTTTATTAATGGGAATTATTTCGCCAGTTGTTTTCTTAAATATGCAAAATATTAATTCTGAAGCTACACATTTTTTTCCTATTGCAGATATTATTGGATACAGGAGCAGGTGAAAGTCAGGGCGGTGAACGCAGAATTTCCGTACGGATACGAGTATTTGGGGAATAACGGCCGTTTGGTCATCACTCCATTGACCGATCGATGCTACTTGACTTTAACCGGCGCCCTGCACTTGAAGTTCGGAGGAGCTCCTGCCGGTCCAGCGGGCACCGGAAAAACGGAAACGACGAAGGACCTGGCCAAGGCCATGGCGAGGCAGTGCGTCGTGTTTAACTGCTCCGACCAGTTAGATTTTATGGCCATGGGTAAATTTTTCAAGGGATTGGCGAGGTAAGATTTTACGATGAAATAATTCCAGTTGTCCCCGATTTATTTGAACAGACTGTACATCTCGATTTGTCACATTATTGAAGCAACTAAAATTAAATTTTGCAACAAATGAACTTCTCCCAATTAATTATGGGTAACTTTTAGTTCCCTCGCCAAGTTTAAACGTTTTTTTAAATTAGAAATAGATAAATGATAAAAGTTACCATAGACCAAAAATATATAAATTACTTGAAACTTAAGGAATCAGTTTAATAACTTCTCTTGCTGCAATTGGCAATTAATCGAAAAGTGCCATGTTATCTGCAAATAATTCGTATGGAGTTTGTGCTAATAATTCAGGTACCAACTTACATTAGAGTAAGGATTCAAATCCACTTTCCATAATCGTTAAGTAATGCGATATAAGCACCCTACGTCATATGTATAAACACATCCATATAAGGAAAGTCCATCAGTCGCGTATTGATGTGTCGACATTATTTCAGTGAATTACACATGTTCACATAAGAATACGTGTATTCTATTTGAAATTACATATCGTCGGCCTTAATCAAATATATAAAACGCATCGATTTTTTTCAAGTACAAGTTCACCGACACGATGCTAAGACGATGAGTCTAGTGTCAGCTCCTCGAATAACGTTCGCGACTACACCAATCGTATGGGGTAACGATAAAATAAGTTACCTATAAAACAACAATTAAATACATTACATTGCTTTGAGTGTTTTATTCCCACTAAAACCCAACCCAACCCAACCCAAGTGCCGACCAAACAAGTACAAACAAAACATTGTTTGTTATATGGCGATCTTGTCAGGAAATAAGCAAGATATTGCAAAGGTATCGTCGGTGAAATGATTAGTCCTGTAGGATGAAACAGCTGTCATCACCTGATACATTGTTGTATTTTACTCTCTACAAAGTGGTATTTCGTGCCAACGGTTGCGAAGTAGTAATAAGTCTCGACAAAACCTGTGATCACACAGCGGATGTATCGTTGGTGAGTCCTAAAGGACGAAATCACGTCACGTCACTTCATCACCTCACTTGTCCGCTGAAATTTATTTTCAACAAAACGGTTTCGTTGTGGCGACTGCGAAGTAGATACAAAACTCGAAACTAGACCTCTGTGATCACGTAGCAGCTCTAGTGTAACGGTACTGATGTCTACTAGATTATTTTGATTCTTATGGGCTGCAACTGTGTTTTGAAATCCATGGTTGGTGAAGACATCTGATCTAGATAAGAGCCCATCCTTCGATTTATGAACAAAAATAATTTCAGAGTTATTAGGAGTAAAATGTCAAACCCTTACCATCTGGAAGGGTTTTTATATTCCAAATACATAGGATATAAATAAAATTTTAATTTGTAGTATCAATAAAACTGGGTTAGTTACATACAGCATATTTCGATGTTTTTGTTTTTATATTTTATATGTATTTGTTACGTTACCATGGTAACCAACGTTCTTTTTAATAGCATTGATGTTTCTGACAAACCTTCTTTTATATTTACCTTTTTGCTACTTTTAATTTTATAATAATATTAAAAATGAACAATATGTTTAATATTACAAAAAATTACATTGCCTCAGTCAACAGGGTCAACTTTGAAAATTTGCTGACCTGATATTTTCCAGTGTGTCCTTTACGGTAGGTTTCGTTCTTAATACATTTGTACAATTTCCTGAATATATATTAATTTGAGTAATTTGAGTACATTATTATTATTATTGTAAAAAACAGCAGTAGTAAAAAGAATAAAATAAGTTTTAGTTATGAAAAAAATACAGGTGTAATTAAAAAATCACCAAAAAGAAAATGTTGCCAGAGTATTTGTTTCGCAAAACTGTAAATTAAAATTATTTACATCCGGTGTAATCCGTTGGGGTTTAGGAGCAAGTTTCAAAATGTATCTAGGAATTATCACTTTTCTTTCAGCTCGATTGAAAATATTTTTCTTTTCTTTTAATAAAATCTTTCAATAAATATGTTCACCAAGATTAAGAATTACATGTTATATTAAATTATATTATATTATTGAAACTGTCACCCTCTTCTAATATCAAGTTGTGCTCAATCAATCAGTGCATAATTTATGATAAGAATTCATATACTAAAGTAAAAATTTAGGATAAAGCTTTAAATTACAAATGGATTTAAATGTCATTATTATACGTCAACATAATGAAATAGTGAAATAGTGCCCCCTAATAATTGGAAGAAGTTTGCCAACAGTAAATGTAAAATAAAATTTATATATGTAAAGCAACAGACAATCCCGATGACATTATTTATGGCCAGCTCGCTACATATCCATATATCTCGTACATACATGTCCAAAGTTTCTTATTTCTCCATGCACAATTTACTTCCAGTTCCGGAGCCTGGGCATGCTTTGATGAATTCAACAGAATCGACATTGAAGTACTTTCCGTCGTCGCTCAGCAAATAATGACGATACAGAAAGCTCAACAAGCTCGCTTGGACAGGTAAAAGCTATAAACGCATCTGCAAGCAATTCTCTCCAGTAAAGTTTCATGTACGCGAACCGAAGTTTCATGTATGTTCAATTGAAGACGAAACTTGAAAATTAATTGTAAAACTCAATAAAATAAAATTTAATTTTTTGAAAAACGTCATAATTGTTAACAACTTATTAAAATTATATTAATAGTATAACTAAATTTGTATCAACACTGCCAGACGGGAAGTCGATTTATAAATTTTCTTTCGCCATAAATATCTATCGGATTACTTGTTAATGGTACATGGGAGTAATGTATAATATTTTTATTATTTATTTATTTATTACTTACAAAACTCCAATAAATGTACCGAATTAAAATACTATTTTCCTCTTTCTCAAGCTTTACAATCTAGCGATTATATGCACCAACAATCCTCTTTTAGGTTCTTCTTTGAAGGATCTGAAATCGTCCTGAAAGAATCTTGCGCGGTCTTCATAACAATGAACCCCGGATACGCCGGACGAACCGAACTTCCCGACAATCTTAAAGCCCTGTTCCGTCCCGTGGCGATGATGGTGCCCAATTATTCTCTAATTGCCGAGATTTCCCTGTTCTCCTTCGGATTTGGCAACGCCAAGCAGCTGGCGAACAAAATAACGACCACGTTCAAGCTCAGTTCTGAACAGCTCAGTTCGCAGGACCACTACGACTTCGGGATGAGGGCGGTGAAGACAGTGATAGCCGTCGCCGGCAACTTGAAACGCGAAAAGCCGAACATGAACGAGAGTCAAATCATCCTCAGATCACTGCGGGACGTAAACGTGCCGAAATTTTTGAAGGACGATTTGAAGTTGTTTAACGGTAAAGTTTCGTGTATTTTGTGGCCGTGCTCATAATTGTGTTGGTTTGTCGTTTAGGTATTGTTTCGGATTTGTTTCCGAGAATGCCGGAAGAGAAGGTCGATTATGGCGCTCTGGAGGAATCCATAAGGGCTTGTAGTATCAAAAAGGGACTTGAAGATGTCGATGGTAAATTTTTGTTTCGTGCGGATAAGACAATGTCAATAATTTAAATGTGATTTAATGAATGAGATAATTGTTCATCACTGCAGAGTTTATAATATTATTACGGTCTTTTCAGAATATGTAGTAAAAGTCATTCAGCTGTACGAGACTACCGTCGTACGTCATGGTTTGATGTTGGTTGGACCAACCGGTTCAGGGAAAACTAAGGTATGTTTTATTTACTTGCATATTTGAATTAAACGAAATTGTATTGAAACCAAAAATGCAGGTTGCTACTAGTCATTAGATAGGACAAAATTGTTATGAATTACTTTTCACAATTGTGATGCTGAGAATTTTACTTGTTTGTGTTTTTATTTAATGGCTTTTGCCATCAGGGCTAGAATTATAACAACAACGTAGTTTAGATGAAAGTAACCAGGCCGATGTTCTCATTTTACATCAACCAAAGTGAGGTAAATGGTAGATCAATTACCGTTAATGATAATTAATGTAAAATATTATCTTAATATATTTTCAAATAGTCCTTGCTGCATAAATATTTTATATTTGTTGCGTCTGCGACATGACAATAAATCGATTCTCAATCAATTTTTTATCATAGAACCTATGATATGTGTTTACCATAAAAATATTTGCTGGATTGGTATTCACCTAAACTATGCATTACATAAAAGTGTGTCAAATATAATTTGTCTCACTTCCACATCGAAAATAAAAAAGCATCCATATGAAAGTCTAAAAAACTATAAAAGCTATTTCGGGGTATTTGGTTGTTTATTGTTTCAAACAAAAATGACAGTTAATAACATCTTTATTTATCGGGAGTACATTCAGAAAGTTTGAACTGGAAATTCGTTTAAAAACATGTAACATTAACAGGTATACATTTGATGTAACTTTCGGATTCACGAACAACATTTCATTTTCTTCAGCGCTGAGCAAGCTACCATAGCTGCAGACACGTTCTTAGCGTCGTTATTTTATTCTGAAAAATACACAATTATTACTTCCATGCGATACAAGGAAAAAAGCTAAAGTATTCGATAAGGGAAAAAAATCATTAAAGGCAACTTAATGGTTATGGCATTGTTTTCTTAAAACAGCCCTTTCAGTAAAACGTAATACAACGTTGACATGTTTTTTACTATTTTGCCTCAAGTCCTTTTCTGTACGAAACGTTCCAGCCAGATATTGAATTAATTAAATTTGGAAGCAATGAAAATAGATATTGCATTTAATTTCTAACTCAATTCGGAAATATCATTTAAATGTGCTTTTTATTGTTTTTTTGAAAGTTTGACTTTGGCTGTTAAGGCATAACAATCTACTATTGTGTGACATTTATTAAACGCTTCATAAGTGTTATATAATAATTTTGACTAAAACGTGTTCACGTTTCATTCAAAATCCTAACATGAAAAGCTAGATTTACCTTTATTTTATATTCTCTACCTTTACATATATTTACAACATATCTAAATATAGCGAAATCCTTTTAACCGGTCATCGTTCTATAATATTTCAGTTTACACTACTCGCGTAGAATGTTTCAAAAATTTATAACTAAAAATATTAGTGTTAAAACTTGCATTTTCATCAGGGTCAACTATTTCTGATTTGCTGTTTATTTTTGATTTAAAAATGAGATGTAATGCATTGTTTTTATGCCCTTGGTTGCATTGTAATTAAATCAATCGAAAAATATTTAAAAAAAAACAAAATGCTTAAAACTATTTGAACATTATCAAAATGGCCGTAATTATGCATATTTCCCTGTATTTAGAATGTTTGAAACAGACATGTAATTTATAAAATTATGCAAGAATGTAAAATGTAATAGTCAGCAAAATGTTTTGTATAAATATTTTGGATAAGGAATGATAAAGTCACTTGATCCGTTTTGAACAATGACAGTGGAGGAATCAGGAAACAATCGAATCCAAGGAATGTAGACATGTAAGGTTGTATTGCTGCTATAGCAATTTAATTGAAATTAAGCGATCTATATTTTTAAGTATTAGCATCAAGTTTACTTATAATTTTATCCGAGCCAGTCTAGGCGTTCCTAAAACCCAATTTGCTTCTAGTAATCTATCAATGGCAATCGTTTTTGTATGCGATATTCCTTTAAGCTTAGACTTGTTATAAATCACATCAAGGACGCCTCTCGCCGAAAATGCAGATTTGATTGGCTTCACTCTATCGACTGATGGTAACTCGTAAAGATCGAATTGGGTGGTAACGTAACTTCTAATTTCACACAGTTTACAAATTTCCCCATAAGGATTGCCATCGTCAGGATTGTCAGTTGTTGGCAATTGCACTTATATTACATTTTTCTCATTACCGTTTGTATTACCAAATCAATATTATTTCTATTCCTTTGAACTTTTTTTATTCACTCATTTTCCAAGTTGTTCTTTCTTAATTGTGATGATGCCCAGTGTGACCACTTCAATCCCCTAGATGCCGTAGGGAAATTTGACACCCCTTTGGAACCCAGAAAGATTGCTGATACGCTCGGGATCGATCCCAATTCGGTGAGAATGCGATTCTCCTCTCTAAAGTTTTCTTGGCGCTTTTTCACGCTTTCAGCCTCAACTTTTAACGGATTGACTGGCATTGACTTGACTGCCAAAGCATATAAGGGGAAGGGATCTGTTTCGGAAGGGACCGCCGGGCAGTCTGGTGTCGTGGCGACTTGTGAGCCTCGCGGGTAAGTCAAGAGCCCAAACCATGCATTCTGGTCCAAACACACCTACCAATGGTATTGATTTTCTTTCCAATCCATACCCCCCCATGTCCGTGTCCTTTGTGTTTTTCTTACTTCGCTTTTTTTGTACCGCATTTAACCGTGATGGTTATGGTGTGTCGTCCTCTAATGCTAGGGGATATGACCAATCCTGGTTTCTTCGTTATTTTGCACTTAGACATTGTTTATGGAAAATTATCGATCAGCTACTTAACACACACGACTGCAAGACGTCACCAAATGGATATGGACCGAGCCAAACCAACCAAAACCAATCCAATCCAACACAACTAAACCCAACCCAACACAACCAAACCCAACACAACCAAACCCAACCCAACCCAACCCATAGTATACGCACTTCTTGCACATTCTATGTACTAATTGCAATAGCAATACAGGGAAAAAATAATGTAATGTAATGTAAATGTAATGTAATCATACTTTGAAAAAGCAAAACGATTATGATAATAAAAATGAAAATAATTAAATAAATCTAGAAGAATTAAATGAAATGTGGAAATGAAACCAAAAATTAAATGCATTACAAAAGGCATTGAAAGACTCGACAACTAATTGAAAATAACAAACGGAAAAACTCAAAAATAATCTGAAATAAAGTGAAATGTAAGGAATTCATAAATTCAAAACCAAAGGAATTAAAAAAACCGGATCATCGTTATATGGCCAACTCATAAATAGAAAATTTTATTGTGAAAAATTGCTTAGTTTTCCTGTAATTTTCCTGCATATAAATGGTGTATAATTTTTTCGAAATAAAATCAGAAAACAGGTATCCAATTGCATGAAATATATTTTGGTATTAGACATTAACTTAATGAGAACACAAGCAAAATTTACAAACCGTGTATTTGAAACGTAATAAAGTGCAAATCAAGTGAGTAAACAATTAAAATAATGAATGATATAGTTCTAGAGGAATAAGAATATTAAAAAATGTCAATAACAAAAGAAACATCTATATCAATACATTACTTTGACATAAAATATTCTTATTAAAATACAAACATTTAGTAACAATTTACTGCTTACTTATTGGTTGAAAACAAATTTTAAAACTACTCCTTTTCCAAATGAAATTCAATTCAAAAAGTTCAATTTTGTACGGACTTGATGATACCCACAAATCGCAATTTTCGCATAAAGAAGTGGACAATTGAGATATAACACTAAATTATCAAGTGAATGTAATTAGGGTAGATCTGACGTTTGTGCCATGTATATATAGTATATATTAATTAACCCATTAATTCTGGTTTACATTGCTGACAAAGGCTGATGGATGACCTTTGCCAGTAATTCGAATGGGAATTGACCAATGACAAACGTTACAAAAAAAAAACAGATTAATTCTATTCGCAGCTTGGGAAATAGTATTACACCGAAACAGTGCACCACTTTGTGTACACAGTTAGTAGCGTATCTCAAAATTGGTTTTGTTGTTTAACTGACGATTTATTTTGTATATTTGTACAAAATTGGTCTATTTGAATTAATTTTAGAAAAAAATATATTTAATTTGTTTTAAATATAATTTTTAATATGATAAATATAATTGGAATTTAAGTGTAGATTATTATTATTAAATGAAGTAAAAGTTTTGGTTGTTCGTTGATATAGTGTTGGGAACACACATACTCAATTATTTCGTTAACATCTGAAACAAGAACTTGCTAGAAATTAGTTTTACCACAATCAAGACTCGGACAATCTATCATCTGACGTGCACTCACAGTTCCTGCATTATAATTCTTGCTTAATAATTCCTGCATTGATTCTATGCACGTCCATAAAATATAACAATTGACTGGAACCTCGTCCGAAATCGACATAAATGGACAATGGACGCAGCAACATGACCCGATTTCGAAAATTATTTCTAATGTTTTATTTAAAATTCGATTTATTTCGTTTGGTTTTAGTGGTTTGATTAGTTACAAAGCATTCGCTGAAAATACGTTCGACTGCCTTTAGTGTTTACAAAAAAAAACTATTTTAATCAAATTACCTTAAGCAATTCATTCTTCTGATGCGATTGAAATTATTTCGCCATAGTTGGACCAAACATTTCCTGAACGTAATTCCGTACATGGCGTACAATAAGAAATTAATGCTGTAGTTTGTGTACGTCAGCATCATCGCGAATTGTTGCGTACACCATATTGCGCCACGCGGCTTTTCGTCCCATATCTCTCGCAGTAAATACATGTCAGATGGCTCTTGGTCCCACACGTTGTGCTCCAAGAATACGTACGCGCGTATACCATAGCTGCAAAAATTTAAATTCAGTTCGTGATAGAACAATGAAGAAGTCAATTAAAATGCAGCTGAAACAAAAATTAAAAAGGACCACCTTCAAATACCTATTCAATCAATATTGATTTTTTGGATTTTTTAAATTTTTCGGTCTTTTGTACTAATATATTATTTCTAAATATGCTTTTAATTAGTTTGGCATTTATGTTGATTTATGACTTTATGACAATATCATTAAAAGTTTTCAGAACATCTGACAAAAATACGTAATTATCTTACCTAGGTAAGTTTAAAATAATGAAAACCGAAGACACCAGGAGGAGCATTTTGGATATGCTTCGCTGAGTCTTAGCCGACATCAAACTCGATGATGGTTTAACGTCTGAAATAATTTTAAATTGAGTTCCCTTTAATCACTCTATAAAATAATGCGAAGCCGCAGTTGGCTTTGATTATAAAGCGACATACTGAACGTAATTTTATCCATTTTACTGGAATGAATACTCGTGTAATGTAATTGCCTTATTATCGAATGCGAGGAATGCTCGTGTGGCCACTGTATCGTCAATAAGTAATTTCAATACATTATTTCCATTATGTAATTAATCGTTGATAAAAGCCATTTTGATTGCAGATCATTTTGAATAATGACTGTGGATGAAAGTAAATCGGTTATGTAAAGCGTCTGGAATTTGTATTTATTTATTAAGTTAAAAAATTATTACAGTAAAAAACCAACAAATTTTGAAGGCGTATACTATTTTTAAATTCAAATTACTTTTGATTTGTCAAAACCATCGGCGGCTCCGTCTTTATTACACATTGAGTCACATATATATTTTTTCCACTTACGTATGTTGGGTTGAATTCCTTGACTAATTATTTTATTAAGTTCAGACCTCTGGGAATTTGACGAGGATCCCTGTTGTTTCGAGCTGCTCTGAAATGTAAACTAGAATAGTTTAAGTGTACGAAAATCACGAAAGCAAATATAATATTTTTGAGCTTTGAGCTGTAAATTATTTCAATAATTTTAGAGGATATATTTGGCTTCGTGTATAATGTAAATGTTATGCCAGATTTTTAATAAAAAAAATTTCTCTTTTAATTTAAAAAGTTTAAGTTACAATTCGCTCCGTAACAAGTTCATTTCCCACGATTCCTTTCAGTTGCACCCCATATTTCCCCAATCTATTTGCACTGTCGGAAATCGTGTTTTTTGAAACCCAACAAACAGTTTTTTATTGAAATGCGTTTAAAACGTGTTTTAAACGTATTATTTGCACGCCGGTAAAATGCAAATTTAGAATTTTACTACACCGCAAACGCAATTAGCAGCGACCGCTGAGAAAATACGTGAATAATTAACTACACTATGTGGATGTGTTCAGTGGAACAATGCGGAAAGGTGGCGCAAAAAAATTCAGGCGAGGACGAAATATTTGAAAAAGTGCTATTCAGTTTTATTTGCCTGAAATAAATAAAATAAATTAATTAAATCAAATGAGTAGTGGAAGGTGTGACGAAGAAAAAAGCTCGCAGAATTGCTCAGTAATTTCTAAGGTGGTCTTAAATAGATGAACAATGGCAATTAAATGCGTATCTCGTTCTTTAACTTAGTTTAACCAGAGTAATTGCATTCTAGTTTCTCTCTCGTTTGAAAAGTTTGCCGGATTAAGTATCTGCCCCTATATCTAAAGTTAGAAACCACAGAAATTTTAAATCAGTAATACAGGAGAAACGAATTGTACCTCACTTTTTAATAGGAGATGTGAGGTTTCTTAGTCACACATTGATATGCAACATATCCACGTAATTTGCAAACAGAAATAGAAAATTTAATTAAAAAGTGACGCGTGAATGCTCCCGAGAGGAAAGTTAGTATTATAAATTGTTATAGAGAGAGATACGAGAGTGTGAAAAAAAATGAAAACACGACAGTAGCAACAATATGATAGCAGAATAATTTGGAGTATTTACGAATTTAAACTTATTACATTTTGTGAAGTTGGGTACAGGTCATATGCAACTGAGCTAATGTATGGAACGAACGTGTGAAGGAGATATACCGACCCATGTTAACATAAGTAGATTATGAGAACACAAGAAAAATGAGTACATTACCTCCACACTTAGCCCATTGGCTACAGGAGAAAACATAGTAAGCGAGGGAAGAAATCCATGGCTTGAAGAGATTTCCTTATAAAAGATACGAAGGAATGAAGGGCATCGTCACAGCAAAATAGATATGGGCGAAGGGATTATAATATTTCATTTCAACTACAAGCTAACGAGTAGAGGAGAAAATGTGAAACCTGTGGACGTGATGAAAGGGTGAAAACCCTTCAATTGAGAGGAACTGAGATCATTGAACAACACTCTAAACAACACCAAGGCGTCAGCGGAGGAGGTTATGTACCGAAACTAGTTCAAACAAAAAATGCTGACCATGATAAAATAAACGGGAAGATGAAGAACTTGCTGCAGAAGAAATGAATATAACTAGAAGATCAGGCAAAATTTGAGGATAGCAGGAAAACAATGAACAAACTAAGGTTGTTTGCGGGAGAAGGAAAGACGGAGAAAACAGTTTATTAGCTTATGTGAAGTTTTCGAGTGCAGGAACCAGAGCATACCAGAAATATTCGATGAAACATGGTATAAAGTGACGAGAAATTTGCTATTGCAAAGATTTAAAACGACGGAAGTCGTTAGGCAAGTATGTCTGCTGAATACCTTACCACCATATGCACGACCCAGCTGAAGGAGATGTTAAAAGAAATCCAAGATGAACGACCATAGTATCCAATAGCATAGTTCCTTTGGAACTTTAACTAGACTTTAAGAACGATTACAAGAACGTTGACAGATTATGATGGAAGGAAGATGAAGATAAACCCCAGCAACATAATGATTATGGTGTTCAGGGGACTGGGAGTTGTATGAAAAGGTAATACGAATGAAAGCAAATATGATGAGTACTTGAAATATGTAAGCGGGGAGAGTTGAGGATCAATCCAAAGACAAATATAATGCAAATTTTAAGAAATCGATGTGATCTGGATGACTTGTATGAGGAGCATGTTGGAGCGAAAATGTAGGGAGTGAAGTCGAATAGAAGAGAGACTGGGAGCGAAGTGATTGCGATGGGGGCAAAAAAAACAATACTTATGCTAATTATGTCCAAGTTCAAGTAAGAGTAGGCAAAGAGTAGATGCCACTATTATCATTATCATTATTAACATTTTTCTTACTTACTTAAACATTTTATTTATCAAATATTAATCGTTTATTTTTTTAATTAAAACATTATACCAACATTTTTAATTTTTTCGACCTCTCCTGCCAACATTCTGCGAAAACAAAACAAGCTGGTTAATTTATTAAATTTCATAAAACGCAGTTTATTGCTTTGATGCACGAACTTTACAATTTAAATCCATTATATGTAACACGGTGGTCGGACAAAATTGATTTAAAATTTGTTATATCTCTTCAAAACTGGATGAATAACTCCAATATCATGAAATGCAGTTTCATTTGTTACTTTATTTGCGAATGTGGAATAAAAAACCGTATTGTTTGTTTTTTAATAAACTAATCAAAATTGAAACGAGGGTTTCTGTTTAATTTAGCTACATTTTTTCTATCTTGCAATTGTATATTTGTCATAAAAATATTTTACATTTTCATCATTGCTAATTGAAATATAACATGTTTAATGCTAGATATTTGTATAAACGTTGCATTGCCTTAGGACATATGAAATGCAACAAATGTTTGTAACATGTTCCTATTTTATATTCGTTATTATGGCGATGATAAAGTATGTACGTCAAAATATATGAAAGCGATTTTCTTGCCAAATAAAATATAGCAAGTTTAATTATTTATCAAAACATTTAATACTTCTATTTATCCTTTAATTTACGTTAAACTATATAATTGGGAATTACAAATGATTTTCGTGCCAAATAACGTAAGTTACATTATTTTCTTCAAAGTTATATATGATTTTTTTGTGTGTCTTGTATGTTTATTATTTTAGGCATTTTTCTAATTCCTGGTTTCCTGAATTTATATATAAGTCAGCAATAAGTATGTTAAAACAATTTAAACAAACCCCCTTAAACACCCTTAAACATAATCCTTTTTAACATAATCACATGTGTAAACCTCTTTAAATCAATCTGTTTTAAATGAAGTGCGTTCAACACACCGTGCCAATTAGACGGAAATGTTTTGAGAGGATTCCGTTAAATTTTCGATGCAGATGTATGTTACGCGTGCCTCGATAATTGAAAATGTATTGTGTATTATAACTACCCGCACATGCACTTAATTAGCAACGGAGTGTTTAAATATGATATGTACAGCTGATTAAATCTCGTACACACAAATAGTACAATTAAGTAAACTGCATGTAAGTTATGTTTGCATCCAATGTATCCAATGCATTTATTTATTTCAAGTATTTAGGGATTAATGTTCTCTAAGGTACAAGATTCGTCTATAAATAATTTTCTTAAAAATGTTATTACGCAGAATAAACACGAGTACGTCAATGCAAATGAAATAAGATTTAAAATATTTTAAATTGAGTTTCATAATTATGCAAATTGGTTAAACGACTTACTTTTCAAGTGGCTCCGTACATTCTCTCAAAGAAGAATGAGAAATACTCGAAACGATAAATAAATCAACGACAGTAAATTAAACCAGTTTGCAAATACGAAATATTAAAGCGAAATAATATACCGATACAAAGTTAGGAATAGCACGAATTAAATAAAAGGATATCAAAGGAGCTCTAGAGGCACGAAAATAAAAATAATGATCCAATGAAACGAAGCAGAAAACGTAAATTTGAAAACCTGAAACGCAAATGCGCACAATTGAAAACAAAGGGAGCGGCAAAGTCGAAATAAAAGCAGAATAAATAAAAATTAAAGTGGAAGAAAGGGAAAAAAGGCGAAGGTTAAGGGGGTTATGTAAAAACGAACAAACAAATAATCGAATAAATAAACTAGAATTTATTTCTGTGAAAATTCGATTTTCATACATTTTTGTTAGTTTTCGTCGTGCTCATATATTTTTCTAATAATAATTTGCTGTGTTAGTTCACTTTCGTGATTCGGTTCTTTGTTACGTTGACGTTAACTATAATAAGGACACAAATGAAAATGTGTTTCATTAGAAATGATATTGAGTAATAAGGGTTACAACTGATGCCCTCATAAAAATTATCGAAAAAAAATTAATGTAATTAATATGAAATTGGTGTAAAAATAACTCATACTAATAACGATTACAGCCAGACATGTAAAGTGCACTCAACAATCAACGTAGGGGGTCTATTATATTCGAAACGAGTATGTGAATTAAGTTGTACCAACTGTATTGATTTTGCGCGCATTACGGAACTACTGAAGGGTAAGCCTAGACAACATGGCGATAAATTAGTTATTATCGAGATGAGAAGACATACTAGTTTAAAGCAATGCTTATATATTTGTATATTTATTATATATAAACAAAACCTATGATTATTTATTATGCAGTATTGATTTTTTATTGTGTTTTGTAGTTTTAATTTAATATTAAAATCTCGACCGTAACAAATTTCACTCACGTGCATTCGCATTAAATTAAATAAGAAGTACGTCGGTAAAGCAGTAAGTAAAACGGATCCCAAACCTAGCCAAACCCGGCCCTGTTTGTACAATGGCGTTATTTTTTGTTGATTGTTTAAGTAATATGCACATGAACGAGTACGCACACAAAATAGCAACACGTTGGGTTGGGTTGGGTTGGGACATGTTTTACTGTACTAGTTAAGGTAGCTGATTTATCCAGAATTAGTTAAGGTGCTCTACCAGCGTAACTCGACGAAATAATAACAATGCATAAGAAAAAATGCAACAATGAAAATAGTAGAACAAAACTTGGATAAAAAAATAATTTAACACTTTGGTGTTTAGACAGCATTTTTCTTAATAAATAAATAAATAAACTCACAAATAAGATTTCGCCAAATGGTAAAAACTAAACATATTATTACTTAGAAGTTGTTTACTTCTAGTTCTTCGACTAAATCTTATAATATACGTATAGGCAGGGAAAGTTTGTGTTTCATAATTTCCAAGCACTCAACATTCATCGAACTACTTTACATAAATGTTAGTTCAGCTTTCATTGCAATGAATATTTATGGCCATCTCAGGTTTAACATTGTATCTTACTAAGTGCGTTTACATATTGCGTTAAAAGAGACTCGCAAAGAACCCCTATCATTAAATGGAGTACATATATATTTACTGTTTTTATTATGATTTATAAAACACGACGAAAATACGATCTACATACTTTTGAGCTGGAGAATTCCAAATAACCTGATCGTTTGTGCGTCCACACGTTCTCGCAATTCCAGTGTCAATAAAACCAATTTATTTCCATCACTCCGGGCTGTTTTAAATTCTCATTTTGTTTTATTGACATTGTTGGAGAGTAAATAAAAAAATTAAGTATATAAGGTATATGATTCCTTATAATTGATTAACAAAGTACAAGTATGTACAAGTGCAGTGCCAGAAGATTCAATATATATTCAAATTAAATTCGAACAAGAAATCGCAACTATAAGAATAAAGATATAAAGGAGTTTAAAATTGGTCTAAATGATTAAAAAAATTATTAAACATCGAATATCAATAATTAATTTAAATTTAAATAATTGTTGCGATAAGTAGTTGTGGCAAATTAAATGTTAATCAATTACCTGGCTTGTGTCTTTCTGTTCAGAAAATTGTTCCATATTCGTCAAACATCCGTCCATGCATCCTTGTTGTATTCGCTTGCGAAACATGAATATATTTCTCCCAATCATCGCGTTCATAACCACAATCAAGATGAATGGTATAATTAGCGCAATTACGCAATCGATGTAGTTGGCGATCGTCGTGAAATTGCGATATTCCTCGACCATCTCGCATATATCCGGACCTTGGATCCCGGTGACCCAAAACATGTAGCAGTAAATCGCCATCGCCGTGATTGTGAGAACGACGATTATTAACTTAGCCCTGGACACCGTGCATATCTGCGGGCGCCTTAAAGGATACTGTATGGCTATGAACCTTTCTATGGTGAACGCGACAATAAACCAGTTGCTCAGTGTGCTGGAAACCATCGCCAGATACTGAAATAGCTGGCACCAACCGTTCCGATTATAAATCAGTAGCACCTCCGCGTAACTGCAGTACACCACGAACAGGGCACTCAAATAAACAATATCCGCTACCGCCAACGCGGCCAAATAATAACTCGAACTTCTCATTTTGAGAAACGTGGCGAGGAAAACCAAGCAGCTGAGCGAGTTGCCGATTAGGCCCACCGCGATGATTACGGGGATGTAAAACGTCTCGAAGTAGTACAGGTACTTATCGAACGGGGCGCACCGCTCCTCCGAATCTACGTACATGATTCACTTCAGTTTTGCAAGTTTTCCGCGGTTGGGAGTTTTTTCATCGGACGAGAACTTTTTGAAATGGCGTAGTTTTGCAAACTTGTTGTTATTTGGAAATTTTTTAAAAGCGGTTACGGGGCGTGTTTTCCCGCGATTCACCGTTTAATTTACTCTTCGTGCATGCCTCGGAGCGAACTGATCACCATCGGGAAGAGCCCGCGATATTAGATGCCAACGGATTTAAATACGCATGCGTTTTTGTTATCAAAAATTTATTCTATAAAGTGCAATTATTGCAATGAATAATTTCATACTCCTTTTTATTCATAATAATTATTTTCTATTTTTAACAATTTAACTGAATATCACTGAATTAATGATAATATTGTCACACCTTTTTTATTTTCAATAAATTACAAGTTATATTCATTCATTCATTAAATTCCAACATAAAAGTTTTTAGAAAAACGATATATGTTTATCTTTCGTTAAAAGTGCTGGAAATATTTAGGGACAACTGCAAGGAAGATGAAACAAGCGAAATGAATGTAAGGATTGTTAAAAAATATGTTATTATGCAAAAAAAATTAATTGTTTTTATATCTCTGTTTATTAAAACTTCCATTGTTTATCTCATTAACATTTTGATATATTCCATCGAAAGATAATTAATCTAATAAAAACATGGCATTATTCACTCAAAATCGAAACTTTAGTTTGCACACTTTGATGATAATGACAAAATTACCAAAATGCGGATCTAACTAAAATTTTGTAATGTTTCTCAATAACGAAAAAGATATAACAAAAACCTAGACCAACATGTTACTTAAAATAAATGAAGCTGCAAAAAAGGGATATGGAAATTGATATTAATTCGAAGAAAACAAAGCAGGGAAACAAAAATTGCTATGACAACAACAGATGATGAAAAGAGTGTCATATGGATTGTGAGGACTAAAAAAGGAAATTAAGCAGAAATAGAGAAAAGTCAATGAATAGAAATTTTAGTAATGATAAATCACCGAACTTAAATATTAGAAATTATAGAAAAGAAAATATGAGTATGACCGGAATGAACCAGGGTTTAGGTATTAGGCATTAATAACATAGCGGAAATGGAGAGCGAAAAAAAAAGTAGAATTATAATTTTAAATGTTCTAGTATAGGAAATAGGGAATGTGAGGGAACAGAAGAAGGAATTGTGATAAGCAAGAATGCATACAAATTGAATTGCATATAAGAATTGTTTAAATATAGTCAACCATCCATAAATATACCCGATAAGCAGAAATTAAAAAGTCAATAATCAATTAATTTCTACTTAGTGAATAGAAAGTGCAAAAAATGAACACGTCCGTCGGGATTTTCAGCATTTACCCACTAAACAGGGAAATGCATTGAAAAAGGTGGCAACCAAAGAAAAATCAATGAAAAAATAAGAAAAATAATAATAATAAATAAACTATTGAATCAAGAACTGGTAAACGAGAAATGTCAAGAACGACTAGGAAAAATTAAAAATGGGAATATTTGAAGATGGCACATACCAGTATAAAGAAACATATTTGATTTAAATATGGTTTATTTTTCGAATTAAACTTAATCCAAAAATGCAATAATATACCCAGTGTTTCATTTCGAAATACATATATTTCTGTTGGTTCATGGCTGTGTACACTCTTTATTCATCAAACTGCTTTCAGATTAAAGAGTCGATGTTAACCTATAACTCCTACATCTTATCTGTAATAATAAAGAGAATAATAAAGAGATTATAAAGTTATGTCAATTGCGCGATCAATTGATTGCATCGTCATATTCGCACTAATTGAAATTTAAAAATTGTATAAATAATAACTTAAGTGAATTTTAAGTAAGTAAGATACACACGAATATCCCAGGTATATACCACTCTCAATTTTTTTTGCAGAAAAATGAGATACTATCGATTTATTGTAAAAATTGGCGAACATAGTTAATTAATTTTATTATATCCATTCCGACTTTTTTTAAGAAGTTTAGATTTTTGGATAATTTAATACTTTGGATAGTTGAGAGATTGTTTTCTTCACAATAGCTATTGATTTTTTTATTTTAGAGAATAAATATTTTTTGTATGTTTGTAATATTAACTTATAGTTAATCGTACCATGCTCTGCATGCTTGGAGATTACAACGCATTTTCGATAAATATTTTTCAACATTTTGCACGAATCATCGTTTTTATTTTTGATTGTGTTTTACCAATTTTACTATTTTCACAATCTTGACATTTTTTGTAATTTTAACAATATTGACAGTTTGGATAATTTTCATATTTTGCATTTTTGCTATTTTGAGTTTGATGTTTGCATTTTTGAATGTTTAGCACTATTCACAATTTTGATTTATGATTTTTGATCAACTTTACTATTTTGACTATTGACTATTTTGTCGTTATATGTTTGGCAGCTTCGATATTTTTTTCTCAATTTTCGTATTTTGTATTTTTTACGATTTTGCATTCCTTTGCGTTTTGGTGATAAGATATTTTGTATTTTTCACGATTTTGCATTCCTTTGCGTTTTGGCGATAAGATATGTTTGTAACAATTTTGTATTTTTCGATTTTTTTAGAATTTTTATATGTTGTATTTTTTGAAAAGACAGTTTCGTGATGCATTTTGAAGCATTTTAATTCAAACCAATAATTTTAAAATTTATTGGAAATTGCAATTTTATCAATTTTTTTAATATGCTAAATTCTGCATTTAAGAATAAAATGTTGATAATTCAGTCATATGTATTTTGGTTTGGATTCTAGACAACTATCATTATAATTTTGTAAATTTTCGTATTTTTGCAAATTTGGCGTATTGAGTATGTGTTTTGGATAATTTTGGTATTGTCAGTTTTCTCAATAGTTTGTTTTCAACATTTTACACTATTTTGGTCTTCTCTACAATTAAAATGTGTGTCAATTTATGGAATTTCTTACAATCTTGATAATATATCTCAGAGAAGCAATGTTTTCATTTTCAAGAGTTATTTGTGAATGTTTCACGATTCACATTTTTGATTTATGAATTCTGAACAATTTTACTCTTGACAATCTTGATATGTTGGTAATTTTGAAATTTGTTGAATTTTTATATTGACACTTTGAATTATTTTTGTTGTGCTTCTTGGTGAAGTGGTCTATGGGCATTAATGTTAAAGTAGTTTAAATTACAAAAAAAAATGCAAAAAGACAATGTTTGGAAATGGGTTAAAATATTAACATTGGCAAAAATTTCTGAAACGTGTGTCAAAAATGCAACAAAATATTTTTAAAAATGCCAATAACCATATTGCCACTACAAACTGGTAAAAAGTGTGAAAAAATACAGTTAGTTAAAATACAAAAAGTTGTCAACATTTTAAATACAAAACAATGTATGTGTAATAGATAAATAAGGTAAAAAAATTCAGTTGTGTACAAAAAAAATCACAACTGTCAGAAATAAAAAATTTACAAAATTGGTTTAAATGATAAAAATATCAACATGGTGAAAATTATGTAAAATTACATAAAAAATATGAAAAAACTACTAATATTGACAAAATTTAAACAAATTGGAACAATTGCTAAGTATTTAAAGCATTGCAAATTTGTCAACATTGCGAATAAATTGTCTATAATATAAAAAAATACAAAAAACAACAAAATGTCCAAGTTTATCTACAAATGTTAAAACTGTTAAAGTTATCATAATAAAATAATATTAAAATTAAGTCAAAATTTGATAAAATTATCAAAAAATCTAAACATGTTAATAAAATCGAAGTGTGAATTAAATTAATTAATTAACTGTTCGACAATTTTTACAGTAAGTCGATAGTATCTCAATTTTTCTGGAAAACAAGTTAAGAGTGATACATACCTGGGATATTCCATCGTGCGTGTCTTACTTAAATTATACAATTTTCAATTCAAATTTCTGATTGAAATTACTGCAATTGTGACGATGCGCGATGCAATCAATTGATCGCACAATTGACATAAGTTGATGATCTGTTTATTATTCTCTTTATTATTAAAGATAAGATATACACATCATACGTTACAGGCGTTATCGGTTAGCATCGACTATATAATCTGAAAGCAGTTTGATGAATACACAACGGTGGAAGAAATTATTGTGTTTTTAAATGAAACACTAAATATGTTGTTGCATTTTTAGATAAAGTTTTTCATGGTGTTATTCAACCGTTTTTGAGATATGGCTGCAATAGAAATGAAATCAAATTTGTCATCTTAATATTTCCCCATTTTCGTTTACCACTTCTTTATATTTCACTTGCCAGCTTTTATATTTACTTCTTCATTTGTTTTGATCTAGGCTTCTGTTATATCTCATTAATCTATAATATCGTTTATGGTTGACTTTATTATGTTTTACATCAGATATACAGACGAAACAAAAAGTATCTTTATGCTGATATAAAATGCGTTGAAGATAATATGATGGACAATAAATATACCAGCTTGCAGCCTCCACATTAATCGCACCACATATGTAAATATTACAGATTGGTGATTAGGCAAAATCAGACGATAATTTCTGTTAGGTGCGAGTATATAGTAATATGTGAAATAATTCGACTTTTACAATCCAATGTAGACTTCTCTTCAGATGAAGGTTGTTGGTTTGAATGGAAGTTTGCTGCTTTTTAAACCCCAAAGGAAAACGAATTGAAATCAGATACTAGGCGTTCACATGTAACTAATAAATCGAATAAACAAACATAATTTCAATATATTTATTACTATTACGTTACATGTTTAATTAGTACAGCGAATCCTTTATGCAACAATATTTTTTAGTCCGCATTCTGCTCCAACGGCGTGAACTTTACAATTTCTTATACAATCAGGAACGGAATACGCTTATAAAAAGTTTTAATTAATATTACGGGCTCGTCGATTACGAACTGCGGACTCATTACTGAAATTAAATGTTCTTTTCTTTTTAAAATATTTTAATGAGTAAAAAATAAAAAAGGTAACTTAATGAAAAAATTATAATAAAATATGAAATTTACGCATAAAACATCCTTTGCGTCTAATGTTTTAGGTAAAACCATTAATTGCAATATTATCGAGGACCATTATTTTCTTACCTAACGTGATCATTCTTATCGCGCATATTTTTACAATCGTTGGAAAACGATTGCAATTCCTTTATTGAGAACAAAAATAAAATCTAAATTATTTAATTTCATCAACGATAACTTTTCTTAGTTTTGGTACTACGATCTATAGTGAAGATAGCAGTTTAGTATTTGCGTCAACTGGCATTTTAATCGAATTAGAGTTAATAATATATTCAAAGCTTTAATCAGATAATTATATAAGTAGATAACTACGCTCGCAAAGCTGACGGGTGACGTATTCATGAGAGATACAATTATTGTGCAAGGTGTTAAAATTTATTTAAATTTCCGTAGATTTTATGGGAATGGATAAAAGATTATTTTTCTATATTATATTCACATGTGAGTTTTTCTTGGGAAGCAAAGTGTGAAAGATCGAAAATGATTGTCAATTATTCGAAATAAAAGTTAAAAAAAAATAAAATTTTTGTTTTGGTATTTCAAATATGTATGTGTGCTTGTGCGTTCGTACTCGCTTGCATGCGTATGATTACGAGGGTCGTGTATTTCACATTCATTATATGCTAATACTGAATTCGAATGCTCTGTAACTGAAAACTGGCTCGGCGTTTTTTCACACAGGCAAAATCTGTGCCCATCGCTTTTAATTTCACTTCAATGAAATGCATTAAAAAGCCCGAGTTTGCAAATGGCAGTATATTGGTATATTTCAAACTATTTTATTTATCTTTGAACTACATGACATATATATATATATATATATATATATATATATATATATATATATATATATATACATATATATATACGTACTATATTGTGAATTTTAATTATTCGGGGAACAATATTTTCGTATAACTGTAGTGGAACAACTAGGGAACGCCTTCCGGCCTTACGATCGGTTAGTTTATTTCTCATAGCTATAGTTTTTCTTGCCCGATCTGTTCATGTCCCGTTTGGTTCCTAACCTAATTGCTACTCAATATAAGACTTAAAGAAATCTTTTCCATTCAGTGCTACGAGGTACTCAAGGACGCAATGACGTTTTTGAAAGGAAAACCTGCTCCCAGTGGATACCCGTTCCAAGCAGTTTGTACATACGTCTTAAATCCCAAGTCCATTACGATGGGGCAGTTGTACGGAGAATTTGATCTTCAGACTCATGAATGGTAAGCAGTTCCAACAGTCTCAACAAAGTTAAACGTCATTTAACAAACTTGGATTACATTTCATTACAAGATCTTATTACATTGTTTGTGTAATTCAAGTTGTTCCTTAGACGTTTAAACTTAATCTAAATCCATTGCAACATGACAAACAAATTACATAAGTGGATCAGATCAATTATTTTAAGGACTGATGGCATACTACCATCTTTAGTCAGATTAGGCATAAATGCAGAAGGCAAAGATAAACGTTGGTATGTATTCGACGGACCGGTCGACGCTGTCTGGATCGAAAACATGAACACAGTTTTGGACGACAATAAAAAATTGTGTCTCAGCAGTGGAGAAATAATCAAATTACGAGACACCATGACGATGATGTTCGAGGTGGCCGATCTGGCCGTGGCCTCTCCTGCCACCGTTTCTAGATGTGGGATGGTGTATTTAGAACCGGGAGTGTTGGGTATTGCACCGTTCCTAAACTGTTGGGTTAGGCGACTACCGCCGGTAATTCTTATTGTGTATTTTTTCTGTGAGGATATAATCATGCATAAAATTTGCTTTTAATAAGTTGGCAGTTGAATTTGGAGCAGCATTTCAAGAGCTATTTCTTGTCTACTTACTGCCAGCCATTGATCTTCTGCGTAATAATCTGAGGGAGATTTTGACGTCGGTTGATTCGGCGCTGGTTCAGTCTTTTTTGAAAATGCTTGACTTTAGATTGGGACCACTTTGCGGAAAAGATAATAAGCCACCACCAGCACCACAATTTTTGAAACTAATTCGTAAGAGATATTAAGTATATATGTAATATAAAGTTGAAGATCTTTCCTTGGGAAACGCAATTTTACAATGTCTTCACCTTTACAGCTGGATTGCTGAAGCCATGGGTAATATTTTGTTTGATATGGTCAATCGGTTGCACATGTGATCATGACAGTCGTTCAGTGTTTTCTAACTGGTTGAAGAGTACAATGGCTGAAAATAATCATGAACCAATGTTTCCTGAAGAAGGTCTTGTCTATGATTACAGGTTCATAACTTTCTTCATCAAAGTCATAATGTCCGAGTAAACGTAATACTTTAATTGTGTTTGCTGTGTACAAATTTTCATAGACTTGTTTATGGACTGAAGTAATTCCATCGAACTAAGATTTAATTTTATTTTGATCTTCAGAGTCAATTATCATGTTAAAGTTTCTATTTAATTTGAACACCTAATTTGTATTGGATCATACCTTTCATACATTTTTAGACTTCACGATGGAGGATTCACAGATTCCACTGAAGACGGCGAACCTACATTTCCGACGTGGCACAACTGGATGGAAAACACAGAAGAATATATCATCTCAGTCGACATGAAATATTCAGGTGATTTTAGTGCATCTAACGTAATAATTCTGATGATATCGACGATAATTAAAAAAAAATTATTGTTTCAGATATTGAGGTACCTACGATTCATAACGTGCGAAATTCTGAACTCGTTGGTATGATTTTGTACAACGAGTGCAACGTCCTTTGCGTTGGTCCAACGGGAACCGGTAAAACGCTGACGGTAATCGGAAAATTGAGCAAAAGTATGCACAAGAAATTCATATGTGATTTTATCGCCTTCTCTGCAAGGACATCGGCAAACCAAACACAAGTACGTATTCGGTAACTATTAAATAATTCATTACATTTATTATTCGTAGGATCTTATCGATTCTAAATTAGATCGTCGGCGAAGGGGTGTATTCGGCCCGCCTGTATTAAAACGACAAATATTTTTCATTGACGACTTCAACATGCCAGCCCTTGAAGTGTACGGCGCACAACCGCCCATAGAACTCATCAGACAATGGATGGACTTTAACGGTGACGATGTTTAAGTGACACGACTTTTTAATTTAAAATTCTATGTGCAGGATGGTACGATCGGAAAAATATTGGTGACTTTCGAACCATAATCGATGTAAATTTCGTGGCCGCCATGGGTCCTCCAGGAGGTGGAAGGAATCCCGTAACTGCGCGACTGCTAAGACATTTTCACTATTTGGCCTTCACTGAATTGGAACTGGCTAGTAGGGTAAGTCTTTATGACATATCGTATTTCTTGAAATTGCAAAGCGGATGGTTATTTTTTAGCAAAAAATATTTGGTACGATTTTGAAATTTTGGATGGACCGTGTCCCCGTGCACGGGGATTATTTTGAACCGATGTTGAACGCAACATTATCGCTATACACTACGATTTTAAAAGAGCTCCTTCCCACGCCGGCGAAAACGCATTATACTTTTAATCTGAGGGATTTGAGCAAAGTGTTTCAGGGATTGCTGATGATGGAACCCGAAACAATCACGGTAAGTGTTTAATTGAAATGTTTAAATAAATAACAAATCTTTGTATGTTAAACGAATAGATGCAAAACGTATCGTATAAAAATTTTGTACAAAACTCGTGGATAAAGAAATTTCATTCGCTTGTGGCATAGGTCATGAAAAATTGTAGATGTGTTATAATATGCGATTAAGAAAGAATAAGAAAATTCTATTATAACATTGGTAAAAACTTTTTTGAACGCATTTGAAAGTATGTATGTTGTCCATGGGCTATAATTTTTTAATTGCTCGTGTATGCCCGTAGCCGGCGTCGAGATGGACATCTCCATACATTCATGTTATTCAATTTTAATTAATGTTACTGTGTGTATTTTTTCGCACTCTCTCCGTGTTTTATTTACATGGTTTATTTTAATTATGTTTCAAAAATATTATTTATATATTCGAAAACACGGCAATAAAAATTATGCAAAACAGACGTGCACGTAGACAAATACAAATTAGGCCAGTGATACAATTAGCAAAGCATACGGTATTATTAATACAAATTTTCACGATGCCACTCATACAATTAGTAATCCAAACAGTATTATTGATACGTTAAATAGTCGCCAATTAAAATGCAGTTCCAGTGATTACATCCCTCGATACAATTTAATCAATTAAGGATTTTTATTTGCGCTTTTTATTATATAAATTTTACACCAGTAAACTAGTAAATATGACACCCTATTCATTCATAACAGATTTCTTGTCTAATAATAATCATAGTCGTACATTACTTTGGGGAATTGTTCATTTCATTGATTCGTGCAGAACGTTGGTAATGTAATTATTTAATTATTTATTCCATAAGTCATTTTAGACCCACATGGATGTATGACTTTTTTATTAAACTTATTTTGTTTTATATTCGTCTCCATTTCTTCATGTCATGTGTCTTGATTCTCTTCCACTGGATTCATTCCCCACTTCATTTTTAACATTATCGTTGGATGTTTTTCTTGGTCTATTTTTACTTACTAAGAAATGATCTATTATAGATTTCTCTTTCCTCGCTGGTTTTTCTCTTGTGTGTTTGTGTACATTCTTATGTTTAAATTTTGTATTTCTTATTACATTGTTATTGTTTCTGGTCTCTTCCCTTTCGCTCCTCGTGTATTCTTCATTTCCTGTATTCTCGTTTCCTACTCTTCCATTTAAATCTCCCATCATTATGGCGCTTTCAAGGCCTTCACTTTTCTTTCTTTTTTTTGCTTTCGTAATTTCTTATTCTTCCTCCATATTCCTATTTCTGCCACTATCGCTATCACTCTCACATTCTCTTCTTTGATAAAAATATAAATGAAGATTTATTCACGATAATTTTGTTTTTATTGAACACATTTCTCACTGTAGTTAAATATTTCGATAAAATGTAGAATTCGAAATAATTCTCAATTAAATCAACCTGTGATGCTATTATAATTTTGATTTATAATAAATTATTAATAATTTTATGTCATAGTCACAGCTTCCTTTAATTGAGATTTTTGTATGAAGGCATGAGTGGTTAACCAACGATGCCAAACTATTTCTTTTTATAGAAATATATCTTGAAAAGTATTACTTGAATTTTTTCCTTATTTTTATCATACGTAGGAAGGTTCCTTTAATATTTTAGTAAGCTGCTAATCTTTAATGTTTGCAACACCCAGTTTACCTCCAAAATGGATCTGTGGTTCAAAACAAATCACGTTCGTTATCCTTCTATTTTATGAAGATAGCAATAGTCAAAATAATGATTTGAATTTGATCTATCCTTGTATCTCACCGGTTGCCCCTAACATCTACTCGTAATTGTTCTTCATTGTTCCTCATGACCATTTTCTAAAACACAGCGATATTGCAATGACACCTACAACCTATACGATGGGCAATATCACCCATCGGACTTTTATGAGTTGTTTCAGAAACGAAACTGACTGCTAGCCATCTGTAACAAATATAAAGAAAAGTTATCATTCTTGATCATTCCATTTCATTATGGTGCACAGTTCCTGAAATTTCCAATATAGTAGTTTGCCAATTAAAGTATTTAAGTTGTTTAATGCAATTATTTATTTCGTAAGGACTTCGAGCAAGTTATAAGATTATGGTATCATGAGTGCTGCCGCATCTACAAGGATCGTCTGATAAACGACAAAGACAGGGACTGGTTCGACGAAATTTTGAGGAAGAAAATAACTGAAGATTTTAAATTAAATCCAGCTCACGCTTTGGGAGATCAGATAATATTGTTCGGCGATTTCTTGGACCCCACTACAGATCTACGATATTACGTTCAAATTACCGACATGGACAAGGTCAGCATAAACCTTGCGTTGTTGTAATACAAATACTTATCAAGGGTGTAGTTAAAATGAATGCCCTGACTAGCTCAGAATTTTCATTTAACGGTATACTATACGATTCAAACATTTTTTTCAGCCTTACCTTGGCCATGGTTTCGTATATGGTTAGATATAAACGTGATTTAAATTTGTTACAGCTATCCAACATACTGGATCACTACCTATGGGAGTACAATAACCAAACAACTCGGCCAATGAAGTTGGTTTTGTTTTTGGATGCCATCGCTCACGTATGTCGAATATCAAGGGTGATAAGGCAACCGATGGGCAACGCTTTATTATTAGGAATGGGCGGCTCAGGTAAAGTACACGTAGTATAGTACTGAGTAGGTCATAAAAATACTTTCATCGGTTTGTGATTTGGTTAAGTGCAAATATAAGTAACAATCTTATTTCATTTAACATAATCTGATGTTTAGGGAGGCAAAGCTTAACAAGATTGGCAGCTCACATGGCCGAATGCTATTGCTTTCAAATTGAACTCAGCAAGTCTTACAGCAGTACCGAATGGAGAGAGGACATTAAAGGTCTTATGTTGCAATCTGGACTCTACAGGCGAGAAACTGTTTTTCTATTTTCTGATACCCAGGTGAGTTTGATCAATTAAGTGAAACTACTGTTGCTCAACCATGTGCTTAATGGCTTAAGAGGACGATCCAACCAAATCCACCAAATAGATCGTACATCATAATTTGTTATATGTGAGACGCTGATTGTTAAATTGCTGCTTACATGCAAATATTTTGTGTAAATTTATAGCAAATTTTTTATTTTTTGATAGAAAGATGTCGCAAATTTCAAGTAGATGTGACAAAGAAGTACACAACAGATGCAAGTCAAATGTACGGACAGAAAAATTCACAACAAACAAATATACACAAACATTGACAACTTACGCAATAAATAAATACAATAAATTACCACTGCACAGAAATGGCCAGACCTTTAAACTAAAAGTTAAAAATATGATTATGAACAAGTTGATATAACGTAATACAAACACAAGAATAAATATTTAGAAGGGATGGAGACGAAGACGGCACTACATTCCTCTTTACATGTATATAATGTGTTTTTGAACAGTGTATGGTGCTCGCATAAATTTAATTACATTTAAATTAAAAAATATTCTCCACGTGAATGTCACATACACGAGGAAGCATCAAAGGACATCCATTGTAATGGATACAATATTGGATGCTGCTAGAAATATTCCAGCAATTTAATATAAATTCACTATTAAATTCAATTTCAATATCAAAAATTTATCATAAACACCAAAACTGAATTTTAATAAAAAATAATTTTGGTATTATATCTTTCTTATTGGGACACTAAGTTAAATTGAAACAACAAACAACCGGAAAAAAGTTCATAATAAAATCCCTGGCCCAGTAGCCTGTAGAGCTATTTTATTATTATTTTTTTATCTTTCTTCATAAAGTCATGGATTTATTTTTATTCAATTTATTTCTCATAACTGGAAAATGTATTATCGACAGAATAATAAAGAATGGGTGTTAAGCTTAACTTGCAACGTAAAATCATCAACGTACTACAGGTCAGAACTTTAAATATAGTAAAATATAGTAAAAACGGTAACTAAGCTCTAACGTTCATTTAATTCAAATCTTGTTAAAGCTACGTAGCTACGCCACACACTATATGACAAAAGCACAATTTCGTTGTCCTTGCAAATAAAATAAGTTGTGAAAATATGAATTTGTTGAACATGTTTATTATTAATATATATATACAGCTAACGAATCACAAATAATAATAACTGTTTCATTAAATATTTATTTCATTACTTCCAATTAATATTTATAAAAATATATAATATTTTTAGTATTTTCGGGAAGTTTGTCGTAAATTTATACAGCATTTGATTTCTTGGAATTAATGTAATTAATTATATTTGATTTCGAATTAATGAGGACACTACAAACCCTGACGACTTATGGTGGGCGAGCAATAATGAGATACCTATTGAAAAATGATACTGTGATGCAGCTAGTAGACGGGTTCCCAGAGCATTGGACAAAGCAAATATTTAAAAAGATTTAATTCCATATTCGCGTAAAATGTGGAACGAATTATTCACACCGTGCAGATAAATATCAGCGAAAAATTCGTACGTACGACGTACGGAGATTATGTAGAAAAATAAACGTTTGATATTTCTTCTTCAATTTGTTTCCTTCTATGTATGTTAGGGACCGTAAATGCTGATCTCCCCTCGTATGTAATTTTCGCAATTGCATGTTTATTTTTATTGAACAAATATTTCTTTCTTTTCGTTCTTATTGTGGGTAAATTCATTATGTTTTACGTTCTTTAAATTGCAGATAAAATCTGAATCCTTCCTGGAAGATTTGAACAGTGTGTTAAATTCCGGCGACGTCCCTAACATTTATGCGCTGGACGAACTCGACAAAATTTATCAAGGAATGAAAGGCGTTGTTCAGGAACTGGGATTGACTGCAACAAAGTCGAACATGTTTTCAGTGTTTCAAAAGCAAATACGTTCCAATTTACACACCGTGATTTCCATGAGGTATGTCTTTGTATTTTACTCATATTATTCTGATATTAATTTGTGTTGCTGAACCCACGTTACAAGTTTGCACTGTTGCTGAGTAAATACGTAAATTTAATCACATTATCCAAAGGCTTGTGCTTGCTGCATGATTAATATGCCACATATTATAATGTATTTTTGTGATGATGTACGATCATATATGACATGAATTCATATTTATCGCAATTAAATGCTAACATATCGGCGGACGCAAAATTAATGGAATTGCATCGTTGTCAGCGCAAACAAGTGTAACGTATACTCTTCAAGACAAATTCCCTTATCTAATTCCGTTGGAGCTGATATTTGTATTAAAATGCAATTCAATTCGACGTCAATTTCTGAAACCACAATTTCTTTCAGCCCCATCGGTGATATATTTCGAGCACGGCTTCGCCAGTTTCCCGCTCTTGTCAATTGTTGCACTATCGACTGGTTTAGCGCCTGGCCGGATTCGGCACTTCAGGTTAGTTTTGATCCTCGCGGGGTTTTAATAATTCACTCTGTTAAAATCCTGAGGTCCGAGAACGCAGCAATTAATTAGTAAAGTAAATACTGTATTGGTTAAAATGGAAATTTACCAATGCAGTAAGGTATCAGTTTAAATTCGTTTTAATAAGGGAATACATTACATTACTTAAATGATCCTGAGAATATAACCTTCTCAATATCAGTCTCTGTATCTCCATAAATTTAAATGTTTAAGTTTCTTAGTAAATTTTCGAAAAGCTGAGTATTAAATAAGTGACTTTTGAATCCTGTATTTCTCTAGTCAGTGGCTCTGCAGTTCCTAGACGAGATATCTGATTTGAACGTATCGCCGGAGGTTTTTCGTGGCATCGTAGTGATGTGTCAATTTATGCACGCATCTGTTGTTGATGCCAGTGCGCTTTACTTGCAAGAGCTTTCGCGTCATAACTATGTGACGCCGACTTCTTATTTGCAACTTTTATCGAGCTATACCGAGCTCATGAATAAAAAGAAGGCGGAGCTGGGTGAGGGCGTCGGAAGACTGGAAACAGGTGCGAATTTCATATTTGTCATTAATTATATAAGACACACGCGAATTTGTTTTCAAATTATTGTGAAATGTAAACCATCTAGGTTTGGGAAAGTTGCAAAGCACAGCAATTGAAGTAAAACATCTACAAGACAATTTGGAAAGCATGAAACCTGCGCTCGAAGTGGCCGCTCACGAAGCCAATCTAATGATTACGCAAATCGCAGCTGACACGGTATTCAATCGCTTTAGCACATATCCAATTTCCGTCTAAAATCAAAATCACATTGAACAGGTACTGGCTGAAGAAACAAAAATGCTGGTAGAACAAGAAGAAGCTGGAGCCACAAAAATGGCCCTTGAATGTCAAGACATCGCAGCGGATGCCCAAAGAGATTTAGGTAAATTTGTCCTCATTTAATTATATAAATCGCGATGCTTAACGGATTTCACAGACGCTGCGTTACCTGCGCTTGAAGCGGCGGAAAAAAGTCTGCAAGCTCTAAATAAAAACGATATCACTGAAGTGAGAGCAATGAAACGTCCACCCGTGGGTGTGATCTACGTCATTGAGGCGATTTGCATTGTAAAAGGTGTCAAACCAAAGGTTTGTTTTTAGCAGAAGGTTTTATTCGGCGAAAAACGTGTTGCGTTGTTCGCAGGTCCTCCCTGGCATCAAACCAGGTGAGAAAATTTTCGATTATTGGGAACCGGGTCGAGGAATGCTCACCGATCCTGGTCAGTTTTTGTCGTCGTTGATGAACTTTGATAAGGACTCGATCACTGAAGATATGATCAATAAATTGAAAAAATATGTAGATGATCCACAATTCCAGCCTGCAAAAATTGTGAAGGTAATTATCAATTAATTAATAAAAATTGTAGCAATTTAAATTTTTGAAAAGAAGTAGTAAAGTAGATATCAACTCACTATATCGACACATTTACATAATCAATATTTTTAGTGTTATTTCTTTCATTTTTGTTCGCTATTACTAAACCAGTATAAAATAATTTAACATTTCTTGATAGGTATCCAAAGCATGTACGTCATTGTGCATGTGGGCGCATGCGATGTACAAGTTCTACTTCGTCAACATGAACGTAGCGCCCAAAAAAGCAGCCTTGGCGAACGCCAATGCGGTACTCAAAGTAACGATGACAAAGCTGGCGGCGGCTAAAGCGAGAATGAAGAAAGTGCTGGATGGCCTGGACTTGTTAAACCAAAAATTGCAGGCGCGAATCGAGTTTAGAGAGGAGAAGGAGCGGAGCATAGCCTTGTGCGAGGAGCGCTTGAATCGCGCTGAAAGGCTGATAACTGGACTAGCGGACGAACGGATCCGTTGGTTGGACACTATTGCTAATATAGACGCCAGCATCATAAACGTAACCGGCGACATTCTAATAAGTTCCGGCGCCGTGGCCTACCTGACACCATTCACCGATAAATACCGACGGGGACTCCTTTCCGAATGGTACAAGGTGCTCGAGGAGCAAAAATTGCCTCACACGCCAAATTCCAATCCGGTCACCATTCTCGGCGATGCAGTGTTAATTAGGCAGTGGCAAATAGACGGTCTGCCTAGAGATTTCTTGTCTACGGAGAACGCTGTTCTTGTTTTTTGTTCAAGACGGTGGCCTCTTTTCATTGATCCACAGGGGCAAGCTAACAAGTGGATTAAGAATATGGTTCGTTGTCATTTACTTTTTTAAATTATTTTATTTTTATTTTTCTTTTCTGTTAAGCCCCCACATCAGGGTTTATTTTTGCTACCTAGAAAACTGAAATCGAGCTTCCTGAAATATGCTGAATTTTCTAAAAAATATATTTGGTTTTATTATCACAGTTCATGTTTAAATACAAACATTCAACTCGTTTAGTTTCAACAAACGATGAACATGATTCATTATTTAGAACTCGTGCATATTTTTCTAGCACAGTTCTTCTTCTCGAGTCATAACATAAATCAATTTCTTTTTTGATTCAGTGCAAGCCAAAAGGTTTATCGATATGCAAGCAGTCCGACAAAGATCTCATAAGAACATTGGAATCGGCGATTCGTTTCGGCAAACCCGTCTTGATAGAAAACGTGGGCACGGATTTAGATCCAGCGTTGGACCCCGTTCTCCACCGCCAGCTCTTCAAGCAATCGGGAACGTGGATGATCAAGCTCGGAGATATCATCGTTCCGTACAACGACGACTTCCAGCTGTTCATTACGACGAAGCTGGCAAACCCGCATTACACGCCCGAAGTGTCCATAAAAGTGCTGTTGGTTAATTTCACGCTGGTACCCAGCGGTCTGGAGGACCAACTTTTAGCTCTGGTGGTCATGCAAGAACGGCCGGATCTAGAAGAACAGCGCAGTGCAATAGTAGTCGGCGTTGCGCAGATGAAGCAAGAATTGAAGGAGATTCAGGATCGAATCTTGTACAAGCTGAGCACGTCTGTTGGATCGCCGTTGGACGACCTCGAGTTTATCGTCATGTTGGAATCGTCGAAAGTTAAGAGTGAAGATATTAAGGTTGGATTTGAAATAAATTAAAATTAAAATATGAAGTGGTGGACGTTGAATCAATTTGACGCATTAAAGTTTTAATCATTTGTTGTTACGTTGGTTCAATTGTAGTTTTGTCACTTGTTACCTGTTCAAATAATTTAGAATTTAAGTAGACAAGTGAAACACGTGAAACATGCGAAGGATGCTGGACGACCAGTGACAGTCACTACCCAAGAAAATGTTAATCATATACACGATATGGTATGGGTTTTCTTATGGTACTATAGAAAATATTTTAACAAATATTTTGGGGCTAAAAAATTGGGTCCCACGAATGTTTTTAATTATGCGACATTAATTACTAATTAGTTACACAAACGTAATCGTGCCTAAAATTACAAACAAATCAAATCAATTTTAAAAATTCATTCATAAATTGCACCCTTCGTCTTCATTGATGTTGCACCGGGATATATTTACGATTTTTTTAAACAAGGTCGTGTTTTGCGGCCTTCACAATTCGTGGAAGAGCGCCTCGCCAACTACGCCCCTCAAGGTCGTTGTTTTTACCCAGCAAAAAATTTCATTCGCTGCATGTCATTTCTGAGAAGCGTACATTGATAATTCGCCCGGAAGTATTTACGATTTACTACATATTTTTTGTAAGCAAGGCCGTACGTTTTGCGGCCGTATATGATTCCTGGAAACGACTAATCGTTTCGTCGACTATTCCGTTCGTACTATTCTAGGTCAAGGTCGTTGTTTTTACTCTGCATAAAATTAACAAAAAATTTTATTCGTTTGCATTTCATATTGGAAGCTCGTTCATGTCAGCGGTTCCCAATAATGGTGCCCGCAAGCCGTTTATTATGAACTAATAAATTTAGCGAGCAGTTAATTTACTCCAAATTAATTTCTTTGTTCAACTAAATTTATATTTAATTTTACAAACGCGACCGTTCGTAGATTTAAATTAATAGAAATGATGCGAAAGTCGCGAACGTTTGGGAAACGCCGATGTGTACTGGCAGGCGCAATTTAATGTCATTTCTAAGAAGCGTTCGTTGATAATTCGCCCGGAAATATTTACGATATACTCCATATATTTTTTTAAGCAAGGCCGTTTGTTTTGCGGCCGTAAATGGTTCCTGGAAAGGACTCCTCGTTTCGTCGAATATTCCGTTCGTACTATTTTAGGTCAAGGTCGATGTTTTTCCTCTGCCAAAAAATTTGTAAAAAAATTTAATTTTTTGCATTTCACATTCGAAGCTCGTTCATGATGTATAAAATACACTATTTTTGCATTAATATTAAATACGTTATAAGTCTTTGTACCTTGATCTGTTTATACAAGTCCCCTAATCTCTTATTGCCTATAAAATAAACCCAACTCGTTCATGAATTGTTATTTTTTACAGAACAAAGTCGAAGCGGCCGAAATAACACAAATTGATATCGACAACACGCGAGCGTTGTACGTTCCAGTGGCTAACAGGGGACAAATCCTCTTCTTTTGCTTATCTGACCTCGCCAACGTCGACCCAATGTATCAATATTCTTTAGAATGGTTCATCAATATTTTCGTAGGTAGCATGGCGGAGACTGAAAAAACAGGTAACCGGTCAGTAAACATTAACAAAATTTGTCCCAACAATTGAGTTTTGTTAACAGAAAATTTGACCGAACGCGTCGAAATTATAAACGAATATTTCACCTTCAGCTTGTACAGCAACGTTTGCCGAAGCCTATTCGAAAAACACAAAATGCACTTTGCCTTTCTGATGTGCGTTCGAATTTTAATGGATGCGAAGAAAATAGACGGGCATGAGTGGCACCATTTCTTGGCGGGAGGCAACCCCATAAGAGTATGTCATTCGTCTATGAATTTATTATAAATTATAAGTTTATACGTTTATAGCAAATGGCGAATCCTACATCGGAATGGTTGTCGAGCAAGGCGTGGAATGAAATATTGGCTCTTGAAACGTTGCCGAATTATGTCAAATTTGTGAATACGTTTGCTCAAAATAAAGACGCTTATAAGAAGATATTTGATGCAGTAAAACCACATAGGTAAGTAGAATGTTTAATTAGTTGACCTTATCACCACACACACTACATAAGTATGTAAGTACGATGTAAGTACGATGTTCGTTTAGTAGCAAGTTATTATATTTTTATTTTTGCTTATTTTTATTATCAGTTGGGTTCGTTTGCAATAAATTCATTGACATCCCTTGCTTACGTAGCTCGGAGCTGAATATTCATGCATGAGGAGCGCTGAATTATTTAAATTATAGTCACTTTTCTGTCTTGAACATTGGCGATTTTGTAACGAATTAGGGCTATTTCTAAAAATTTCAGATACGGTTGAGTTTTAAGATAAATTCTTTGCCATTAGGCTCGTAGTAGATCGACCACATTATTTTTTAATCGCCGTTAAGCCGAATTCATTTGTAATTATTAACTCGAGTTAAGAAAATGTGTCAACAGGCCCTAAACATCCACAACTTCTATTTAAACCTTTTAATTTATTTACTAACAAAATTATTAACATCACAAATCTGTATATGCAGGGAACAACTGCCAGAACCATTTAATAACCAATTCGACGACTTCCAAAGAATGATCGTGTTGAAAAGTCTCCGTCCGGATAAAGTAACTAACGCCATGCAGGATTATTTGACCAAGAAGTTGGGCAAAAGATTCGTGGAACCGCAATCCAGCGATTTGATGGCAATGTTCAAAGAGTCTGGTCCAGTTGTACCGCTAATCTTCGTCCTGTCCACCGGCACGGATCCAGCAGCCGATCTGTACAAATTTGCCGACAGAATGAGATTTTCAAAACGACTCATGTCAATCTCGTTGGGGCAAGGACAAGGCCCAAGGGCCGAGCAGATGATTCACGACGCGATTGAAATTGGATCGTGGGTGTTCTTTCAGGTAAGTTTTGGAAAAAACAGCTATATTATTTTCTGGTAGGTATTATGTCATCGCGCTCGTTAGTTGACGAGCAATTAATTTTATGAAACAAAACCTTCGCACTAGAAATATTTATATAAAAATTAGGTCACAGTCATTTTAATTGGTAATATGTATTTTTTATATTTTGGTTATAACTAAGGTATAACTATGCTACATTCACTATGGTATATCTTTGTTGTTTTATCTCTCCCACAGTTCTCAATATTTATCATTGAATTCAATGTTCACTCAATATCATCACGTTCACTGTTCCTCAGTTTCTATACGTTTTTCTTCTACCCTTGTCCCATTCCTTTCTGTTTCATTTCAACGTCACCATCCTTCTCATTCGTCTTGTATCATCGATTTTCGTATACTGATCTTTTCATAATTTTCTGATGTTCTTTTCTCAGGCTTTTGTTCTTTTTTTTAATGTATTTATTTCGTCATTAAATTTTTTGCTTGCTTGCTTGTACCTGTCTTATTGATTCATGTTGGTGTGCATTATTATATCATTATATTTGCTATCTGAACTGAGTGCCTTATTGATTTTGATTGGCCATTGTTGTCGAGCATATGTTGCATTATTTTCGTTGGTGGAAACGAGCAGTTAATTGTTTAGATTATCCCATATTTCATATGCTATGCTGTTATTTCAGCATTGTATGCTTAACGTAAAATATATTGAAAATAAATATTAAAATGATATGGAGGTTCCCCACAAATTATGACTTCCTGGGAAATTTCAATAGACGAGTATCTGCCACATCCTCCTCATTCCTCTGATCTCGCTCCAAAAAGACTACCATGTCTTTGGTCCACTTGAAGGGGTATTAAGTGGGAAGATATTTCACAGTAATGATGAAGTGATTATTATTATTTTTTCTTCAGGTATTGAAGGACTTCCGTGATGGTTGATGTCATGCTTAGAACGTGGATAAATAACTTACTTTTTCTTGATATTGTTTCGATAATTTTCATTTGACCATGTTTTTAAGTTTTCATTTGACTCTATCTTGTATTGCTAAATTTCTGTATTTTATTATTTTTATTTCACTTCTCCTCAGAACCCAGTCCAAAATTTATGTTTGTTATTTTTTCGAAAGCTTGAAAGTTTTGTCAATTTTCGACAATTTTGGAAATGGCTTGGGAAGATTGTTAAAATGAATATCTTTATGCTATGGTTTTTGACTTTTCAGTTCATCTCAACTTTGTAATTATTTTACTTTTATTTTATCGACGTAAATATAGAAGAAAGGGAGATGAAAGAGGAGAAAAGTATATTACTCGTACATCATAATTAAAAAATTATAGTACCATTTTACCCACATACTCGTACACAATTGTACCAGATCTAGTGATATTCATTCATCGCTACTTGCACAATCTACAAGGAGACGAGATATTGTAAAAAATACAATTCATCCCCAACACGTAATAAGATATGCAAATAAAGATCACCTTAATGGTATTTTCTTGTCCAGAAAATGCAGCGAACTACAGAAAACTAGGTCCAATTTTCAAAAACTACACAGCCTATAATATTGGACAATATAATTAATTAACTGACTTTAAATAAATCACAGAACTTTCCATTATTAATTTTGACTATTTGATGTTTTTGTCAAAGATGGGCATTTCTCCCAGAAACATATGAAGATGGTACACACTGATGGTATGCTACATAAACAGCAAGTAACCAGCAACCATATCTATCAAAATTTTAAACATTTCAGGTTTTTACATCTTATATTTCTATGTGTTGTCGATTAACTCCAAAAAGATCCGCACTACACAGTCCAGAGTTCTTTTTGTAAATGCAACAAGATCTTCTGTAGTTAGCTGTATTGTCACAATTAGAGTGATTTTTGATATTTCTTTTAATTGGCAAGATTAGCAATTTCATTTATATACCTAGATCAAAAAAATGCAGAATGTGGTAATTTTTAACCAACTTTACATCTCCGTAAATTGTCGACACTGACTGTCTTGTATATTTTTGTAATAAATTCTTATTCCTGGAATTTTCGTTTTTGAATAACTTCCTAATACATTATTTTAAATGCTCAAGGAATTATAATGAACTTCGAATATAGTTAACATTATATTATATGTTAATATATCTTGTATATGTGTGACAATATCCTTGCCATTGAGACTTATTACATAATAAAATTATAACATTGAAAATTTTGAAACATTGAAGTTGTTTCATCTATAAATATGCATCAAATTTATAATTAAAAGCAATCTGATATAAGTCTTTAATTTGGACAGAATTTTTAATATTATATTTCGCATTGTAACGATAATAAAATGCATTTAGGGTGTTTCTGATAGTTTGGCGTGGAAATCTATGTATGCACGTTAGCAAGAAGTGTTATTTTTTAAATTTTTACCCTTGCTTAGATATATCTGCCCCGATTCGCCTTTCAGATCACCGAATTGAAGTTTGTATTTCTCGCCTGTAGTTTTAATTATGCAACCTCTTGCTGACTATATTTGTTTATTTGCGAAATTCAATTTTAATTGAATGTCGTTACGACTCTTTTAATGACACGTGTCGTAGAAACATATTTTACTTGATTATTTTCATTAATTAGGTACAAACGTAGCTTTTCGTTCTTAATTAATTTTAGTTGCGTAATATCGATTCCTCACTGTTAAGTCTGATCATTCAAATGAGACTGTATATGTATTAATTTTAATTGTGGTGCAAGGCGCTACTTGCATTACGTAGAGGGAAATTTTGCAAGGGTGAGGGTTAAAAATTAAGACTGTCATAAAATAGTTTGAGCGGTGACTGTTTCAAACTTTTATTTCAATCTTGTTGAATGTATTATGAATATTGGCTATGGTCTATTAGAATTTGTGTTGACTTTTTTCATGAACAATATATGTGGTTATTTTGGATGCATTTTCGTTTCCCTTAACCCACGATTAGCGCTTAGGACTAGTTGTTGTTGGTTAGCAGATTGGAGAGACAATCACCCAGACATCTGTGGCCAATGAAAAATTAATTATTGCATTCTTGCTATAGAATTCAAAGCATTGCCAATCTTAGTACTCAAGCATAGCAATGTTTAAATGTTTAATTACATGAAAAAGTTACATTGATGAGTTTTAATATAATTAAACGCAAATCTTGCAAAACCTCCACCTACTAATGTATTGCTTTCCTAGATATCCTACATACGTCGATCTTTACTTTATTTCACTACATGCTATTTAATCTCATTGAATATTTTTTAAATAGAATTGCCATCTTGCTCCAAGTTGGATGCCACGTCTGGAACGAATCCTAGAAACGGTATCTCCGGATTCCTGCCACAAAGAATTTAGAATTTGGTTAACCTCGACACCATCCCCATACTTCCCAGTTGCGATACTACAAAACGGCTGTAAAATGACCGTAGAACCACCACGCGGAATAAAGGCCAATATGTTACGCGCGTACACCAATCAAGTTATGGACGTGTCTGATTTCTTCCATTCCCAACACCCGAAGGTGTTCACTTTCAAATGGCTCCTGTTCTCGTTATGTCTCTTTCACGGCATACTATTAGAACGACGTAAATTCGGCCCTTTGGGCTTCAATATACCTTACGAGTTTACCGATGGCGATTTGAAAATCTGCATATCGCAACTGCACATGTTCTTATTGGAATACTCAGACGTTCCTTTCAAAGTTCTCTTGTATACGGCCGGCCACATCAACTATGGCGGGCGAGTTACGGACGACTGGGACCGGAGATGTTTAATGAACATCCTCAGCGATTACTACCGGATCGACGTAGTGCGTGAAAATTACGTTTTTGATCCAAGCGGTTCCTACCACCAAGTATTAATTGAAATTAAGCAATGTTAAGTACATAGGCTTATCATTATAATTTTAGGTAGGCGGTGAAACGGCATTAATTGATTATTTAGATTACATAAAATCATTGCCGCTTAACGATGATCCGAGCGTATTTAATATGCACCCAAATGCAGACATAAGTTGTGCACAATCGCTTACGTACACGTGCTTGGCTACGTTGTTAATGCTGCAACCAAAAACTGTTGGTGGTGCGGCGTCAAGTCAAGACGAAGTAATTTCACAATCGGCCACTAACATACTGGGGCAAGTTCCGCAAGAATTTAATTTGGAATTAATTTCGGAAAGGTACTTTTTATATCAGCGAAGTAATGCCTTCTCATCTCAATTTGAATGTCATAAATACATTTCATATAAAACGCAACTTTAACAAACTTATTAACGGAAATGTCAGATTCGATTGAATCTAAACAATTTTAGGTACCCGGTTCTTTATGAAGAGTCTCTTAATACCGTCATAATTCAAGAAGCAATACGATATAATAAACTACTGAAAGTAATAAAACAAAGCCTCCGAGATTTATTAAAAGCTATCGTGGGTTTGGTCGTCATGTCCGAATCTTTGGAAAAAATGTCTCAAAGTCTCTACAGTAATATCGTGCCAGGTTTATGGGCCAGCAAGGCGTATCCATCCTTAAAACCACTAGGTAACGAATTTGTTTACATTGTCATGATTGAAATTAAATTATTATTTAGGCGCGTGGGTCAGCGATCTTAATGCGCGCGTCGACTTCCTCAACAAATGGGTCAAGGAGGGAATTCCTCCGGCGTTTTGGATTTCCGGATTTTATTTTCCGCAAGCGTTTTTAACGGGGACTCTGCAGAATTTCGCGAGAAAATATGTGGTGTCGATCGATACGATCAATTTTTCATTCACGGTGAGTTGTTTTGTGAGTTGTGTATTTTGACGCAAAATAAATTTAGGTTCTGAGCGAACAACCAAAACAACGTCCCGCCGATGGGTGCTGCATATGGGGTTTGTATTTAGAAGGTTGTCGTTGGAACGAACAAAGAAAATTATTGGACGAATCGCATCCTAAGGAATTGTATACAGGTAATTTAATTAACTTGAGTTATTTTCAGAATTAATTATTTGATGTGGTGAAATAGGTAATTTTAGTTTCATTAGTGAATTTGAACAGTGGTCAGGACCGAATTTATTAATATAAGTCTTGATTTTATAGAATATAAGTTTTTGGTGTAACGCAAAGCGATTTAGCTTCCCGTAATGGGAATATTTATTTATTTAATTCAATACAATGCTCCACAGACAGAATCCAATAACGGAGCAGGGTCGAAACAACATAATAGCTGTAGATAAATGTGATAACAAAATAACACTAAGTTAATTACAATACATGCTAATGCATAACTAAAATATAAATGTGGTATTGTCTAGGCCATAGAGATATACGATAGCGTTTGATTTCGTCATATAGGACATAACCATGCACTTTGAAGTATTCAGAGTAAGCTTATTGTTATTGCACCAATGAGAGATTTTGTTTAATTCAGTCTGAAGCGCAGCACAGTCGGTAATACATTTTATTCTGCTGTAAATTTTTGTATCATCGGCATAGAGTAAGTGCGATGCCAGCAGATTGTCAACAATGTCGTTAATAAAGGTGATGAATAGTAGGGGCCCGAGAATCGAACCCTGCGGAACTCCCGAAGTAGCAACAAATGATATAGATGCAAATCCCTTGAGGACAACAAAATATTTTCAAAGATTCAAGAAATTTTAAAAGTGGATAGGAAAAGCCAATATCTGAAAGCTTGCTTAATAATAAACTGTGATCCATTGAGTCAAACACTTTCGAAAAGTTGGTATAGATAACATCCACTTAGGAACCCTCGTCAATAGCATGTGCTTATAAATTGAGTGATTCAGAACAGGTTAGAGGAGGTTGACCTACCCTTCCTAAAATGGTGATAATAAAATATCGTTTTTATAAATTCAATCATATACCAAGGCATAATTAATCTTCACAAAATTATTTATTTATTAATTACAAGTTTGTTACAGACATGCCTTGTATATGGTTGCTCCCTGAAGAAAATCATATCATTTTTTTTCAGGTTCGAAATCTCAAGGCGCATAATTTAATATCCAGCAAAAATATTATTCATTTAATAATTACAAGTTTGTTGCAGACATGCCTTGCATATGGTTGCTTCCTGAAGAAAATCACGTGAAGCCCGCTGGCGTATACGAATGTCCCGTTTACAAAACATTAACGCGAGCAGGGACTTTATCAACAACCGGACATTCGACTAATTACGTATTAGCCACAGAAATACCAAGCGTTCAACCAGAATCTCACTGGATCAAACGAGGCGTAGCACTTATATGCGCATTGGACTACTAACCGCTTATTTCAAGCAATAATAAAAAAACGTGTATATTCTACATTTTATTAAACAAACATATTATATTACAGGTGCATATCGTTTCAATGTATCACTTAACAATCCTCGATTATCAGTTATATTGTTATATTCTAAAATACAACCTAACAATTTTTGAACGTTTAACAACGTTCCTGAAATTATCCGGGAATATTTACGCTCTTTATTCTCAGTGTAAGTAACTAACAAGCGTTTACTTAAATATGAATCGCATAGAGAAATATGACCGACTTCGATGTATTTTTGCGCGTGGCACGAATACATTTGAATTGAAAGCCTTAAACTTTCAAAGTTTTTTAATTTATGTGCGGGTGCGTAGACGAATTTGAAATGATAACCTAACGATTCATAGATTTCCTTTGCTATGTTTGCTGTAGCATCAAATTCGTTATTATATTCGGTTTCATCGTCTTTAGTAACGATGAAGATTTCAGCTGCTGTATATTGTTCTAAATTAAACAAAGAATTGTCGTTGCTTTTAATTGGATTATACTGCCTGCCGCAAGTGTATAATTTCAATGGAAAATATCCCGATTGAATAGAAAATCTCGCAAAATAAGCCATAAACGAATACAGGGTAGCCCCGCCAAAAAAATGTAACCGACTTATACTGTGTGTGTCTTCTTTTATGGTGAAAATTTCTGATTTATTAAAATAATCGGTACAGCAACCCTCTGCAATTATACTCCGACCAAAGCTGGTGTTAACGAATGGGGTGAATGAATGATTTTGTAAGATGTCGTGTAAAAGACTGATCGTGAAAAATTCTAATAGGGCAGCGTCATTTTTTAAATATACGTTCGCGAGATTTGTGAACTCGATTAAATTGGTCGATGTCGCTATATCCAAATGAAATTTTGATTGTCCCAAAGGTTTCTCCAGAAAAGAAAAAACGTCCACCTCATTTTCATAAGGCGTTCTATCATCTAAAATGTTGGGTAATGAAAGCGCATTTAACGCGGCCGATTCTTCAATTCCATACAAATAATCTCTTAAGCTTTTATGATCGTTCTTTGTTTGTCTAAGATACAATTTTAGTTTTTCAACATCGGCTCGATTTCGTTCAGGATCCTTCATCAACCTAGTTATTTCATCACCCATAGCGTTTTTGGTCGTTTCGAGGACAATTCTTTGATCGTCTAAGGATTTAAAAAAGTTCCAATGTTTCTCAATTTTCTCTAAATCAATATTCCTTTTCCGTAATTTAATGTTTTGCAATAAACCCTTTTTATCTTTCATCCGTTCTTCGAAATCTAAATACGGCGTTAGAACGGCAAAATTTGTACTTGCCTTATCACCCGTTATATATAATGCAGATATAAAATTTCTTTTTGAAATAAATGGTACGTAAGTACGAATCAATCGATTGTACATGAACATGTTACGAATCAATTTTTATTTTCTTACTAGGAGAATCGGAAGAATCTCGCTCTTGTTTTTGAGTTTCTATTTTTCGTTTGACAGGTGCTTGGAAGTTGCCGAAGCCGGCGGCTTTCTCCGAATCTTCTATCGTGTACGGTTCCAATTCCAAGGCTTTCAATCGTCTTTTGTGAACTTTCGTCCGGAAATGTTCGCTTAACGCTTGGTTGTTTATGAAATATCTGGCGCAATGTACGCAGTAGAACTGCGCATTCCCAGGCTTATCCAAATCGACTTCTTGTTGAACTAGCGACTCTACGTTCTCGGGTTTAAGATCTTCGTCGATCTGTAATAAAAAAATTAAATCAAGATATTAAAGGTTACTTAGAATTACCTGATCTAAGTCTCTAGTTCTACGTTTTGTTCGCCATTTTCTTTTCAAATGGGTATCACCATAGTGATACTTTTTACGTTTGTATACCATTATGGTTAGTAACAAAAAGAACTTAACTGTTTACGGTAGTGTTAAAGCACGTGGATGTGATTTAATTAATTTGTCAAATTGGGCGTTGTTGGTTATACAGGAATTTTTTATGGCGGCAGGGGTGTCGATATTTTAACGGTGGCCAATTTATCCGTTAGATGGCGTATTAGTGGATCTTGGCATTTGAACTATTATTTGTGTTGTCAAAAAAAGTTATGAATTTTTATTATTGATCTCATATGTGTAAAGTAAGTGTACTACGCGTCAAACGTGGTCGATTTTAGTTAAAAATAATTATCGTACGGTGTGTGTGTTTTAATATCGCCGTAACGAGCGTAAACAAATATTAAATCAATCCTTTCGCGCCTTATAATAACGTCGAACCGGCAGCCATGTTTGTAATCAGTTTCGTCGAGCATCATGGGTTAGCACGGTTGTGTTTAATTTCATGTGTATAAGGGTATTTAATGATGCTGTAGAGTTTAAATTCGGCCAAATCGGTTCGTCTTTAAACGTTGTTTTTAATCGTACGTTTAATGTTCGCGGGTGAAATGGTTCTGCGCATTATTACGGTCAGAGTGAGTGCAACGTCTTGCTAGCGCAGGGAGTCGTCTACTGCCTGGCCAGCGACTGCGAGCATCCCTAGTGCGGGAGGTGAACTATACCGACGTCGGGGTCGTCTGATATCTCTCGGTGATCAGCGTCTCGGCACGGCCAGCTATCGGTCATGTTGACGAACATCGATGTTTTGCAGTGACACGTGTAGTGCCGTAAACAAGGGTTTTGTGCTACTATGGCCAAAATTCTTGGAAAGGATCCGGTTACATACACCAAAGAACGGGATGGTTTCCTCCGGGACCTGCAGCACTTTCACGACACCCGTGGGTAAGTCTAACCACTCGACTTCCATCCTCGAAATTTCATGGCGGTGGTGTCTATACAATATCGCTGTTGCAGGACTCCATTCCGCCGAAGCCCCATACTAAGTGGCCATGAAATCGACCTGTATCTCTTGTATTCCCTCGTCACCGCTCACGGAGGATGGATAAAGGTATTTATCGTTTAATATCTCGATATATTGTTTTGTACGAGTCGCCGACCTTGAATACTACATTATAAAACCGCTATATTTGGATGGCAACAAAGTACACAATTGTAATTACCATTTTAATTTTTCGTGGTGTTTTTCGAGGTTTATTTATTGTATTTTGGCGCGAGTGTCGCGGTAGCGCCGGCGATGAGTCTCGTGTGTGCGGAAGGTGCAAGATGCAAGGTCAGGGTTAAGTCTTTATCAGAATTGCCCCGCCTCCCGATGAGACAGACACTACACGTGCATTGACTCTCGCTATAACAGCATCCGACTATTGTGGTGCACACTTACAGTTCCGCGTGCGTTTACTTGTACTTTCATAACGTAGATTGAAGAAAACGGCGCCGCTTTACAATTAAAGGTGTCACATACACAGAAAATTGAATGTGAAATAACTACATGCATGTGTCAGACTTCTAACACTTGGGATTGACCTGGATGTATTCAGAATGCAAATATAATACACTTTTACGCATGCACCGCGAAGCTGGTCGTATGTGTCTATTATAGTAATCGAACATGCAGTCCTTTACTTGGTAGCGACCGATACAGTTTGATTTGTCATCCAGACTTGGTGCATCTCGTCTCGTTTTGTAAAGCGATGATCACTTGCGGTTCGTACGGATATGACAGTCAGAAGTAATTGCGTAATATACTGCCGACTCTATTATTCACACGCAATAGTTCAAATCGGTCATATTTAATTCCTTGTTTATAATGGTCTTCTTCCTCGTATGTGACCCTGCGCAAGAAATGGAACCGAACGCACAATAAACATGTTTTCGTGATAAGTTGGAAACGACGTTTCACGTCAATATTTTAACTTCCTTCGTTCGTAAGTTTTGTGTAATAAAAAAAATATTTGACATCGCTGAATAAGTTTTTTTTTTGTATTTGTGTTACTGCTGGGTACTATTAAATTAATATTATCTAGAAAATTTGTATCAATTAAATCTACGAACTGTCTTTTCAAAAATCGAAATTTTTCTTCAATATATGTAAACGTATAATATATGACATATTCATAAAACCAGATTAAGCCAAGTTACTCACTCAACTGATCGTTTTAATTCACCAAAGTGATCGCAACCTAAAATAATTCGATCAAATTTATACAAATGTCAATGTGTTTTTGCGCAATGGTGCGGTTGGGTGCGATGTTCTGAAACTATTAACGTGGCGCCAATGAATATAAAATACATGCAAATGTAATATTTTAATACAAATGAACCTGGAACTAAAAGATCACCGGTAATTGGCGAAAGGAATAGAAATAATCTAAATGGTTTTGTTCTAATCCGTTCTTTCGCAGTAGCCAGTTCCATATATCATTTCTGTTGATTGAAAGACTTCCCCAATAAGATTGGGGAAGATTCAATTCAATTCAATTCAATTTATTAGTACAAATGCCAATACATTGGATATACACGTCAATACATTTAGTTACATAAAACAGTGAAAACTGTGAAACTATAGCTATGTCTATTTACAAGATGTAGGTAGGTATTACATTTAAAAACAAATTACACAAATATAACATATTTCAAAAACAAATAACAAATTCAATTTGCGCCCAAGATGTATGATGCTTATCAACACAAAAATAATTATGGTGTCTGGTGTTGAATTTTTGTTGATTTTTCGTTCGTTAGTTTTTGTTAGCGTTAGGAACATTACATGAAGATACATGGAAAAGACTAGATTATTGACAATAAAAGTTGACCTACAAGATTCGCAATTGCTTAGTTTAAAGATCGTCCTGATAGTACGCTTCTGTATTCCAAAAACTCTAACCCAGTTACTGGCGTAGCCCCACAATACTACATTATATGAAAACTGGCTGTATGCCAGCGAATAGTAAACATTCAATAACCCATCCAAACCAAGTACAGATGTCAGCTGAGAGATAGCAAACAGTGCTCTAGTTATTTTTTTACCCTCATATTCTAAGTGATCTTGCCAGTCCATATCCGCACCCACACTAACGTCCAGGAACCATACTGTATTAGATACAGGAATATTAACGTTATTTACATGAACAGAAAATTGACTGTGAAGACCCAAACGGCTACCAAAATTCACAATGACAGTTTTTCCGATATTTAGAACGAGATCATTTTTAAAACACCAGTCTGAAAAATTACGTGCCACGGTAGACAAAGTTGAAATTAGTTCCTCCAAGGTCAGCGCTGTGGGCGCAATAGATGTATCATCCGTAAACATTACTATTTTCTGTGCATGAATGTAGTGTGGTAAATCATTTGTATACAACAGAAATAATAGCGGTTCAAGTACAGACCCCTGAGGAACAACCATATATACTTCATACTCAGAAGACAAGACGTGTTGGACCTTAACCTGTGATTTTCTGGCACTAAGATAAGAACTTAGCCAAGTAAGAATATTGCTCATGAGACTCACAGTGTATGTAAATTGGCACGGCGGTCGTAAATGGGTTAATGAATGCAGAACAAATAAAAATGACATACTGTGATATGCGAATATTATGGGACTAGTGAATTTTACGGGCGACGGTTGAGGAAGTTTGATAGAGGTGTGAGGAAGCGTTTGGGGAAAATGTATGGGCGAGTTGCGTTGTGGGGCGCATTGGGAATACTAACACTGCGGAAGGAGATACTTGAAATTTGAATGTTCCTCTTGTGTCTGCATTAAATGTGCATCGCCGGTCTTGACTTATAATTCTAGTTTTGAATCGTATGTAAATTGTAATCATGTAGTGAATCATGAAATATAAGATAACATCTGGAAACGAATTCATTTCCTGAGGAATTAATTTGAAACGAAGCGCGAACTAACAACGACGTCATCTCCTGATTATAAATAAGACTAGCACCGCCTTCACAATTTAAAAGTAGTATATTCCAGGACAAATTAAATACACCATTATCACAAATTATCTTTGAGAAATAATTATCTTAAAATTGATTAAATAAATTATATTGTTTATTTTTGTGGTAGTTGCGAAATTGACTGGGCAGTTGGAATATTTAATTGTTAAACTTTTTGCAAATCGTGAGGGACAATAGACTTTTGAGATTACGTTTTGGTATTGGTGGGGCGAGTTGAAATAGGTTGTGTTCACTGATGATTCCAAAGTGAGCCCAAAATCTCCTGACGAAGTCCAGCAAATACGTTTTCTATTTGTAATAGCTGATGGTGGCTGCGAAGTACATCGAGAACATATGCATTTTATCATTTTCGCCTCCACGTCTCCACCCGGAAATCCTAAACGTGTTATTACAAATTGGAAAACTTTCTGCAGGACGACATCCGAGATTTGCTTAGAATTTAGAAGTTAGAAATTTTTAATTGGGCAACTTTAATGCCAATTTTTGTTAATGAAAACGTTAAAATATACGTGGTGTATATTTTATTTTCGTAATTATGCCTGGTGTCTGGCGCCAGGGACGTACCCAATTCATTTCTTTGCTGTAACTATTGACACCTCATATTAATGATGCATTTATATTTGGAAAGTCTAATTTTTTTTATTTTAATAATGTTATTTGCAGCGGTAGCAAGTCATTTAACTTTTGTATCATTATTTCGCATTGCGCAACTGATTTACGTACATTTCTACGTAACATTACTTAGGAAATATAAGAATTAAATTTATGAAGGTGTGTACTTTCACCTTGCTATTTATCTTCTTCTATAACCTACATATATTTTTAATGAGTACCCAACTTACAATTTTTATTTAAATGATCATGAACGTACATATTTTTGTATATTTTCATAATTTGTATGTGATGGCAGTCTATTCTTTTTGAGGTGAGGCGGTTTTAATACAAAAGCGAAATCGGCGAGAAAACTGACCATAAAATAATGAATGAGTCGTTTGTCAATAAAAAGCTTAAACTTTAAGGCGGTCAGGGACATTCTGTTATTTAAAATTGATGTGTGTGCGTTTTGACGCGAATGTTAAAATGTTCTAAAAATTTAAAAGGTTGCAGCACAATTATTGTAAAGAAAATGTTTATAAATATCATATTTACGATGACATGCAATTGGATAAAATATGAAAGCAGGTGAAGTTGTTATTTTGATTAATTAATTAAAAAGACATGCATCATCCATTTTATTACAACATGTACCAAAAAGTTCACATAAGCTTGTTGGGATACACCAACAACACCAGAATATGGAGCAACATTCGTGAAACTTATCTTGGAGATGCAAATAAGCCGGCGGCAATATGTTTCAATAATTGTTATTATTGAGTAAGACGTCGGTAAATTTCTGTAATATGCAAATTTGTTAAGTATTAGTTTATTTCGTGTTTGTGCTCTTTCGAAGTATTATTAGGTGATACTTGATCGGGACTAAATAAATAAATTTTCGTATCCCCACTCACAGAAAGGTTGACCTATCATAACCAACGACATGCCTTGTCTACTTGTAACAATAGTTTGAAATATCACACATGTTTGTTGTGCGTGTGTGTAATTGTGCAATTATTTAAAATCTATGATAACATCAACAGTACGTCGTGAGCGACGAGAAAGTAACGAGCAATTATAATCGTGTTCCTCATTTTAATCATTAAAACTCATATAGCAGTTGTGTAAAATGCCTAAAACTCGTAGAGAAACTGAGTGTGATGTGTTTGGCGCACCTACTGAACTAAAACACAATATACTGCCAACGTACTTGGATATAATGGAAATTTTATATTCATCAGATATGTTTGCCATTGCAAAAATATAATACCTTTATCAGGAGGAGAATTTTTAGTTGACCAAAGAACAGCATGGGAATGGTTAATTGATACAAGTGATGTTGAAGGAACTAAAAGGAATAGCAAAGTAATCTATAGACAATTATTAGAAGATAAAAAATTGAAAAAGTAGTAATAGAGCAATTAAATACAAAACAGATAATTGAGAGAGAAGACAAGTAAATTTCAAGCGATAGTGAAAATGAAGTAGGTATTTCAAGTGACGAGAACTTTGAACTTCCTTCAGATGCTATTCAATCTACGTCAATGGTAGTTCCACGATCGCATCCAGAATAAAATAACCAGAACTAGCACCAGCTTATGACAGAACAGATATATCTGAGCGCCATCAATTCTAGTTCTGTTCTTCAAGACGTTGGGGTTATTACTAAGATAATTGATAGGAGCAAAATAAGACGAACGAAAGAAATGTCATAAAAATATTCAGGATACTTGCAATAGAGATATAGATGAAATAAATTGAATTTATTTTGATGGAAGGAAAGACAAAACTCTCGTTGTAGGAAAAAATTGGATAGAAATATCACAATAAAACTAGTACTGAAGAAAACATTGTTTTGGTTTCTGAGCCAGGAGAGAAATATTTGGGACACGTTACTCCAACATCTGGAAAAGCTATCAGTATTACGACAAATATATTAAATTTTCTGCAACACGTATTCAAAATTAATTTACAAAAAATACTGGTTATTAGATGCGATGGAATCGTAGTCAATACAGGAGTAAAAAACGGTGTCCTAAGGCTACTTGGTCTGCTATAGGGAAACCAGTTCATTGGTTCATATGTTTATTACATTCTAATGAGTTACCTCTGCGTCACTTAATGTAACAACTGGATGGTAACACTAATGATCCTAAAAGCTTCTCTGTGAGTCCTTGGAAAAGCTCTTGATAAATGTGAAAACATGTCTTCGAAAGATGTACACAAAACTGCCTCAGGTTACGTTTGTAGATTTAAGTACAGACCAGAAGTATCTATATGGGATATGTTCGGCAATTTCAGAAGGTCATCTTTTGATTTGAGTCAAAGACAACCAGGAAAAATGGCTCATGCAGGGTGGTTGACAACCGCAAATAGGATTTTATGATTATACGTAGCAACTGAGTTACATTGTTAAAGTCTATTCAGTTAGCTAGTTCGAAATTAAAACTAAACCCTTATGTACGAACGGCGCAAAACTGTTCACTATGATAAGAGAATCACGTTATTCATCAAATGAACTAAAGGCAACCGTACATCCAGTTATTGAACACAATGCGTATTTTTGTCACCCAGAGAACATTTTGTTATTAGCCATGCTAGCTGATGACCGAAAATATATTCGAGAATTGGGTTTAAGGAGAATATTAAAACGTAGGCGATCCAAAGGCGACAATAATCAAGAAATTTTACGATTTCCAGTACCTAAATCGAATTTAGAAGCTGAAGGCTATATCGACTTGATCGATTGGATGCCTGTCCCTGTTACTGCACCAAAATTAACCATGGAAAGAAAAGCTTCGGCTTCAGTTTGTGAACAAGAATCGAGGGATGGATTCATACGCGCAAGACTAACATCAAGATAAAATTTACTGAAATTTGAAACAAAAAAGAATTCGTTGATATTGTAAGACACTAGTAGTTAATCAATTAAATTTGAATAATTTACTTAAAATACTAAAATGTAATTTTTTAAGACAGTAAATAAAATAATTTTAAAATATAAATCATTTTGTTTTCAATGAGACTCGTTAATTCTCAGACTTGAAATTTTGCGATATCATTCAAACAACACAAATGGAATTTTCTATCATACAAGATTTACAACAAATTCGCGCATATTTCACTTAGTGGGCATTGAGAATAATTTTAAACACAGATCGAGGACGTGATAAGGAATGAATAAAATTGCTTTTAAGAAACATTTATTCAAGTAATAGCAACACCGTTTAATTTTTTTTTTCAACCCAGTTAATAATAAGAGCAAAGTAAATGAAAATTTCAGCAGCGTATATTTTTGCTATTTTCGTCTACGAAATACTGCACTTATTTATAATTCTGGATCATGGACACAGAAAGAATGAAATCACAATGACATCACGTATTTTAACTCCTTCAGTTCTGGAACAATTCACGAACTGAACGTACAGAGATTTTGAAGTCTAGAGGGGTTAAATAAGTTGATATTTTTTATAGTAGTAACGGCAACGACATTCGTGAGATAACTGTATTTCTATTACAGATGTATCAGACTGCTGAACGTAGATAGTAAATTTGTTGTAAAGATCTCGTACTCGTAAATTTATATTTGCTTTCAGCATTCTATCTATAATCGATAAACATTAAACAAACAAAGTTAAACAATCGTCTTAAAAACATCATTCGAAATTGTAATGCACAATACACATGTTTTGTTAAAATGAATAAACTTACAAAATAATTTTAAATATGTAAAAAGAACATACATATGCCCAAGCTGATAAAAAATGTGCCCGTCTATGAAGGAGTTAAAATACAAATCTTTGATAATAATTTTTCAATATAATCTCCTTGTACTTCTATGCATTTCTTATATTTAGCAATTAACGAAAATAAATTGCAATTTTTTATCAATTGCCCTGATACCTAGCGACCTCGTTTCAGTTAGAACGTATACTGTTACCGAATAAAACACTTTTAACAACCCTTCGCGTAAGGTGTTTTGAAACATTTTGTCAAGCAATAAACATTAATATGGCAAATGGCATTAAACGAATCCTAGTTCGATTTCGTGGCATATATTCAATTTTTCTGGTTACAAGTAAGTAGTCGAGATATCTTTAATACAATTAAAAAAACTAACATGTCATAAAAAAGTGCAGTTAAAAACAGTTAATAATGAATCAAATTATTTAATTAATTATGTTAATTTAAATCTGCAGGTTTTTATAATGGTGTTTTTATATACAAGCTGCAGGAGGATATAAAAAGTCGGCCATGAGAGCGCACTATGTTAATGTTTATTATTTGATAAAAATCTTGTTTTTTACTATTTTATTCGACGACTGCCTTGTTCATGAAATGAGATATGTATCTCTAGAAACTACGTAATACATGCAGTTGTGGTCAATAAAATAGCAATAATTGACTATGTATAGCATTGTTTTATAGGGACTTACTGTCAGCTTTTAATAGTTTGTTATGATAGTTTGTGATACGGTTACCTTTAACCTACTTTGAGTAATCTCCCTTCAATAAATTCATTTTTGAATACTAAATATTTTCCCACCTATTTTCTACGTTAGATATTTTTCTGAAGCAAACATCAAAGTTTTGTTGGATGTTTTAAACACAAACTTCTCTACTTTGATCATTATATGTCTCATCTTTAAAGGCTTGGACGCCCAGGATAACGGTGCCAAGTCAGTTATCTTCATTACTTTAAATGAAAATTGGATTTTCTGCGGGATAATTGGGCAATTAATAATTTTTCCCGCGGCTTTAGCTAATTGCGCGAAAACAAACGTTCTCGCATTTAAAGTTAAAAATTTCTTAATGTGGTCGTTATCCCGTTCCGCGAAACGTAAGAAAAATCCACGTTTTCGAACTGGGAAATGCGCCCAAAATTGCCACAAGTTATTGGGCACGACTTGGCTTATGTGCACATGTAGTAGAGTGAATCCGCGACCCAGTGAGCGTCGTGGGTGCCAGCGCTGACCGAGGCCTTCTCCGATAGTATACGTAGTGTGTCCTATGGCGGGGCAAGGGAAAGGAATACATAGACCCTGACCTAGTACAACGCGCGGTATCGCACAGCACCGCTCAGTGCACTGCCAACGGGGGCGGTGGTTACAGCGAGTTCTTGCGCGAAAACCCCACGAAAAACGAGAGCACGTTTAGGCATTCATCGCAGGCGATCATGTGGCATCTGTGAGTCGTTTTTGCGATTTTATCGCGCATAAACAAACAGTCACGTGGTATTAGTTGCTTGTGACGTCCGCAGTTTGATATTAGTGCACAAATATCGCAGTTGGGAATGCGTGGAGTGTGCGGAAAATATTAACGTAACGCTCGTAAAAAAGTTGAGATAAGTAATTAAAGTGATTTTTTGCTCCATTATTTTAATTAAACATGCATTCAATTGTTTGTCAATTTTTTTTCTATCCATTATGTGTTCATAGGAAAACGTTTTAAAAAAAAAGAAAATAATTTAAGGAACGACAAGGATAAAAATATAAATTCACTGTAATGCTGTTACTCATGCATTATGAAATGCAGTGAACTATAAACAAACTTAATTTACAAAGACAATACATCACGGACTCTGAGACTAGCTCGTTTCGGCCCTTTTATGTTGTTGTGGCAAACGATACCGACATGCATAAGCCAAATATGTAGTAATATATACACCGCGACAACAGTAAAGTTGAATCTGCATTGAATTTTTAATTTGTATGAAATACAGTACGTTTAGAATTTCGTAATTCCTTCAAACCACTAAATTTAAACGAAAAACAACTGTTATTAGGATTTTCGTGATTAAAGAAAATTGACTATTTATTCAACCTTGTGACCCCTTATTTCCTTCTTTTTTATTCGACCACATAGGCTTATTGCAGGAGATATAGTTAGTTAATCCCTGAAGAACTTTAGGATTGTGAATTACTGATTGAGGGATAAATTTCGCAAATACTAAAAGATGTTTTAAACTAAGTTAATAAATTAGCATACTGAACATACATGTTTACTGGAAGAAACTTCATTTGTTTTTACATCCACCTCATTTAAGAGCAATTCTGAAGGGGTGGAAAAAAATTTGAAAGTTTTCAATGAATAAATTTTTGTTGAGGTTCTATTTGCAGTTTCCAGATTTGTAAGAAAATTTTTAATCCGACCACTAACAGCCAAGTAACATGTCGTCACTATTTAAACGCCTACTTATTTATATATATCTCGTCGTATTTTATTGCCCGCGATTAGCGTTGCCGCTCGTAGACGATTCCATTGTTAATCTCCGTCGGTGTGGAGTCGTCGCCGCGCCGCGTACGGTGTTTTCGTACGTTCAGATTCCGATTGTTTGCGTTCGGAAGTGCAATAACGAGCAATCGCCGGCATTGTTTGAGGCGCGTTTTCTCGCGCAACGGTCGATGAACCGCATCTGCGACGCCGTTTTGCGGGATCCCGAGCAGGCGGTTGGTCTCCGCGTTTCAGTACACCGGCACAATCGCCTACTTTCGACACCCTGCGCGGCCGACCCGTCTGTCTGGTTGCCCCCGCTCCCCCACTCGAGGAATTATATCGTGCGTTAAGCGGCGCGGCGCCCCAAGGTCGAAACGGTTATATTTGACGGCGGCGACAACTGGATAGGATAGGTGCGCGCGGATTGTAACGCAATTATGTAATTAGTTGCGTTTACTTGGTTGGCTACTTGCAACAGTCTGAAATATCTATGCCCTGTTTTATTTTGTAATTTTTTTAACCGCACTTGGGGTTGAAACCCATTTACGCTTGCGCCACTTCCTGCTCCTTCAGTTAATACCGTCCTTCGCCATTTTAGGGGGTGAGAGTTTAAGTCTGCGGTTTAGGGGACCAAAAAAGGATTAGAGCGCGCTAGGCGTAAGCCAGGAACTTTCGCGTCGTTTACTGGCGAAATTTGATTGTTTCAATGCAATTTGAATATATTCACACATTTAATTATTTTTTTTTCATTAGGGACAAAAGTGAATACCATACTGATCTTAATTATTTAAATAGTTCTGTTCAGGCCAATGGACTGCATGTTTACATTCATGCATACTAGGCCGGTGTGATATGCACAATTTTTTGTCTTAAAAATACATTTTAGTCCTTTAAGTAATTAATATATTAATAAATATAAATACGTATAATTTAATAAATAAATAAATAAAGTCTATTATTAATTTAAAGCTAAGGGTTTTTAATTTAAATCATCACACCGAAGAATATGACGAATAGCTTGTTCTAATTGTCGTGATGGGTGTATTTATTAAATATTTACGGTGATTTATTTCAATTCGGAAGCCAATTTTCGGTTCGTTTGTTTCCATTGGATAGGCACTTGTTTATCCATTTATAAATATGCAAAGAAAAATAACAAGCATTTGAAGTTAAAAGTAGAAATTTCGAAAATAATTTACAGCTGGCACCTTTTGGGAGATTTTGATATTACTTGACACATGGTTTTATCCCTATTTATTGACATGTTGAGTTCTTTGGCTTTCTGATTGAACGCTTGAAGCAGTTGCTGTAGGTTGTCTTCGGAGTCGGATATGAGGACGGCATCATCTGCATAGCATGTCACTTTGAATTCGTGGGTTCCCATTTTGTAGCCTCTGTTGTTTGGTAGTACTTCTTTTATTTTGTTCGTTATGAGGTTGAACAACATGGGGCTCAATGAATCACCCTGTCTCACACTTATTGTCTTTGACGTGCTCTTGTCTTGTTCTACAGTTTGTGTTCATGTTGATGTTTTATTACACCGTGGTTAAACTTTGATGCTCTCAGGATGGTTATAATGTCGTTTAGGCGGACTCTATCGAAAGCCTTTGACATGTCTACAAAACAGAGGTAAGCGGCTTTATTGAACTCCAATGACTTTTCAACTATCTGCTTGAGAATAAGGATTACGTGATCTTAGATTACTGAAATTTATAATTTTAATGTAAAATATTAATCCTTTGGGTTTATAATATTTGCGTCTACCCTGGATCTATTTTTCCTGAAACCTCGTTGTTCCTCCGCTATCTTTGTATCGTTGTTTATTATTTCCTGACTTTTCAACGTATCAAAATGTTTTTATGGAAGTTCATATTTCATCTTTATGTAAAAAAAAACTATGAATTATTTGCTGGTCGTCGATGTCTTTGTAATAAAAAAATGGTACATCATCGAATCGAATAATAGACGTTTCAATGAAACTGTGTCATATTTTCGAGGTCAACTTATGAATTGATTTTCTAAGGCGAGGTATGAGAAGCAAGACAAGTTCAGAGCTAAGAAACTAACTTGAAATGTAGCAATTTCTTCTCAGACAGCAGTCAAAAAGAGGTTGAATGAACTGCAACGAAATAGCAGGACGTCACCTTTGCAGGATTAGAAAGCGGGGAACAGGTTCAAATTTGCAAATGACTATTCCAGTTGGGTTGTAGAGAATTGAAATTGTTTACATATGAAACAAACCCAAGCTTAATAACGTCCAATGTAACGCGAGAAACTGGATAATGTTTTGGGAAGAAATGTCTTGTTACGTGGAGAACTATTAATGCAACTTTTTATTGGGATTACACTGCAGCAAAACGTGTAATGTGAGTTGATGTGTTTAGTGTCGAGACCTTCGTCCTTATATAGGATAACGCGAGGCTTCACGTAGTCAGAATAGTAGCAGATTACGGTAATATAGATTACCTACGAATAAGCCCAAAATGAATATATGGGAGAAATTCAAATGAATTAAACGTAAAATATCTGCCACATGAACCTTGGAGACATTGAAGAAGCTGAGGAAGTACTTTTAAAATGAATTAGCAATGTGACAAGAAGAATTCTTGGTTATTAATGCCAGACGATGCACTTATTTACTATGATTGATTTTCCTTTAAATCAATTTTATTTTCGTACGTTTTAAAACTTTCAACATTTATGTCGTTTTTGCTTGATTAAATGCTGCTTTCTCTTAATAAAATATTTCCAAACTTTCTGTCGATTATTTTACCATAATTTAAACATATCTTGTTTATTAAAATATTCATTCTCTTCGGCGTTATACTAACTAGTATTTATTTTAGGTGATATAGTTAATATTGGCAACGTGCATTTTTATGAAAAATATCCAATGCTACACAAGCAAAGGAAGTAAACTGGCGGCAACCATTAGAGGATATTGATTTTTTTAAATAGAAAGGTAAGATGTGTCGGTTCTGATTTATGTAATTTTTGTTTGCATAAGTTTGCATACTGTATAGTGATGAATCTCGATTCGGGTTACATAGTGACTCTAGCCGGGTTAGGGTCTGGAGAACCAGAGACACTCCTCGATACCGTACTTTCGTATAAGATATATACCCATACAATGATGGCTTTGCAATGGTTTCGGGGAGGGGGGATTGCCAGAAGGACGCCACTGTACATTTGTGACAAAAACATAAACAATGTCTATCAAAACGACATCATTAACAATAATGTAACCCTTACCACGTACCCTTGGACAAGGGCACAAATTGTGATATAAGCAATTGATGGAGGTGAAATTCAACATCTGCTATTACCAGCTAGGTCTCCAGATCATAATCCAATAGAGCAACCCAACCCAACCCAACCCAACCATGACCAGCACTGTTAACATCGAGGCAATTAAAAACGATTTTACCTCAACTGTTGGATGATTTACCGCAAGATGATATTAACCATTTATAATTGAGGTGGCCGTACTCGATATTAAAAATAAAACAAATAATTTTCAAATTAAAAAAATGCTACTTTTATAAAGTTCTGTAATTTCAGTTTGATGGTTGATATTGTTGTAACTTTTTTTGAGAATTTATACGTAAGATGTGTTAATATATTAATATCAATTAAATTATATAAAATTTATCAACATATATTCTTTGTGGGAGGATGAATGTGGTTTTTAATTATTTTAAGTACTGTGAATCAAAAATCTAGCTCTCACTTTCTATTCAAAATAGATACAAGTGATGTAGAACTAATGAGCTCCCAACGTTCTCGTCTTCTGTTATTAATATTTCACTTTGCATAATGAACGCCCACAAACATTGCCCGGAGTTTATATTGAAATGTTTGTATATGTCCGTTCCATTTATTAACGCGCCCTAAAATAAGTACTTGTGTAACGTGTACATTTTGCGAAATGCACGATGAAACAGTGCAGATTATATCCACGTTAACTGGCCAGCAGCCCATGTTACACAGTCGCACGCTTTTAATTGACTGGGAATTACACGCGTTTGTATTCTACAAATTTTAAGTGTGTAGGTGAACTCGAAATAACAAAATGACAATTTTAATTAACGTTAGATATTAGAGTAATTCGTTTGAAATTGTTATTTAGAATCTTTCAGCATTGCGCTTAACTTTCAACAAATTCCTACCATGCGCAATTATATTAAATTAAAAATATCAATGGCCACTTTAATTCTCGGTCACTTAACAGGGCAACACTAAATAACGAGTCATCGATTAAAACAACGTGGGATTTCTCACATGTTGGTAATTCAATTCTGAAAACTCCTGCCATGTTCAATGGAAGATTACGGGGTGGAATATTAAATGCCCCACATTATCCTTAGCGAGTCCTTGTTGCACTCGCTACTAAAATAATTGGGCCAATCTGTCTATTGATATCAGTGACGAATCCTGCTAATAGAGCTTTGTCATGCTGGGGAATTGAAAACCATACCCGGAAACATGTCCCCTCTTGCCCGAACTAAAAATAATTGATCAAGCTGCTCATAATAAAATTTATAATTGAAGTTACTTTGATAAAAAAGGGGGAAATTATTTGAGTGTTAATTTATTTACAGAATTCTTATTTCTAATAGTTTCAGGAAACAACTGAAACTTAATATTACATTAAATTAAGTCAAATATTTCGCAAATAAAATTGGCATTACGCGATTCTAATCCAGTGAACACTGTACCAGTGTTCAATAACTGTACAGGAAGTGTGAAACTTGGTGGTCATCACAATTTATACCCTCGTATGCGAATACGATCTGATAACAACAAATGCCACGTTATAACGACAAGCCTGTAAGTAATACCGAAATAGAATCCAAGTTCTTTGGAAAATAATGAATCCACAGTTGTCTATGGATACGATTTAATGCGAGGCCCCGCTTTAACGCAACGTTACAAACGAATACATATTGAAAACTTTCCGTCGCTCTCTCCGTTTTGCGTCTCTGTCCCGCCCCACTTGGCCTTTTCTAACGAACTGTTGCGCGCTTCCGAGTCGGTGAAAGTCGTATCTAACGATGAATGAGTATGCATGTAGTGGAATAATTTCTATTTGTGGCTGTTATTATTCTTGCTGTTCCTATTGCTCCCACATACATTTTTGTGGATTGGGTTAAATTGTCAATTTCATGGGTTTTACGGCCAGACCTCAGGCGCCGTTGATACGACTCCGCATCCGCGGCCGCACTGTGGAAATATATCTTACGTTCCGTTTTAATTGTGGAAGGGGACCGGCCATTACTGGCGTCTATGAATGTTGGCGGTTGCTTCCGATAAAGATAATTGGCGTTATGTCACGTTTCCGTTTGAGCTGGTAGTTACGTGTTACAGCAGCACCAGCGATTTGTTTTCTTTAAATTATCTATCAAATATATAAATATTATATTTACTTGACCATACCGCAAATAAAATATCAACGCGTGCGTATAATTCTCGTTATAAAGTTGTATTTATTTGCTCGTCAACTAATTATAGACTTTAGAATTGAACATATCGAAATCGTACGAGTTCGTCCTAATTTAGCTGGCTTCGTAGCAAGCAATTCGCGAAACTAAGTTTTCGATTAAAATCATATTGGATCCATCTGTTTATAATTTGTTGTTACGATGTAAGTGATACTTTGTTTGATGGGTAATTAATTATGTTTGCATGCGAGGTGACGCGGAGCGTGGTGACCAAACGCAAACATGTAAATTAAAGAAAGTCATCTTTAATCTTAATGACATGCTATTTTTATCTCCAACCGAGAATATATTAAAATTTTAATCATTGATGACTATGCATAGACAAATGTTGAGCGCATAGTATAATTTTAAATAAATTTTCTGTTTTATAGTAATGCAAATCCAAAGTTTCACTTTAGTCGGTCGGTATAACCTTAATAAAACTATAAAGTGAGTGAGTCATTGGTTTTTATAATATACTTGACGATGTTACGTCAACACGACTCTGTTAAAGATCGATCCAATATTTCTAAACATAATGTTGAATTTTTAAAAAATTTAACTCCGTTTAAACAAATCCTTTCAAAACTAATAATGGGATATAATTCAGGGACATGTATAGTTTTTGCAAGGACAGAGTCAGGGTAATAATCAACCTCATTGCAGATCCTATCTCATCGATCATGCTCAGAAATTATTCATTGGTTTCGATCTTTTTTTGCGATTTACAAATATGTTTGCTATTGTACGTAATAGGTATGTTTTACAAATTTTGTTTAATGTCTTTCAACACTAATGAATTGTACAATACCATTGGTTGATTACTGAACTAGAACTGGTTTGGTGTTCGAGGGTATTCTGCTCTAGAATAATAATTATTTGTTGAACAAAGGTGCCACCTCCTTTTTTGTAAGCATTTTTATGTCAATTAAGCGATAGTTAATAAACTTACAAGGTATTAAACTTATTTTCAAGCTATTTACAAGAGATAGCACAACAGGCACCTAATAGCATCGGCCCACACTAAAGCCAACTTCTTATGAAAGCGCTGAAACGTTACATTTTTGTTTCCATTTGAACAAATCGCCAGTTATGGAGATTATGTTTCATCGATCTCAACTTGAAAGTACTAGATTAGTCAATAGTGGAAATTTTGGTTTGGAACGCCCTGGTTAATCGAAAAAGTTTAAAGACACCGAGTTGAATGCATCGCTGGGCGAAGGTCAATATCAATCGCTTGAAGAATTGACAGCAGCATTAAATGTAACGAAAATGGTCATCTCTAAACCTTTGAAGCAAGAAAATTGGCCATAAGGGGGGACATCGAAAGGCGATTTTTCGCTGTTTTGCACTGTATCGTCTCTGGCGATGGAAAATTGATACAATGTGACAATTTCAATCATGCAAGCCTGCCAACATCAACAACGAAGCCCAATATCCATCGTTCGAGGTAATGATTTATAGTTGGTGGGAACAGAAGGGAGTGGTTCATCGTGAGCTACTAAAACGTGGCGAAACAACCGAGAGGTGACAGAAAACGACCAACATGTGCCCCAAGACGCGACAAAGTGATTTTCCAGAATGACAACGCTCTGACACATGTCGCTAAATCCATGAAGCAAACGCTAGAGCTGCTCGGTGGGGTGTCCTTCTCCACCACGTTGCTCATTGTTTCGATCCATGCATTTCTTTTGAAGACATCAAAAATGGCTCAATTCATGGATAACCACAGAAAGCTCCCCATTACTAGACAAATGGGAAAAAGTTGTAGCCAAAGATGGACAATCATTTGAGTAACATTTCCTTATCCTAGCATTTAAATTGTTGAATGCATTTAAACCTATTTTAAACTCGATTTCGTTTTCAAAAAATAAAACAAATTTTTTTCTGAATACGTTCAAAAACGTAAAAGGAATAATCTATGAAATAATTACGAAATGGTATTTTTTTGTAAAACCCACCCTGCTCACAGATTTTGGCAGTTAATAAATTATATATAAATATCAGAAGAACCAAAATTGTTCAATTACAATAAAATAATGTCGAACAATATAATTGTATACAAGATTTCGTTGCAATTGCAACGGCATCTCAAAACGTTGTCATTTCGTAATTGAGTTGGAAAACATGTCATGATTTTATTATTCATATACTAGTAAACAATTAAAATGTTTTTTTTTTAATTCCAAAACGTTTGTAAGCTAACATTAATAGGAAGGATGTCAATTTTAAGTATTAAATTAAACAATATTGGACCAATTGGTCAACTGTGAGTTATACGCACCAGTAACCGATGGGGCCAAAATTAAATATGGCAGTGATAATACACTATTCAAAAATAAAAGTAGTCATTTTGCGTTGGGTTGGGTTAGAATATTTGATAAGATATGACCGAAGAAAAGGGACTTGAAACCTTATTTAAATTCTTTCTGTTTTCTAAATGTATTTAAAAAAACAGATTTACGTGCCTACGATCTGAAAGGAGTGATTAATTTGAAAATTCGATTCAACGCGCTACTCACTCTGAATGCCATTAATTAAAAAATAAATATAATATTTAATCCAATAAATTGATCGATAACAATTTACGATCAATACAAACACGGTGACCGTAAAAACGAAGAAACCGAAAAATCTAGTGTGGCCTCTTGCCTGCAGAAATGCTGCACAGCGTCGTGTTACTATGATCATCAAGATAATCAGTGACGATCGCGATCAGCGAGCATCGCTGCATAAAAATAAAATTTTGACCAACAACATTTGCTGCTGGGATCAATTGACTATACAATCCCGTCAATCTATATTCAAGCTGTAGCATAGCGAATACTAATAAGGTATTCAAAGGGACCGTTTCATGCAATGTATTTGGTATGATAGATTCTCCAGGCCACCTCCAGTACATTACCTTACATTACCTCACAGAACAAATTTGGACTCATCGCTAAATATAACAGAAGTCAACTGGTTTAGTTCCGTGCACAACCCCATGCTGTTGGGGTTGTTAATTGCGACATCAGTGTTCAAAAGGTATCAACAATATAATTATTTACTCTGTTATTGCTTCTCCTTCTTGCCATAAAATCAACTTGTATGATTTACCACAAAAGCAAAATATTTCGAGTCTTTCCCCGGAGACGATATTAGCAAAGTGTTAAGTTAATTGACTAGTTTTTGTGTCCAAGTGAAACAATGAATAAATCTGATTCACTTTTCACAGTGATCTTGGAAATAATTACCATTACAAAACGCGTACTCAGCACTATCCTTTTCTTCATGATCGCTCTTAAACAATATTTCACGAACAGGGGTAGCTTTTTTATGAACTTGTCTTGTTGTTGGCAGACAGAGCCAACACAGTTTCATTTACCATACTCGGTATCTTTTGCACCCTTCCTTTTGGCCCTATTTTACTTTTGCATAAGATTTTCCAAACAGTGGTCCTATTTGGTAATGTGCGACAATGCAGCCAGGGTGATTTTCCAGCCGACTAATAATTTCTTGAGAATAGCTTTTCATGGGGGACACAAATGTATGAGGTGGGAGACGAACAAACAAACAAGTGAAAGATGTTTATAAGACATCTACATACATTCCTGGACCATCCAAGGCCAGTACGACAGGAAGATCCTCTTTGATGGCTTCACATGATCGATTATGTGAGTGACACTTCAGCAAGAACTTAATGCATTTTAATTCCACACATTGTTTAGCTTGGGGAAAGGCATTATATATTTTAATATCCTCCCCAGTTACTCCATAGAAAATTTTCTACGACCAGAGAATTCTCCACTGGTTTTATACTGGAAAATATTTGGCCATTATTAAGGATAAAATCTATAATAACGCTTTGATAAAAATAACTAACATTGCGTTACGATAAACTAAAATGGTCCCCTGGACGATATTAGTCAAGACCAACATGTAACTTTAAGAATTTTCTGCATGGAAGTAACTTTAGCGTAGTTTCCCAATTGTTATGATTTAAATGTTATCAAAGTTTTTAAAATATATAGGACATTTTTCGATATCATTGTTCTTATCACATCGTTCGTGACCACTGAAAGTTTTACTACATGCCAAGACCTGTAAACAGATATACTAAGGGGGCAAATATTAAGGAAGTAAAAAGACTTGGACTACTACACTTTAAATAATAAACACACCTAGAAAATTCACAACAACATAGATTTTAGTTATTTTTGTCAAAATGGCGTAAAACGGCGACAATGGTCCTATTCCATAGAAGCATCTTAATATAATAATTTTTAATACTGCAATGTATGCTTTTTTAATATTTTAAGCACTGTTCGCTAAATATAACTTGCAAAACATGACATACAAGTGACAGCGCGACATCACATTGATATGGGAACTGGCATTAATCCATATCGTCTGTTGCCTCCATTTGATTTTGTGCTCGTTGCTATTTGCATACAAAAATTCAGATAAAATCTACATCCCTTCACAACAGGCTACATCGTAAACAAGTTTAAAGTTCATTATTAAACGCCGAGTCTACACATACATTGACGCAACACAACATGCGACGATACGTCTGATACGCGCCGATCCCTTGTTCCAACTCGCCCGGTCGCTGTACCACCGCATTCTACTCGTTATAGTGCGTTCCAGCAACGAGGATAGTTCCTGCTGCAGCAACATTGTGTCTGCAATTTATTCCAGTGCGCAGAAACATGCGAGATCCGTTCGGCGCGGCGCGGTTTTATAAGTGTAATTATACACCGCTTCGGAAACCAGTTCTCCAAAGAGATATCGCGCTTCGTATTATTGGGTCAGTTTTGTAATTGCCGTGTTTCATACATTTGCCGTACAAAGGCGAATAACAATGGCGAAATGGCTGAATATTCCCGCCGAGCGGGCCCGTGTACAAAGCTTTATCGTTTTGTTGATCCCTATTAATTTAGTGGGAGGCGTAGGGTTGATAAAAATGGTTAAATCAATACTCGCAAAGCGGGCCGGCAATATACGGTTGCATGAAGTAATATGAATATTCGGTAAATTCAATTAAATACGAAACATGGTGCACGTATGATGAAACGTGTTTGGTAACACCGCGTTGTGAAAATATTTATTGAAAAAATTATTTGTCTATGTTTATATCCATACGCACAACTTACCTAATTATAATTTTTTTTCAAATCTAAGTTCGTGGATGAGGGTAATATCTCAATAGATGTAATAAAAGTTTGCAGAAAAGGCAAATAAAATCCATAAATATAGATTATGATATCATTAGTAATAAATGTCAGTGCTTGTTTGAGGGTTTCTGGTATAGATGACAAGTCTCAAAAATAAACTAGACTAGAATTAATAAAATATTATTTCAAATAAATGTGTTGAGGATCCATAATTTTACAATTCAACAATTAAAATTTTTATAGAATAAAATGCTAATAAGTTTCGTCTTATCAATTTTTTCGTTCTATGCTAGGAACATATGGTATTGCGATACATCTTTAGCAGTGCGTTCTTATACTACCTTAATGGTTTTTAGTGCAAGGACTTACGAACGCGTCCAATTAACCATTCTGGTTAATTGTAACTTGCAGACTCGCGTGTTGAGGCTACGATACTTGATTTGTATTTATCAATCCAACTTTGATTTACGTTCTGCGGTCTGTGATTTTAAAGCTAACTTTTGTGTATATGTATTTGGAAAATACATTTAAAAATTGGATTTTTGTTAATATTAATTTTTAATCTTGGTTTAGCATTAATATTAAATTGTTCAAAAAATAATATTCCACCTTTAAAGTTTTTTGTAAGTGTAAGTAAGTAAGTAAAGCAGAACACATGGTTATTTATAAATACACTTGTAATAAGAGTGCATTTATTTTAAGGATTTTAACGTGGCATTAAAAGATATCTAAAACTAAAATAAGAATAAAACGCACTATAGAGCTGTTAAAGGGGGATCCTGCTTTAGAAGGTTCAAAAAATCGATTTTTTTATTGCTCAAATCTATGCCTAATATATCTAAGAATATGAATAAAAAGTTAAAGCGGCTAATTCGCAATATTTTGAAAGATACAGCACTAAACACAGTGAGGTATCGAGCGAAAAATATACGAACGCACGAACGCTCGGACAAACGAAACACGCGCCCATCCCGCGGTCACATAACACCGAACTATGTACTGAAAAAAGTTCAATCGGTCGTTCGAAACAATAATATTTTGAATTCGTAAGAGCTATAGTAGGATTTTAACGTGATATTCCGTAAGTAATCGAAAATTAACATTTTTGCTGATCGTAAACTTTAGAGCGCGTTTTCTCGAGATTTCGTTTTTACAATTTTTCTAAACTGGTGGGCGTGATTGCGAGAAAACTAGACAAGCAATCAAAACGAAACAAAACTTTTGTTAGCTTCAGTAGCATTCTATTCGATTTGAACTAAAAAGATTAATGAAAAAAAATTCTAAACAACTTGTTTAGCAAGTTGAAATGATTTTCCCTTCCTGCAGAGAGCACATTTATTTTCAAACCTGAGAAAAATCTTGAATTTCAAAATTTTGGGTTTTTTTTTAGTTCACATAGAAGAAAATATATGAGAATTGCCATTTTCTTTGGTTTTTTTTGTTTCAGACAAAAATTACGAGCTACATCTTTCCCACCGATTGTAGACTGCAATTGAAAGGTTCCGTTTAAATATTTTTCTCTCGAAATATTTTTTTTTAATGCTCAAATATGCAATAAAATGCTCTAAAAAGTTCACTAGACTCATTTTTTTTCTGTCCTAAAAAAATTCCCCCAAAAACGCTATTTTAAGGCCTCCTAAAGCAGGGGGGATCCTGCATAACTAAAAATCCTCTCTGTGCGAAAAAATTAATAAGTTACGGTATTTTCAATAATTGTAATATGGAACTGAATTGCAGTTTAGTCCCGAAACGATAGTATACGAGTTTGAGGGCACTTCCAAGAATTCGGTGTGGAATTTTGTGTATGCACATCAGCAAACAATGTGTTACCTATGCGCCTAGCCCCTGTCCGGAAACATTTGTGGCCTACTGTACCAGAAAATGCAATATAAATATTTTCACCTTTTATGAATGGTGTACAGTCCTCTACAGTTACATTACCTGCTAGTGCTCGCACTTTCCTCGAAAGTTTATACGAGTGATGCGTAACTAACCTTAGGCTGAATTTTTTGTCCATCAAATCTACACAACAATTGTATTTTTACGAAAATTGAGTACCTAGCAGCGATTAATCTTCTTTTTGAAAATAAAATAGAACAATGGAATCAAAGTGGAATTAAATGAAGTTTATGGCGACTCTGGACCTTCGTTAACAACAGTAAATTATTGGCCATATGAATTTAAACGTGTTGTTCGATGATGAACACCCAGGTGGTCCATATATGGCTACTGCAGATATGATTGACAAAATCCCTGATATCGTGTTAAATGACCGCAGAGTGCATGAAATAGTTTAGATAGTATCCATCTCAGATGAATTTATGCGCAATATTTTAACGAACATTTCCAAATAAAAATCTATTTCGGAGCACGATTCAAAAGAATAACTGCGTCAATTCATCACTACAGACCGACGAAGGAACAGTTGAAACAATGGACTTCATCTAGCTAATCGACGTCGAAGAAGGCAAAAATCATTTCGTCAGCTGGAAAGGATGTGGCTGGAATTAGCTGGAAAATGAAATAGGAATAATTGGAGAATATTATTCCAATTTATTGGATCGTTTCAACAAAGATTTGAAGAAGAAACGACTACATTAGCAACGCAAAAAAATATCTTAAATCACGACCCCCTGCATTATGTCGTGGTGCCGTCCATTAAACCCGCATTTACAAGCATCTTGAGATGCAGTACGTTCTCCATAAGCTTTTCTTCAAAGTAAAGTTAAAGTTTTTAAAAAGCAGGATAACTGTTACCTTAATCGTGTCGTTAGCTTAGGTGGGCATTTACTTGGAAACTAACTGTAGCTGATATAATGTTTGTTGGTACTTTAATAGAAGAAACTATGTGGTTATATCTTGAAGGAAATCAATAAACACGAGAATCGATTGTTAAGGTCAGGAGACTTTATGCAATACCAGGCAATCGATTTTCATGTCTGTTTGTTTGTCGTCCTGTGGATTGGATAATTGGAAGTAGTTTATGTTACAGAACATTCTCGCATTGCCTTACGCTCTCAAAATAATAATAATAATTATATTTTATTCGTCGAAAGATCTACAGAGATAAGACAAGTCAATACAATACATTATTCGTGCTTTGAATAATATACTAATACTTTTACATAATCATAATCATGCACGTCATAAAAACATTGCTCCAATAAATAGTACTTCAGCTTGTATTTAGGTGCCTCCAAGAAGTTATCTTTCAAACTCACTGGTAACTTGTTGTAGATTGCTATACACGAGTAGTGAGGTGATAGTTCAAACAGACCCGTATTATGCTTCATAGTCAAATCGTTACAATGTCTAGTTACGTAACTATGACTATTACTATTTTTATCAAACATAACGGTGTGTTTTGCAAAAATAAGACTATAAATGTAGATGCATGCGAGAGGCATAAGACATAATTTTATGATGAACAAAATAAGGTTTGCAAGAATCCAACGCTCCGAGAATAAAAATCTTTTATCGGACAAAAATCAATAAATCTTTAATAATCCATAAATAACTTATGGAAAGTAACTTTAAAATTGCATAATAAGTTTTGTTAATCTTATCGCAAGTTTGCTCGATATGTGAAGATCAAAAGAGTCTTGAATTAACAAGAATATGTAGATATTTTACAACATTAGTAACAGCCAAATCATGACACGGATAGTCGGGTAGATAGATTCTTATAAAAATGTATACGTTCAGTTTTAGTTTCATTTAATGTCAGACTATTCATAAAGCACCAGACTTTGATTTTGTATGTCTTTTATAAGTGTGATAAGTACATCAGACGCTGCCACGACCATAGCAGTGTCATCAGCGAACTTGATTATCTCGCAATTTTGAAATTATGTCTGTATATCGTTGATAAATATTAAAAACAAAATAGGCCACAGAGTCGAACCCTGAGGGACCCCCATATCCACATCGAACATTTCTGACCTGGCACCTCCGCACTCAACGTACAATCCCTATCAGAAAACCAATCAAATCACATACACATCCTCGTATTCCAAGACTTTGTAACTTATATACCATAACGTTTCTATCGAAAATGTTAAAAGCTCACAAGAAGCGAAACAAAAGACCTGTCACGCACCTCTGAACGAATTAGTAATAGATATCCCTTCGCGAAATTCATGCTGCTAATCCGCAATCAAGTTAAACGTAAACGTATCTTAGAATACGACTGCACATTACACGTTCAAATAAGTTGGAGAAGACACTGAGTATTGAAACCGGCCTGTAGTTGTTAAAAATTGATATAACTGAAGCCAAGTTTAATGAGGCAGGAAAGCACCCATCGAGAACTGAAATATGTGAGGTACATCAGCGTACTTTTCAAACTTTCAATAACTTCATTCCTATCCACAGGCAAGAAGGGCATAGAATGGCGAACATTATCAAGACACGATAGCATAGCGACAACATAGCTAGGGACACAATTTAATGAGACCTCTGCCAATGGTAAGGGTATTGTATTCATTAAAAATTGCACAATCAGCCTGATTGGTGCTTAAGTGGAGAAAGAATCTTAGAACCTTAGAAAGAAAAAAATTAAACTGAAAAAAATAAGACATGAAGGGGTACCAAGTACAGAAATAAGCTACGTTAAAAAAAAATTAAATAAAATCGAAAAACAATGCATGACAAGCTAGGAACGTTTAAAATGCAATCAATCATCAACATTCAGAATTGTGATAACAACGATCCGCGTTCTTGCAAAGAAGCAAAATCGGCGATTAGGTAGCCGCCACTGTACAGTTTTTTCCTTACTTTTTACGCTTTTATCTTGCGATACATTTCTTACTGAGGCACACCGCAATTGTATTTATATCGTATTTATCTTTAGCCACTTTTTACGATCGAATTTACGAGCAATTTTTTGCACCACGTTGAAAACTTTACGTGTCGATCTTGTCCATTGCGATAAATCCCGGGCCGCTAGTTTAAACCGGTGAAAAATCAATAGTTTACGGTCTACCCGTCTCGGACTTGGGTATTTGTGAGGGTTACACGTATAATGGACATCCGACAGGCAGAGAGAAAATCTCCCTCGCCCAGAGGCCCCTATAGAACCCACTATCTCGATGACGGTAGAGGCGAAAATGTGCCGGAACGGCAAACTTGCCATTATCTCCAGCCATCAATATTTTTAAGTCGAAGCTGCATTCATCTTGTATTAGTACTTAGCAACAATATTTACATTATGGTAGATTATCAGTTGTAGAAAATTTATATCATAATTATGTTTAATGTTGTATCATATTTATTAGTAACTATATATTTGCTAATAAATAATTTGACTCGTCATTTTTATCAATGAAATTTTGATGATTATGTTATTTATACACTGATAATGTACTACTGCAGATAAATATTAATCGGATTAATGGATTCCACTAGTTTCAAATTAAAACCGTCTTTTAGATTATTTTAAATTTCAATAGAAAGTAAATAATTAGTTACCCGGAGCTTAAAATATCCATAATTATAAATGAATTTAAATGTGCGTTTATATATAAATGTATTATTTTCTTACATTTAATCTTATTATGACCTATATAAATCCTTTGATCAGTTATTTTAATATTGTGGAAAAAAAACATTTCACAAATTTCGTGATACTTTAGTTCAGTTCCTGGCGATATTAAGAACTAGGATATAAAGTGATCCATTCAGTATCCTGATGCAAGGAAATTTTTAATCGAAAATGTAGTATTCATGGGTACTTGCGGCGTAAATGTTCGCCTTCTGTTTTTCTCCATCTGTTGCAATCTTTTAGGTCAACTCCCGCAACGCCTGGTCGGATCTGTACGAGCACTTTAGCGTGCCCGGAAAATGCGTCAACGGAAGCATCGCCCTGAAGCAGATCTACCTGAGGTGAGTCGTTCTGCCCGAACGTAAGCGCATACGCTATGGCATTGTCTAGCATAAGTCTGTGTACTACGGCCCGTGCACGGACGGGAACTGACACCCTGGCCGCTTCAGAATGAGCGTGTGGCCCTGTGCACCCGCCCCCCTCTCACTACGCCATTCACTGACGGCGTCGCGAGACGCTCACGTGGTGCGCCAGCTCACGTGGTCGTCGGCCCAACGTAGGTCAGTGCTGTGACCCCAAAATACTGTTCGCAGGTACCTGGACCGGTGGGAAAAAGTCCATTTCCTCGGCGAGGAGGCCGACCGTGGCAGTGACGACGACGAAGAGAGCAGGCACAAGCGTTGGTCAGCCAGAGCTCTGCATTCCGTGCCGCACACGTACAACTACACCCAACACAACATTGCCGGTAAGTTACGTCCACGCCGTCTTATGCAACCTGGTTTTGCGCGTTGGTGTCGAGAGGGACCTTCGTCAAATTTTCTCTCGCTTGGTGAACAAAAATTCTACGACCACTGCGTAAAAACTCCGTGAAAGTTCTATGTAATTGTCCAGAGGCATCTCAAGGTTACAAACAACAACCTAATTATTCTACACATATGTGTAAACGCTGTCTTGCTGCGATGTTATATATATATAGCATTGAAGCTTACATTTCGTGCGTTCCCTTGGTCATTTTATTCAGTAACCTCCGAAAACCTGATCTCTTTAGTACCGGTTTTTGAGTTGAACCATAATGCATACGTTTCAAAACGATCAGTACATGGACTAGTTTTAATCCGACGATTTCAATGTCATAATGGCGTTAATTAAAAATTTTATTTTACTCCACGTGTAACGTTTTTTTTTCTTCATTTTATAGTGTACCGGTTTTGTTAATAATAATTTTCCTGTTCAAGCATTTTATGTTGCATACTGACGTTGTTATATGTACGCCTGCTAAAGAATATTTTCAAACAAATAAAGAAAAGTTATAAATTTAACAGCAGTATCTTAAATTCGAAACGAAAATGTTATAACACTGTGGCCGGATTGTTAAATCAATAGTTGAATTTATTTCGACATACAGGCAAAATTGCTTATTTTATTACGTCATAAATATTCAGTTTTAATACCTATTTAGTATTTATTTAAATAAAAATGTGAGCTATTGAAAAATTGAAAAATGGTTGAGTAGCCACAGAAATTTTTAAATGGCCCAACCCAGCCCAACCAACCACGAATGGTTATGGCCTTACAGTTAGATTCAATTGTGTTAGGATGGGTTATATAGATCTAGAGTTCCCAACCCATCCAAGTAGTGTTCAATAATGACGAACACTTAAGTATCCATAGAAGCGATTAATTATTATTTGTTTTTTGTTCTTTTAAAGTTTTAGATTTTGTTACTTCATTATTTAACTACTACTCGACTTAATCGGTCGAAGCAAATTCTGTGATTACGTAGCAGCACAACTGCTGACGTCGAGATGGTGTTTGTGTGAACTTTTTGGTGGTTCTCAACATTGGGTAAAATAAAGAAATCACAAATGCAAAGATCTGTAAAACCATGGCTGAATTTAATTAAAATTGAGGTTTCTGTCTTGTCTCAAAATTGCAGAAAACACGTTGAAAATAATTATAATAAACTTCAAAAACCCTAAATTTCGTTCAATTCGGTCCAACTAATAATCTAACCCAACATTTTCAGCTTCATCGATAAAGTTAAATTTTTCAACGAAATCTAAAGCAACCTAAGAGATTCTGGTCCAACCCAACCCAACCAAACTCATCAAAATCGTAATAAATGTCAAAAACCAAACTCAACCCGATTCGATGATCTCTTTAATATTTCATTATGTTTATAAATAATCTACAACCCTATCGATGATTGAAAGTTGGTAAAAATATAGGATAAACATAAATGATGTGGAGAATATAAAATAGCAACTAAACGAAAAATATATAAATACATAAAAACTACCAGAAAATACAGATTTAAATTTAAATTGTCAACTAAATGAATGCAATGAAATCAACCAACCCCAATTATGATTCCACCTGAATTGATGGGTCGAGTTGGGTGGGGTTTGGTGTTTCACCAACAATTTTTGTAAAATTAGAGTGAAATGTTTGGGTTGGGTCCATCGAACAAACAAATTTAAATACACATTTATTTCATACAAATAGTTTTCTTAGCAGTTTGAAAACTTGCCATGACGTGATACGTGTGACGAATTCATATGAAATTATTGCGAGTGATTTGAACTATGAACTATTTAAGTGCCTAATTATTATAACCAGAGATTGGTTTACGCTTAAATGTTTACGTTAGCGCACGAACATTTTCCCACAGAGAATTATTACACCAAAGTGTAATCTTTGGAAACGCACATTCCATTACATAGTCACGTAACTTTAATCATCAACATTGAACAATAAAAAAAAGCAAATAAAACAATTCGATTAGCTTTTATTACTGTGGATGTGCGTTCCAACGCTGCAACTTACCATCTGACGCTTTCGAACAATATTTGGAAATTAGATGACGTCAATTTAAAAATTATTGTAATGTACCATCAAATAATCTATTTTAAGCTTTTATTATGTTTTATAACTTTTATCAATATTGCAATTTGACAAAATTGTCAGTGTAATCGTTATTGTAATGTTATCCGTTACGTTACGTTACGGTTTCGATCAGCGATCTGCGGCCACGTGGTGACGTTCTTTCAACTTTAATTAAATTTTAATTAAAACACAACGTGTCAACCGAAATCTAGACTCATTGTTGAAAAGCACTGAGGAACACTGCTCCATCCAACATTCTGCATGTTGTTGAGCGAACGCCAATCGATTTCTTTTGTGATCTAAAGTCAGACATGGCTTTCGGACTTGTCTCCTTGATCTTAGGTTATGTTCTTACAATTTTTTCTTGCAGTTTCCGTACAAATTCGGATTCCCATTACAATCCTAGGGTAATTTTGCAGGTCTCTAGAAGTAGATGTGCGTCGTTTAAGTGCACAATTTCGCAGAAGTCTGTTTTGCGAGCGGTTGTCGTATTTTCCGACGCTGGAAAGCTCTTCTACCATAACTTCTTGCCTCCAGGTACCATATTCCAAACTCTGGACATCACAGAAGGGCTTACATAAAATTGTCTTGCAACGTGACGTAAGCTGTATCCTTCATCGATTAATGTTATGGCTCTTGCAACTTGAAAATAACAGTATGCATAATTTAACATCCTTGCCCTTTCTTTTTGGGAAGAATACAAAACTGACATCCTGTCAGTTTCAACGAAACGTCATTGGGGTATTTTTTCGCTTCGATTACAATACAGTGAAATAATTCGCACCTACAAACTAAATAGAAAAATGGCTGTTAATTAATCTTGTGGTACTTTTCTATTAGGCATCAGTTCACTGCCCACTAAAAATTTGAATATGTATAAAAAAATGCTCGTTAAACAAACTTACTTGCCCTAAAAACTTGTTATCTTTATACACAGTCTACATAGTTGCCTTCCTCGAATAAAACAAAATTATTTTTTGTTTGCTCTATACTGCGTCTTATTAATCATGAGTTTTCTCATAAATAACATGCAACCTGTACATAAAATCTTCAAGCAATTTGTTTGTAGTTGTGTGTTTTTTTTTTGCAATATGACGAAATTTTTTTTATACCACACACCCACGTCGTTAAAAATTTCATCACTCATATTTTATTTACGTCGGTGCCGCGCAAGGTAATTATAGTTCGTTATATTTTATAAATATAGCATTATTGTCTGATTTCACGGCGAACTTTGCCAACATTCTTAGCAAAGTAGTCTATTCTTCGTCCAAAAACAAACTCGAGATGCGTTTAACCGTTTGATAAATGGAATCCACGATATAAATGTCACGCACGTTCGAAGTTGCGTACATAGATGTGTTGCAATATATTTTTATGTGCACCATTAAAAATGGTGTAGAAACGTGTTTGCTGCTGATAATATTTGTTCTGCGAAAAATTCCGCACCGTGTCCGTCGACAAATACGTGATGTTTTCTTCCTAAGCAAGCTGGCTGTATTTTTTATCTGCGCGGTGTGGCGAGATGATTCTGATTAAATAATACGTGTTATGTGTGTATGGGTTTAAATTACGAAGTAAAAAGACTGAAGTTCGCAGACTTCAAATTTCAGTGTTAGACAAATACTAATATATTGTAATTTATTATGGTTCAACTTTTGGCATCGTGCCGTAAAAAGACGACCAGTTGTTGTTTTCATCGATTAAATCACCATTACATGTGGTGTATGTATAGGAATTAATAGTAATTTCCATTCTAAAACATCTGGGTGATATTTAATTAAATTTAAATCACGCCGTCTTACACACATTCAAAGTCTCATGCATGTGGGAAAGCTGTATAGTGTATTTATTGTACAAGTTTTTATTATTTATTGAATTGTGAAAATAAAATACTGTTTACACGAAATTGGGCGTCACTTAAATAAAATTTTGATTTTTTTAAAATATATTTGCAAAGGTTGCTGCGTCAGATGACTTGTCTCATATTTTTTTGTTTATACAATTTTATGCTAGCGTGTTTTTACGCACGTAGTTATTCGTGGGAGGAATTAATTCCGTGTAGTGTTTAAGTATTTCAATGACTATGCAATTTCGACGAAATAAAACTACTAGTAAACAAATACAGTTAGTGTAAAAGTTCGCTACTGCACTTGGAAAGATAATTATCTCGTGTCGTGAGCTATCAATCGTTGAATGAAACACTGAGCAATATTTAAGTTTATTTTGTGGGGTGTTCTTTAGAATCGTGTGCGTCGGAAACCCTTACCAAGCAAAAACACGTAATAAATAAATAATCATTTTATTACGTAAGTGAAAAAAATTAATTTTAGACAGTTGGAGAAAATAATCACAATTCATCACAAAATAAGTCACATTTACTCCAAATTAAACATTCTGACTAATATTCTTTCTTCAAACATCAAAAGAATTATACATTTTGTGATGCAATCAAACTAAGCGCGCAGAGCTATATGACAAATCATAAGGAATTTTGGTCTGACTTGGCCATTGGTCCGAGCACATAATCGCAGCGAGGGCGCCTCAGATGACTTCTTAAACGTCGAGTTCGAGGACCCGCGGCGCTCGGGCGGGAACGCTCCCTGGCGTCGCGCAGGCAATTTGTATTTAAAAACACATATTCGGACTCGATTCGCGTACATTTTGCGCCGCCGACCCCGTCAGGTGGCGTGTTGGTGGAGGCAAAGTCGGTACATTCAATCAATTAATGCAGATCAGCCTGTCGAGCCGCGCGCTGGCATCTATGGTAACACAGTATGGGTTTCCTGAATTGTGACGTTTGAAACGTTAAACGTACCTTCCAGCAACAACTCGTTAAGCGCCGTCGAAGTATGCAGAAGTACTCGTGTACGCAGAAATGGTTAGCACAGTATTGTTGGCATATTTCGACTAAATTAAAAAATGCTGAACTTAGTTCAATTAATTGTAGTTTAGTTTGCATTAGAAATGAAACTTAGTGCAAAAATTAAATCTGGAGTATACCAAAATTTCGTAATAACAAAATTTCAAAAAAGCAAATTTCGAACAAGTGCAAATTGTTACACATGTTCAAAATTTCAAAAATATAAACTCAACATCCAAAAAATAATAACAAAATTGAATGAAAAGCAAATAAATTGAAAATACTGAAACTAACTAATAAAACGTAAATAAGGCAAGTGTCGTTTGGTGCAAACTGAATTTCAAACAAAAAATTAGTTCCAAGAATGGTAGTTTGAAATTTTTAACTTGACAGATTCCAAAAAAAAAACAGTCTAACAATCATTGAAAAAATACCACAGAAAACGACAATTCAATTTTATTGAATTAATTATGACGTAGAACTTTGTTAAAAGCATATGTAGCTTTGATAGATTAACTTTTTAAATTATGAATATTTCATAAGTGTAATGTCTTATGAAAATAAATTATTTTGTGACAATGGTAAACTAAAAAGGCACTGCCAAGCTGGTTTTTATATTTACGAACAGGAATAGAACAACTGAGAATATAACTGTTAGGTGGTCTTTTCTATAAATATCAAATTCTGAAGATTGGCTCAAAATTCAAATTTTGACACGTAACAAAGGCAAGCTTTTATTATTTTTACTTAAAAATTCAAATAGTAGAAAAACAAAAATTAAAATATTTTTCGAAAACAACAATTTTTAAAACATTAAGCAATTTAATTGTAATTGCAAAGGTAAAAGTGTCAATATTACAAAAAATGAAAAAAACGTATAAAAATATGCAATAAGGATCAATCCTAAATATCATCTAAATATTATCAAAATACGTAAAAAACTGTTAACATTGTCAAAAGTAAAAGAGAATAAATTTCAAAAATGTTCCTGAAAGTCGATAAATATTTCAAAAAATTGACTGAAGTCATAAAAGTCAAATTTGGCGAACTTAAAATATTCAAAAACACAAGTTTCAATAAACCAAAAATTGTAATTAAGGATAATTTTTTCAAAAATGTTCCAAAAATTAAAAATCGAAAATATATATAAAATCAATTAAATTGTAACAAAACGTTAAAGTAAACAATATTTTTCATGTCTTTGATTGAAACATGGAAATGCCCAGACCTTTTACCTACTGACTACCATTTTTTAACATCTTGATAACTCCTTAACGAAAAAGTTATTTCTTAAGACGATCCAAAAAATGTATTTAACGTATTCATCACTTCCAGAACTCTATAGTTTCATACAATTGGTATAAAAAACATCAAATCACTTTGGCAATAATGTAGTTATTTTGCAGTTTTAATAAATTAATTGTTTAGCTGCAAAATAAGTGCACTTTAAGTTAAAGGTTGGACAATTTATTGCGACGCATTCCAATATGGAATGCGTCGCAATAAATTGTTATTAGAATCATTTACTTTTTCTCTTATATTAATTTATTTCAATGAAAGCTTGCTCTTAATTAATCTCAGCAATCTGTTTTAGATATTTTTTAAACTAGTATGAAATAATATATCTAGGGCTTGGAATAATTAGAAAATTTCAACGTGCAGTTGTTTATAATTTATTAATAAAATATCGATGCTAATAGTCGAGGATTTTTTATATTTAATTATGTAACTTGTCTGGTACAATAATGTTTTTTAATGTCCAGCAAATGCATTTAGAACTGTTTCTCATAGTTGGATATTTCCACAATGTTGAAGACTTCGCCCTGTGTGTTTCAAATCAAGTCTTCTTTTCTACCACCTTTTATTTTAATGAAAACACTGTTCTAAAAACATTGTCGTTTGCCGACGGGAAAAAAGTTTTTCTCTCAGTACATTTAAGATTTATATTGCCTTTGCCTAAAAATTCCCATATCTAATTCCCCACTTTATTACTATTATTATTATTATTATTTCAAAAAGGTATTTGTTTGAAATGAGCTTCTTTTATAAAGTTGTTTAATCTGTGCTTATGAACAATTTTTTTTTCATTATTACTATTATTAAAAAGGAAACCTAATTTAAACAAATTTTCATATCCAACTACGTCGTAAAATACAATATCGTTGCATCGATTTCTTTTGATCTCAGAATAAATGCGAGAAATTAAATTATTCAGACATTTCGACGTTTCGACAACTAAATTGTCGTCATCAGTCGCATCGCTCAACTTCTTCACCGACATGACCCTCCTAAGATTTGTTGTTTTTCAGATAGCCGGTGCACAGTATTGAAGACGACAATTTTCATGTCGAAATGAAGTTAGCAGTAATTTGTGTAATGATGGATTTGATGAAATAGATATGGACAAATTATCCCTCAAATTAAAAGTCGCCTTGAAGAATTTAGCTCCTTTTAGTCGCGGGCAAAAAGTTCCGAGATTGCGCCAACCTACAACATCAGATTGTCTTAAATTGGCTTTGCGTTGTGTCAGGTATTTAGATTATCATGAACCATAAACATTAATAGTCTACGAATCACCGCCACATTCAGTGGTGCCACAGAAAAAAAAATACTTTGTAAATCCCCTTTTATATATATATTTTATGTGTACACGTTCGTAGAAAGTGCGATTAAATGTTGAATTACTTTCATATCTGCCAACTTCGCATTTTGGTCGCTTAGTTGTGATTCATACGAAAAGAAAAAAAACTCTTGTACATCCCAACGATCTGTTTCAAGATTGGACGATGCGTCATCGCCGAAATTATGGCATTTGGTTGTTCCTCAGGGTTACAAACAAACAATTAATAAAAATTCCAATTGTTCGATAAAAATTGAGATGATGGCATTCAGACGTATAATTGAAACTTCGTCTACTTTCAAAAATATGTAGATAAAAATGACCAAAGCTTTTTCATAATTTACACTATGTGTATATTTCGATATAATTGGGACTGGTTGTATAAATGTTTGGAAAAAAATCATGCACACGATATAATAATCACGTGTAAACATTAACAGGTAATATTAAAGAAAAGAAAAAATAAATTCCCAGATTAGGTAAACAAAGATACTATTTATAAAATTCTTTTATTTTAATCAGACAGCAACATACCTCGTATAATAAATTAAGACACTAAAAAAATATTGGATATGATAATCATGAAAACGATAAAATCATTAATAACATAAATTGACACATCTTATTTATTTATAACAATTTAATGAATCTTTCTAAATTCACATATTTATATTATTTATTTATGTATGCACGTATTCTAAACGGAATTTATTTTTTAATTGCATGGAAAATTTTGTTAGAGGGAATAGTCACATACTCATTCTTGCAGATTCCAAGAAACATATTTTTATTACGCCATTTAAATTAACTAGAACAGGAAGAGTGTTGCTGCATTCAAAGAGGACATCATAGTATGGCGGTGACCAAATCGAAATAAATATAAAAAAATCAATGTTTAAATTGATCCACTGAAGTAATTAATTAACCTCAATTTTGTTCCAACTCACTAAGGTTTAAGAAATTGTTGAAATTAGCAATACTTTCAATATTTGCCGTAAAATGGATCATATTAAAATAATTTAAGAGACTGTTCATAAATGCAAGTGCCATGCTCGTCTACATGTACAAGTAGTTTCAAAAGTTTCGAGATTGGCGATGGCTGCACCCACGTGGATTTTTGACTACCGTTAAACTTGCATTGTTTCAGTTCTTTCACACTCATATTATTAGAACTAAATTTGCCACCAAACGCACCATCAACATTTTAAAAACAATTAACAAAATGTATTATCTAATCTAATACATTGTGTGGGTCCATCCGGCACTTAAAAAGCCAAGTACTTTTACTTTACTATTTACCACAACAACAAACAAAGTGATAATGTACACAAAAATTATTATCGTTTCAAATTTATTACCGGTTTTGCCTAAACTCTCGAAAATTTCGTGCACTTCTTAAATCACGCTTCACCAGAGTTATTAAAGGACGTGCCATTAGCAGAAAATATATGTGTTTTCAGTTGGATGGCGCTCCGACCCACCGAGGCGTCCAAACATTTAAGGCAATGATTAAATGAACACGTTCCTGAGCGATGGATAGGTCGTGGTAATCGGGTCCCCCATGGTCCGCAAGATTTGCGGACTCGAACTCTTTAGATTTCCCCATCTGGGGTGGGGCCGTGAGATTTCCCCTTCTGGGGTGGGGTCATGTAAAACAGCTTGTTTACGCAAATGAAATTGAAACGGAACATCAAGTTATTGATCGAATCATTAAAGCCGACCAAGAAATAAGGAATCGTGTGCTACAAAATTCCACTCGTAACAGATCCCGCAGATGCTTAAAGGGAGCAGGTGTTCATATTCAACAGGTTTCGTAGCAAAATATAATAATTTCAATCAAATGTTTCGGTTGTGATTTGTAAATTATTTCAATGATTTTAGGTGATGACGAAACGTGAATGTATACTTGATTTAATTTCAGTATTGTAGATCAAGGGTAAATAAAATAAAAAGTTGTGCAGGATTACGAAATTAAAAAAATTAATTGTTAGTAATAATAAGGCCAAATTCGAATTATGTAATTCTTAATTACTCTCTGTATGGTCGTATTTGCGTGTGCGATGTTAATTTGTAACTAAAGGAGTAACTGAAGTGTTTGCATTCATATCCTCCTATATAACTTTTTTTTATAATAACTTTTGTGCGTGCACTCGTACAGTGTAGATTTGCGTACAAGTCGCTAGTCGTCGGTTTATTTAAGTTGCGCTCGTAACATTGTTCTCATTAAATCCGATGGCAAATTGGGCCGCGACCGCTCTAATCCAATTAAATAATCCAATTACATTCGCAGATTACGGCGATGGGCGGGGGCGCGCGACGCCCGAGATACTCTCGACAACTGAGAACGATGTGCTAAGTGTGTCTCGGTCCGCCGCGACGATGACGAATGTAATCGTCAGGTCGGCGTGCGGGAACCACACTCTCAATCGATAACCTGGCACTCTCCACCTTTGTGCGCTGTCTCGCACTGAAATAGCAAATTACGCTCCGCCGGCGTTCGCCCGACGCCCGATACATCTGTGAACTATTTCGGTTCCTGGGTCATGCGCTTATGAATATCTCGAATTCCGTTCTGCAACTCTCGCATCGAAACGCGTCAGCCGTCGTCGGTCGCTCTCCGAAGACCGAGAAATGCAGCGACTCGACCCGTTTGATTTACAGCGAGACGGGCCGCGATCGATAACCATTTGCTTTTTCGATCCGTATAAGTGCAGTTTGTGCTTGTTTCTGAGGCCGCTCCGTTAAATGCGTACGCTCAAATTGAACGATGATGATGTATCGCGGGGAAATGTGGCAGACACGCCTAGAATGTTGCGCATTTTTACGTTTGCATTTGAGCAAAGCCCGTTGATATTGATTCGAGGGCCGCGTTATATCGAGTTGATGTATTATGACGAGCGAGACGAATAAATCGTTGCATTTATGCATCGGATATGAAATGCGCTTGTGTTTCTACGTCGGTTTATTGATTTTCGTGATTGATGTATGTTATTAAATAAATACATTATTAAAATGCGATTCTTTGAATATACGTAGTCTTTGTAACTATTTTGAATGGTTAAATACGTAATGCACATTCGTGTGAAGTCATTATTAATTCTTTATATTAGCTATTATGAGTGGCGGCTCTTGCATGGATACGTAGGTGAGGCTATTAGACGAAATAACATTTTTTTAATTTCCAACTACACTAATTCTATTTCTCTATTTCTATTTCCGTCCAAGTTTTTTAAGCACTGTTGTGGTTGCTTATTGCAAATAACTCCCGAAGAAGTTGCGGGGGCTATGGTTTCTGTGGCAGGTGGTTGAAGTGTTCGATATGCTGCTCTTGCTATTGGAAAACCGGAGGCAACTGTACGTCGAGCACTGCAGAGACACAGAAGTACACCCACGTCCTAGTTCAGGTCGTACGCGGTCGACATCTGTAAGAGATGATAGGTTTTTGTCGCTGCGGCGTCTCCGAAATCGGCACCAAACCGCGGTTGAACTGGCTCAGAAATATGCGTGGGACAGCTGTATGCGCTCAAAAGGTTAGACGAAGATTGGTAGCAACTGGTTTGAATGCATATAGACCGAATCGAGTACCTTGACTTACACGACAGCAGAAGCAACGCAGATCGGAGTTTAGTAGAAGACATCAAAATTGGGAAGAACGTGATTAGAGAAGAGTTCTCTTCTCGGATGAATCACGATTTTCTTTGAGATCACCGGATGGACGTCGTAGTCTGGAGAAGACAAGGGGGCGAGATATTCTGCAGCCACCTTCGTTCAACATGAACATTTTTGGGGAGGGTCTGTTATGGTTTGGGCGGGCATTTCGTTAGAGTCAAAAACTGAGCTTTTCATTCTTCAAGAACGATCGTTAAATGCAAACAATGACATTAGGGATATTCTTGCAAGAGTTCTTATTAATGCAGGATAATGCAAAACCCCACACCGCTGGGTGCGTCATACGATATGTTCAGGAAGGACTTAGAATTTTGGAATGGCCTGCGATGAGTCCTGAAATGAATCCCATCGAACACGTTTGGGTTGAGTTGGAAAGACGTGTTTGAGCTCGTCCGGTGCGTCCAGAAACACTACAAGAATTAAGAGTGGCACTTGTAGAAGAATAGGATAGCATTGATCAAAATGTGATTGCGACGAATTCAGGCATTGCTGGATGTTCGGGGAGGCAACACTCGTTACTGACACCAATGTGATACCAGAAAACCTTAGTTAATTTAAGATAATCTCTTCTTGCGTTTTTCATGCATTGTTCTTTTTTCTGTATTCTTTATTTTTCTTATTTCTACTTGTTATTAAAACCTTGTTCGGTACAGTTTATAATTTGTTGACAAATTGAACCAATTAAGTAAAGAAACATTGGTTTTCAATAAATTAAATATGATTTCGATTTCGTTGCTAGTTTGAAAAAATAATTAAGCAAATAATTATAAATGATAATTAATTGCAAAAAGTCTCGAATGCAAAACGCGATTTATAATCTTTTCGTGAGTTGATTACGGCGCCAGTGGCAGCTTCTCTTAAAGAAATTTCGCCATTTCAGTCTTTATCGTGAATTATAAAATTTTAAACATTCTATTAATTTTCTATATGTTAGTGGATATGGTGAAAACTGCTCCCAACGTAAAATTCCATCTAGTTGAATTGGTAGGTAACGCATTTAAATTTAATCGAAATATTCTTTAATCGAATTGCACGATTGACTTAAAACCGATTTCAAAACATGCGCGTTTAATGAGTAAATATTGCATGGTTTAACCCACTATCACAGCTGCATCATCGTATGTTCGAGGAATTGTTTTTCAGTCGTGATGTTTAAATAAACTATCCGCAGCAGTAGAATAAAAACAGACTTGGAAATAAAATTAAAAAAAAAAAATTAAAGAAGTAATAATAATAATATTTTATTTATTGTCGATTGATCTCATTAGATATCGACATTGTCAATATACATAATATATACATACACACACACACCATCAATATAGATAATAGTTGCAATAAAGACAAAAAATTAGCCAAAAAATTATTGCACTGTATAAAAATAGCCAGACGCAAAATACAGTTAGAGAGCTTTTTTATAATTCTTATAGTCAGGCACTTCAGCAATCTCTGTAGGCAAGCCATTGAAAACTTTGAGAAACGTATAATAGGGGCTTCTCTCGTACAGTGAGAACACTGATTTTGTTTGCCTGATTTTTCCCAAATACAGGCTCAAGAGTATCTAATCTGTTCATTGAAAATATGATTCTTATTTTTTTGTAAAATAAAAACACAAAGAAAGTACTATGCACTTTTCACATCAACAACAACTACCTGAGCCATGTGTGGGGAAACACCAGCACAAAAAAAAACATTTCAAAAATCCAATGTCAGCAGAACGAAACATTAAAAATACTACATTCAATGAACAGAAGAACACCAACAAACACACGAAATAAATATAATACAAAAAATGATAAACAATCTTAAACAATCTCCTACCAATAAATAAAATAAATAAACAAATTCAAGATAAATATAAAACTAATAACCAATAAACAACGACACAAAAATAGAAGAAGAATATACTCGGACCATACACAAGAACCATAAAACAATGTAATAAACTACCTCAAGAATTAAAAAATCAAAACTACACAAACTATAAAAGGACGATAAAATCAATGATTAGAAAGCAAGAAATTGCTTAAAAAATAAGGACAGAAATGGAGGTACCTTCGATACGAGGCCGAGAAAGAGAGGAATCCTTCCATAAATCCCGAGGCGAAGTTAGAAGGACGTATCCCAATCAAGCGCTATATCTTTTTATTTATGTACTGTATACGTATTATAGTGTAATGTAAAAAAATTATAAACGAAAAAAGTACAATTTATATTCGTTGTTCCTCATCTAATATTTTTCCTAATTGATTCGATTCAATTCATATCAATTTAATAACGAACAAACGCAATAATCACAAAATTTTTATTCTGTTAACATCCAGTTAATAGGAACTAAAACAAAAAAAAAATTAAAATGTGTTATATATACGAAATGGAACCGCTTGGGGCAATTAACAAAATGCATCTGCTGGTGCACATGCTTAGACATTTCAACTCGTTCTAACAATCGTCTGTTTATATCTACAATTTTTGATTTGGTTGAGGCTAGCCTCAGTGTTTACATCACGTACGCAACCGAACAGTTGTGCGTTAAGATCGTTTCAACATTTTAAAAGTTATACACCGGAAAATATTCTAGGCGCAGACTCCGACTTCGAAGTACGACGAGTTAGAATGGAAACGGCTTCAGGACTGAAATTGCATATACTCATGTACCATAATGTTATTTTTAATTTAATTTGGTTCATTTTGGAAATATGATAATATGAAATTTTCTTTTTCGTTCGACTTTTCAATAGGAGCAGAAATGAGAAGAGTTTTTTACACGAAATTAACTTTGCCATAAATCATAGGAGAGTACTTGAAATATGTACTTCAAATTTCGCAATTTAATCTGTAAACTGTCCTTATCCACCAGCATTCATTACCTCGTTGTTTTAATGTGTATGCATTTAAAATATTTATTTTTATGCTTTGTTCTTTCCTTATACCTGCCATTTGCTTAAAAATATATCATTTCAGATTCAACAAGGGAGTATAATCACCTGTCAACGGACCTATATAAATCTTCGGACTACGACCGCTTGGCATTGTCGCTACTCTCGCCTTTGCCAAATGAACAAGATTTTGCGATAAATGTCTGTACATTGCTCTCTAATGATGGCAAACATACGCTTAAAATTGACAAACATCCGAGAATAATAGACTACCTGGTGGCACATGCTGGCGTGTTCAATCATGGTAAGTTGTTTGCCAAAAAATTCTAATAATTTACCACTTAATATGTTGTTCTAGACTCTCTACGAAAAGTGTTTGTGGATTGCTACAGTAACGTAAGGAAACAGCCGTTGCACAGTTTTTGGAAAGACGTCGTCGAAAGCGAGGAGTTTTTGGATCTCACGAACGAAAAGAATTTTGTTGTTGTTAAAGTTGAAAAAAAACCAAGCGAAACCGGCCCGAAAATAGAAGACAGCGTACCTATAAGCGATGTTCCTGCCGAATCACTCGAAAAACTAATAACGGAAGCGACGTCCTCGAAAGACCAGAAAAGTACCGAACTAGAAGCGTATGTGGCCGTCGAAGCTAGTGATTCAGATAGTGACAGTGAATTATTCGCTAGTGAGGATAGTGTTGTGTCGAGCATTTCGAAAGTGAAAAACTGTAAATTAAAATGGAAGCACGATTCTAGTGATAAAGAACTATTTTGTCTAGGTCGGAACTTAGGTACTCGCGATTACATTGGACAGAGAGTGTTACAAATTGCGACGATTCTTCGAAATCTCACGTTTATCGAGGAGAACATCCCCGTGTTGTTGAAGAATCAGACGTTTATTAGGTTTATGCTTTTGTGCTCCTGTTCGCAATGGAACCAATTGCAAAATTTGGGTCTCGACATGCTCGGAAATATGGCAACGGACTTTTTAGTGAAGGAACCACCAAATGATAAATTGGCTACTTTTTTAATAAAAATTATTACGATAGGTCTACAAAGCAACGACAGAAATTGCTGCATATCTTCACTTGATGTGTTAAATAAACTTAGCCAAAATGAGGCCAACGAAGACGCCCTGTCTAGGTGTTTGGAGTCATGTGTGTACGAAAGAGTTTGTTCGTTTCTTACGATACACGATGTAATGCTGTTAATCTATACTCTCGAATGTTTATATTCACTGTCGTCTTTGGGTGAAAGGGCGTGTAATTATATAGTTACTAATCACGGTGTTGTGGACACTCTTGTTTCTCTCGTTACTGTAGAAGGGAAAAGTTACGGACCTAAAGCATGCATCGGCATGAAACTAGTGGAAACAGTGCCCGGTGGTTGTGTCAGTTCCGCTTCGGTTACTACAACTTCAACTATATCAACTCCATCGACGAGTGTTCCTTCGACTGCAACAACAACCACCACCAGTAGTCATACAACACCTGCAGTTGTCAGTGTTCATACAACTGCAAAAGTTTTATCTCCAAGTACACCGCAACGGCCGGTGCAAATAGCACCACAAAGATTAATTGCAATATCACCAGCACCTGTTGCTACAGGTAAATATTATTCGTATTTAATATTTTTTACGCAATGAAACTTAATAACAATATCGATAATTACAAGTTGCAAAGCACAAAGAATTGTTGATGTCGATGTAGAACACCAGATTTTATGATATGCTATGAAAAACATTATAAATCAATCTAAACTGATTATTATTTATTATTTTGTTTTATGTAGTAGCAGCTACACTTTCTACAACTCAAGTCACACAAGGGATTACTCCTCAGCAATTAGTACAACAGCAACATGCACACCAGCAAGCCATTCAAGAAAACGAACAATTCGCTTTAGCATGGTTAAGGGCGACGTACGAACCTTGCGTTACAGGCCGAGTGGAACACCAAGAACTGTACAAGCATTACATAAATTCTTGCGCGAAAATTGGAAGACGGGGCGTCATTGCCCCATTACATTTTCCACGCTGTGTGAGGTGAATTACTTTTCCGACGTAAGACAGTCTAATATGACCGTTCAATTCTAGATCTGTGTTTGGTGGAACTGTTGGACCGAATCCTGTGAAGCCCGTGAATCCGAACGATCCTCAGTTCTACGATGGCATCAAGGTGCGAGCACAACCACTGGTGATAAATATGCAACCAGTGTCAACCCCCATTATCCAAAATCCCACGAAAGGTGTTAGACGCAAACCACAATCTATGGCTGTTGTGTCTGCGTCTGCGCCGACTCTCACTGTTATCGCGGATAATACGGATACACCACCCGCCTCTCCCGCATCCCCAATACTCAAAGCCCAACTCAGCGCTCCGCCTAAACCCAGAGAATCAACTGTTACTGTCACTAATAAAGGCGATTTGAAAAGTCAGGTAAATTCTCACTTTTCTGTCGATCTTTTTATCTTTTTCCCATAGATATCTCATGTAGAATGCTGTTTTGTGTATTTGATATATTCTTTTACAATTTGAATACCATTTAAATATTATAAAAATTTTACAAGTAATTACAGACTCGATATTATGAGAATTAAATGGCATTCATATTCTTTTTCTTTACATTATTCTTATACAATTATCATGAAACATAATCATAACCAAATTTGTGTTTATTCATATTTTTTTTTGAAATACATACATGTCATGAAAACTTTCAATCATTTGAAACTGGGCCAGTATTGGACATTGATCTGCAGAAGTGGTGTATCAAGTATGCAACTAACATAAAGGGTTGTATGCACCTCTAAACTCGTTCTTTATTTTCTTACCTAAATTATATTAATGAAACTTTAAAAATAAAAATTAATTTCTATTAATATCTATGTTGATTTTGTTTCTGTTCTGGCCTTGTTGAAATGATCGAAATTCGATCAATAAGTAAAATAAAATTTAAATCGTTGGCTGTGGTTATATTTCATGTGATTAATATAAACATATGCTCTGGTGCTGAATGTAACTATTTTAACTAAAGGTTATGGCGCATCCACATTTAAGTCAAGCACTGCTGGGAAGTGCTAGTGCAACGTCGTGCTCCAGTAAAGAGGCGTCTAGTCAGAGCAATACGTCGCTAATAAAAAGTTTGCTGGCAACAAAGGTAAACGAGTGCATGCCGCCAGTTAGCATGAGGACTGCCACAGACTGTCAAACTGTAACCACTCAGGTAACACACTAATCACTAACTCATAGCTTATTTATCTATATGCCAAGTATATGTATGTAGAAGGAATTTACAGAAATTGATGCTGTTACATTCAGTAATTTTGAAATGATTGTTGTAGATGTATTATACATATGGGTATGAGATACAAAACTCATTTCTAATTATGAATTTAGATTGGAATCTGATAACTTAGGTAATCTCTGACAAGTAAAAATCTTATAATTCATGAGTCTGTAATTTTGTATCTCAGTCTGTAGAATGCAGTATATTCTTTTTTTTACAAAGCATGGTTTGTTAAACATTTTTTCTTCTAACTTTCATTAATTAAATAACAAAATAAGTATACATATTTAAATTGTACGTTTTGCAACAGGTATATCAGTACAGTTTTAATTTACTAGTTATCACCTTTTACGTGATATTTTTTTACTCTTTCAATATTTGTACAACATATATCTGTTGTATCAACGATTTAAAATATTTTTGTAACGCTTTGATTCTGGTTTTATGAAGGTGGCAGCTAGGCAACAACAACAGAGGCTTCTGGCACAACAAACGAACGTTCAAACTCCCGAAAGCAAAGTAATAAAATTGACCGATGTCACACCAAAAACTTCGAGGTTAAATGGTGCTCGACAATTGTTTTCCGAAAACGACACCACAGACTCAGATGTTTCCTCGACTACACAAGCAACAAATTCAATAAAGAACAGAAGGGAGCCTCCTCAACCTCCTCCTCCACCTTTAGCTCCGTTGAGCAATACAAAATCGAAAATTTTACGGATAGACAATGAAGACAGTGATTCCACTGGTAATAATTCTTTAGCATCGAGTACTGGTTTGGGCAATATTGGCCTAGGTGGCGTGTCATCTACGGAGGATGGCGATAACTCCCTAACCAGTTTTGAGGGTTTATTAAACGGAATTCCGAGTATTGATAATCCTTTAGCTGTAAATGATGATAGTAATTCCAAAGATTCCTTAAGAAACTTGACTAGTAAAAAACCTTTAATGTTGGCCGATTTGTTGGAGAAGAAAATTGACAAGGATCCGCTTTTATTAAACGGTGTGTTAGGGAAAGACTTGCGAATAAGTGAAAAGGGTTTAGATTTAGTTGAGAATCATATCGATAAAGTTTTAAGTAAAGAACACGACAATATGAACATGGATACTAATGCGAATAGTAGCGATAAGTCTAACGAGGCCGATGCCAAACCGAATTTAAAACGTAGTGCAAGTGATGATTTATCGGAACCGGAAGCCAAAAAACCTCACCTTTCAAACTTAAATGGCAATGCTGATTCTCCCGCACCTGACTCTGTATCTAGTTCAAATGGTGATGAACAACCTACAGAAAAAGTTTCTACAGCTGCTGCCAAACTATTTGCTGATATGGCCGCTGATATTTTAGAAGATGAAGATGAGGAAGAATTGATGCAAGAAGCACAGCCTCATCTTGAAGAGGCGAACCTTGTACAAATAGCACAAAATAATTCTGTGCCTCAAATGTATGTCGATGGAAATCAACAAGTGCTTCTAACGCAGTCCAGACAAATAATTGTTTCACAACCGCAAATGCAAGCAACCAATCAAGTAGTAATTCCGGCAGGTGCACAAATTAAAACACAAGGCGGGCAGACTGTAATCGTTCAGAACTCACCGCAACGACAACCTGTTATGTTACAACAATCAAATTCGGGCCAGCTTTTGTTATCTCAAGGATTGCAGGGACAAGTACAACTTGTTGCAAGTTCTTCGCAACCTGGTCAATATGTTATTCAGACAGGTGGTGCTCAGGGTGCGTATGTAGTTGCACAGTCGCAAACTGCAATGGTACATGGACAACCTCAAACTGTACTTGTTGCACAAACGCCTCAACAACAAGGTACGGCGACTAAAACGATTATAATTTTACAACAGCAGCCCACGTCGAATACTGCAACGCATCATCAAAAAGTCGTAGTAACGCCACAAGGACAACAAGTTGTCGTTACACAAGTACAAAGGCCTATATTACAATCGTCCACTGTTAGCAATAATCCCATTCCCACGTCAACTGTTATTAAAACGATTGGTTCCACCGTTCTAACGCAAACGAATGCATCTAGTTGCTTCATCGAGAAAAGACCTGAGGACCTTAAGCCACCGCCCCGACTCAAAATAATTCGTGATCTAAGTACACCCTTTGTTTGTGAATGGGGAGACTGCCAAATGTAAGTCGATGTCTATTTATCTACTTAATTATTTTGGTAAAGTACTTCATGTTGAATATTTTTCAGAGATATAAAATTTAAATCTGCGAATCAAGTTTATATGCATGTTTGTGAAGCACATGTTCCTAAAAGTACAGAAGAGATAATGTGTCAGTGGGACCGTTGTGATAATATGAGAAGGAAGCGCTTCTCACTGATGACACATCTTCATGATAAACATTGTAATACTGATGTACGTAGCACGAGCACTTGATGTATAGCTGAATAAGCATTTTTTGTATTTCTTAGGCTATGAAAGCAAGTTTAACAAGAAGAAGGCAAATGTCACATGCTGGTAAAGTGGAGTCCCCTACACCTGCACCAGCAACACCTCATCCTGGCTATGCTCCTGACGCAGCGTTCCATGCAATCAAGCGGCACGCACTGGAGTTTTCTAACCCTAAGGAATTACAGGTAAGCATCTCCTTCTTCAAATAAATTGAACTGCAAAATAAACGAGTATAAATCAGAAAGCATTAATTCCTAATACATAGCATATAAAAATGAGGTGCCGGTACAACTCGCAAGTATTAACAGACACTGAATTAAATTTGCTGAAATTCATTTGCTTAAAATGGCTGGGGTTTTAACGCTAGACATTGTCATTAACAGAGATCATCTAAACAGGGTACCACTATAACTTCCACCGCTACACCTCCGCCCAGACCTGGGCCTCCTTCTACTGATCAGGTGACGTGTTTGTGTGCATGTAAATTTTATGTATGTTTGGACTGATATCACCTGTTTATTTTTTTTATGTAGTATAGGTGTAGAATATGGTATTAATTTGATTGGCTTTTTATAAATAGGGTTTAATTTTCTTATTGATGCATGCAGTTCATCGACATAATTTATGCACAGATTCGTCTGAAATCGTTGTTACTGTTTAGTTTGAAGTTTATTTTATACCAATGGAAGTGTAGCTGGGCAATGTATTTTTAATGTTTATAAATTACTCAACACAATTCCTCATGTTTCTAATTTTACAATCAATTTGACCAAAAAGTGACAAGGTTGTGGGATTCTAGTAATTGAAATGAAGTTGACAAAATGGTCAAAAATGTTTAATTATTAATTAATTTTATGATGGTACCCAATACATATTTTTCTTTTCTTCTCAGCAGTATATATTTATTGCTAATTCTTTGTAATCATCACTTACCAGATCTATTGCCCAGCTTCATGAATTACAATAAATAGTTTAAAACATCAACATTGTTATATTTTATGTTTGTAGGATGACAATGAAGGTCCAGTAACTAAAAGTATAAGATTGACTGCCTCTCTAATTCTTAGGAATCTCGTAATATATAGCAGTAATTGCAGAAGGTAACTATTACATTGTATGATATACTTGGTAAGTTGATTTTAAGTTCATTTTATAGGTACTTAAAACACTGCGAAGCACATCTAGCAAATGTAGCATTGAGTAATGTAGAATCTTCAAGAACAATAGCACAAGTTTTGTACGATATGAATGATGGGTCGAGTCATAGGTGACCACAACGCAAGTGACTATAAGTGTACGTTTTGGAACGCCCAGTGAAGTGTATTATTTTAGTGACAGTGTAAAATAAGTGGCAGTGTACAAATTATAGGAATTAAGGAGCCTAATTGTTATTTTTATATTATTTACTAGTGTAAACATCATGCTTCTAAACTAAGCTAGTTCAGTTAAAGTACAGTTCCCATCTTAAATAAATACATGAACGAATAATTTTTAACTGTGCAATTTATTTTGGAATAGTATTTATTGGCAACAACTGTAGAATTTGTGTAAATAAGAATTTTATTTGTTTGGAGCAAGGTTTAGTTTTATGTCCAAGAATTCTTGTGATATAGAAGCACATGGTTTGTTTTAACAGTATTATGTGAAGGTTTTATATGTGACAGGAGTAAAAAAGAATGAACTTCTTAATGAAGTCGTGAATCTCTAGTTTCTAATGTATAATCATAGCCGACTGATTTACTACAATCTTGTGTATTAATTACGTGAAAGGAAATGAGTTACTTCATGTGCTTTAGCATATCCAATTCTACTTACCATTAAAAGAGAAACACTGTAAAATGTTTACGATTATAAAAAAATAAACTGCATTTAATGTAATAATTTTCCTTTTTCAATAAAATTCTCTCGTACGATATATTTATTTTTCCCATATGCTTGATAATTCGTAGGCCTATTATCGTAGTTTTAAATTTTAACGTTACGAAACATGTGATTGCAAAATTAAAATACTTTTTGTATGTTTAGGATTTGATTAAGGAATAGTTTTCGCTGTTATTTATTTATATTTTGTATCAAACATAAAATTTTAGCAAAGTGATAATTGTTGATTTTTACTAAACGCAAAGTGTTAGTCGAATGTATACAACCTGACATTCATCAAAACATTAGTGTTATTAAAATTATTTTCATGTTTCAAGGGTATTTAATTACAGAGATGAGTTCCTTTTAAGAGGCGAGCGCTGCTGTGGATTATATGTTTAATATGTAATTAGTGACTGCTGTGTTTGGTAATCGATTTCATTTTAAATTTAATTTCAAATCGTTTGTAAAATTGTAACATCAATCAATATTCAAGAATTTACCAGTAATGTGAACATCAAAACCAGCTGGCGCTGTGGTGTAATAAAATTGAAGCTTGCACTACTATCAAACTTACAATGGTTGCACCTCTCACGAATTCATTTCTACCTCTGGCGTCCCTCAAGGGTCGTGTCTTGGACCCTTATTATTTTTTTTTTTATTGATGATTTGCTTCGTAGCCTGTCCTGCTCTGTATTTTCTTATGCTGACGATCTTAAAATATTCGCTACGATTACGTCTCGGGCAGATATTACCGGAGGGTATGTTCTTTGGAACATACTTCACAATAAAATTGATGCTGAATACCTGCTGTCAAGAGTCCCGTTCAATGTTCCAAGGTTATCGGCTAGACATAAGTCTACCTTTTATCTTCCGGCAGCTAGAACCAACATACTAAAGCGAGCACCCATTACAACCATGTCCGGCAATGTTGAGCGACTTTTTGAAGACATGTTTCTTTAATGAACAATATCGTTTCGTTCTATTAATTACTGGTTTTTCTGTTTAGCAAATTTTAGTTTTACTCTTAGTTGCGTTTTTCTTTTCTTGGCTTATATTAATTATATATTAATTCTACTTTACTTTCTGTGTTTTGATACATTATTTTTGACTTATTTATTATCCTATAATTGGTGAATTTGGATAATAAAGAATATTATTATTAATATAACATTTCTTTTACAAATTTCTGAATTTTCAGTGTATGCAATTTTTTTGACCACATGTATATATAACTTAAAAGCATTATAAAGCACTGAATTTGGCAACACTGGATTACCATAACGAGCTATACGAATTTTCCTTCACGTACATTGCGTACACTTCTCTTTTATTTCATAAGATAAATCATTTCTGTGACTATTTCTTGGAAATAATTAATCATGGAAGATGAGTGCGTTCTGCAATTTATTAACGACGCTGATTGTGCGGTAAGTGCCAACGTGGGTTTAAGGTTATGTCTTGAAATATGTGGCCTTCTTTCATTACAGGAAATCGAAATAAAGAACTTAAAAGACCAGGTACATCAACTAAAGCAAGCGATAAACGAAAAAACGTCAGGCCCTTTAGAGTCTGCGGAAGTATCTGCATTGACAACTGAAAACATAAAGCTTAAACATCGTTTAAGTATTTTAAATCGGGTGAGTTTAACATAAATTAGATTCGAACGCATTTTAAGATCTGTCATAGGCGATAGCCGTAGAAGCATCGAAAATGACGAACTCCACGATGGAAAGCGTACAAGACGGTTTGCACGAATTCTTCAAGGCGGCAATAACGTCGGCATTTCCTGACATAACGGACCCTCCCATCCTAATTACATTGGCAAGTCAGAGGAAGTTTGGCGATTACCAATGTAATTCCGCGATGCCGATAGCAAAGATCTTAAAACAGTTAGGTATGTTTGTAAATAAAAGAAAAAAATGCACTTAGACATATTGATTTAGGCACAAAAATGCAGCCGAAAGATGTAGCCGAGAAAATTTTACATTCCGTAATTGCCTGTGATTGGGTGGACAAGTTAGTAAGCACTGGCGGGGGTTTTATAAGCATTTATTTAAATAAACGTCATGGCCTGAAAAATCTATCGAAAATATTCGAACATGGCGTTCAACCTCCCACGTTAGAAAAGAAATTACGTGTACTTGTAGACTTTTCGTCCCCTAACATAGCGAAAGAAATGCACGTCGGGCACTTAAGGTAATAATATGAAATAAATTTTTGACTATGTAACATTTTAATTTGTAGATCGACGATAATTGGAGACAGCATTTGTCGCTTGCTCGAGTACTTAGGACATGATGTGATACGTATAAATCATCTCGGCGATTGGGGCACCCAGTTTGGCATGTTAATAGCACACCTTCAGGACAAATTCCCCGACTACTTAGTAAAGTCACCACCAATTGGTGATTTGCAAGGGTTTTACAAAGAATCGAAGACCCGTTTTGATGAAGATCCCGAATTTAAGAAAAGGGCTTATGCCTGTGTTGTTAAATTGCAGGCATTCGAACCTGAATATAACAAAGCGTGGCAGTTAATTTGTGATGTTTCACGTAAAGGTACAATGGTTTACTTAATTTAGTTATTACAAAGCCTATTTATAATTGAAAATTTTTCAAATGATTTTACTTACAGAATTTCAGAAAATATACGACACTTTGGAAATAAATTTAATTGAAAGGGGTGAATCTTTCTACCAAACAAGAATGGAGAGCATCGTTAAAGAGTTACAGGCAGGTGGTTACTTGGAAGAAGACGACGGTCGTAAAATAATGTGGGGAGAGCAAGACGTCGGCATACCTTTAACGATTATCAAATCAGACGGAGGTTTCACTTACGACACATCTGACATGGCCGCAATAAAACAAAGAATACAAGAGGAAAATGTCCGGCAATGTTGAGCGACTTTTTGAAGACATGTTTCTTTAATGAACAATATCGTTTCGTTCTATTAATTACTGGTTTTTCTGTTTAGCAAATTTTAGTTTTACTCTTAGTTGCGTTTTTCTTTTCTTGGCTTATATTAATTATATATTAATTCTACTTTACTTTCTGTGTTTTGATACATTATTTTTGACTTATTTATTATCCTATAATTGGTGAATTTGGATAATAAAGAATATTATTATTAATATAACATTTCTTTTACAAATTTCTGAATTTTCAGTGTATGCAATTTTTTTGACCACATGTATATATAACTTAAAAGCATTATAAAGCACTGAATTTGGCAACACTGGATTACCATAACGAGCTATACGAATTTTCCTTCACGTACATTGCGTACACTTCTCTTTTATTTCATAAGATAAATCATTTCTGTGACTATTTCTTGGAAATAATTAATCATGGAAGATGAGTGCGTTCTGCAATTTATTAACGACGCTGATTGTGCGGTAAGTGCCAACGTGGGTTTAAGGTTATGTCTTGAAATATGTGGCCTTCTTTCATTACAGGAAATCGAAATAAAGAACTTAAAAGACCAGGTACATCAACTAAAGCAAGCGATAAACGAAAAAACGTCAGGCCCTTTAGAGTCTGCGGAAGTATCTGCATTGACAACTGAAAACATAAAGCTTAAACATCGTTTAAGTATTTTAAATCGGGTGAGTTTAACATAAATTAGATTCGAACGCATTTTAAGATCTGTCATAGGCGATAGCCGTAGAAGCATCGAAAATGACGAACTCCACGATGGAAAGCGTACAAGACGGTTTGCACGAATTCTTCAAGGCGGCAATAACGTCGGCATTTCCTGACATAACGGACCCTCCCATCCTAATTACATTGGCAAGTCAGAGGAAGTTTGGCGATTACCAATGTAATTCCGCGATGCCGATAGCAAAGATCTTAAAACAGTTAGGTATGTTTGTAAATAAAAGAAAAAAATGCACTTAGACATATTGATTTAGGCACAAAAATGCAGCCGAAAGATGTAGCCGAGAAAATTTTACATTCCGTAATTGCCTGTGATTGGGTGGACAAGTTAGTAAGCACTGGCGGGGGTTTTATAAGCATTTATTTAAATAAACGTCATGGCCTGAAAAATCTATCGAAAATATTCGAACATGGCGTTCAACCTCCCACGTTAGAAAAGAAATTACGTGTACTTGTAGACTTTTCGTCCCCTAACATAGCGAAAGAAATGCACGTCGGGCACTTAAGGTAATAATATGAAATAAATTTTTGACTATGTAACATTTTAATTTGTAGATCGACGATAATTGGAGACAGCATTTGTCGCTTGCTCGAGTACTTAGGACATGATGTGATACGTATAAATCATCTCGGCGATTGGGGCACCCAGTTTGGCATGTTAATAGCACACCTTCAGGACAAATTCCCCGACTACTTAGTAAAGTCACCACCAATTGGTGATTTGCAAGGGTTTTACAAAGAATCGAAGACCCGTTTTGATGAAGATCCCGAATTTAAGAAAAGGGCTTATGCCTGTGTTGTTAAATTGCAGGCATTCGAACCTGAATATAACAAAGCGTGGCAGTTAATTTGTGATGTTTCACGTAAAGGTACAATGGTTTACTTAATTTAGTTATTACAAAGCCTATTTATAATTGAAAATTTTTCAAATGATTTTACTTACAGAATTTCAGAAAATATACGACACTTTGGAAATAAATTTAATTGAAAGGGGTGAATCTTTCTACCAAACAAGAATGGAGAGCATCGTTAAAGAGTTACAGGCAGGTGGTTACTTGGAAGAAGACGACGGTCGTAAAATAATGTGGGGAGAGCAAGACGTCGGCATACCTTTAACGATTATCAAATCAGACGGAGGTTTCACTTACGACACATCTGACATGGCCGCAATAAAACAAAGAATACAAGAGGAAAAATGTGACTGGATTATCTACGTGACAGACGCAGGCCAATCCACACACATCGAAAATATTTTCAAGTGTGCGAAACGTATCGGGATCCTGGACCCCGTCAAACACCGCGTCGATCACGTCGGATTTGGCGTAGTCTTAGGAGAAGATCGCAAGAAATTCAAAACGCGCTCCGGAGACACGGTTCGCTTGACCGATTTGTTGGAGGAAGGTCTCAAGCGAGCGATGGATCGATTGACCGAAAAGGGCCGCGATAAAGTATTAACCCCGGTCGAGTTAAAAACGGCGCAAGAGTCGATCGCGTACGGCTGCATCAAATATTCGGATTTGTCGCACAACCGAAATCTCGAATATGTATTTTCGTTTGATAAAATGCTCGAAGACAAGGGTAACACCGCCGTGTATTTGTTGTACGCGTTCACGCGAATTCGTTCAATAGCGCGTAATGCTAACTATACACCGGAGAAAATTAAAGAAATTGCTAAAAGTATCGCAATCTCGCTTGAACACGAGAAGGAGTGGCAATTGGGGAAAGTTTTGTTAAGATTTCCTGATATTTTGATCAAAGTTACGAAAGATTTGTGCCTTCATCATTTGTGCGAATATGTGTACGAAATTGCCACGACGTTCACGGAGTTTTACGATTCGTGTTATTGCATAGAAAAGGATTCTTCGGGAGACGTGATTAAAGTACACGACGGTCGAATTTTGCTAACGGAAGCTACTGCGCTTATTATGGAGAAATGTTTTGATATTTTGGGTGTTAAACCAGTGTCTAAAATGTAAATAAAACATGAATAAATATTTTACATATTTATATTGGCTTGTTTAATATTTACCTACCAACTGATTTAAATAACACTGAAGTAAATGATAATATAACTTATCAATCAGCATACTCTGCTGAGAGATCAAACTTTTCGAAGAAGTTCGTATTAAATACGTATAATAAGTTTTATATTCACGGATTTTCTTCATATGCAGAGAACGTGATAACATATATAAAAAAACGTGCACATAGTTTAGAAAGAATAAAAGCAACAAATGAAACAAATATGTATGCAATTCAAAAATTAAATATTTTTTACTTAATCCTCCTGTATCATTGCTGTCAAGGGTTATTTATGGGTGTGGTGGAGATTTCGTGAATGCTCTCCACCTTATGTGGTTAAAACGTTTTCTGTGATGTTTTTATGTGATTTTCTAGCGCCTAGTCCTTGAATCTCTTGTATTCCAGATCGTATTTCACCTTCGATTTTTGAGGCAATAATGTCTCGCAAGTCTCGTTTGCTACCAAACGAATATCTGGTGGAGTACAGCCCATGGATTCGTCATCACTAGCATCGCTCATGTTTGTAATTTTTAACTATATTTAGACTAGAGCTTGTCTCAAAACTTCAAGGTGAAAAGCCAGGATGCAGTGACAAGCTGGAACTTTCTTATACCTTGTGCACCATAAATAAAATACCAATTACTTATAATTTCTTTATTACTTAACAATAACTAGAGATTCAATTTGTCAACATTGATAGTATTTTTAGTTCCATTCTAAAGTAGGTCATACTAATAAAAATACAGGCAAACTACAATTTTCACACTATCTCCTTCATTAAAATAAGGTGCTTTTTATTTCAACGCGTTCAAGACGATGATGCAAAGTGGTCATTCGAACTTATAAACATTGTGACAAATACAATTTTCCAAAATGAATTTCGGAATATCTCATATGAAATTTGCATAAACAGAATTAAAATTACGGATAGCAGTGTAAAGTTCTACTAAATCTACTGCAAATTACCTCATAAAACATCCGTATTGAATCCGTTGAAATAAAAATGCAACAAACCATAATGAACGGATCATACACGAATACAATGACAATCGAAACGATCGTTTTATACAATACGAGTACGGTTGGCTCACGCATTTCAATATACCATATACATAGTCTTTGGCTTGAGTTTACAGATCTTAACTACTACACGAAGGCTATTTACAGTCAATTGGCACATCTTAAAGTAATATCAGTATCTAGTATAATACGTATATAAAAAAAAAACAGAATATAACTTTACATGTACTTTTTACATTCACGTTTGTTACAAAATAAAGAATCCACAAAATGAATTTAATAATGTCAGGAACTTAAGCCCAGGCCCAATCGCGCCAGGACCATATCTTTTCTTAACCGTGCGATCTCCCAGTACACATCATGAGCTGTAAAAAAAAAACGTTAAGTTAGATATAAATAATTTTGGCAAATTGAAGAAAAATAGCCTGTAATTGTTATTCTTGGAATGTAAACTAATTCATTTAAACGGAGTCTAAAATAAATAATGAATCATGTGTGTGAACAACCAAATAATTTAGGCAAGTGAGAGCTAGCTTATTTTGATAATTGGTGATCAGGACAGCACATTTTCAAACAATTAGAGGTTGGCTTACAGAAATAAAATTCTGTGAACATAAATACTTGATGGCCGACATTCTTTATTGGCAAGTAATTGCTAATGTACACAGACAAATTTACACAACGGTATATTTTAGTATAAAAGTGAAAATCTTACCTGAACTTTTAACCAATCCCCGTTCGATGTATTTCAGGTAATTCAGAAAATCACAGACTGCAATTATCTGTAAAACAAATAATATTATTAATTTTTGATGAAAATTATTACAATTTAATGGTTTGGTAGCTAAAAATGGTAATCTCTAAGCAGAAATGAAACTAAAAATTACTGAATGTAACTTACCCTATTGCGACAAATTTGTGAAATAGTATACCAAACGTCCGGTTCACCTATATTCATTCGATAAAAACATTGCCTCGGAACCTCTAATAATGCACATTTTCTGCAACAACAACCACATATGAAAATCTTGCACTGCCGTTTATGAAGACCACTTACTTAGGAAACACAGTTTTCGTTTTGTCGCTTATGGCTTCGATGAAAATAGTTCCAGATTCGACGGCGGCGGTGACCTTCTTCGACAGATCAACGTTGTTGAAGCAAAGGCAAAGATTAATGTCTTCCGTGTACACTCGCATGATAAACGAATTTGCCTTATCTAACGAAGGGGTTTGTTTCCAAAGCAGAAACTCTTCGTGCACGTTGGGATCGACCTGGAAAATCAGCGGGTTACCAACATGAAACGGTGTCGGTGTTAATATGGACTCACTTCCAGGCCGTCTTTTGACACCACGTCCGTTTGCGATGGGACGATGGGCATGGATTCTTTAACCGGTGATTCCGGTGGTGAATTTTCACGGCCATACTTCAGATTGAAGTGCGATGGGGAACGACGGTGTTTCTTCGCTGCACCTGCACAAATAAATGCAAGTAATATAAGAAACAAATATACGAAAAAAAATTCTTAAGTTAAGTTACTTGAACGAAGTTGATGAATCAAAGCTCGTGAAAGAATGAAATTCAATAAATAACATAAAGGTATTTTAATTTTTTGGATTTTGTGCTATTGTTGGTTTGTGGTAGTTATATAAAAAACAAATATGAAATTAAATTATCATTAACATTATAGTCTACTTTAAGCTTGAATGAATCAAAACTTGCAATAGAATAAAATATTTTTTTTTAATTTCTAGATTTTTGTGCTATTCTTTGTTTATTTGAAGATGATGGAAGCCAATTAAAAAAATTATATCTCTCGTAGATAAATTAAAAGCCAAGTTTCAAAAATGCACAGGAAATATTTTAGATACTTTAGATATTATAATATTATTTAATAATCTCGAAATGTTATTAATGTCGAGTATAACATTTTTTTAATTTTACATGAAAGATTAAAACCTTAACATTTACATGTTTACAACTAGAGAAAAAATGTACACGGTCTAGCCTTTTTAATGGCATTATGACGTTATGAACACGTGTTAATTGTTGATCTGGGAGGAATATTACGCCCAAAACATTCCTTGCGCCTACGCACATAATTCTCACAGCAAGTCTACGAGTATTTTACGCTGTGGGAGAGTTTGTTTCAACAGGTGGCGTTTAAACATAAGGGAAAAAACTGTGTTATCGTGGTATTAAATAAAACAATATATCTGATCTGCAGCAGATTAAATTAATTGTAGCTATTTTCTGATATATTACACTATTACAGTCAATATGTGTTTATGTACAAAGATAATAAAGACAGAAAGAAGTAGAACCTTGGATTCCATTTTTTCATGGATCTTAATTTATATGGTGATTTTAGATATTGTATTTTTTTCTTTAATCACACGTACAGTAAATACGAAGTAAGTAATAAGAAAAAGTTTCAACCACAAAATAAAACGAAAAGAAAACTAGGAAGTTATACAATCATGAAATTGATTTCACAGCAAATATCCTTGATATAAGACTAAAAATTTCGTCAGAGCCCTAAAACTAACTGATAGCAAATTATTTAATTAAATCGTGCAATGCAAACCTACTTCTATGACCAACGGAACGATATTCGAGACCATGTACATGTTTTAATCGTATGCATTGTTACTTAGTTTAAATTGTGAAAGATCGAATCTTTGAATAATTTTGTCAATATGTTCTATTTAGTTGATTTGTAAAAAATATAATGTTCTATATTTAAATGTGTGTAAGTTGATTTGAAAATTTCAAACATTTTATTAACATTTTGTAACAAAATTTATTGTAGTGTTCCAAAGATATAAAAAAAATATTTATGAGTGCGTCTGAATTCCCACATCGACACATGCTCATGCTCATATATTAAAAACAAGGCAGAAATTAAACGGGCGATAAAGTTTACGATCAGCAATAGAAACGGAAAAACAGCGAATAAAACGATTTATAACTCGTGTCAGGGTTGGCTAAAGTGGGTGACCGCATTTTTTTATATATTAGAGTCGCCCCATTCTTCTCATTGTAAATGTACGCACAGGACTTCTGTACGATCAAGATTTTTTCGCAGAGAATAAAAATGAGTCGACGTTAAATTTCCTTGGATATAAAATAATTAGCTATGTGGCTTTATAAAAAAAAAACATATCTAGATTTCAATGTTTTAACTTTAAATTGAAACGTGAACTCATTTATAGATAAAAATTATTTCAATTGTCAATAAAATATGAGAATACCAACATCTAATATCCAGTTAATAAATAAGTACAAATAGATATTCGAAATATGTTATAGCGATTTCACGTTCTCAACTGTCTCGTGAGATTCTGGAAGCACCACGGAACACACACTACGTAATTTCATAAATTTCGAGACCCCCAATTGCGTGTTCGAAATACGTACCCTCCTCTCGGCCGCGTAAATCGATCTGGGGATGTAAATGTGGGTTAGGTCGGCTCGGAGTGGAGGTCAATACCAGCGTTTTGAGAGCAGATACTTCGGCGGTGAGGACATCTACTTTCATCTGACTTTCTTTCAGGGCTTTCTCGGCCGTCGCCTGCTTTTCATTCGCCTCTCGTACCATATTGTGAGCTTCCTGCAAGAAAGAAACACGCCCGGTTACGAAATCGCACATAATGGAATTTCACGTAGAAATATGTCGTTGTAAACTCGGCATTATGGCGAATACGTGATATCGTTATAAAAACGCTCGCATAAAGCCATTTGTAGGAATGGGTTTTCTTAAACGGTTAGAAACGCGATAAACAACTGATCGGAATTAATTAGTTTCCGCGGAAACTACGTTATTGTGAGTTTGGAATAATTTTAATTAATGTTTGGAATTTAATCTCGTTAGGTCATTAAAAATTATTAAAGGAAACCCAACCTACGATTAATTATTAATTAATGTATAAATTTCGATGCTGCTTTGTTACACCTATTATCTCAATGGGAAAACTCAAACCTGAAGCCACTCCCAGGCTCGTGTTGAATAATTCGCATGCACTCACATTTATTTACGCAAAAATTTAAATGTACGCAAGGGTTGGATGCCACTGTTCTAGTTCACCGTTATTAACGATTTTTCTATGTATAGATTTTGTTAACTCCCTACGGACTTTGTTGTACCAATTATTTTGCGGCTTTATAAAATTCCTAATCGAAAAAGTTCGACAAAAATATCAAATTAAAAGTTTGATTAGTAAATTCGAATAACTTCACGACGTAATACTTTTATGTACAGAGCTCGGTGTGGATTGTATTTGACTTCAATCCAGTCTGTAATTTCACGTCGGTGAAACTGGCATTCGATCTTTCCTTTAAAGCCAATTAAAATGACCCCAAGGGGAAATTGCAGTGAATCTCCAAACACGACCGAATCCAATTCCGAATCGTTGTCAATACAACAAGTGAGTAGCGTCCTGATGCGAAATTCGATGTAGCCCCTTTAGGTAAATTGAAGTAATATTAGCGTCTAATGTTAAATATTATAATATTAGCGTCATAAATGAAACGCGAATTGAAAATAAATGAAAAGGGAGGGTTTAAGTGCAACCGTTGACGTGGGAATGTTTTATGGCGGTAGTTACTTGTTATGCAAAATTGTCCCCTCGTTTTATTGCCAGCTCATTCGAATGATTCACTGGGCGTGTAGATGCTAAAAATTCATCCAAATAGATTGTCGTAAGGTTTAAAGGAATTAGCCTTTTTAATAAAAAAAATTAAATGTACTTGTTAACTCATTAACGCCCAAATGGAAATGTGCACACATTTTGCAGTTTTACTTCGTAAAATACTGGGTGTAATCAGTATATCAATTGATATTTGAAATTGTTATTCAGAGGTAAATAGAAAAAAATACATTGCTTATTGATATTCCAAATACATTGGAAATTCTCTAACGCAAACGTCTATAACTCGAATTAATCTTTAAGCGGATTTTCGATCTCACCAAGTCGAATGTAATTTAATTAACGACGTAGAAAGGATGCACATTTTGGTATCCATCGTAAGACCTTGTCATCCATTTTGCAAAACAAGGACACTCCTAAAAAATCAGACCATGGTGTTAGCAGTGAAGAAAAAAAAATTGCCACCGGTGTATATGACGATATTGTCGAAGATATGGCACGAAATAAAAATGTACCACTTTCTGGAAATATAATTAAAGAAAACGCGGAAAATATGCAGAGGTTAAGTTTAAAAAACATAACATTGCGATATGTGGCGGAAGTAGTGCAGCAGATTAGCAAACTCATGACCGTTGGCTTGCAATTTTTTGTTCAATTTGGTTTATTTATAAAATATACCTAATACATCATTTTCGTTAAAAAACCAAAACTATTTTTGTGGAAAAAGTAACAAAGAGTAAATAAATGAAGGCAGAAGCCCAGAACGTTAAAATTACTTATTGGGCTCAAGGGCCTAATCTGTGTCGCTTCATCTAAGTTAATGAAAATAATTGAAAGGATGCCCGTTACCTTACTTGATGCTTCGAATTCTGTAAAACATGGAAGATGCTAAAGGGCACAAACAGTTGCTAATTGTTTTCGGAAAGCAGGGTGCATAATAGATGAATTGTTACAAGATACTGAATAATGGTGGGAACAAGATTTTGTTTTAATGTTCGAATTAAATACTCTATGGCCTCGTAGCAATTATTGCTTACCTCAACGTTATTTTGTTGAGGCGTAATAACACGAACGTTCTTCACGACTATGAATAATTGTATTCCTATCTATATTCATAATATTGTGAGTAGACTCTTTGTATGCATAATGCAGTTAGTTATGTGCCAATTGCGTCGAATAATTCGTCCCCATTTCCTAATTACTTGTAAAATAGCTGCCCAATACTACATGGCCGGTAAAATACCAATTCAGGCGATAATACAGAACCCAATACATACGTACCAAAATGTTACATTATTATACCAAACTTGTGAAATTTTTGCAAGAAAATTAAATTTTAGGCAATTTAAACATCACAGTAATGTGCTTACCCGTCCATGCGAGCAATTAAAAATTCTTATCATGTCCATTCTAAACAAAAACGAAACTTTTTATATATACGCACTATTACGTTTAATGACATTGCACTATTCACAAATTGCACAAATTCCATCGTGAACACTGTGATTTGTTTGGTGTCACGCGACATCATTTTAACTCGAATTTGTAAAATTACACACATTGTACAATTGTTCCCTACAACTTACTTTCATTGGGCCAACGTTTAGAAAAAAAAAACTCCTGTTGATTAATTATTTGCATTAAATTTGAAAATATCAACTGCGGGGGAGAATTTTGCGATTAAATAAAAAACATTACATTCGATCCGTTGAGCGCCGCGCTGAGATACAAATAACATACACGAAGACAAAAATGATGAACTGCTAAGATGATTCAGATAATCCGTGGAAACATGAAACTGGTAACCATGACAACCGCAACTGAAAAATTCGATCTGTTAATTCGACTATCCTACCGACTGCACCAATTATATTTCTTTGCAAAATATGTTTTTGAAAACTATTCGTTTTTAGTTTTATTTTATTTTTATTATAAAATTGTTACAAAAAGTATTTATGTAAGTACTTTACTATAAACGTTGATTAAATTTCTTGACTTTGACAATTATTTTCAATTGAGAATGTTCGATAGAATTACAAAATTACATTACAGTATTGAATAATAATGAAACACGTATTTATATGTACAAATGTGTGAAAACTTGTATTTAAGTCAATTGCGATAATTCAATAAGCCAGTGTGTTGGTAGAAATAGATGAACCGAAAATATTTAACTCCAATATCAATGTGTAAAGTTATATGACAGAAGCACCCATAACATTTGACGATTCCATTAATATTGATGATGGCACGTATATAATGGATTGTGATGCAGATGAAGATATTTTAATAAGCATCATAGACAGTCGTATCCCCAATGAAAAGGTAAGTCAAAAATATTATCCAGAGCAAAAATAAAAACTATTTTTTTAGAATAGAACAAGGAAGAAGATGTGGTATATATGTCATGTCCACGGTGTTTGGAAAATTAATTCTGAGAAAATACATAGTTCATCGTGAGATAAAATTCATCGTGGAAAGTTAAAATTGTGATTGGATTGGGTTGGGTTGGGCTGGGTTGGGTTACATTCCTTTTTTTTTCACGATGAACTTTCCTATCGATGAATTTTTTCACGACGAATTTTCACGATGCATTTTCCGTAAATCGACGCCCACATTTGAAGACGACTTCTTCGATGGAAATTCTAATAACAATTTTATTTTCTAGAAATACTGCTATATAGTCTTTAAATTACCGAATACTATAAAATAAATAAATAATTCTTTATTTCTCAAACTTGATTTTTTTCTTATTCCATGAGAATCGACTTTAGTTTATCTAGCAATTAACATATTCGCGTTATTTATGAGAGTTTTTTCAAAGCAGCTTTTTTTTAATAAATGTGGTCCCACGACACCATTTTGACCTCTACGTCAAATAACACATCGTGCCGCTTCTTATAACTTTTTTGAGAAAGTCCTATACCACAATGTAGACGATAAATGGCAATAAAAATATAGGACACTTTTTAAGGCACAATGGGTGTTAATGGTCTAGTATAACAAAATATAATAAATGTTAAAGGATAACATATTTATGAGTATACGTTTAAAACAAACACATTTACATATTAATTAAATAGGTTAATTGAAGAAAATATAACGTTCCAACCATGTCCACTTCAAACGTTTTAGTTCCTATTTAACAATAATTGAAAGGAGTAATTTTGAAAAAGTGTTCAGGTGTCTGTTAAAATTAATTTCTCACCACCGATGCTTGGCGAGACATGTTCGTTTTAGATATCCTATGAATTCTTTGCGAGTTAATTGTTAATTTCATGCGCCAGCGTCTCATTCTAACTTACTATATTTCTTGTAAGTTTTTTCGACATTCTTAGTTAATTTCCCAGTTTAGCTCAATACATCATTCGGACCCACTTCGGTGGTTTAATTATAAAAATATACATTCTAAACGGTTCTATTTGGCATTTTCGTTCTGCAGAGATCTAGACTAACACATTTCTCGATATCTACCATCGTTCACAGCAATTTCAACTTGACATTTACAAATATAAACCTTCAAGAGTGCAAAATAGCGTATATTGAATCCTTAGGGATTCACTCCGATACCTTGCGTCCTTGTTTCTGTTCACATTCCAATAAATCTAATTGATGTTATCAAGTTGTTAACGAAAGTGCTGTTCAAACCTCCCAACCGAATAGAAATATGCAAATGCAATTATGCGTTGCTTGGCTATTCGTTCCTAACTGCGTCGAGTTTACACTATTTTTTTTTCACCTCGCTCGATAGTAACAGAAAGTAATGTCAAAAATTATTTGCATTACAAATTTGCAATCGTAAATTCTCGAAATTTTCAAATAAAAACAATAAACGAATTCAATGCATCATTTTTCATAGTAGTCCAACTGTTGTTGCCAAATGTTAGTCATCACCCAAAAGAAATTGTATGATATTTTCAAAATAAAAATAAAAATACGTACTCCTAACTAGCTAATTAAAATGACACGAATGAGAAATTACAAATAAAAATTTATAGGAATTTTAGTGCATTTTCATTTCTGTTTCAGCAAATGCACTCACTGCATTTGCAACGCCAATTAATTTCAATTCAGACGACCGCCCCTCTAATACGGCACATTAATTCCCAGACGACCTTTGCGAGTACAGGTCGTGGCAAAGCATTGACTCGTTTTCAGGTGTAGTTTAATGTAATAGTTTAATAAAATTTATAAAATTTAAGTAGGCAAAAATCCGTTTTTGTTAACCAATTCCAATTCCATTGTTTTTATGGTCTAAAATATATATTAATAATAATAACGAAAATGATTTTATCCAATAACAAGGACGTAACAAAATAACTTTATGGTAAGAAAAAAATCTATTTAAGTAATGTACGTCGATGCGGCGTTTAAATATTTACTGATTACGATATTTTTCATTTTGCGTGTACGTTAACTTGCGTATTTACTCAACGTTTTATCGGGAACAAATCATCCGTTCAGTTTGCTTTTACAGTTGTAACATTTTCGGGCAAAACACACAAAACGTACGCAAAATTCACGTGAAAATGTGTTAACGAGTAAACTGAAATTTAATTTGTGTCTAAAATTGTCAACATTAGTAGATGTAAACAGGTATCGACGACTAATTGAATTGATTTCTCGTAAGAATGGTGTCCCATTCATTTTCGCACAATTTTCCATTTTTTTAGAAAGAACTGAATTTAATTAAACTTTTGTAATACATACATAGAAATAGTCGAAATCATAGGGAAGCTCAAAAACAACAAAAGCTCAGGACGAAACAACGAAATAGGCACCAAACACTGAACAACTGAAACCAAAACTATTCGAATCAATACTCTCAATTAATGGACAGAAGAAGAGGTGCTGAATATCTGGGAAAATCCCACAAAAATACCAATCTTAAAAAAAGGAGATGAAACAATTTATTAATTCAGAGGGATATCCCTCTTAGATATGATCCACAAGACGATAGCGACATAAAAATAAAACTAGGACTAGTACAACCACAAATAGGCGAATACAAAGCAAGATTCAGGAAAAGTAGAGGCACAAGGGATCAAATTTTTATGTTGAAGGAAGTACTAACTTGTTACGAGTAAAATTCCAGACCCATCACCCAATAAATTAAATTAATTTTAATTTACGACCTTTCGTGTTACTAACGTTGCTGATTGTTTCATAAACATTCTTAGAAATATTTGACAAAAACGCAAACGTCGTTAAAGTAATCTCATATATTCGACTAAGCCATTCATACTAAATTGTCTGGTATCCGATGCAACAAAATAAACCCAACTTTTGAATGGATTTCCCTAAAAGAAAAGGACTATATTGTAAATATAACGAAACATGTCCTACTTGGCAATCGTGAAATTCCATTGTGTCGCGTGAAATAGAGCGCAACCATGTGCACATAAAGCGTGATAGCCGATGCCAAAATGTCGCCCTAATCATAGTAATGAGCTCATTAGAAAATATGCACGTAGAGTTGCACCACAATATGTGTAACAATGTATTAAAAAATCATTTAAAATGCCTTAAAATTCCTTAAAAAATTACTTATTTTATAAATTGTATCCTACAAAACATTTATTATTTACAATCATTACGTTTGAAATCATATGAGTGGGAAATATTTCGGCACTGGTTTGCAAAACGGTTCGTGCAGAGCAAACCGGTTCGTTGCGGACGGAACATCGGCGTAAAATCGCAAGGAATTATCGAGCGAACATCCTAATCGAATTTCGCGGCGTATCGAATTTGCGGAGACCAGAATGTCGGTCTGCTTTAGGGGAAGGTACGTCGAGATCGAGATCGACCTTTAACGAAACGTGGCACGTAAAGTATTAAAAGACGACCTTTAGATCTTCATTGGCATACACTTTCGCGAATATGCACGAACAATGAGAATTAATTGCCAAGTTTGTTATATTATTAGAACTACATCGTTGTATTTGAAAATTAGTAATATTTTTTAGGTACAATAGTCTAGTGTCTCGTGTCTAATGAAAAATGTTCAGTGTTAAGGCTGTTGGGTGGAGAAAATAATCATTTAATCTTAAATCTATTACGTAATCTTTATTACACAACCTGATTATACTTCTTCGTCAATCCAAACTTTTCGTCCGAAGAAAACATTACTAATTTTTATTCATGTGTAAGTCTCCATTGATCTAAGAATCTAAACAACATGTGGCGTTGCCGAGTTTTGTTACAAAAAATTAGGGCAATACTTTAAGTAAACAATTGCCTATTTTTTAAATTTCCTAATTATTTTGTGATAAAATTATATATACCTTGGAATAGTTGAATCAAACATTCATTGGTGTAAGTTACGTTTAAATCGGTGGCCTATATTTTCAAATCAATAGACAATTAGATATGGCATAAAATTCCAGACGTTTCTTGGGACGATAATTTTTAAATAAGAAGCGGAAAATGTTGAAAATAATCATCATCTAAAAAAATTGTTGACACATAAAATCTCAAAAGACATATGGTTACTGGTTACTTTTAGTAAATGCTCTTAACGATAAACAAAGATAAAACCAAGGTGCGTCAGTTCAGTGTAATTTATTGATCATGAACCAATCAATAAATTTCAAAAGTCCTATTGAACTCAACCCAACCCAAACGTTATTTGAAATGACGAGAAATTATTAAGGATGTACTATAGAAATGTTTGTTAAAAAAAAACAACTCCGCCAAACACGTAAGAATGAAGAAAATGAACATCGACGTAGAATTTGTTGAACTTGATATCAAGAAAAAATACATTTTGTGCGCGGAAGGGAGGGAACCCAACCTAACCCAACCCAATCCAATAGAATCCAACCCAACCCAACCCAAACGATTTATTTCAAAAATGTAATTGTTCTTGTAAGAATGAAGAAATTGAGCATCGACGATATCAAAATAAACATAACTTATGAATGGAAAGGGCGAATCTAACCCAACCCAACCCAACCCAACCGATTTATTTGAAATTACGAAAAATATTAAGGATAAATTATAAAAACGTTTATTTGATCAAAATAGCTCATCCGCTAAACGCACGTTGTAACAATGCAGAGAATAAAAATAGGCCTATTTTTTTTAACTTGATATCAAAATATAAACAATTTGGGAACGACTGGAAGGATCACATGCGCAAATCATTTAACACTATGGACACCAATACTGAATAATTAGTTTATGTGTGACTATTAACGCCACACTCGCACTTTTACGTGATTACAGAGGTTTGCACGACCTGATGTGTGGTGATCTGATGAGGCTACAGAGGTCGAAACAGCTATCACTGAAATTTACCTAGGTCGCTAGTTATTTTCTGCAGAAATTGCATCAATTAAGAACCAGAAATACGTTCATAAATAAGATAAAGAGTGCAATGAAAATCATGACCAACGGAAAAACTAGTTTTATTGAAACCAAACGATTACCAAATTGATTAAAAATATTACGATTTTCTTGAATTTAATCGTAAATAAATTTTGTTCAATTTGTACTATTTTTATTACCACAGATTCTAGAATCTTAACAAAAATATATTGTTTATTACAATACATATTTGCGAATGATTTCAATTTTCTTGGGTGAATCTTGCAACAAGTACAAATTTAAAGATACGATTGAACTGGGAATAAATTACTCAGCAAAAGTAAATCAATAAATCTCTTTATCAGGAACGAAATTTTCGCAACTGCAATTTTTGATATCATTGAAACACCTACGCAGGTAAAAATAATATATGAAAAAATATCCCAGGAATTAACTAATTATTGTTCTAAACGAACAATTAGCGATTATGGTTAAATGGCTTTAAAAAACGATTTACGAAAAAATGACACTTCCTTTAGTTTGCTGATCTTATTTTGGTGCTTATTTAGGTTTTCTAAAGCTTCTCCAATACCTACTTTATTTAATTTTTTTTAAATCATACGGATATAGGATGCTACAATAAATGGCATCGAAAATTAGTAAATTAGTGATGAATAATGATTAGTTGCAATGTAATTCATCTGTGTATTCTGCTTATATATAAAGAGATGGCAATCATAATGAGACCAGAAATTTAAGACAGAGAATTTGCTAAAATTTTACTGAGGACATCATGATTGCAGCGAAGATAATGTGAGTGAAATGTTAATACAGTGTCTGTCAACAATCCAAAAAGGACTTAATGAAAAAATGAGATACTTGGAGTAAAATTGCAGCAGGATAGATAAAGTTCTTAATTGGAAGTTAATTGGAAGCAGGCAGCGACGTCTGTATCAATTAAGAGAAAGCTGTTTTAAATCGTCTATATGTATATTTCTGGAAGCAAAAATTCGATGGTTGATTCTCATGGCAAAGCAATAACTACAATTCAGATGCTATTTATGTACATCTGAGAATGAAAATGCCCTTACAAGGGTGGACGTAAATAGATAATTCCAGCTGGTAATTTTAATACATCGAGGAATTGAATTAATTTTGGAACATGTTGCCAGCACGACTTCTTAGACAAAAGCTATTAAGCTTTTGTTAAGTGGAAATAATGATTTGAAATGATTGTGTAAATATTTATACTACAGTAATGAAATTGCTAAGGTGCTGGTTTGGACCACAACACTTAAGAGATGAGTTCTTCATGAGATTAGATATTACACCAAGATGTAGATCACAAAAATCTAAGTTAACTAAGAAGTTAGATGAGAGGCTATGGGTATAAATGGTGTCATTCTGACACATGCCACAACATGTGTCAATGTTATGCATTCAAAACGAAAAATTGTTGTGTTTAGGACGATGAAGGGATCTTATTGTTAACGAAGATAATATTTAAATGTTACTCTGCATGAGGAGTATAAGAGGATTATGTTATTATGAGTGGATTTGATTAGATATAAACAAGATTAATAAGAATTTAAATACTATAAGCTAAACTATTTCTAAAATTATATTTAAATCATCGAAATACAATTCGAATAAATAAATTTAAAATGGTAACGTTGCGGTGCATCACCATATTATCACCACGATATTATAAACAAATATAACTCATTATCGACAAGCAAACAGAAATATCGCTTACACACACTGCTCCATTCCACGAACGAATTACTAACTAACGCACTAATTACTCACATATTCAATGTTTGTCTCCAATTTGTCAATTTCTAATCTCAGTTCCTGCAAACTGAAACTGAGCGCCTTTCTGTAAACCGGACGGGAGTTGCCGGCTCTAGACATTCTGCTCTGTTAATTGACCTTAACTAATTCCGAACTGAATTGTGTCGTTTACGGTCGAGCACGGGAAACGTTTATCTCGGATCTCTATCCGCCCGTTTTCACTGTGCGAACGTGAGCTTAGGCGTGGAATTTGCGCCGCTAAATGCCATTTCGCTCATTTTCCGTCGCTCGATCAAATTACCGGTCGTTCACCCGAGACTGTGGATGTTGGGCGACGAAACAATGTGTACACCTTTGCCGGCGGACGGCGTTTTGAGAAAACTTTCACCAGTAAATCTGGCCGCGCACAGATTCGAAAAGTTACTAATCGCGTTTTGATTAATGCTTTGTGTGTCTGGTGCGGTTACTGTCCGCTGGTGGCGTTGCACTGCACGCACACTTTTCGAAATAAAATTGTTCAACGTCGTGGACGAACGACGCTGGTTAATACTTAAAATGTCGGTAATTTCACCAGATTAGTTACTTTATCCGATTAATAATTTTTTTTATTTAATTAGATGGATTTTGTCGGTTTAACATTCATATTCAGCATTACAAGTTCCAATATTTTATTCTTTTCAATGAATTTTTTTGAGTAATGTATTCATTTAAATGTTGGCCAAATACCATAAGGACTGTAACATAGTAAAAGCAAATATAGACAATCTATATTTGCTTTTACTATGTTACAGTGTAAATGCTGGGATATATAAAAAGACGGCATTGACTCTGCGATAGGATTCATTCGTCATATTAATGTTTATTGCTATAAAAGCGTTTTAGAAACACTTAATAGCTAAAATGTAGCCACAATAAACTTTAATGTTGTCACCAAGTGTCTTATTGACCGATTGATGCTTCAAAATACTCACTGCCTTTCAAATAAAATAGACCACCACGAACCACTGAACGTAGAATGTTGAAACTTGGTGAAAATATCTAGTGAACGTAGAAAAACAAATGATTACATTTTGAAGCCAATCTGTCACTTCTGACAGAAATTTGTCGCATTTGTTAGGAGTTTTTCCTTGATTGTTGTAACTGTTAGGACCTTTCGAATGCCACGAGTTTGAAGACGTGCAAATTTTCATCAAATTACGCCTTTTGAACGAGGACGAATTGTCGGGATGCATGAGGCCGGTTTAACCGTCCCGCGTCCGTGAGACAGCCACGTCAGATAGTCAATCAGTCACACACCACTATAGCACAGACTTGTAGAGCCTGGCAGGAAGAACACATCACCAGACTTCACTGGTGCCAGGACAGACAATATTGGGTTCCTGAATGGAATGAGATCTTCGTCAGCGATGAATCAAGATTTTGCTTATGGCACTCTGACGCACGTTCGAGGATTAGACGACAGAAGTAAAATTTACAATTGGTTCAACGTCGCCATACTGCTTTAACTCCTGGGGTTATAGTTTGGGGAGCAATACGTTATGGAAGAAGATCTCGTCTGGTATTCATTCCGGGTACACTAAACGCCAGACGTTACATTGATTCAATGTTAAAACCAGTGGTTGTGCCATTACTGCAAAACCTTCCAGGAGCAGCCTTTCAGCAAGATAATGCGCGGCCTCATACTGCTCATGTAACGTCAACCTTCCTAGAAGAAAACAACATCAATATGTTGCCCTGGCTTCCAAGATCACCAAACTTATCCCCTATTGAACATGTCTGGGATATGATGGAAATACTTCCAATACCTTAGAGGAGTTGCGTCAACAGTTGCAGATAGCCTGGGATGAGGTACCTCAAGGGGATATCAACAATCTAATTTCCAGTATGCCCAGAAAGGTTGCTGAGTACGTGGGGATGTAATCCATCATTAACTTCTTAATCATTAAATGTTATCAGTTTTTCTTAAAAATGTGATCATTTGTTTTTCTACGTGCACTAGATATTTTCACCAAGTTTCATCATTCTACGTTCGGTGGTTTATTTTATTTGAAAGGCAGTGTATATTACATTCTGCTGACGCTATGACAATTAAGTGTCACAGATGTATTTATGTGTGTGTGCCCTCGCTTCAATTTCCAATAAAGTTAATGGCATCTACAGCCTCAACGAATACAAATTCTCAAAATAATAATGACCTATAGGTCTAACCACCACAACCTTAAATTTAAGGTAAAAAAACGAACAAAATTAAAAAACAAATTTTTAAAAATCTATTGATTGAAACCTATTAAATTTCAATTCTAAGAAAGTGCTGGACATTTATATTAAGGAATGGCAAGGAAACTTTTTCCCCATCATGAGCACCAAATTGTTTAATTTAGAATTTTAATGTTCTACGTTGTATACTGTTATACATTGAGTGGCAACCTTTTTGTAATTGATAATTAACTTGCCGGGATTTTCTAGTATTTAAAATTTAAATCGTAATTACAGTCTACTCTTTCCGACATCCGCCGGAAGAAATTTTAATTTTACACTTATTAACGAGACGAGAAAACTTGCTTTTTTTTATTTAATTAACGGCTACGAAAATTAATCTTTATTTATAACAACAATTACGAGCAAGGGTAATGAAATAGGTTAACACGCATTCTGTATAAACGACCAGCAAACAGTTAAATATTTCATCGTCACAACGTGATGACAACAATTTACTGATATATTTTCAAGTAATTCTTTTATTGTCGACAAAATTTTACGTGTACTACGAAAATTGGACAACACTTCCGACTGTAAATTTAAAAAGCTCGACTCTGATTGACTGCAATAGTGAATATGTCCTCACGTGGCTTTGCTGATTGATCTCATTAGATATAGACAATGTCAAAATACATAATACACACACAGCCACACCATCGATATCGATAACAGTTGCAATACAGACAAACAATTAGTCAAAAAAAGATTGGACTGAATAAAAACAGCCAAATAGCAAAATACATTTCAGCAAACTCTGTAGGCAAGCCATTGAAAACTTTGAGACACGAATAATAGGGGCTTCTCTCGCACAATGAGGTTCTATGCTTGGGAACACTGTTTTTTTTTGTCTGACGTGCCAACAAATTATTGCTTCCCGCTATAATTATAACATAGTCGTCTAGTGAGATATGAATGAATATAAAAAATGATCCTTTTTAACTAACTTAGTTTAGCTCCCTCGATTGACTTTGTCGTTTTTTTGTAAAAAAATTGAGTACTATTACTATACTAAAATTTAATTATTAATTTTTTCAAACTCGTAAGATAAGATAAACTGTTTCCAGGCCTTAAAATAATCTCATCATCATAAAATAGTTTCGATGCAAATCCATTATTTACTTAGAACTCAAACAAAATCGCTGAACGGTAAAATAAATATAAATCTCCTTTTTTGCTATAATTCCTTATAAAAATCCATAACAATATACATATTTACCAAAATACTTTTAAAACTTGGTTCAAACACAAGAGAGAGTTAAATGAACAAGCAATTTCATTGTGAAGTTAATAATGCAAAATGTTGCCTGGTTTAGATTGCTACTTCAATTTGTCGAGGTACACTTCTCACTCTGTTAGAATGCACACTTTATTATTTCATGAGCAAATCTTCAGGCAACACTACAACCCCCTGCTCATATTTATGATTATATCATACACATCTTATAGAGTAATTACATTAAAAACATAATTCTCAAACCTTTTTTACTTACGATATATGTTTTATGTGTTTAACCAATGTCATGATTATTATTTTAAATGGAAGGTGATGTATATTATCTTTAATAATAACGGCTAATAATTTCGCAAGAACTGTGAAACAAGGACTTGAAATATCTATACGATGGACGTCAAGGAAAAATTTCATAATTGAAGAAGACTATGTTACCATACATATGCTTTATAGAAAAAAATTAACTTTTTTCGTTTTATTCTTCATTTGATAAAATGTTACTATTATTGTTATTATTAACTCCTATTTATTATCATAAAGTTCAACGATGATAATTGAAGACGTCTCTTCCCTTCTTTCTTCCAAGCACTACACATCGAATAAATTTGTTAATTCAAATGAGATTTTAACCCTCGTGTATTTTCTAAAACTTTAATGCGAACACCTCGTACCCTCTACTCCAAACAAGCCTAATGAGAAATTAACATTTCATTTCCTAATGCATCGCAAACTAGAACGGCATTTTGCTCGTGGTCACATACCGAAGTACATGTGCCGCAATTACACAACGCATTGGAGTGTATCTTCAATTAAATCTCAAATCCCATACCATAAATTATCTTGGGCTCAAGTTTAAATCGCCACGTGTAATTGGATGCCGTGTTCTTTCACTTCATTGAACGCCGCATTCTCTACGCGAGGAAAGTTTTATTTCGTCAACGAAACATTCACCGCCGGCGATAAAAAATAAAGGAAAGTAAAACGTGAGACGACGAAATTTAAATTCGTTTTTTATTTTTCGATTAACCGCGAAGGTAAATTTTTGGGTTCAAATCGTTTCAATCTGATTGCGTTATCGGCACTTGCATTGTTGTTACCCAATCTCATCTAAACTTCTGAAATGATTATCAGTCGTCGTTAAAATTCCGCTGTTTAATCTTGCAGGCTTCCTTATCAAAATTTTAAGATGATCTATAGTTTGGTGTTACTATACGGATGTTAGTATGAACAAGTTACTAGATAACAATACAGGCATTGTTATTCGACAGACTCGTTTGACTTTAATCGTCGACAATTTATTATTAGCTGTGGAGATTATTGTGTCCATTTTACCCGGGCTGTCATTAATTTAAGTGACCGTTTTTAATGGTTTAATTAGAACGTCACAATACGATGCGTCCGAGTAGGTTTTCGATTAATCTCGCTGAATACAACAGGACTATGGGAACAAGTTCTCCATCCCCCTCGGGCTCCGTTTTCAATTTGCATTGTACTTTGTCAATTTATACTCTTTAATAATTTCTATCCGCGCATACAGTTTTATATACAGTACGATTTGTTTCGTTAGTGTATAATAAATTATATGTAATATCGTGATGTGAGTCTACTTCACTTACATATCTACGTTTCTTGGTTTTATCCTCGTACTTCAACATTGACGACAAATAAAACACGTCTACTCTGTTTACCAAGTTATACCAACAAACATTATTAAAGAAATGATACTTGTTCGTTCTTAGTCGAATAATTTTCCATAAAGATTCTTAGAAATGTATTATGGGTGTCATAACGTTATTTATTAATGTCGGCGATACCGAGTTAAAGGTCGTGTTTTTTCCCACATGCATTGAATAGATGTTGCGTGTTTTGCATGATCATTATCTGGAATAGCTGGGCACAAATTATGCAACTCATCAAATTGTTGCACATTATCTCATTTTATGGTAATACGTCAGAAAGTCATTATAAGTAACAAACGATGCAATTATACGGGGAGCGACTTTAAAAATGTACATGTCACATTGCTGCATTGAAAATACAAAATTGTAAAATTATAAATAAAGTGGGCGAAAAATGTTAGTCCAAGTGAGTCCAAGAATAAAAGTTTGGATCCTCCACGTCCATATTGATTTATGTAGCGAATTCAAAACCAGAAACATCAAAGAGTGTGAACCCAACCAATACCAACACAGAGTCGAGCCTGCTAAATAATGTGGAACCTCGTTTTGGAAATACAGACCGATATGTGTGTACGAAGCTTCCTGTACTACTACGTTGTTATTATATGCCAAACGTCAAAACACAAAGATCAAAGTCAAGCATTTATACATTTAATACGATTTGTATATAAATTACCATACCGTGCGTAAAATGTACTGGGCGCATCTTGCTGAAGAGCTCAAAACGAGAACGAAAAAGAATCCCAACTTGTTGTCCATACAGATCCAAACTGTTTAATTAACGTTACTTGCATTTTATGCCGTGCAAACATCTCTATAATAATTCGTTTCAAACACATTTTTTCGTCCCACGAAATTTTGATACATCACTGTAGAACTTTACACTTTATGAAACTAATTTTTATCTTAGACATAAGTAATGATAACAAAGCCCCAGCTACGATATCCCTTGAATGCATTTCCATAATTTGGTAGAAAATTCGTAACGTAAAAAATTGACATTAAATTTCTCACCAGAATCTTGATTTAGGTTTAAAACCCAGATATGATACATTGTTTTAGTGCTTTCAATTGTATAATTATTTCAATCGAAATTTGCATGTTTTAAGAGTTTAAATTTAATAAAAAACAGAACCAAAACATTTGTATTGTTCTATTCCTCATCCTTTAGTTAAATTTTGTTAAATCTTGATGCCCAAAGTTGTTATGCATTGAGCATTTTATTTTAATCTTGTACATCCGTAAAACGTCATGCACCTCTTATTTCTACTCTAATTCAACTAGTATTTTACTTCAAACTCCACACCTAAAACATTGTCATATCCTGTATTTTAATTATTTACAGTGATTCGACTTATTTTTTTTTATTTTATTATAAAACAACCCAACCCAACCACCCAAAACCCGAAAGAAATAATTAATTCCTCGTTAATTGTCGTTCCTTCTAGTTTAAGTCAAATTTCGTTTTCGTTACGTTATTTGCTGGTTTTGTTTTAACTATTGCTAATCTAACTTTTTAAACTATTTTTGCTTATTCTTCTGCCATTGGTTGCATATTTACTTTAGTTGATTTATTGCTAATGTTGTATAATTTTAGTTAGTTTGTTTTTTGTGCTTTTTTGATTTGGTTTCAAAGAAAACCAAATCAAAAAGGTTGCAACTTATTATTTTGAAGATGAATAAAATCGACGAAAAATTAACGTTTACTTATTTTTACGAAGGAAATCAGGACATTTCTCTTTTATGAGAATTTACAAACACAATCGTGGTGCGGGTGGAGAATTTTAATTGAATTTGATATATTTTTCTTAAATTATTTAAGTTCAATAATGTATCCCTATAGTGGGTATAATTATTTCAGGTGAGTTCAATCAAATAATTGATTAATTGTTAATTAGTTTGTGTAGCAAATATTTATCTTTGTGAGCTTTGATGAAGCTTTAAGACAATAAAAGCGAAAAGTTAGCAATTAGCAATGGAGTAGTTTGATTGTGGATATTTTTGTTTAATATTTGCATATGTATTGTTATGGTTTTAATAAAATAAAATAGAGGATTACACAACCTAAGGAGGAAGAGCATGCCCTACTTATTTTTTCATCAATATTCTCTCTGGATTTCCATTAATTATTTTTGTTTCTAACTTAGCCTACCCAACAAACAACACTCAAGATAAATAAACGCAAGCAAAAATAAAGAAATTAGTGAAAAAAATACAAGCAAAATTGTATTGGGTGGGTGAGTGTGGGTTGTGTTGGGTTGGATTGTGTAAAAAACAAAGAATGAAAGAATGCATTTTCGTGCATTTGATTGAAAAATTAAAAAGCATATTATACTGCCAAATAATTTTCTTTATAATACCAAGAGAGCAATTGAAGTGAAATTTACTAAAAATCAAATAACAAACGCTTAAACTATACAAATGGAAATAAATAAAGGGGCAAATACAACTTAAAACATTTAAGAATTAATGCTGAATTAAAGAATAATAAATAATAAAATATTAGAAAAGAAATAACGAAAAACTAAAACGCACACAAACAGATTACATCATGAGGAACAGCAGTGAAACCAAATTTAATTCGAGACAAAGAATAATTGAATAATTACATGTATTTTGTATTAATTTGTCAAATATCTAACAAAATAATGCAGGTCTGCAACAAAAGACGTTTGCAGAAAATTTTCCAGGCAGGGGTTGAGCTTCAACTAACCAGCATTTTATTGCAAATAGACTAATTAACCATCGAACTATCGAAATAAATTATTTCAGTTTGAAAGGAACAAAATCATAACTAACAAGTAAAATAATATTAAATTATTTTATATTTTCATTTTTGCTCGATCATGTATGAAGGGAGGAAAGTGTCCTATTAGTCCAAATATTCTCCACTCTGTGGACTCCCGCGTCTAGATATAATAGATAAATTATCAAGGGCTGCTTTTAATTAAAATTCTGTGCCAAAAATTATAAAAATTGTTCTTTTTAACTAGTCTGACACGTGTGTGCCAATTGTTATGATATTGGATGGCTTTTAACTAAAGCCTATAAATTCGGCTGCGTTGTTATGATTACGGGTTTTTTAAATCTTATTCTTTAATTTTATTACTTGATGTTTTCCACGGGTTAAGAATTTCAGTTATTTTTTATCAGATAAATAATAAGTGTCCAAGGGAAGGTTTTGTTTATTGGAATTTTTAAGTAACACTAAATATTTGGTCCGTATTTCGAATAACATTTGGCGCCACAACTTTCAAATTCAAATTTCGTACATAGCATATTGAATTTTTTTAGATAATTAAATATGGTGGTCTTAACTACGATGATTGCGTACAACATTATGGAGTCTCGTACACTGTGTTAAATCCACCATATTAAGATATTAATGATTGAGTATTTTAATTTCTGGGGAACGTTGGGTAGGGTTGGGTTGGGTTGGGTTGGGTTAACAAACTTAAAGAAACAAATTAAAACTAAGAACTGCAAATGCAATGCAATTAATAAACGAAAATAAATCAAATTAAAGCAAATCGGGCAAAAACCGAACTAAAACTACATCGATACAATTTTAAATCTTTATCAAAACGTTAAGGTCATACATACTTTTGATTTTCATTTCATGAGCTAAATTAATTTGCATAAAGTCCCTAATTTTAATGATTTTGTTTGCTTATTTGTTTTTTTATTTCTCCTTTTCTCCTTTTCTTGCAAAATATTAACAAATTACTTTGCAGTAAATGACACAAATTCATTCCAAAACATCCACGATGCTTTCCTTTATTTTTTTAACTCAATAGTAACAAGCAGTCTCCAAAAATACTTCACACTTTTGTTCTCATTAATCAATAAGTTTTTCTGATAAACTCTTGGTTGAAATCTTGGACCAAATATTTGTAAAAAATTATCATTGCAACTTCAAAATTACTTAACCTATCTTAACGAATAGCATTTACCTGAAAAAGACTAGCAGTCAAATCTTCTAACTCCGTTTCAACATCCTGTCGTATCCTGCTAAGTTTACTGACTTCCTCGTCCCTGAGTCTGAGTTCCTGATGAGCGTCCTTCAGTTCCTTCTGCAACCTCGCAAAAGTCAGTTCCTTCGCCTCGACGACGGTCCTGCCCCAATCTCCCTGATCCCCACTAGCACCACCGTTGGCCTCATTTGCGACGTCGTTGCGCCCGTTTTTTGTCATGTAAGCGAGATCTATGCTATCGATGCATTTCTCAAGCCCAAGATCGCTGTACACCGAGCTATCCGAACTATTCCTATGCATCACCGATATATGCCCGATTTTATCGGTTATGGTGGCTATGTCCGAAAAAGATCCGAAATCGCTATGGTCGTGATTAAACAGCTTGCTGGTCACGTGATCTTTAATGGAACAATCGGGCTCGTCGGGTTCCACATTATCCTCCTCGTCGGTCGTGTACGACTCGTCCCCAGTCGTCCCTGTCGAACCTGCCCTCCTGTGCTTGTTAATCAACTGCGAGTAACCGGCCGTCGACGGCGCCATCAGCAGACCTTTCCGTATAGTAACGCCCTTAGATTCCGAATCCATACTTTCAATTTTCATCTTAACTCAATACCGCACCATAATTTATCGTATCTGAAACAGAAAGAAAACACGTGTTCACGTTTCGTGTAAACGGGCGAGTTAAAAAGAGAAATTCCGATTGCGTAAAGCGGCCGTTTCCGCTATCAACGTCGATTCGAAACAAATTGTAAATTGCGAAGCCAATTATCCGGGCTGCGTTAAAATAAATTCCCTGCGAGAACTATGAATCATGTTAAACTTAAACGGCATGCCTGCGAGTACAACATGCATATTCAATGAGGATACAGGTAACATTTATTTTCTGTAATCGATGCGTTTCATTGAATTAAATACGTACAGTTATGCTAATCCGGCGGCAGCGGCGACGAGATTGACTTTTATACGCGCATAACGGAATTTATGTCAAAAAAATTCGATCATAACCTCGAAGCAAGTTGTTTTGAAAGACTGTGAGATTCGAATCGCTGATTGGATTACTGTAAATGATGAGGTTGTGATATAAACAATTTTAAAAATCCAGCAAGTGATTTTTAGCTATCACAAACAAACTCTTTAGTTACCAAACATGTTGTCGACGGGGATCAAATATTAACGATAATTGCTTGTTGGGTATTTAATGAGTCAATTGTGATTAAGTGACAGTTTAAAAAAAGCGTATAGTAAAATGCAATGTAAGAAGTGTGTGAATGCAAGTTGTGATGTTTTGTCAGTTGTCACCTGAATTATTTATAATCCATGTCAATCAAAGTTGCGTTGAAGGTAACATCGATTTATGTCGACTACGTGCAGGTTGATAGTCTGCATAGCTCACATCGTAAAATGTGAGCTTCCCATATTTCTGATACGCGTACTATTGTATGAAGAAAAACAAGCTATTGAGCCGTAGACATCTCCACATGTCAAATAGTAAAAGGTTGGGTTGGGTTGGGTTGGGTTCATGTGTACTTCCATCAGTGAGTTGCTATTTCATGGCGAAAAGCAGAAAAGTTCACAGGCAAACGCCACACTTCCCACATTTTCAAACTTACGAACCGTTCAGTGGCGGAGCAACCCTTGACGTTGAAAAAAAATTCATGAAGACATGGTAGGTATATTAGGTGAGGGTGCGTTTCTTACCAAATGGTGAAAAATATGCCTCGAGAATTTGAACTGGATAGACAAACATGTGAACATGCGAAGGGTGCTGGATGACCAGTGTTTTATTCTTAATGAGCCAACCATCGGTTTCAAATATCGTTCTAGTTCTTTTGCGTAACAACATAGATGCTGGAAAAATCATATTCGATGAAGACACCAATTAAAGTTGCTTAAAGTTCAGCCATAGTAACGAGGACAATAATACAAAGTGTTCCTTTATGCAACTATTTATTGATGAAGCAGATTCTTATCTACCTAGCATAAATATTATTCTCGCCTTTCAATCCAAAGATCTAACTAATTAGCATAAGTAATTCAATACAACTTCAATTGCGTTAATAATATTTATTACCACATTAATTATAGTACGTTCAGAAAATTTGAGTGCAGATTAGACCCGAAATTGCCAACTCAGATCCTTTTCTATCTTTAAATTTCCATAATTGCATCGACCTTTTCAATTTATAACATTATATAACTATTACCTTTACTTGTTTAATTAAAAATACAAATTTAATTATCTTTGGAATAATTACCGGGCCTTTATTTATTTTAATTGGTCTTTATCAAAAGTGAAAGCAAACTTGCAGACAGAGTTTTAAAATTTACATATATGTATTTATTATGACTGGTCAATGTTTTGTACGGAGTTTTCACAACAAATTAAAAAAAATGCGGATTGAGATTTGCGTTTTTTGTTAATTATCTGCTTAATATGTTGTTCGAGAAGAGAATATAATAAAGGCCACACATGTCGTTGAAAATTGAATTTGTCTGTGACCCTGGCGATTGCATGGTCGACCGGAACACGATCGAGTACGGAAACTGGACAAATTATCCCGCGCCATCTTTCCGCCACTAAATCTGAGACAAGCTCTCGTAATGTGTGCGGAGCTTAAGGGATTACATGCGCGTGGCGCTTGTGATCACAAATACTCCGAACTTTTGAGCAAATATCGTTTCTGATAAAGGAGGCTGATGTTAGCCCATAAGACCAGGCAATTTATCAGATTCACGAGCATCATTAAGTCGATGGATAGATAATTTTAAGTAAATTTTTTTTAATGAATTGCATATACGTAACATCTAAAATCGAGTTGCAACGATGTAAGTTTTAATTTAAAGTATAGAAAGAGGACGAATCAGATTAATAAGCGTTTAATCATTACAAGAAAGATAGGCCAGACCTCGACAAATTGTAGAGAGTTAATAGATTAGTATATATTTGGAGCCACTGATTTTTTTTTATTTACACATTTTCCGAAATAAAACAAAATGTAAATACGTTGACATGAAACAATTTGATATGCATGAGTATTGCATTAAATTAAGTTCAGTAATGAAGATTTTGTTAATCATGTAAACGCAACAAATCTAGATATTAATGATCTGCGTTACAAAACGTTAATTAAATACCATAATAGTACAGGAAGCCTGATTTCACACACCACATAATTGACTTGGCGGATCGCCAGGGTTCGTCGTTGCCCGTTAACTTTCTACACTCCATCCCTTTCAACTCGATGACGTCGATGAGTAAATTTTAAAACAAATGTGCTTAAAAAATCATTGTCGTGTAGTTACTTTGACTGCTCGTAATTTTCCATCGGAGGTTTCGTCATTACACGTCGAGGGTTTCGAAAGTTGACGTCACCGCCGGACATTTGCATATTTGTCGTGCGTTAAATTAATTTCGTGCTTAGATCTAGATTACATCGTTTTGCTGATGCATCGTTTTGGAAATGAACGGACATTCAAATCAATCGCCCTGCGCCTAGGCGGGGTAAATGACCCAAACTTCATAACCATAAATGTAGTGCGACCGAACCATAGAAAATATTAGTTTTAAGGCTGTCACTGTTCATTAGGGCGGAGTGATATTTTTTTTGTATATGAGGAAAACTTGTATTTTGGTACAGTAAATATGTGTGAAAAATTTTAGTTACATATGACGCAATCTTCAGGGTCCTAGACGATATCAAAAATTTAAAGAGAAAAAATAAAATAAATTAAATTTCCGTATGTCCCATTCACAGAAAACTTGACCTGTCATAACCAGCGACATGCCTTGTCTATTTGCCACAATACTTTGATTTTACAAAAAATCAAATCGTGTAATGAAAAATTCAAATCAATTAAAAAGAACTTACAATCGAAGCAAATGTAACCTATCCTTCCTTGCGTCGTTCATAGTTAAAATAATTATGAACTTTATCTAAACCACCACATTGTGAACGAAACGACTGGCGAAACTTTTATTTTTTATTTGTAGTCCACCTTCCCCAAAATAGAGTAACCATTCAATATTAGTTTGCAGAGTGACGTCTACGTTCAACGGTAACCGATATATGGTAACAATTTAATTACGTCATCTTAGTCGGGCACAGTGTTGTTGAATTTCAATGAAATTGTGGCCAAAACTTAAAAAATTAAGGTAGACTTTAAGAATTGTAAATTATGCTAACTTTAAGTAGCATAAACGGACAAGATAAGTGATTTTAATGTCCCTAACGCGACAATAAATAACAACTGATAGGTGAGGTGACAAGAAATAAATTTAAAAGTAACCAAAACATAGAAGAGGAAAGAAAACTGTAAAGGAAAAATGGGACGAAAAGAAATTTAAAAAATGTGGTTGTGGGGGGGGGGGCCATAAAAAATAATAAAACTCTAAAAGGAAAGCTAAAGGAAAAGAAAATTAAAAAATGAAACTACAAATGTAAGTAAACCAAGCAATCTAAGCACGTGGAACAAAATGTTTTTCACCAACATTTAATATCATCAGATCCATATGTTTTTAAAAAAAATACAAAAACCATAATTTTCGAATTGTATCAAAATTGAAAAAATGTTAGAGTTAAGAAAAATGTTTCAAAGCAAGGCAACGACAATGACAATGACAATGATAACTTTAATCTTACCAAATAAAAAGTGAATTTTTCAAATTTTAAATTTTGGAAAATTTAGAAATTTTCATACTTTCAAAGTAGCAAACGCAAAAATTGTAATAAATACCAAAAGTGCAAACATTAAAACAATGTCAAAATTTTGTTAAACGTTAAAACAAATATGTACAGAATAATGAATCATTTTTTTAAAAATTCAGGAAATACCAATATTGAGAAAAATGACGATGACAAATTTAAAAATAAATTTGAAATTTTTGATAAAATGTCGAAAGTGTCAAAAATATCGACATTCTACACAATTCGAAAAATGGATTTTTCAGGATATGAAAGTTTTGGCAAATTTTGAAAACTGAGTGAGAATGCATTGAAAAATTGTCAAAAATACGCGAAACACGAATTCAAACGTAAAAATTCATAAAATCCAATTATTTTCGAAAAAAAATTTATACATAAAAAAATACCATACGATTTTTTAAACAATTCCGAAAATATAAAAATGTACCTTTCAAAGTTGCAGTTAACGTCAACGTTTACAAAATTTAGAAAATCTGCAGTGCTCTAAACTTTCTCATACTTGGATAAATTTGCAGCGAACTGCAAGAATATACTTTTTTCGTCGTGATGGCAAGAATATACATTTTTCGAAAGAATTTTTCAAATAAAAGTTGTTTAAAATTTCAAAATCTTTAACTTTTATAAGAGCAATTTTCTCGATAACGCGTACCATTTTCGAGATAGGGAAGCACTTAATAAGAGTTAACCATCGCCCATCAAATGGGTCAAAATAGGACATCTCTGCATACAAATCTTATGAGTTTCATAGTACTAGCTTCAATAGTTTGGAAGCTACAGCGAAACGCATAAGTAAAAATGTATATGCCCGGGTTATAATCGTAAAAGTGCACTTCGACCTGTCGCATCGTTTTTTGTTTGCGATCGTTAACTTAGCAGGTCCTCATTGATCACACGAATTAGTACGATCGACTTATCGACGATGTGACGTAACGACAAAAAAACACAGTAGGTCTCAGTTTCTTCGCGAATTTAATGGACGCCGTGTAATGATCGGTTAGTTTGTCGCGTTTCCCGTGAAAAATTGCACTTTTCGCGGCGATTTTCGATGCGATTATTAGCGCGTGTGAGTGTAGTGCTATTGAGGGGCGTTTTGGATGGTATTGGAGTCTTCGGCGGCGGATGATGGCCCGTGATGAGCTCGGCGTCCATCGGTGAGTGATTTTTATCGTACTTTGCTTGAACCGGGCGATTTCAAGGAGCATTCAAATGGTTCTATTAAAATATTCGAATTTCACTGCAACAATTAGTCAGTTAGGTTATAAGAAGTCGTCATGTTGACGGTGAGGAAATTGCATAGGTTCCATTCGCTATTTTGATTTTAATTTTAATCATAAAAAATGAAAGTAGACTTTAAGAATTGAAATGTATGCCAACTTTAAGTTGAAGGACGTGGGGCATACATTAACAATTAACAACAAGAAAATCATATAAGAGCAGAGAAATGCATCGATTTAACTTCTGCCAAGTTTATATTTTACTTTATGTATTTTAATATTTTTAAAATAGCGAAAACGCTAAAAGAAAAACAGACGGAGAAGAAGAATAAATGAATTTCATATCAATCAATTAAAATTCGAAGTCAAAATGAAGATAAAGTAAGTTAAATGAACTAAATCTATGAACCAAAGGACGTAGTATATGAAGATAGTATAACAAATAGTATAACAATAGTATAACAAAAAAAACATGAAAAATCAAAGAATACCATAACCATAAGGGAAATAATCAAACAGAGGAGAAAATTTAAAAACATATTTCAAATTAATACAAAGTAAGTAAATTACCGGTTATACTGAAACTCTATTAAAGAAAATAAAAAAAAATATTAATACGCAAATTCGATTTTGACGTCGAAATGGGAATTCATCTTGAAAATTTGAATATTTTAAAAAAATAAACAGAAAATGGTTAGATAGATATGGACATTTATTTGCCTTCTTAGATGTGTATGCAGTTACGTTCTACTGGTGGTCGTCCAGTCATTGATTTTAAAATCAATAGTGAAAGTTCAAGAGACGTAAGACTGAAACGTTACGTTTTCAAACGAGTACGTCTAAACTCTTATATGCAGCGCACATGACTCCAAGTCGGATGCTGCAAAAGTAACGAAAGAAGTTACGGCAACTATACCTACTAGACAGTTTAGTACCACATGTTAGATAACAAGCAATCAAGCAATATCAATTCTTGTTCAAGCAAAATTAACCAAATATCAATATATAGTTATATCAATTGCAATTACATATAGTTAAAAAAATCCAAATTATGAGGCTAAAAGCTATGGTATCCTGAAAATAAGGCCTTTTACTCCACACTACAACGAAACCCTTTCACAGGCGAACAACTTCTAAAACTGATATGCAATGGGGACATGATGGGCCACGACAAAAGGAGTATAAACGCGTAGATTAAAAAAAATGTGCATTACATGAAAAGTTGGTCAAGATGTTTCGTTGGATTTTGAGGCAGCTGTAAAATTGTATTGCTCACGAAGTTTCAAAAGAACAAGCAGGCTACATGTCTTCATTAATAGAAATTCAAAGAATATTGATCAACACGAAGGAATAAATATGCATTGTGAACAAACGACCAGGCAACGTTTAAAAAATACAAAATACTGACATTTTTGTCTAATTTTCTTCATCATAATTTATTATTAATATTTAACAGTACCACTACTCTGACTTTTTTATACTTGCATAAATTATAAAAAATAAAATAATTGATACAAGTTGCCAAAAATGAAAGAAATTCAAAACTTGGATAATTGACATATTTATTTTAATTAAAAATCAAATGAATCATAAAAATGTGTGAAAATATATATTTTATTTGTCCATTCCCTCAATTTAGTTCAATTTTTAAGTTAATTTTATTTAGTTTACCATATATATATTTGCAATTTTGCAACTCGGACCATAAAAAATACAAAATACTGAAATCGTTGCCTAATTTGACTTAATTCATCTAATTCATTTAACTTAATCTGGCTTAACAGTAATAAACATTGTTGAAGTTTTGGTGAATTCTGTCACTCGATTAATTAATTGAATTGGGTCGAGTCGGGTTGGATTGGGTTAGGTTGGGTTAAGTTGGATTAAGTTGGGTTGGGTTGTGTTAAGTTGGGTCAGGTTGGTTTTTTTTTATGGGTGGGATTGGGTTGGGTTGGATTGGCCGGAATTGGGTTGCTCAAATGTTGAAATGAATAAATCGACAAAAAGGAAAAACCAAATAATTGATACAAATGAATTTAAAATACAAATTAAATAAATTTGGTAAATTTAATTTTGATTGAAGGAGAAAGAATCAAAATCATAAAATGTGGCACATATTTGCCTATTTTATTAATTGTCTCAATTTTAATTTAGTTTGACTTAGTTTGCCACAATTATTCTAATTTGACAAAAAATATTAATTCTAAATTTACAAAATATTATATAATAACACAGCTCGAAGATTCTTTGAGAATTCATCTATTTCGGCAAAAATCAGTTCATGGAGATTTGATAAAGACATGCCAAGCAAGTTTATCTTTATACTTAGTTTCTAATAGCCCACAAAATACATTTTCATGGCTCTCAAGTGATTTCGTCGGTTTTACTTCCAATTGGATTGCTTTCTGTTCAAATATTTATAAAAAAAATCGCAAATATGCACTTATGGAAGATGGTTTTCATGAACTTTCAATGTCGTCAGATTCATACATTTCTAGTTTAAGAAACCTTCCTTTTGTCTGAAGACCTAATGGTTCTTACAGAACAAAAATTTTTAATGTCTAAGACACAAGTAATGAATATAATGATCGCATGATATGGTTATTAAAAATGTTTAAATATTTTTCTTATGTAATTTTATTAATATTTAAGTATTTTCTCCTGGGGTTATTAAAAAAATTCTCAATTTTTATTTGCGCAATTTATGAATTATATAACTATTTACAATAATTGAACTGTTTATATTATCTTTTATTATCGTTATTATCAGTTTTGTCTATTTTCCTAAATTTGTACAACTCTAAAAGATTTTGGCCAGAATTTTGCTGTATTCAACTGTGAGTTGGTACATTTTATGTCGCAGATCGAAACTGACAATTTTTTTAATTTCATGATAACTATTCAGGTTTATGCCTTTAATATCTAGGATCCATTCGTCAGTAATAAAAATTGTTGTTATGTTAAGACCGTTTAATTTTCGTCAAGATGACACTTCAGACGATTTTTTACCAAATGAGGCATTCGGTACAAATTACACTGGAAAATACAAACGAAAGTTGAGTGACAATCATAAACTCTTCTCTTAAATAAAAAACGACTACGATAATACACATGGCCATAAAGGACTGCAAAATAATGTGTTCATCAATTCGATGGTAAGTCCACTATTCACTTAAAAACAGTTTATGAAAAATTGGGTATCTAAGTGATATGAAAATTTGGGTAAGAGTTAATATACCGTGTTCATAGAAAAATTAAGACAGCTTTGTGATCTATATGAATTACTCCATCACATACAGGATTGAATAATTTGAATATTTTTATAAAAATTCTGTAGAATTAAAAAACTATTTATCATTATATAAATAAATTAAATGCAGGGTGGATTCGTAAGTAATAAAATATCTCTATTTGGAATTGTAATCAATATGGTTTAATTTTGCATCGCTCGTCAGATGAGATCACTCGCCCACACTCCGTCGAATATGGAAATACCCCATTTTACTGCCGCGATAAAAACCAGCGTGGCTGCGGGCCGGTCAAATAACGGGAACAATTAAAATATTCAAAATGCTTGATTAGATAATTGCAGCTAAAATTGGATACTCATATAATGATTAACATTTTCAAATAAAACCAAGGCTGAAAATTTAAATGAACGTGGGCACACATTAACGAACCGAACATACGAAATTGTACTCTTCGTACAACGTTAAATGTTTGCAGAAGAAAAAAACATTGTGTCGGTGCCAATTCTAAAATTAAGATATTTTTTGGCATGAAAATGAAAAACATATCAAACGAGAATGTGCGTAAACATTTGAGTGTATCGCTAATTTATTTATTTATTCCTTTGAGGTCGGCACTATTTAAATTTTTATAGAGATATTCATTCGTGTTTTCGTTCATGAGCCAACACTGAAAAAAATAATTTCATAAAATTTTAATTTCCAAGTTGGAAATGGTTATGGTTTTGCGTCAACGTTGGCCAATAACTGAAATGCAGTCTAATGTATAATTGAATAATTTTAAAATGCATCGCATGTAACGACCACGTAGGAAAAACCGAACTTAAAATCATCGTACGTAACATCCCAACAAACATGTATGCGCTCGGAATATTTTAACCTAAATCGCCTGCACGGAATTGTGATGCGAAGCGCGCAAACTTTCGCTGCGTAAACAAAACAAGAACAGTTACTACGATTGCGTTTTCTTTTAGCGAGAAAAAGAAATTTAAGTAGGTTGTGATTACTTTGTTCTTACGAACAAAGCGAAAACATTTGCATTTTTGTCCGTTCGTTCTGAAGCATGGGAACAAAGGCGCATAAACATTCGTTACGTCTAATAACATAAACATGCAACACAATGGGCTGTCGGAACACGAGAAAGAAGTATTTGTGTGCACACACATCACATACGGCCCGCAGGAATTTTTCACTTTTATGAAACCAGTTATCAACTTTCACGTTGGGTAGAGAAGAAGGTTTGTTGATTTAGCCTCGCGTATGTGGTGCATCGTTTCTCGTCTCTATTCACGAACAGAGCGAACAAAAGAGAAATGAATGTGCGATATATTTCACTTGATATTATTATGATGTTACACTCGTTTTCAAGTTAACAAGTGTCTTCTCTTTGAGGATACAGTACACGGTTTACGTGCTGTATATAACGATTACAGTTCTATTTCCAACATATTGTTTACGTAAATGTAAAAACTGCTGATGTTATGTTAGTTTAAATTTACTGGTCAAGTTATGTGAAAAAAGCAATATAATGAGAACGTAGTTTTGCTACAATTTTATCGCTTTTATATTTTCTAATAGTCAGTATAAACGAAAATGAATACTGAAGTAGTATGACTCACGATGATTATTTACATATATTTAGCCCAGTGTTTACCAAACAAACTGGACGTTACACTGTTTATCGGTTACAATTAATGTTCAAGAACTTGCAGTTTCAATTGTCCTTTTAGTCCAATTTGACGGCTCACTTGGATACTTTTCAAATTCAAACTAGATTTTAAATATTTTTAAATTTGACAGACTAATTTTGACTGGAGCGTAAAACGGACTCGTGCAGTTCTGTTGATCTTAAAAACCCTATCTGTCAATTTCGGAGCTGTATTCAAAAAAATTGTCATAAGTGGTCTTCTGATTTAAAAAAAGATATAGGGTCCTGATTGGCAAAAATTCTAAATCACGAAAGTGTCGAGCAAAGTGTCCACATTTCATGTTCGAATTCCAAACTACTATGTTTGCTCTTATGTGAGCTTTACTTGGTATTTCAGACTGATATTAGCTTTCTTGTTATTTAAATTCAACAATTTGCAATGAAATTGTATGCCCTTTAAAAGAGTTTCTCAAATATCATAGAAAGTATTGATTGCAACGATTTGTGATTTTCAGTTTCAGTTGTGAGTTTCAGACAACTTCCACCGAATGCAGAAAACTATTTTTAACAGAAATGCGCGAGTTTTATGAGTTTGTAAAATTGCCAAAAAGAATCGTTTTTTTTACTAGGCAGCCGACGATGGAGGAAACCCACAATTTCGATTAAAAATTATAATTTTAACATCGGGTCATATTGAGAATTCAAAACATTTTTTTTCCGGTAATTATTAAGAAGAAATATGCACTAAAAGTTACCAATCATAACATAACCTGAATACAACTAAAACACTAAAACAACTAAAAAACAAACAATGCAAAATTGCTAAACAATGTTTAAGAAATTTTAAATTGTTAAAAAACGAAAAAAAAATCTAAAATATAAAAAAAAAGAATGCAAGAAATCGAAAATTGAAAATGTAAATAATAGTAATTATTACAAAACGTTAATAAAACTATTAAAATGTCATTTGGCGCAAAGGCGAAAAATGCAAAAATTGAAAAAAATATGTAAAAGGAATTCAAGAAAATTGAAAAAATAAAATATTGCCAAAAAATTTAAAAAAGTTGTTAAAATTGTAAAGAAAACATGTTTAAAGAACAACTTTATAAAAATACGTATTTTTGGAAATAATTTGAATATGTCAAAATTTGGAACAAACAAAAAATTTTCAAAAAGGCAATTTCAGAAAAAATATATTATCGGAAAAATCTGAACGTTACACATCGCAGAAAAACATATAGAAATAATTGCAACAAAACTTTAATAAATCAATTTAAGTGTAATTGCTGAAAACGCGAAAAATGTCAACATTGCAAAAACGTAAATGTACAAAAATTAATAAGTCCAAAAAAATTAATTATTCACAAAATACGCAAAAAACTGTGACAGATTCGATTAAGCTGAAATTTTGTATTGGCCTAGCTGGAACTCGGGCTGGGCACAAAATTTTGACAAAATGCCCGCCATCTTGAAAAAAAATGGCGGCATTCTTTTTCAGTAACGCGTACACTGGTTAACCTGAAAACACGAAGTGTGTGCATTGAAACATTGGGAACAATTTCATACTCATTCATAAAACTACGACAAAACTACTCTCATTCATAAAAAACTTAGTCATCTAGTTATTATGATAGATTATTATTATAGTATATTCTTTAAATGACAAATTAATTGAGCAATTAATAACAAAATGTCACTCTCCGTAAAGGTATATAAGGTATGTGGTCTGTTAAGCATAAATACTTTATTATACGTTATTTTGTGATTGCGAATTGCAATCTCCACTACTTCGGCAAGTTCCGACGGTAAAGGAGCCGATCCGCAATATCAAATTTGTTTTAAAAACTCTTACCTATTTGAAACAGTAATTTTACATTATTAATTATTAATTTTAAAGTGTTCTACTGTATGTTTGTAAAATATATGCAGTGTTAAATTATTGTCTCAAATAGGTAAGAATTTTTAAAACAAATTTGTTGTGCTATCGTCGGACTAAATATGTTTTTTTATTGTTTGTACCTTTGAGGCTCTGATGTTATAAATAAATATAACGAAACGTCAGCTAAATGAAATGGTTTATTATTTTTTATATTTGTTCTACATTTGTTCTGCATCACACACACCGAAGAAAATAACCAACCAAAAACTTAAAAAAATTAAATTAACCAAGAAAATACTAAATATATAAAAGTTATTGGAATAAAGTCTCACAGGATGTCTTTCTTCGCACCGATTAAAAAACAATATGGTCCAGATGCAACATTTAGCTGAAATTGCAAAAATTGAATTTTTGCATAATTTACAAAATTTCTTTAGTTGTTGTTTATTTTCAATGGCAAGTTCCGATAAAGTTTAGCAGGAACATTTGTACCAGTTTGTCATGATTGAGTTTGATGAGTACCTCAGAATTAACGCCAACTATAACGTATCTTAATGAGGTAGAGGTTGTTTTCGAAAAAAACAGGTCTGTATAAGAAGCTAATTGGGCAAGGTAGTAAGAGGAAACCCACCAAAAATCAAGATCGATATTTGGTCCTTTCTTGCTTGTATGTCAATAGTTAAATATTTCAGAAATTCAACTCAGTTGCACTCACAGAATTGAAGTCTACCATCAGACCATAAAAATAAACACAAGAGAAGCCTTTCCAAGAATATCAATCCGAAACGTTATTTAATACGTGGAGTAACTATGGATTGATCTAAGCAAAGTCCAGACTTGAATCCTATCGAACACGTATGAGATATCACATTGGGATGAGTCTCAGACTCTTCAAAAGCTCAAATTGAAAAATGGGTTGGTATACCACAATAAAAACTGTGAACAGAAGACGACGACAGAAAGTAATAAAAACCAATTTCAAAAAGATCAAAATTCAAACAAAAATTATTTTATGGAATAATGAAAAGAGAATAAAACTTAATGCTAAAGTACACATGCAATACAAATTGATATTTAATCGATACATAAAAAAGAACTCCAGATAAAAAACGACAGAAACAAACATGTTTAGACCAATGTGAAAAAAAATGCAACGGAAATCATTTACATAGATATCGAAAACAATGTTGAAGATAAGCAAATGAAAAACCAACGAAAATAAAGTAAGAAGGAATAAAACGAAATTAAAACACGAAACACGATAAACAAAACAAGCAACGACGAACAAAAACTAAAATAAAAAGTAGCAAAGAACAAATAAAAATCAATAGCTTGGACAATGTAAAAAAAACAAGAAAAATAAAATAGCTGTACTTCTGGTATTGGATTTCGTCATCTTCTAATAATTTCTTTTCTCCTTACATCCTGTTGATTTCGTGTGACAGTTTATATAATTAAGCCATAAAAATTAATTATTGCTTAAGCTGATAAACTACATTAATTTGAAGAATGTGACAAGTAAAATAATTAAAAATACTAATTGCCTTTAATACAATACTGAAAACGATAAGATATTATTAATCAGAAACATACAGTCATTGTTACTGATCCAATAGTTAAGTAATAACCAAAATCTAATCAAATCTTAAAAAGATAACAGCATTTATTATTTTTTTCTGTAAAATAATTCGTTCATTTAATTCATGAAATTACCATAATTTTTAGTTCCTCAATTCCTCAAAATATTTACCTAAAACTTCAATTCAAGGAGAAATTCCAACCATTAATCACCAAAATCACCTTATCAACAAATTACGAGAAACAGCTAATCGTCATCTATTTGCCAAAGCACTTGATTCACGTATCTTTGAGCGACAGGAAATATTTGATAATATTATTGTGTGGGAGCACATAATGTGCCGTGATGATACGATGCATAAGATACGGAGGCTTTGTTCGTGCAATCTCCGTCTATTAAGCATTCGAGTCGTGAGCGTCAGCGTACCCTTGCATTCAATAAGAATCTTTCATTATGAGATTTAACTCGTGACCCAAATATGGAAAAATGGCGTGCCCCAACCAAGACATTCCTAACTGACTTTCCGGATGTTCGCCGGCGAGTCAAGTCAAGTCGAATTAATTGGACGATAAAAAGTACGTTACATAATGCACTAATCGTGGACGCATTATCGTAACTTAATTAGCATGAAACCAGTTCAGATTTAATGTGGCCGTTACTCGCATAATACAGTTTCATGGAATGGCTATATTTACTGTTTAATAATAATTACGAAGGAGGCTGCTGAAAATGCGATACTTTAATTACGTTCACGAGATGATATAAATCATTTCGTGAAAAACTTTGAAATTATAGACTCGACTATTCAACGCTACGATTTAATCGACGTTTCGCACCCTTTTTTGGATAATTATAGTACAATCGGTTTCAGTCAGTCATTTAAAATAAATGAAGTTGCTTATTTCATTTTATTTTTCGGCCGTGAATCGGTTATATCGTAGTTGTATATAAAAACGTGAAATGAGTAATTAATAAGGATTTCCTTAGCTATTTATATTTAGTATAGGCAAATACATCAACCAGTTTCAGACAACGTAAATATGTGACAAGTAAAATCAAATAAAAAAAATTGATTTCTTAAGCGTATAGAAACAAGATATGTGACCAAGTAAATTACATACTTATTTCGAAAAATGTCGTTAACGTATAATTTGTAACGAAACACGAATAATCAAGTAATTTATATTACTAAGTATATTGGCAAAGAATTAAATATCATTGTTTACTTACCCATATCTACGTTCATATGCATTACATATTTATTTAATAATTATTTACTTTATACGTTAACCAATATACTACATATTGGTTAATGGTATAAAGTAAATAATTATTACTACAATAAATATGTGATGCATATGAATGTAAACAGACCATGAAATTATAGATAAAGGGACTAATCGAAACCTACAGTCAATTTGCAACATGCGCTTCATGCCAACACTTATTGCATAACATATTCGGTGGCTGGACACTAGCCAATTTCCCACGCCTCTGTTTTTAATAAATTTCTTGCCGTTTCTATGATATCTTCAGTAAGTAGTGGTGTTAACGATAATTAATTGGTTATCATTAAAAATAGTAAAAATAAATCGATTTGTACGTATCGAGTATAATCAATACATTGAAAAAAGTACGACAACATTTTACCTTATATATTGTAAGTATAGTGGTAATATTTACACACGGGAGTTCCAGTCAAAGTTAGATATTTGTGTTGCTAAATCTATCGGTAATATTGATTATTGATTATAGCTAATAGGATCGAAATATTACCAATTTCGTTGGTTTGTGTCATATCGTAATCATCTCACTTTTGCTCGCTAAGGGAAAGCACGGCAATTTGTGCCGGAAGAATTGAAGTTTGTGACTTAAACAACGTACAAATTCTTAGGTGCAACAACCACAAAACATGGTGAAAACGTCTGGTACAACATAATAAATAGAGCAACTAGGTTGCTCTTTAATCTGACAAAAGCTTATTGACATTTAATAATAATTTAATAATAAAATTGTCTCTCCCCTTAAAGATTTTTGAATTGAATAAGTGCAATATCAAAATAGTATCGTTCCTAAATATCTATACCTTGTATTCAATAATAACCTATACAATATTCCAAATGTTCATATTATAATGGAATACAAAATGAAAATAAACACTAGTCAACTTGTTTCTCTAGGAGTGGGGGTAACTGGTCCTTCTAATCGTAAGGAGTCCGCTGCGTAGTGGCTGAAAATTATTATATGCTCGTTGATGCGAACACATCAGAATTCAAATAAAATTGCAATAATGTGTATGCACGTGGTAACCGGATACATTTGTTTAAAGATCGTGAACTTGAAGTAAATTAATTTTGTTTACCTTTTAATTTAATTTCAGGTAGAAATTATGCGATAATATTGCGCCGCAACTGAAAATTACATATTTAATTAAAAACATTGGAAATAATTCATCGGCTAATGTAAACTATCCAATTAAATTTGCATGACCACATGAAACTGATGTTTATTGGTATCAATTAGCAAGCGATAAAGTATGGACCATGACCTCAACTTTCAAAGGGGCGTGCTATCACGGAAAGTTTACGCGTTGAGTTTATAAATTTCGTTATCGTTATTTGATATGGGGTTTCATTTGTGTCATCTTTATATTTTTGTATTATTAATTGTTTGCATTTTTTATGTTTTTATTTCCCCTGTGTTTCACAACTACTAAAATATTCAAATATTTCTATGTTATTTCTTCTGTGTATAGGTATGTGAAATTTTAAAGATAACCCAATACTTGTCGTTTGATTACACACAAAGTATGTGCAATTCATGTGAGGCTCATTTAAATGCAATTAGTTAATTGTGTAAGGGAAATTTTGATTAGAATGTGCACATATATAATTTTAAGTAGAGATTTACATGAAATCCGTTGGTTTCAAATATCGTGATGAGGCTTGGTACGTACGATGTCATTTAAAACGTTTAGGGTGGCATATTTACAAAAACGCGGTTGATTAATTACACAGGTGAATAATTATCGAAATTCATATATTCGAAGGGGGTGTTTGGTGAAAGATACGATAAGAGTGCAAATTGGGTTTCACTGCCAACTGTTTACATTTTTTCTATTTTCTAATGTTTGTTGCTTTATTATTTTCTCCGTTTTCTCATTTTTGTTGCTGATTATTTTTATTATTTTTATTTTCATTGTTTCTTAATTAATTTTTGTTTGTCTGCCTGTTGTTTTGTATTGCCTTTTTTCAAAATACATCATATTTTATTACAATTTTTATTTTCTGCATTTATAACTTCTACATCGCAGCTATCAACACCTTCCATCTGCTTTTCCCCCCTTAATTTAGCCACCTTTTGGACATCGTTCCAATCTTTGTTTGCAGAGAAATATATTTGTGTTCCTCGATTTTCTTTTGGGTATGATGTTGACATTTGGATAAATAATTGCAATTTTTTTCTATATCTTTCAGCCTATTATAAATTTGGCCATTTAGTCCAGTGATTCGTTTGTCAAATATGTTATTCTCTCATTTCTCTATTACGTTCCAATTTTGCACTTTTGTTCAGTTATATAACTTTTGCTCTTTGTCGTATGGGAATTCTTGATATCTTTGGTAGTTATTACAATTTATTTCTCCGGATAAAGAAAGTCGTGGATTTTCATGCTTCCGACGAAATTTGCCCTGGTTCAAACTTTGTTTTATCATCTGTCGTAATTTTATTATATTTTATTTTATGTTTAAAATGTTCCTCTAAACTTATTGCCCATTCGAGCCGCTTTTGTTGGTTGCGTGTGGCTAAATCAAAGGATTTATTACCAGGCAATATGTGTCATCATTACTAGTCGAAAATTGGGTTGGGTTAGATTGAGTTGAGTTGGGTGGGATTGGTTTGAATTTGTTTGAATTGGATTGGTTTCGATTGGATTAGGTTGGGTTGGATTGGGTTGGATCCGATTGGGTTGGGTTGGATCAGATTGGCTTAGGTTGTGTTGATTTGGGTAACGACGTTTGAAAATTTCCTTGAGATTGAAAAAAAAATATAATTTCAGTGTATCTTATAACGTGTTTTGCGCTTTCATCATAAAACGTAATTCTAGTGTAACTTTCATAGCTAGTTAGTTGCAATGTTAGGTTGGGTCTCTAGTTCGGATATCGATTTAATTGCTAAATTAATCAATTTATTTTCATGGGGCTGAGTATTAATTATCGTTCTTCAATAAGTCAGATGTATTATTTTAAAAATATATATTTTAATAACTTCCAAGTCTAACCATCTTCAACTTCTTGGAACGGTGGAATAAAAAAAATCCATTTAAACGTTTTCGTGATGTGTAGTAAATGAGATGATGGTAGTTATTCAAATTATGCTCTTTGTCCAATGCCCGTCACGAGTGGGGGAGTCGTTTAAGATAATATAATCTGCAGTTACAGAGAGAGATATAGGAAGAAAGATAGCAACAAGTCAACTCCTATAATTTATTAAGTGTCAAATTTATTGTTCTGAAAAACCGTTCTGCTAATACAACACAGCATTTCTGTCCCTGACCAATTTGCTCACAAATCACCGTGTAACATGCTAAAGTAAAACAAATTGCCCGAGAAATTTCCATTACCTCAACATGCTTATTATCGAAAATTGCTACATAATTTCATTGTATATTTTCTTTTATTTAAAAAAAAAAAACATATCAAAACTATCAGATCGCGAAGTATGTTTTTTTAAAGCAATTACGAGGTGCTTTGTTGCCTTAACAACCTTGAAAAATATATTTTAACAGTTTGAAAAACGTTTATCAAAATATTCACAGTAATTATTTCAGACAACAAAAACATAACGTAGTTGTAGAAAAAATATTTTTTTTATCACGTGCGCGAAATGTTTTAGTGCCCGCAGATGATTTTTTTAACACTCGCCTTTAATAGACAAATACTATTTCAAACGTACACATTTCAATGGTGTTATGATTCCAACGATTTTTTTACTGTCATACTTTTTTTTAATTGGCACAAAAACATTATTTTGTTCCCGCCATAGATGTATAAATTTACTTTATAACCGGGTTATTGGAGATCTGCATATAGTGTGCAATTAGAAGATTATTAAATTTAATATATACTGGGAAATTGCTATGAAAAGATAAAGTGCACAATACAAAACATAACACAATAACATTGAACTATCCATCATTTTGTTCTAAATGCATATTCTCCTAATAATGGAGTTTATTGAGTTTAAAATAATCGCCAGTTCTTATTAGTAAAAGTGCATCATCCAAACTTTGATTACCAGCTTCTACTTTGTCGTGATGATGATAGGGGCGGAAATAATCATTAGACAAATAAACCAGGGTTTGTTTAATATTCAAATTTATTCGACTCGTTCAGAGTTATGCCAAACATTAGCATACTGATAGTGTATTAATGTTTAATTTCTCCTACTCCCATTTATCATTACGTTAAATTCACTGGAGGAGGTAATTTTGTAAAAACCCTGGTATGTAATAATTAGTATGTCCTAATCGTCCAGGACTACTAAAAATTAATATCCTGCAATTAATTTATATTTTTTTAAATATTTTTGCATTTATTGAAGTGTAGTGCCTCAAGGCCATATTAACATACTTTATATCCTACTGATTTTCAAAGGAAGCGCATAAAAATGGATATAGTCAGATGGACAAGGATTACAAATGAACCACTTAGGTGACCCATACCAAAAAGATTGGATTTTTCTTCCAGGGCGTCATAACACGATAAACGTATGCGGTGGCCTCCGCATCATAAAAGACAAGGTTGTATCATATCTCAAAATCTGCGATAAATAAAACAATGAGACTACGCGACTGGAATCTATATAATAGTTATAATTAATGTTAACTAAATATTATTTATAATATATTTTAAAGTAAAATATTTGCAATGTAAACAAATTTAAATAACAGAAACGCCAGTTTAGTGGTAAACACTCCTTTTCTCCTTCCAAAGTCTGTGTGATAAATAAACTACTTATGTTGTTAAATCTATTAAAAAATATAAATTAAAATATGATGTTTTGACAACGTTGAATCTGTTGTTGTTTTCACGCAATTTAAAACTTGTACTTAATAGCCTTTAAAACGAAGCACGTTCGCAAATACTTAATTAAATTTCTACCAGAATTGCAAATAAAGCGAAGTCAATACGATCCTGCGTATTAAATAATGTGACAATTTCCCAAACCTGTGCACGGTTGTTAGTTACTTTCGTGAACTTAATTAATTATGATAATTGCACTGAAGTGAATTGAATTCGTAACTTGTAGTTCGCGTAATTCTCGATGGGTCGTTTTGCATATTAAATTTAAATGCTGCGAACTTTGTAGTTATTAATTACAGTTATCAAATGGAAAGTAAGTCGTCGCTGTATCGATCCATTGCAATTTCTTCGATTTGCATAATAATGATATAAAATTAAGGACGCGCATTCCAAGCGGGTTTTAACATAAGTAAACAACAAGTTTTAAAAACATTCATTATCAAAATAAACAGCTTCGAACTAACCACCGTAAACCTCGTCATTATTTAAATTCGTACGTTTTATGTTTCATTATTATAAATAATTGAACACCAAAGTTTTCTACATAAACGTAAGTAGCGACAAAAAAAATAAAATGGGACCTAATTGGATAGCAGAATTCTTCTTCATTGGATTTGGCATCATTTTGCACAATAAATTCACAAGTAACAAAAAGTTTACAGGATTGATTTTTTGCTTTCTCTCCGACAGAGAGAAAGCAAAAAAATTGATACGATCGCATTTATAAAATCAACGGATATAAACCAAAATAACAATTCTCGGCTATTATGATACGAACTATAATAATAAAAATTAACTCACCTATTATAAAATTCAAAATCGTCGTTGTAACACTTCGCTGTACGCAAATTCGTATGAAAATTTATGAAATAAACACAACGTAAGACAGGCACTACAACTTAATACGCGTTTCGGTTCATTGAATTCCCGATTTTTGGATTTCCGCTGCTAATTTTGACAATTACTGAGTGACAATGAGCATTCTCGCGGCTGAGCAGGACGTAACACCGCTCAGACAGCGAGCTTCGTACTGGCGCAAGCGACCGAGCGGCCGCGACGTTACGATGCAGTGATCGTAGTTAGTAGGAGCAGGTTGCTAGGTAACGTCGTGACGCCTTGAGGCAAAAAGAATTAAACTGTACTTTTCATTAGGCAGTGTATATGAAGCGATTCGTCATGGCAACGAATATCAGCGATGTAAAATATCGCGTGTCAAATATCAAATTCTGGGTAAAATTTGCGAATTGGGAATTATGCAAGACGGGTGACGCTAATAAGATATGACTTGAATCGGTAAATGTTTGCTTATCGGATTGACGTTTCGTACATGAAGTGTTCGCTAACTCGTTTTGAAGGTTTTGGTCAATAATGTCAATATCGATGTTTCGTTGTCAACATCGTAACAACCCATCACAGGTTGTCATGTGCCCGTCGAAACGTGATCTGCACTTACTTTGGACAAATTACGAAAAAAACTCGAAAATTTTTTTTAGTGTCGAAATTGTTATGTTATATGATTCTAAAATAATGGATCATAATCCCTGAGAAAGTTGAGGAATGCTGTGCAAACTGCTAATGCACAATTCAAATTAAACTTTGCATTAAGGCACAAACTCATTTACTAAAAAAATATTACAACGTATGCAACATATACGACAATAGATGCGTCACAAATGATTATGAGCACACTCTAAGTGATATGATTTTGACGACACACTTGGCTTAATGCAATATAAACATGTGAATATCCGTGAGATTTATGTCTCGTCTTCACACATGAATTGTTCCATGTTATACTTTCATTGTTTGAACACATTCTTATTATGGTTAAGCACTCACGCGCTAGCTTTAAAGCGAACTACGGTTCTCCTTGTTTATAATCATTTTTCGTTGCAATTTCAACGTATTTATAATTTGTTTACTTGTAATGTAGTTGGTATGGTTATAACTATGTTGTTTTATAAATAAGTTGTTAACGTTTGACATCCATAAGTTGAACGGTCTTAAATTTGTAAATTTTTCAATTCATGAGAAAAAGACAGAATTTGAAAAAAATACTTTATATTCGAAAGGTTTATCCGGCAAAGAAATGTTATGATCAATATCTGAATTTCACAGAGGAAAGAGAAAGATGGGCACCAGACCTGTGACCGATTTCTGCGATCACTCCAGAAAAAAAATAATCTTCTGGCAGTGTTATAATTGAGGGGCGTTGCAGAAGTATTGCGCGTTTCCTATGAAATGTATCACGTGTGTCACATCGTTTATGACGACTTGGGGGTGAGAAAGCGTTCGGTCAAATAGACCCCAAATACTTGAATCAAAACGCGTTCAATTGACAATGTCAACGGAAATCTATTGCCATTTTGTAGATTTGTAGACTGTGGACGAAACGTTGGTCAATCACCATGACCGAGAGGCCGTAGAGAAATCCAAACAGTGGAAGCATTCTGGTCCCCCACGATCTAAACATTCAGCAAGATTGTTGCTTCAGTTTTCAGGGACAAAGATGAAGTAATTATAATACATTATTTGGAACAGGGTAGAATAATCAAGGAAACATATTATACTACTTGTCAACTAAATTAAGTAAGAAAATTTGTGAAAAAACGTATCTCTTGCAAATTAATTTTGAATTGGCAACGATTTTAGATTTTGTTCTCAGAACTAACAAAATACATTTGAAACGTAAAAGGGCTTCGATAAATGACAAAGAAATATGCGCCATTGAGGAACGGTTTGTAGCAGATCATGTTGAATGCATAACATTTTGTTTCGAAACATTGTGGGGTTTTAAATTGTATGAGTATAAGTATTTATTAATACCCCCTCGTATATGAAATAGAGAAGTAAGAGTGCTGGGGCGATATCGAGACTACTTAAAGCAAAGCAGATAACAAGACAAACAGTAAATGTAAGTAAACCGTTTCTCGAACTGTATGACTTTTACAATGAAAAAATTAACGTTTCGAACGTTTTACCGATGGTACTGCCAAGTCTGATTCTTCTTCGTAAACATCGATGTCTTCGTCTCAAAGCTCAGGAGGGTGAATAGTGATTCGTTCTGATGGTAGGTTTCCGTATATCTTCATCGAGTAGCTCTCCAATTGCGACCACGTTGTCGCACGTTTCTCCGCTGCAACCACATATTTTTCTGCACGTCGTATTGCATTTGCAGGAACTTGTCTTCAGCAAACATTCTGGTGCTGGGTCAGCATTTGTAGCGACATGTTCTAGTCCACGATTATTATTCTTCCACCCCCACTCCGTAGCATCGGCTTGATACTGCAGCCATATTAGCATTTGCTGATACGTCCTGTACGTATGTTATCGCGGTCGTGGTGTGGGAAGAGCTCGAGCGGGAATGAGGAGGGGCGGCAAGGTAAAAACAAAAAAAGCGTAAATAGAAGCGATAAGGAAACTCCATCGAATCGTACGATGGCATAAAAAGTATGTGCTAAAAGTACGTATTCGATTCCCGAATACCGAACTGCCTGTAACCCCTCTCCCATCGTGGATTAGCGAAGGTAAACCGCACTTACAACTTTTTCAGGGCGGTACCTTTGTTGGTCTAATTCAACTGGACTACATGCGCTATTCTTTGCTACAGTTTCAAACGATATCTCCGGAAGGTGGGAGTAAGTTTTCGATCAGTAGTGGAGCCTTATTATCATACTTGACCCTTCCTACAGATGGGCTACCAATTGCATGTAATTTTTTTTTCCTTTTGAGCCGCCAATGACAAGCGCTTCACGATATCGATAGAATATAACATTTCGATCACACTGTGAAACCAGTTTGGAGATATAATCTGCATTACGTGAAATTAATTATCGCGCACCTTGACCATTAGTAACATTTAATCATCGCGTCGTTCGATTATTTTATTCCGGCCCGTATGAATTTTACCGTTTACAGTAACGAAACTGATCAACTCCGCCTTGAATGGCACAAGAGCGCAAGTGACGATGTCGCAGAAATAGTTCAATTTAAACCATTCATGCAATTAAGTCAATTTAGCGTTTTATCTGGTTAGTCACTCACGTTGCCGTAATAGAGTCTGACATAACACTTCCGCGACAAGTAAAGGAATCGTACGTAATATCTAATGCAGGCAAAATGTCCTTCACACACTAATTTATAATGGGGCGTAACATTGACGGTTGCGTTGTTGTAACGTGCAGGTGGATTTTTACTAGGCACCGGAGCGCGTAAACGAAGTCGCATTTATGGGCTTTTCGCAATCGCATAATTCTCACATGTATTCCGACAAAAATAAACACGAAACGAGGTGCTATTATTACAGTTTCATTAAATTAATGACATACGTTTTACACATTCCCACACTTCGACGCTTTACATTATTAATCGCTTGTAACAAATCTTCGTATAATGGGTAAATGAGTTTGTATTAAATGTGTACGTAAGATTTATTCGACATAACCATGGCGGCCAATTAATAATTTTATAATCATACATCAAACAATAATGCGTGTTTATCAAGCGTGGTCTGAACATGGGGTGGAACGTCGGAGAAGAGGCACTGGGGCTCAAAGACGAACCAATGAACGTCAAGATCGCCGCTTAAGACTAATGGCCTTGAGAGATCGATTCTCTACAACTAGATCAATAGCTGATCAATGGTTAGGTGAACAAGGTCGTCCGATAGGCTTGCGAACAGTTTATCGTCGAATAAGAACCTTTGGCTTGCTGTCTTACCCCCCACATCTTGTGCTACCCCTCACTGCTCAACATCGCCAGGAACGTTTGGCCTGGTGCACGGAAAGACTTCAATGGAACTTGGAGTGGCATCGAGTTGTCTTTAGTGACGAATCGCGATTTTGTTTAGGAATGCATGATGATCGAATGACTGTTAGACGAAGACGTGGAGAAAGGCGCAATCCTGATTTTTCGATTGCGAGACATGTTCACCGAACTGTGGGGTTGATGGTGTGGGGTTCTATTGCTTACGGCAGTAGGTCACCCTTGCTCTTCATTCGGGGCAGTATGACCGCCCGACGCTACATTGACGAAGTGGTAGAACCACATGTTCTTCCATATCTTCGAGGGCTGGAAGACCCACTTTTCCAGCAAGATAATGCACGACCTCGCCTAGCAAGGGTTTCTCTTGACTTCTTTGAAGAGGCCAATGTTAATCTTTTGCCTTGGCCGCCAAGATCTCCCGATTTGTCGCCCATTGAGCACGTGTGGGACACGATGGGTGAAGATTGAGGAATCTACCGAACCCACCGTTGACAATAAAAGCTCTACGGCATGAAGTACAGGCTGCTTGGGATGCCATACTCCAAGAAGACATTGATCACCTGCTGAAATCAATGCCAAGGCGGGTCAATGAGTGTATCAGAAATAGGGGCGGACCAACACATTATTAAAGAAAAATCAAAAAGATGAAGTGTTTTCTTTATCGAATTTTAATCAATTGTTACCTTAGACTAGTCCAATGTTTCTGCCAAATTTGGTCCAAAAATTCCCACCCCTTCTAGGTGGTGCAGTTTATATGTCACTGAGTATATATTGCAAATTAAGTCAAATTAAAACTTCAACGAGGAATTTCTAAAAATGCTGTCACAGAAAAATTAAGAGAAATTAAAGATACGAGTACACGAGGCGAATTCAGGAAAATTTGCTGAAATTCTTTGAATGGTTTAACATTTTCGAAAACGTCTATTTTTGTCATCTTGTCAATTCTGGCATTTTGACAACAAATTATAAACTGTGGCATTTTTGCATTCGTTGGTTTGGGTCCATAGAGTTTTTGATCGCTATTTCAAAAAATACCAGCAATGCATATTTAGAAATAATATTAAACCAAAAACGAAAACGCAACGATACCCCCCTTTTTAGTGACGTATGAGTTTTGCGATTGTTCAGGAATGTGGAGATAATTTTCAAAATATTCAAATTGTCATATAATCAAATATTCGACTAGTATAAATATGTACGTCACTTCAATTTGAGTTATCGATTTAATTTAAATGGGAGAATATAAGATAATGAGTAACACAACTATAATTTTGCATTTCAGTAGGCCGCACTCGACGCAACTCTATATTTAAACGGCATTGATAATAAAAAATATTAAAAAAAAATCGATGATGAGAAATTGAATAAAACTTTTATATTGTGAATCGTTATCATCATTTTATCCTGGGGCCTTTTCGTTTCAGCGCACCGCCGATTACCGATCCAATCTGAGTAGTAATAATTACCATGAATGGACGTATCATAAGTTATTGTACTAACCCATCCGTATAATTGATGCCCAAAGCACATTTTACATGAAATTAAATCTAATAATTTATATATAAATCACGTAACGATGTAATGATCTCGAAAATCCTGTTTAGAACCGCGATACTTGGAATAAAATCCAAATGTTTTTATCGACACGTACGACGCGCATAATTCATAATAACATATCTAGGAATTATGAGGTAAACATCTTGCGCAACGATTAACTTTGACCTCGGAGAAAATCATCAAAACAATGTATTTGCGCACGCGATAAAAATAAAATGTCTTATTGGCGAAAAATGCCGATTGCATATTACTTCTACACATTCCACGAAACGCAATGATTCGTGCTGCGTGATTCGAAATACATATCTGCAGGAACGCATTACTATTCCGTATCGACAATTTACATTCTTTCAAAAGATCACGTCAGTTATATTTCGTTTCGTTTGGTACGTGCTTAAAAGTACAGAAATGCCAGCCGACTGCAAATGTAGTTTGTTTATTGAACTTGTCCACGGATAAAATTTTACGATATGTATGAATTGTGCATTTTAGGTATGCGCCCACGTTTCGATGATTCACTTATTTTTGAGCGTCTTTTAAATGTATATGAGGAGGCAAATTCCAGAAATGCTCATTTTGTAAAAAAAAGTAATAAATGGACGTTGGTACTAATTTGATCAATTGGGTAGACAGAGGATACTTATTTTTGATGTCGTAGCAATAATTTATTCATTTATTCAAAGTTACGTAAAGACATAGTCTCTGATACTGCTGCTCGCAAAATTATTGCAAGGAAACTTGGTTCAGATCGCATTTCTTTACGTTGCGTCCAAACTGTGCTTTGCGTTATCGCCTGGAAAACTAGGTTGTGAGCGACCAACTTCACGGATAATCTGCTCCATTAGTCTTCCACTTGCATTTACCGGCGATAATAAACGCACGAAGAAATACACTGAAACACAACGGACTCGACAACTTTAATATCCGTTGTCGTTTTCCTGTAATTAACGCCAAACTGATTTATATCTCCAAACGTTCTGGTTTAATAATGTTTTGTGTCGTTTGGGTTCAGTGGGACGATTTACTTCAATATCCGATTTCCTTCAAACTAATTATAGTATATGTGTTTAGTTTTTATCGAGATGGGGATTTTCCCAGATTCAAACAATTTGCGTTGCAATTTCAAGACGAATTTGGTTGTGGAAACATCGTCGTTTACCAATCAAAAGTTATTCAATTAGCAAGAAGGGGACTTTCTTATCTTGGGGAACAATTCAGGATTAGTTACCATAAATATTAAAATTAAAATTACGTACGTGATTTATATTCCCATCCGTGTTTATGAAATTGGAAGTGACTCGCGTTGTAATTTGAAAGAGATTTATAGTGCATCATAATTATCTTGGAAGTAAATTAAAAATCGTCGTTTTTCTTAATTAGTTAAAAATATTGAAAGTCATTGTTATTTTTGATAAACGACGAGAAAGTAATATTAAAAATTAAAATCGAATTAATTATTTGGGGTCTGAAAAGTCATAAAGCGGTCAAGATCCATCTAGCGATAGATCGAACAAAACCCGTTTTATTGCAGGAATGTATTTTAATTAATTACGTTATCTGCTATCGGTTATTAGTTTCACGTAATTCACGTCATTTTTTAATTATCGACGATAAAAAATAATTAAAATGTATTTTTTTCCTTGCACGCAAACATTAACTTACTTCGGTAGATGTTTAGTTTTGGGCATTCATTTAGTGATGCTATAAACTGTCACCAATCAGATGTCTGTTAAACTATGCTTGATATAATTTGGATCGGGAGTTTATCGAATGCGAGATGTTTTTATCATGTTAAACAAATCAATGACAAAAATTACAAGTTGATCGACAGTTAACTGATGGTACGTCGTAGGCAACGACTTTTTTCCTGTCGTTAAACTTGGTTTAATCGAATCGCAGGTATACAGATATTATTTTTCATTAGTTTTGGATTTATAGCAATTTATAATACGTTAATAAATAATAGTATTTGCTATTAATTCATATTTCACTAAGGATATACTATACATTCTATACCCTATACATTCATATTATTAATCATCATCTGACAACATTCATCATCTTCACATATCATAAAAATTAAATTAGCACGGTCCACTGTAAAACGCTTCAAAAAGTTTAAAAAAGAACTTATAATAATTTTACATGAATTGAATCAATTCACTGGATCTAATTCTCAAATACCTATGCCCTAGAACAAACATAGTCGTCATAGATCTATAGCATAACAATGTTTGTGATAAATGTAAACGAATAAAAAACCGCAATAAATACACATATATGTAAATCTCAAATATGCAAAGAAATATTGATGACTAAGCTGAATCCAGTGACGTAATTTTCATAATTCTAAACCCAAATTATAAAAATAAGATATTTAATTAGTACAATATTTTATTGTAAGGACCTAATATTGCGTCATTTTTAAAAATATTCAGAATAAATAATTTTAAAATGAATTAGCAAAATGTCTTTTAAAATTGATCAAAAATGTCTATATCGCATTATATTATACATTCGGCATAAATATAAAAGTATTTTTTTGCAAATTAAAAAAATATATATCGAATGAAAAGAGTGACCTTTAAGCCACAGTGTAGACTGCAGAAAAATCGCGTAGAGCTATTTTCCGCTTCTATTTTTAATTTATGAGTGTGAAATTGACAGAAAACGATTCATAACCTATTATAAAATTCCTCATCTGCACAGGAGAAATGTAACTTACTAGATCTTTGATGTGTATGCGATTTCAGGACGAAATGTTAAAATGAGTTGCGACCGCTGAGACTTAGCGCAAAATTATGAGTGGTCGGCACTAAAGACCGCTTTGTGGAAAACACATTTCAGCGAATGTGTTACTGTGATGATAGCTGTTTCGTTCTACCTTGAGCTCATCACACCAACACGCGTATGCATCCGGTGAATGATAAATTACAATAAAAAATATAATATGTAAATGTAATTATATAAAATGTTTTAAAGTAAATATGAGGGGGGGGGCTAAAAACGATGTAGTATGCAAAAAATGGTGTGAAGCCATATGAAACATTCAAGAAACAAATCGTTACAAAGGCAGAGTTTTGCATTATTATTTTTTTTTAATTCAAGTCAAAAGCGTGCATATAAGTTATGAGGTAGGGGAATGAGGGACTACGTTACGTACTAAATTGCGTAATAGAGAGGGAGTAGGCAAAGAAAGGAGGTAAAATAAATGCAATGATCGTGGACCTCGAGGCAGACTTCGGCAAGGTGGACAGAAGAGTATTACTAAGAACAATGGCAAGGAAACGGATAAGACAAAGTTGTCCACTGAGCAACTCTCAAATACACAGCTCTTCAACATATACATGACGGAATTGGAGGAAACGCTAAGGAAGGTGCAGTATGGAGGTGTGAAATTTGAAAAAGCTAAAATATGGTCGCTGGCATTTGAAGACGACGCAGTCATTCCAGCGGAGACAGAGAAAGGTCTTCAAAAAATAGCAATAAGGCTAGAATGAATCCTGGAGAGAACGGGGCTGGAGCTTAACACAACTAAAACAAAATAAACTGATTTTGTTTAGAAAGGGAGGAGGGAAGAGGAAGGAAGTACAGTTGAAATGGAAAGGGGAAATAATAGAACAGGTGAAGGAATGCATATATTTAGGGTATGTAGTGAGGGTGAACAATAGGAGCGAGGGGCATATGAAACGTATGGGAAGAAAAGCGAACAGAGCGGAGGAAGAATTGAGAAGGGACCTGTGGGTAAGGATATACCATGCACAGTTAAACCTGGTGAAGTCAACACTACCAGAGGGGAGCGAAAGGATGAGCATAGAGGCGGAAAAGAGCGCCGAGACACGAAATGACAGCGAGTGGGTGGCAGAACAGACCATAGTGAAAATGATATTGGTGGAGTTAAAGAAAAAATTCGAGAAGTGGCATACCCAAATGGGAAGAAAGTGGGATAAAAATGTATGAAAAAGTGTTATCAGTGGCAAGGACGAGAGGTGAAACACGTGGAGATTGAGACAATAGAGAGATATAAGCAGGTAGAAGCGCAAGAAGTTGGAAATGCAGACGGGAGGAAGCCAATATACTTAAGGGGAGGGAAATCGGCAGAATAAGAAAAAAGGTCAGCAAGGTTCAGATGTGGAAGTGAGGAGAAGGCGAACAAATATTGGATGGAAGAGAAATATAAGAGGTGCGAGTTCTGTGAAAACGATTAGGATAAATGAGAACACTGATTGGGAGATTGTGAGGCAGATTGAAAGCAGAAGAAAAGAAGGAAGGAAAATACTTGGAGGCAATGGAGATCGGCTAGAAATCTTAAGAAAAAAAACGTGTAGGTTGAAAAAAGAGGGAAACGGAACAACAGGAAGAAGTAAATAAAAATATAACTGAAAAACAAGGGTGAGTAGGAGGAGATGGAAGAAGAAAGCACTAATTTACGCTTTAATTGAATTTAATTTAAATGATTGAATTCGTGGTTGGTGTAATTGACGAAGTGATAGACTGATTGATTTATAAGTTAATAGGGAATGAAATTGACTGCAATTTTTTGTTGTAGTGGTGAATTTTAATACATAATTACATATGATCTAACATCCCCGTCTCCAAACGTTGTAAATCGTGACTCTATAACATTTGCATTTTTAAAAATTGTCTCACTCGTTTAAATAATTTGTAAAAATTATTGCGATACACTGATATATTTATAAACACATTACCCACTTATAGTAAAAATATACGTATGACTTATTATCCGATTTACATTCAACATAGACATCGGCTAGAGCATAAAGCATTGAACTTTTACGCCTGATGACGTCCGTCTGCATTAAATCATTTTTTCTGATCCGTCGATGAAGTCGAGTGATGAATCGGATCGTCGACGATGGTTATCAGCAATTTGTTTGCCGTCTACGTAAATCGGTAATAGTAAGAGCTCTGCAAATCGGTAATCGTAAGAGCCCTGCAAATCATGGGCTGGTGTCCCAATTAACCCTAGTTGCAAAGATGATTTCCAGAATTCCAGAGATGAAGGCAGAGGGAAGAAATGTCTACATGACTATTAAGAGCTTAAAAATCATTTCCAAAGAAATATCATGAACAAAGAAAAAAATATATATTTTCGTTGAGTCTATATTAGAAGAGCTTTTGTAAAAATCGTGGTGTACCAGTTCATTCAGTTTTTAGTTTTTAATGTATGACTCTAGAGTATGGCTAGATATATTAAATTGGTTTCCGAAAATTAAAACATTAATACATATTACACACTATCAGCAAATTATCATTAAAATGAAATTTATAAACTTGGGGCAAGTAGGTAAAGTAGATAAATTAATTTTTATCGTTTTTTCTTTACGAAGCTTTCATCGGTTTTAAATACAAGAATTATTAATTTCTAACAATAACTAGAAGTATGATAAGATTGAAATAAAAAACTGGCCCTACGAAAACAATTCATTCAACAATGAAATTTGTGAATTTTAAAAATTCACATAGACCGACTTCAACCATATAAATCGTTGCTGGTGACGAAACAATTCAAATGCAAGAATATGAAACCTTATTACTTTAATTGCGCAACTATCAATAAATGGATGTCGCGAAATGAGCCTCGTTAGTGTTGCAGAAACATTTTATACAAATATGTTACGCAAACTAATCAGTTCTAACTATTTCGACTTTTAAGCATTTAAGTCGTACGTTGTGTCAAGTTTATTGACGCAGTTGTGTGGATTATAATTGAAAAAGAAAATATTTTGTAATCGTACGACGAATGCGTCCATGGGGTCAATGGGAGTTTATGCGATATCGCAGTGAATGGGGCGGACATACAGTTAAAATATCATTAACGGATACGCTGTAACACGTTTTTACATGATAAACGTTTAACATAATGGCACGTGTACACATAATGCGATACATAGTTTACTGACATATGGTTCGCGTTAATATATATATAGTTTGTTCTTAATATAAATAAATGGATAGTAAGGTTCAACAGACTTACTTACTTACTTAAAGCAGTTTCATCATCCACACACTAGAAAGATAGTAGTTAGTACAAGCTCTAGGTTTTTAGTTGTAAAATATATTTTTTTAAGTTTTAAAGATATTTGTAAACTGCTGCATTTTATTTGGATAAATAAACCTGTCCTAATAGTTTGTTAATTATACTCAGTGACATATAAACTGCACCACCTAGAAGAGGTGGGAATTTTTGGACCAAATTTGGCAGAAACATTGGACTAGTCTAAGGTAACAATTGATTAAAATTTCATAAAGAAAACACTTCATCTTTTTTCTTTTTCTTTAATAATGTGTTGGTCCGCCCCTATTTCTGATACACTCATTGACCCGCCTTGGCAATGATTCCAGCAGGTGATCAATGTCTTCTTGGGGTATGGCATCCTAAGCAGCCTGTACTTCATGCCGTAGAGCTTCTATTGTCAACGGTGGGTTCGGTAGATTCCTCAATCTTCTACCAATCATGTCCCACACGTGCTCAATGGGCGACAAATCGGGAGATCTTGGCGGCCAAGGCAAAAGATTAACATTGGCCTCTTCAAAGAACTCAATAGAAACCCTTGCTACGTGAGGTCGTGCATTATCTTGCTGGAAAAGTGGGTCTCGAAGATATGGAAGAACATGTTGTTCTACCACTTCGTCAATGTAGCGTCGGGAGGTCATACTGCCCCGAATGAAGAGCAAGGGTGACCTACTGCTGTAAGAAATAGCACCCCACACCATCAACCCCACAGTTCGGTGAACATGCCTCGCAATCGAAAAATCAGGATTGCGCCTTTCTCCACGTCTTCGTCTAACAATCATCGGACCATCATGCATTCCTAAACAAAATCGCGATTCGTCACTAAAGACAACTCGATGCCACTCCAAGTTCCATTGAAGTCTTTCCGTGCACCAGGCCAAACGTTCCTGGCGATGTTGAGCAGTGAGGGGTAGCACAAGATGTGGGCGGTAAGACAGCAAGCCAAAGGTTCTTATTCGACGATAAACTGTTCGCAAGCCTATAGGACGACCTTGTTCACCTAACCATTGATCAGCTATTGATCTAGTTGTAGAGAATCGGTCTCTCAAGGCCATTAGTCTTAAGCGGCGATTTTGACGTTCATTGGTTTTTCTTTGAGCCCCAGTGCCTCTTCTCCGACGTTCAACCCCATGTTCAGACCACGCTTGATGAACACGCATTATTGTTGAGTGGTGCCGTCCCAAACTGTTGCCGATTTCTCTAAACGAAAAACCTGCTTCTCGTAAACCAACAATCCGCCCTCGGTCAAAGTCACTGAACTGCTGGTAAACTTGAGGTATCCTTCCTCTAGGCATCGTTAAACACTTGAAACACTTTAAGCGAAAGAACGGGATCCGAAAAAGTGGAACAAATTCAAAAAATGACTCGATAATTGCTTGTCTATCCCGAAAGATTTTTTTTCGAGAGGAATCAAAGCATCGTTGGACCAAATGCATAGACTAGACGAAATTATGTAGAAAAATAAACGTTTGCTATGTCTTCAATTTTTTTTTGCTTCTACGTTACACATGGCAACCGAATAATTTTCACATATGTCTATAATTCCCTAGTGATAAAATCTATGATGCGTCATTTACATATAAATATTTACAAATTAAAAAAAACTCAATCCATCTACGTCGCAAAACATACGAGGAAATCCCGCCACCAATCAACACTTTTACAGCTTCATTTAGGTTTTTTTCTCCATTCGATAATTAGTTCCTAGCAGTTTTGTAACCGTCGGATATCTAAACACCAAGTAATGACATCACTCTTCAGTTCATAATTACCACTGGCACGACATTATCAGTACATTCAGCACATTTAATTGACCATAGAGAAAATAAGTGTAAATTTCATCGAAACGAAGGGAAAACGGCTCGTTTCTAAACGTAACCGTCAAAGTAGTTCTACGACCGAATACAAAGAGCTCCTTCTTCGTGCGATACTAATAATGGAATGGCCGACATTAGAAATTAAACGGCTTCGTTTATTGCGCCACATAAAAATTAAATGAAATTACGATAATTTGAGCGAGAGAGAGAGAACGAGAACTAATTTCACGAGGAAATAATAAATCGGCGTCCGTGGTTTATTTTCTTTGAAATACATTTCCTTTGCTTAGTGTATTAACGCTGTTTGCACAATATACATTAACACTTGATTTGTTTACCTTTCGAAAGGATGTATTTTAATATGAAACGTCGTAATAAAATCACATGTAGCACACGCGCAGCTTATAAAAAAGCTAAATTAATAACATTTATATTTTAATTGATTAATTTAATAATGCGACGTAAATTGAATCATCTTAAATAGTTTCGTTTTTCAGTGGCTATAGATTAAAACTGTTAACCTCATTAATATCGACTGCCGCATAGACAGAGACAGAACGACGCGTTTTTATCCCGAAGGTTATTTTCATCTATTTATACAAAATGTGCGCTTGCTATTATCCTTCTGAAGCTTAAAGAAAATCCTTTTTACGCAAGACTTGCCGCGACATTTTCAGGCAGTGACTTCACGTCGTTCTTGACATTTCAACATGGGAAAAATTAACCTATTACTAACGCTTGTGTTAATTTCGATATGCGAGCTAGTTCAAGACTTATCGGTATCTATGTAAATATTAAATGGTATGAAAAAATATGCAAATCATTGTTTTTGTTCCTACATCGCAACGAGCAGGATCTAGAATTCATTGTACAACAAAACACAATAATGATAAAGACTTGTTTGAAATGAGTTGTAAGTTGCAGAAACTTCCGAATACAATGCAGATAACGGTGTTTGTGAATCAAATTATCGAACGTGCACTTCGGTTTACGTCCACGGTCGACCTACTCTATTTTATTAAGTGGAAAGGTTAAATGAAAACATGGAAAATTTCATCGAGTCGTTGGTCAAATAGTTAGATAACTTTTAAAAAGTTTTTGGTGGTGCAATGATTGAATTATTGAGTAGAAGCGAATGTGGATGGCCCTCGCTTGGAAAGTCGAGGATCGTTCATTTTCAAAATTGAAGTGCATCATAACGTATGTAACAAAAGTTTTGAGAAAAACTATAATTGTTTTATTTAATTTGGTAATACAGAAAACGACCCAGCGAAAAGAAAATGTTCACAAGTACTAACTTTATGAGAAACATTCGCTGATGGATAGATGGAAGCATTGTATGGAATGAGGGTAGATTTGGGTATCAAAAAAAAATTTTGGTACACCTGATTTTATAAAATATATTATTATATAAAATTATTTGATAAATTATGAAAGCAATACTGAAATAAATAAACAGAATCGAAACCTTTATTTCTGAGTGAAACCACGTGAAAGTTTTAATTATGTGTCGTCCATATTTCTGCTGTAATGCCCCATCTTGCTCAGGGGTTTCCCTGGTTTTACTATATGAGTGGCTATGAGGTTCTTTTGTAAATTTATATTCAAGTGACTCGAGAATCAATATAATCCACTTAAGGGCGTGCTATTCAAGTAATTGTTTCGTAATTGTTTAATAATATGTGTCCGAAAACGCCATCCTTTGTATTGAATCAGGTGATAGTTTGTCTTTGTTATCCTAAGATCATTTGGTATACAATATTAGTCTATTGCGATTATAATTCTTTGTATTCTCTCCATAGGGTTATATCTTTGAATTCAAATATTTTCATGTAATACTCTTCAATGCATAACTCGCATTAGCATTGCATTTCTTCCTCCAATTGCCTTTGAATATTTGGAAAGACTAGTCCTCTTTCTTTTTTCCTTCGTCCTTTGAAAATTCGAAAGTAAATGAGAAGTTTCATGTTTGTTACTCTACGAGGACCTATGTTAATTCGATATGATCGACACTAGTTTCTGCTTTAGATTGGAATTATACAATTTGACACCAAACATACCCTCAATGATTGCTACTGGATTCACCGACGTCTGGGAAAAGCTTATACAAATTGCAATTTGTTATTAGATATTTATTTATATTGCCAGGAAGATTAGAACGGTTTGCTGTTCTTGAAGGACTCACGTGTCGATCTCAACCCAACCCAACAGAACCTGACCCAACCCAAACTAACATTTTTATTACGAGTTTATTACATTTCTAAAAGACAACCAAAGGATTGACAACTTCTTCAAGTCGCAACGCAATTTTGCTTGATTTTATTTACACTCAGGTGGCCTCAGTTGAAATGACACCATTAAATAAGGTAACTTTCCAGGCAGCTAGATATAATTATGCAACCTATGCCCTCTTAGAATCGACTCATCGCATGATAGTAGTCGATCTACTCATTGTGCTCTTCTCGACTTGCACTTAAATAACTGCTAATTAGCTCAAAGACAAATGGATTGGAAATTCGAAAATAGATGAAGCAAGCTTACTTCAAATTTGTGCAGGTACTCCATGATGACTATAATCGGCTATGGTGGATAGTAATTTCTGATTTATGCAATTCGACACCAAACATATCCTAAATCATCACTACGATGGATTCACCGACGTTTGGGAAAATCTTATACAAGTTAAAATTTATTATTACAAATTTATTTATATTGCCAAGAGATTTAGAATGATTTGATATTCTTGAAGGACTCAGATGTCTACTGTCATGTTGACAACTTGCCGCCAACTGCGTCGATGAAGAGCAATTTCAACCCAACCCAACAAAACTCGACTCAACCCAAATCAACAATTTTATTAGGAGTTTTTTATCTTTCTAAAAAGAACCAACGAATTGGCAACTTTTTCAAGTCGGAACGTAATTTGATTTGATTTTAGTTATACTCATATGGCAGTTAATTAAATCAGTTAGTTTTCTAAACATCGAGATGCAATTCTACATCTAGGACGGCACTCTTAGAATTGACTGATCGCCTTCCTTGTTTCCCATTCATGTGCCCTTGCACTTGCACTTAAATAACTGCTAATCAACTCAAAGATTATTAGATTCCAAGAATAAGTTGATAATAATGGTATTTCAAGCAGAAAAGTTAGGTTGAATTACGAAAGCGTTTGAAGTCACATCGTCATAAGCGTATGGTTCCCATCGTCTTGGCATCATGTTTGAAATCCATAGTCTCCTTTTGGGGTTGAACAACACATTAAGTTGCGATGTTGGTGAAATTGAAGACATAAAAAATCCGAAGGTGCCGGTGGAAAGGTGCTGAAGACACCCAGTTAGTTAATATATAGAGATAGATATTCTTCATCACTAATAGTTTATCTTTTCATGTTGCTCTCTGTATTGATTGATTACTTAAGTACATGACCTCATCGTTGCAGTTTAAATAATTTTATATTAGTTTTCATTGGCCAGTTAAGAATATCGTTACCGTTTGGCTGTTATTCGTGGCTAATTTCAGTACGAAAACGAACGTATTTTAGACGAATCGTAAATTGAGTCAAAGGAAGATAATTTGTGTAAGTAGAATGGGTATCAACAATACAACCAACTATGTTCACGTAGATGAACGACAAAAGGGCAAACATGAAGGAGATCTTCAAACAGGAGATACTAATGAAGAGGCAACATATTTGCAATCAACTGAAAGATAAATTTAAATATACGGTAGGAATTTTTCAATCACCCATAGTTTTCTTACGATGCATATTTTACAGATGCTGAATATAGAAATAAATCAACAACTTTCACATCTTTATTAAAATGAATAGTGTTATTAATTCATCCATCTTTGTATAATATATTTGTATATATTGTATATATATATATATATTGTATATATTGTATATATTTGTATATTTAATATACAACAATTAATAATAATTCAAATTCTGAAATATAAAACTGAACAAACAATAGGTAACAATTCATTATTTTATAAGAAAATTATGGAAGATAGTTAAATATAAAAATGAGTAATTATTCATGACAGGAATTATTTATTAAAGATGGTACTAACGGGGATATAGTTTAAACATTTATATATTTTCCATATAAACACATATTTATAGTATTCCTCGTACCACTAGATATTTTAAATCAATGATGAAGGACCATGTAGAAATTTTTTTCCATATGGTTTTCGCATCCTGTTTACTTCTCGCATTCAAGGATGTTCGTTGCAGTTTTTTTTGCGCAAACCGCAGCTGTTTAAATCAACTTTCAGTGGAAGTAATAAAACCACATAATAACAATTACCACTTATCGATACTAGTTTGTGAATTAAATGCGTTTCACGTCATTTTTTCTACAGAGTGTCTCCAATGAAATTATTAATTACTCGATGTCACATTAGAAAAAAAAATATTGTCAGTTTATGGTACAAATTATACAAATCAAATGTTCATTAACGACCGAAAAATTATCACTTCCTTGCACTAATATGCTTTTCGCTTACTTACACATATTTTGAATAAAGTAAAAAATCTTATATTTATATCCATTTAATAGGTATGACCGTGCGTCCACAATTAAGGAACATCGCTTAGTAATTTACACCGACATCATGCCCGTAATAATAAGTTACAGCGATTTCCTACTCGATAGCAGATATTTAATAACCCACATGTACTAAGAAACGTCGATAATCAGCAAAACCGTTAGGTCAACTTAAAATTGATTACTCAAATAAAGCAACTATAATTGACACGACGTCCTTTCTAAAGAAGTGTATTTTATCGGTCGAACGGAGGATGCGACAAGAAATAGGTGTAATTGCATTAACTGTCCATGCTAATTATCCGGAACTATTCTCTGTTTATTTGGATTTATTGACAAAAACGGAGTTGACGAACGTTCCGCTCGGAAAAAATAAATTGATTAATAGTTAGCCAGATAAACGCAAATAATTGAACAAATTTAATTATCGCAAAAAATAACAAATAGAAAAATACAAATACAAATATAACCAATATGATTAAACACAAATAAATAAAGTTAGGGAATTTATTTATTAGTATTGTACCCAATCGTGGTAAATATTGGGGGACAGAAAGAAGCTGAGAGAAATGCATAAGAAAGACAGAACGAAGTCAACTAAAAAACGCCTAACGCCACTTGGTGTACAGGCATGTAAAAGAAGAATTAACAGTAACATTTTTATAAAACTGCCAATTTGTACAATTATGTTTTTTACATATTTTGTATGTAATATTAACAAATCGATAACAGCGTGCCTGCAAACTGGGCTTGTAATCTTAGTTTGACGTTTCAAAAATTTCTGTGTTAACTTCATATCGACGTCTCATTAAATTTCGTGCAATTTATAAAAAAATGCTTGCAACTCAATTTAGATGTTAATTAAATAATTTTTTTAAATTGTTGACTAAGGCAAATTCTAATTTTAGGTTTGATGTTTTCCGTTTCACGTTTCATCATTTAAAATTGATATAAACAAAGTAAACATTGTTTTCAGTTACAATCTAATGACTTGCATGAGTTAAAATTGTATTTTATGTCAAGTGTATACCGTTTGTTATGACGCACTGGCGTATTTTACAATAAAATGGTATTAAAAATGCAAAACAACAATACGACTAGTAAATAGAACCTAAACAGAAATATACGGGCGTCGTGGTCTCAAACGTAAGGCATAAAGCCGAATTCCTGTAGAACAATGCCGACCATTATATAAAAGTTGTTCAAAAGAAACCACTTAAAACCAGCTATTATTAGTATTGTGATCAAGTGATCAAGTAACCTTCAAGGAAATTATTGTGTTCAGTAATTGAAACTCGTTTGCTCGTTTACGGTGCAACATGTTGCTCTCACGTGAGCGTCTGGGAGCAGCAAACGTGAGCGGCGGTGCCAAGTTCATGAAAATTAATCAGACAGATTATCGCGATTTTCCCTTCGAGCAATCGCGGCTAAAAATAATGCTGCCGTGCCTTCTACACACGCGTGTGAAAACCGCCGTTACGAGAATTACACCGCGCTCGACCCATAAATATTATTATCCTATTTGGCGCGTTTTCGAATAGTTGCGGTGTAAGATCAACGCTACTTTTATTCTCGGAAACTGCCGCTTTAGTCATTTCCTGATCCAATTTCGAAGCGTTAATGGAATTTACCTAGTTTGTGGAAGTGGCGTTGTGTATGCGTCACGACAGTTGCAAGATTTGTTTAGTTATTTGTTTAAAGATGTTTAACTAACTTTCTTACATGTTTTGTTAAATAATGATAAAAATGCCTAAATGGGAGGAAAACGAAAATAGAGGAAGCAGAAAAGAAAACTAATAAAAAATAATCATTAAAATAATAAAGGCAAACAATACACATCATACATAGATATTATTAATTTTTATAGGTGACTATACCTTGCATCAAACAATCTCTTCTAATGATGTAATAATTACGAATTTTAACGCAAGCATGTTCAACAAGACCAAATTTATTTTTTGTGACGTTAGGCTTCAAGGATAACGGGTACCCATTGTATTTTAGTGCATAAAAATGCCGTAACAATGTGAAAATGTCCTTGTAACTATTGTCGAGATTTCAAAACAGATAATGTATCGTAATACATACACATTAATTTTGTATAAAATTGTTTTTGTGTGGGAACATTAAAAACTCTTCATTCCGATAGCGTTGCAAATATAATTAAACGTGCAATGTCTTGCTAAGGCGTTAAATAGTAAAACAAGCAAACGCGAGAGAAATATTCATTTTATTCGCGTTTATTTATTTTATTACGCTTTGTGGTCAGGCCAGTGAAGTATATTTTTTTCTATTTCAAACAGAGCTTTCCAGACAAGGGGAAATGATAAACAAAGTATAACAAACTGATTTTGATTTTATAGTAAAGAAGTAATGGTTACATAAACGAATGTTTTTTAAATTATTAGTAATTTGTTACTAGTTCCTATTCAGTCCCAAAAAGCACAAATAACCGTCATCTAATATTCAAAGCCTAGCATTAATATTTGAGCACGTATGCATGATAATTAATAATGTTTGCTATTAGAAACTTCTAATAATAACGTAATAATGTTTACATTATAAGAAAAGAAAATATGTAAGTCAGAGAGTACAAAAACCGTTAGCGCCACAAAAGTCAACACACTTATATCACTGCGTGGTTTCGACGAAGAGCTTTACTTTGCCTGACCGAAAAGTAGGACCGAAAATTTACAGTAAAAGTACAGCATGTAAATATGTTCAAAACAATTGTTTAATGACGTTCGAGTTTGTCGTGTAAATAATGTAATGCAGTTACGACTGCTTACGGAGTTGCCAAAGATAGCATTTTTTTGCATACGTTTCTATACGAAACAATATAAGAGCGTATCTGATTCATGGGCTTCGATTATTAGTTCATCATCTCCATACAAATAAAATAGTGTCTCTTATATCTATGAGCAAAGTCACTCCCAGTATAGAAAACTTTTTCGACTTCTAAATAGTACAAAAAGTATCAACTTAAACGACAAAAATTCAGAAAAGCAACAGCCAAGAATAAAAATTCTCAACGAAAACAAAGTAACCCATTGTGTGCAAGATCCCAATCACCAAAGAAAACCTCCAATGTGTTTATCGAGATGTATTATTTAATATTTATTATTATTATTATAATTATATAATTAATATTTAATATTCATCAAATAGAAAAACCAATGGAGATTGGATTGACTAAATATTTCACAAATACTTGAGTTAACCCAATGTTCATTGAATTTTTTGCTATTGTTTGTTGGATATTTTTAATATATTTAAAAAAAGGTAGAAAATTGTACAATGAACACAATAGTAATTATTTCAAATGCTTTCACACTACTACACTACGTATTTTAATTAAAGAAAATAGTTTGAAATTTGCCTAATTATGCGATCTGATAAAATCTTAATGAATCGGTTAGATAGTCGTTGAAAATATGTGTTTATTTCTTAGGGTAGGTTTACAAAGATGTTGAATAGCAATCTCTTAATTTCACTTAATTAAATAGAAACTCGAAACTATTTTATTTCAGGTTGATTAGGGATGAGTTGGGGTGGGTTAGGTTGGGTTGGGTTAGGTTAGTTTTGGTTTGGTTTGGTTTGGGATAAGTTGGGTTGGATTGCGTTGGGTTCGGTTTGGATTGGGTTGGATACCAAACATATTAAATATCGTCATACATTGCAAGAGCAACAGCCAAGGATTACTCACTATCTGCAAGATCCCAATCCGTTTCACAAATGAAAACCTCAAATGTGTTTATTGCGGTTTATTCTTGTGTTTATTATTCAATGTTTTACCTTTTTAGGCAAAATATTCATAAAATAGAACAAACATTTCAATGGAGATTGGATTAACTAATTGTTTCAATCAACACAATAATATATAATAATTATTTCAAATTTATAACGAAAGTTTTTTACCAAATTAATTTTGTGTGCAATATATTTAACTACATTTGAAACTTTTGACAGATTCGTAGAAGTGTATTCCTATGCATAATCCATTGGGGGTATAACGTTCCAAACAGTTTTTTTTTTATTATTTTGTAGTTTTTTTTGCCCCCCTTGGCATTTTTTACGACCCCTCTTAGACTACATATTCATGCCCAGCCCTTCTTCTGTTTGGTGTTTTTCTACCCTAAATACAGTTACTTCTTTACCTCCATAATTTGTGCCTTCTTCGGGTTTATTTGAAGCTTCTTATTGTCGAAGGACTTTTCCAGGCAACTTTTGTTTTTCAAATAGAAACATATATTTTGAATGGGCATCGAACAAGGGAAATTTGATTCAGCGGCATTAAAATAAGTGGATGGGTTACATGCAATTATGGTGCGCGATATACATAGTTTTGTAAATTTTGAGCAATTTGAAATTAATTTTAGTAAAAAACCTTATACTCACTGACCGTTAAAAAAGCGAAGCACCCAGAAGGAAAAGTCGTAAGAATTGCAAATTTGGATAAAACGTTATAAACTCATCTCAAGAGAAAAACGATAAAAATGTTAAGTTTCTTGCTTTGTTAAATTCTTCAGATATTTTCCTCTTGAAATCGTTTTATCAGGGATGATTAACTGTCACGTAGATGTGGCAGTTGTTTGGTTGTGTTGTGTTGGGTTGGGTGGGTTGGGTTGGGTTAGTTGGTCAATGGTTAATGTTCATGCTCATTTCAAGAGAATTATTAAAATTTGGTTCGAAATATTATTCAACATTCCAGTTTCTTGCTTTGTTAAATTCTTCACTTAGCTTATTTTCTTGAAATCGTTCAGAGATGAATAAGAGCAAAGGTGGCAAACGTTCAGGGAAGTTGGCAGAATGTATGCTCGACGTTACGCAGCTAAGAGCTTGGAGAGATTGCTCAAAAGAAGCTCTAGAAAGAAAACCATCATAGAGGTAGTGGTCGGCCTTTTATTACCAATAACCATGAAGAATGCCAAACGACTGTTCGCTCTAAGAGAGCCTTTTGAGACCTCACGATAAGTGGGTTGGGTTGGGTTGGGTTGTGTTGGTTCGGTTAGTTGGTCCGTGGTTAATGTTAAGCTCATATCAAGAGAATTATTAAAATTTGGTTCCTCTACATCCCAGTGCTTTGCTTTGTTAAATTCTTCAGATAACTTTTTTCTTCAAATCGTTCAGATCGTTTTTTCTTGAAATGATGTGTCAAGTTGTTTGTCAAAAAGTTTGCTGTACCTCGCCTTCGTCAAAATTCCTTTTGAAAGAGGCCGAATTGCGGGCATGCGAGAAGTGGGACGACGTGATGCAACTGTGTTAAAAGCTTAGGGAAATTGCCCAAATGAAGCTCTGGAAAATCGCCACAAAAGTAATTGTCAACCTCGTTTTACGAATAACCGTAAAGAATAGTATCGAATAGGCTCCACGAAATCCTTTTGAGGGTGTTGAGGGAAAATTCATCGTGGAAAGTTAAAATTGTAATTGGGTTGGGTTGGGTTGGGTTAACTGATTTATTCACCTTCAGTGAATTTGCACCTTGGTTATTAATATAATGTAAGTTAATATGATAAGTTTTATGTAGCTTTGAATTTAAAAAATAGAGCAAACCCCACTATCATCTTGCACCATGTATCGTGATACATCTCTGCCGTCCTTTTCGTTGACTCATCCATCCCTCACTGTCTATACCGTCCAATCCAGCTGCCTTCCCTCACTTATAGTTCTTCCCAAGTGAATTTTGTTTGTGCTTCTCCCCCGATTTGTATGTATTCGCAATAATATTTTGCTCGTTAACTTCTTCAACTGCTAGAAGATCAATGTATGTATGTATATGTTTATTCCCCATCGCAATCCCACGCCATTTAATACGTACAGCCTCCTTCTTCCCTCTCTGCTAGAGCTTCCATCCTTGCAGAGCATTTTTTTCTATGCCATTGTATTCATATTTCCTCGCACCATCAAAAACTCCTGTGACGTCTCGCTTACCTCGTCCAACTCTTCTGATATTATTTCATTTTCTGGTAACTATATATCGTATAGAGTCGCAACCACTTTCCTGCCTTTCTTGGGCCCACCCTTCCTTGCACCCTTTCTTCTAGGTTTTCTGAAATATAATACACATACTTTCTCCTCCAATGAGTCTCTTGCCCAAGTTGTCATTTCGTCTTTTGCTCTTCCCATTTTCCTTTTACGTATTTGCTAGTTTGGCATTTTTTAGATTCTTAATTGTTTATTTTGTTTTTTTTGATATTTTTTGCAATAAAAATAATTTTAAAACATTGTTATTATTGACCACACAAGTAGTTCCATTACAACAAATAACAATGGACGATACATTTGAAATGAAATTGAACGATATTAATGTACAACAGATTAAAAATTAAAATGGAATTTATCTAAGTTTAGCGTACGACGCTATTTTATTTTAAAAATTTATTACAGCGATAATAAATTTAAGAAATGTCGACTAGATTAAACTAAAGTGAATATGTATTTAAAACATCTTGTGACACCAGTTTCTTCCCAATGCATTAAAAAAATTCCACTAGTCAAGTATGCAACGCAAGTTAATGATGAGAACAAATTTCAAACGCCCAGATGTAATACAAATTTTTCGAAAGTAGGAACTGGTGGAACCTCTCGTTTTTACCGGCACATATTGCTGCCATATATATATATATATATATAATGCCATCGTACACGCAAGTTCAATGCATCCCATTTTTAATTCATGAGATAATGAATGTAGAAATTTCAATGCGCTCAACGACGACGGTGTCCTTTCACTGTTCAATGCTAGTACGCACTGGTACCACATATCATCGCTTATCTGGGACAAAACAGAACGTATTCTGCTGTAAACTACGGTTGTGCGAGTCTTGTTGTGCTCACACTAATTTAATTAGAAGAAAATGCATGAACGCAGGTCGTGGGCTGCCACGTTAATATCAGCATACCACGAAAGCTTATGTTAATTTAATGGAAATATGTGGCGCACACTGACGCGCGAAGATTAGAATATGTTAATATTGTTAAGGTTGTAAGATACACGAGTCTCAAAAGTATAGTATGCCGTTTTAATAATAGTACTGGTGGAAGTATTTACCATGGAGTAAATACCGCACAATAATTACAATAGGAATAGTTTAGAAGGGCATAAAAATGCTGTAAAACATTTATGAAAGCCTAGATGTAGCTTTATATTAATATTTGCATAGGTTAATATTCTCAATATGTTTTCTGTAAAAAAAATTAAATCTATTCAACAAATTTACATTTAATGTACAATAAATCAACTCATGGCGATGTATAGTAGAAAAGGTAACGCAAATACTTTCTTTACATAAGAAGGCAATACCCAAAAACAATTGTGATGATTTACGTTTGGATTTGTTATGATTCTGAACTCAAAATGTATATATGCAAAAGCTCATCAAGTGTCTCATTAAAATTGTTATTTTTGCATCCCTTACAGGCTTCAATAAATATAAGCAAAATAATTTGGGACAAATGTGGAACTAACCACAAACCAAGCAATTAATTTTATTTTGTGCATACTCGTAACTTGAATCTCAGTGACAATTAATTTCAGTATTAATTTATGTTAAAACGAAATATTACCGGAAAATGTTACAGATTTAAATTTTAATCAAAACCCGCCCTTAATATTTTTCTTTGCCTACTGCATAAAAAATCAAATCTATCTTCTTGTCTGAAGTAGGGGATGAGATTAACCAAGCAATTTCCATCTAAAAATACCATAGGAAGACACGTTTCCAATCGATAAAGTAATGAAAGCATCTGGAGCCAGATAGGGGAGACATCAATTGCTGACGCTGACGTACTCACGCAATGCACCCCTTGTAAACAGGGTCCGTAAATAGATTAACCACACGTGCTGAGGACGAATGGGATGCGGGGCCGATAAGATGCAATCGATGTTAGTCATGTGGGGCAATCACTTAGAAATAATTGAAACTTCGGCATGACTCATGTGGCAAATATATATTTGGCTGCGTTTAAAAAAATATCCGTGTGCTATATTTTAATTCTCGGCAGACATTACTATGTCTTGCATTCATGTCATGTCCTGCCACAATAAAGAATAATCTCGCCCATTTTTAACCTACCTACGATTGTGCTAGCGTTTCATTGCAATTAAAATGCGAAATCTTTGTTATTTTCACTTTTATCTGATTTGGAGAAATCGTGTATAAAACACCTGGTGAAAAGTGTTTTGTATCACAGGATCTATTCATCTCGGATAATGTATCAATGAAGAACATTCACGGGACTCTATTTATAAATCGCTTTGAACAATCTTCATTTCCCTACCTCTCTAATTTGATCCACATGATTCAAAAGACAATTAACGGTTTCTATTCGCAATCCTATCAATAAAAATGCCTCCAGACAAGCAACCAAGAAATAATTACAATAAAGAATAAAGAAGTCGAAAAAATAAAATCAAAACCAAAGAAGAGATTAAAAGAATTATGGTTTATCGGTGCACATGGGGTATGTATGTAGTGTATTAAGAATTGGCAAAAATCCAAAAACTCGTTATTTAACCAAAGTAGTTTTTGTTCTTCTTTGGATCATCATGAATCAAGATAATCACATGAAACATGTGGTGCTGTATATTATTTATTAAATCGTCAAAAATATTTCGATGAAGAAATACAGACATATCACAAAGAATTTTTTTTTAAAAAAATATGAGAAGCGGCTGTAAGGAAATTTAGAAATACCACGATATCGAAGGGGTAATGGTCGGGTAAATAAGTCTTTGAATGATTGAAGTGAATGACGCAAAAGGCTTAAGACTAAAAAAAATCTTAGCACTAATAGATTATGGAGAAGTTGATGTTGATGTTGTGCTAAACATATGAAGTTACGAACCGAATGAAAAACAGACGCTTCTAATGAATGGAATGAATGGAAAATATAGAAAAAGATTTGCTGGAAATGGGGCAAACTCTCAGAGGAGGCCGCAGAAGGCAGAAATAAACACACAATTTTCGACAGTGACCTGCAACTACTTTCGATGCCGCGGTAACTGATATGCGATAAGCAAAAGAAGATCCACTTTTGACAGATATACGATGCGATGACTACTTGTACTACATTTTTTATTCAAAGTATAGAATTTAATTAATAAAACATTTCTGTTAAATGTATTTCTGCTAGTTGTTGCCATTACATATAAATAGATCAAAATATTTTTAAAAAATTAGTAGCAATAACTAATTGTAGCTTTTATTATATGCGCAATGACATGATAACAATAATAAATCATCTAATGACAAAAATATATATTAATGCGTATGCTAGGAATGAAAAATTACTGACAGAATGTGTACGAAGATATAGTAAAAGAAACCAGGAAAAGAACAACAAAAAAGAACAGTTAGAAAAAACAGAAAGTCAAATGAAAAAATTAAGTAAATCAACAGGAATGCACAAAAAAGAAAAAGAACACAAAAGAAATTCACAGTAAAACAAATTCACTGTTGAAAATGCGCAAAATGCGATGAAATAAAATAATCGAAATAAAAGAAACAATATGCAACCTGTTAAATAGTTATTTATGTATCAAGTGAGCAAAGTAATAATTTTTTCACGAGTTGAAACGTTTGCCCAAATTTCTACGAGTGAAAAAGATGCTTTACTCACAAGATTCTATAAAACTTTTATTTTGATTTTTATAATAACATTATATATAAGTACAGTTTAGAGCATTATTTATTTGAAGTGAAGAACTACTTAAATTACTGTTTGCCTAAGATAATGATCGTTTGGAGCTTCTAATGAAAAGTTATATATTTCTTCTCGGGAAAATGTTTTGGACTGTTCGGGTCTATATCTAATTACTTTATTTTTCAAGTATGCAATAAGTTTCTAGTATGTATTAATGACTACATCGTTATTTAGCATTAGGGTAGATTTCATCATTGAATAAGTCAACCAAAGGGTTCAAGACTTCCACATTTTGGATTTTATTTCAAAGTAACCTAGCAAAAACTTTTCGGTGAAGCTGTTGATACCTTTTTCCTTACGCCACTTCGTGAAAGAATTGTATTCTCTTAACCACTGTCAACCAGTAATGGCCTATGCCAGTCATAAATCAAACCACGACAAACACGAAAGTTTGATTTATTTAAGAGCGGTTGACAGAAAAGCCCCAAAGCGTCCACAGTGGTCACAGCATAATAATACGTGAACGAACAATTTAATTATAGTTTCATTAAAAATGCAACAGAGTTACGGCAGCTTTTTTTCACCTTTTTTGATTCAGAAATTGCATTCAAATGAATGAGAAAATGTATGTTTTTTAGCGTAAAATTTATAGATTTTTGTGAAACGCAGTATTAAATAAATATGCTATAAATTATTATTTCTTTTCTATAAACATTTTACACAAATTTGATCAAATTTATATTTGACTTTAGTTATTAAGTGTCATCTAGATGTCAATGCCCTTACAATGAAGCTGATGCGTGATCACAGTGACTACTTTGTTGGACTAAGTCGGTACCGTCGAGAATTGTAACTACTTCGTAGCCGTTATCGTGAAAGACCACTTTGTTGAAAATAAATTTCAGGGAATGTATCAGCTATTTTTTCCTTCACGACTCATCGGATCACCAACGATATATCCGCTGGGGTCAAGTAAACATGGACACGAGGAATTTGCTTGTGTGCATCTAGACGTCAATACCCTCACACTCAAGCTGCTACGTGCCCACAGAGGTCTACATTAACGGACTACGTCGTTGGGTCCACACAGTTACAGTATACAGACGTACACACACAAATTCCTCGTGTCAATCTTATTCATCACTTTGAAATGACTTTGTGTCAAGTTGTTTTTATATGCAATTGATTGTATCAGCTGTACCAATTAAAACTTAAGTGACACCCAGTTACATTTAGAAGAACAGCAATTATTTTTTATTTATTTATATCATATTCGAATTCTGTTACAGCTGCGACATATTTTATTTCATAAATATAATCTACCTGAAACCAGGTACTGAGAACGTTTCGTCACACTTGATACTTCATTTCTGTTTTCTCTAATTCAGAATAGAATTGATAAATTTTCGGCGTTGCATAAAAAGCTGATACTTACCTCGCGGTTTTCTTTTAACGATATCTTCAAATACGTATTGATTATTGTCGAACAACCTATGGATGCATCGAACAATTTAGTTTACAACGATTATTGCGCAGCGGTACACGATCATAGCACTGAAACGTAATTATGGGATACGCCACCACGAGGATTTCAACTATGCCATATGTATGCAAACAATGTACATACAACATAATAAGCCTCACATACCACATTCCATTAGCTACATAGGTACATTCACGTAGTTAATTAATATTTATTTTTATTTCATGTACTTGAATTACATCAACACATTACATGCAGTTTTTTTTAAGTAATTCACGGAGATTTATAAAAATATAAAACAATTTCATATAATTTCTTCATACACCAATAAAAAGGCATTTGCATATTTTTCGATTATTACAGTTTGGAATTAAGAACAGGGTAATTCAATATGTAATCTTCAAATATTATTATTAAAAAGTACAGTAAGGATAGTTTTCCAGTCGAAGCAATATTTGCAATCGTCAATTCACAATCGAATGCGAGATTGTAGAACAGTTTGGTTAATTTACATAACCATCGCAGTCATTGGTCACAACGTTACTTAATATCATTTTTACTATTATTATTATTATAAGGGTTTTTCTAACCACTTTATGTCAGCAAATTTTTTATTGGCAAAAAAAATCTTATTAATATTATAAAACAATACACCAGATATTGTGTATGCGTAGCACTTCAACAACGACAACACTAATTACTTCGTAAATTATGAAATTCGATTTAAATTTTAAACCCAGTGCACATTTTGACAAACGGTTTTCAGTCCCATGTGTATTACATAATCTCGCATTTAACGAACAGACAGTACAAAACTCGTAAAATATGAATATAAATATGGAAATTACCCAACGCGATTTTCATTCGAAGCGCAACGTACTAAATTTGAATTATTGTTAACATTGTTTACACGAATCACGCGCTTGCTTTTTACATCCATAACATGTAGCATATCGGACTTGATTTTTGTGATCACAATTGACGAGTTGTGAGGAAACAGGGATTTTCCCAATAAATGTCGTTTAATCATATTCTGTGAAATAAACCTTAATACGCCTTATTTCACGAATGAATAGTGGAATGTTTTTAGATTAAATCTCTGGATGAAAGAAAAATGCTTAAGTCAAGTCAAGTCGTGCCCTTAAGAATGCAAATTATGGAGCTTTAAATTAATGAATAATTATGAAATAAAAGCCACAAATAAGTGGGACAATGTGTACAATTCAGGAAACTTTGCCCAATTGAAATTGTTAACACTTAACAGCTTAACGTGAAGGTGTTAATTGCTCTGTGTGAGTTGGGTTGGGTTGGGATTGAATTAGTTTGGAGTTCGATTAGACATATTATTTTATATTATGTGCGCGAAATGTTTTAGTACGTTCGAAGGAATTCTCACACACTACAACTATGCGTTTTGGGATCTGTATTACATAGAAAAAATGGTTCTATTAAATCCCTTCATCGTCGTTGGGATTTTCTGTTACATATGCAGAAACATTGCGATTTAAAACGTCTGCTATTATGTTCCCTCAAAGCCATATTGTGTCGATTTGTTTTTGATAACGCGGACCATTGACAGCTACCACCAATTGCATGCAATTGGTGGAATCCAATGCATAACGACAACCACGTCAGTAATTACTGAAGGTGTCATTTACAACGTCACATTTAAAACGATCACAAGTGTAACAAGTCTTTCAATACCGTTGCGCTGAAGACTATCGAAGTGGCAAAAATTAACGATCTAATTTAATTAACGATCTAACGGTTGGAATGCTCTAGAACATATGTCCTATACACGCTTTTGAAGAGTACCCCAAGGTGGGAAACTTTTGAAGATAGATGTTTACTCCAACTCTATGAATGAAGTATACTGCATTTACTGTTATTTATTTTGGTGGAGCCCCAAGTCAGGTTACTTTATGGCAAACGTATTCAAAACGAGTTGATCAGCTTATCAAGTTCGAAATATTTGGTAAACAACACAGCCAAATCGATCTCCATCATACTAAACTGATATGAGTTCCACATCATTCACATTGTGTTGTAGGCACTAAAAAAGTTAAAGTGCGATAGTGTTTGATCGTTTATAGTAAATGACTCTTCAGAAAAAGGACTTGCTGGCCTTTGACTTAGTGCAATTGTGCAACAGTTTGGTTTGATGACGATGACGAATCATAATACCCAAGCACATTAAATAGACTGACACCGTTGGGGAATAGAGTTTGTACCTTTACTGCAGTTGTCGGTTTTTAGTTCGTAATGCCCTTCCGAAATTACCTAGGTACAGCATCAGAAGCTGTATAACTGATTTTTGTGGCTGAGTATAAAATATTGTTTCAAGCTGAAAGCTGCCATTATAAGAAATTCTATGCAATTGTTCGGAATTTGCCAAGCAAATAGCTGCTTAGGCTACGATAGAACCTGTTTATGAAGCAGCACGATCTCAAAAAACGTAGTTGTTGTTCGAGAACGAGAAGACTCTAACAAATCGATCCTAAAGAATGTTATGCAAACGTCCTTTATTTAACAATCGATAATAATAGTCCAACCATATGACATTGGCAATGTAACAAATTCCACTGAAGATAGCTAAGATAAATGAAAATATTTACTTCACTAAAACTATTTTCATATGACGACATTTTTGTCAATCATTAAAAATTTCAAATAGTGTAACATATCGAAGTTGATTGGGATTTGGTAAGATACGATTCTTTTATCACTGAACTACACCTTAAGATCTATGGTCTCTTGTATGTTACACATACACCACATGTGCTATCTAATTACTAACTAGAATAAAAACAAATTCGAATGATCAAAAGAGACTGAATCGAAATGAACGAATTACGGGTCTCAACGGCAAGTATGATGAAGCACGTTTTAGAAAACCATATGCTCATAAATGCCGATCACATGCACGTGTGCAGCAACGCAGCATTTAAATGTACGCACACATCACGTTCCAGGGCCCGAGAACAGCGCGGCCGGTGGAGTTTCGACAACCTTGAATACATATGAGCCGCGAACGCCGAGCTGTAGGAACGCGGCTTTGTTTATGTTTTTGTTGGGTTTTTCGAATTACGTAAACTGGTTTGTCATGTGGCGGCGCACACGGACAACCAGCGAGGAATGTCCGACTCTGTACGAACGAAAGAGACGGGCGACGCTGGAACGAGACGGACGCGCAGGTAACAGGTAAGGTGAAATGGAGATGAGATTTAATTTACGTGCCAGCGTAAACTTGGTACGGGAACGAGCCTTGAACTCGCCTATCGGAAATGCTTTGCATACCGCACAAATTATTCTAGTCTGTTGGGTTTGAAAATATGGTCCTGTTATAAAACCGGATCGGCGACGTAAAATGCATCGTTTGGTGCTTCCTAATGGCTTTCCTTCCGCGCCCGATATTTTAAAAACAAACAATTGACACGTCATATTTTTTTATGATAAGAATCGCAGGCAAAAATAACATCGCCCTAAAAAGAGCGGTTCGATTTACCCTCGTTAAGGGCAAGGCATGCATGCATTCTGATGTTGAGTTTAAAATACAATTTAGACATTCGTTTAATATTTTTTATAATAAACAGAAATATGTATTAGTTTTTTTTCAAAAATAAAAACTATAATACGCATTATTAGTAACGAAATAGATGTTATTATTAAGGAGCGTGTTCGCTTAGTAGACGTTCAAAGCTACCACTGTAAAACTGAAATATTTCAGCACACGTCAAATTAAACACCGTGCTTCCTTGAAAAGAAATGTTTCGTTAGTGTGGACGTACATTTCATTTAAAACTATTTTTAATTATTTATTTTTCCATGGAATAATTTCATAGGTTGCTTAAAATGCGTTGATGTTGTTGGTGGTAAATATTGAGTTTTATTGACTGTAAATTGGTGTTGATAATGTAGTTTTTCTATTATGTTGAATTTGCTGCTTTTTTGTTGTATTTTAATTATTTTCATTGTTGTGTTCATTGTGTCGGGTTCGTGGTTGCATTTGGTTAGGCGTTTCACGTCCCACATAGGGTAATCCCTCGGTTTGGTGGTAAAATTGAAGCGAAAATAATTTTGATGGGTTAATGTCTCAAGCTCTTAATGACGTAGGTGATTTTGTAGTTTTGGCGCACTTAGATTGATGTTCGTTCATTTGTATTTTTCACTGTCTTCTATTATGGAGTTGTTTTTGATGGTGTCTTTGATTTGTCGTTTTTCGATTTGTTGTCGTTTATGAATTCTAATGTTTTTTCTATGTATTTTTGTTTGTCTATTATAACCGTGGTGTTCTTGATTGTTATGTCATCGTGTGTTTTTATTATGCTTTCTATTTGGTGTGCTGCTAAGTGCCTGAGTCGTTCTTGTTGTTCCTCTGGTATTTTTTTTTCTGTGTCTGTGATAAGTGTTTCTATGTTTTCTTTGAAGTTATGGGGTATGTTGTGCTTGAGCCTTTCGTTTAGTAGTTGTGTATCTTGTTCTGTGATTGATATGTTCGAGAGGTTCTTTGTGTTTGTGTGAAAAGTGTATATTTTCTGCTGCGAGGTTCTTTATTTTGTGCTTGATGTTGAGCATATAGTTCTTGTTTTATTGGTTTCATACTTCAGTCTGATCTCGTGTATTTCAGTTTCTGTATAGGTTTCGATTTGTTGTCTAGTAGTTGTTTCCTGTTCTGTGAATGTTATTTTCCAGCCATGGCGTGGCATGTTTGCCTTGTATTAAATTTCTTTTTGAATAATTGACATAATTGTGATACCCATATGGTATGGATTTGCTGGTCTGAGCCTGTGGCATTCGTGTGTGCGCAGGTCTTTCCTGCCCAAACCCAACAGTGTCCTAGTACGTGCGGCAGATGGGACCTTCAATACTATCTTGGAATGTCTCATTCCCTGGCCCTTGCGCTCCATCCAGTTCTTATTTTAGCTTCTGGCTAGGCCTCTTGTAATCCCAAGAGCTGGTTCTGGGCCAGTAAATTCCCTGTTTGCCAGGGAGTAGCTGCTTCATTTCCCTCTATTCCAGCGTGTACGGGTATCCAGACCAGGCTAACCTTGTTGGCTCTCCCTAATTGAGAAAGCACTGGGCGGCAGTCGACATCAACGTTCATTGATTATCAGCAAGAACTTGAAGTGCTGTTCTGTCAGAGAATTTTTTTTGTCTTGTGTTGCTGAAGGCTTTTTAATAGCTCTCGCACACATTTCAATGGCATACACTTCTGCCTGTTAAATTGTTGCATGCCTGCTAAGGCTGTATACCACTTCAGTCCTTGGTTTGCGGCAGAAAACCCCAGCCCCTGCTCTAGCAGTTGTCTTAGAACCATCCGTAAACCAGCACAAACTTGCCTGTAATTATGACTTTATAAGGCAGTCCGAAGTTGTATATTATAGACATTGTGTCAGCCCTCATGTAAGATAACATTGACTAGATAATAAAATAGGATTAAACGTAAGTAGGCAACCAAATTCACAAAGACATTGTGAGACAACCAACTAATATTTCCAATAGCCCTTTATTTATAATAATAAAAAATTACATTATTTAGAACAAAATACATTTTCTAATTTCTTCCACAAATATTCTGTCGTTTTTTGCGGCGATCTGCTGGCTTCCAACACGAAACCTTTCACTTCGCTTGAATCATTCTTACGTATATCTATGGAGAAGTTAAGAAAATAACAAGTTAAAACGAAGTTTAGACAATTAAGAAGTCTAGACGCCTGAAAAGGATACATCCACTGACCTCTGGTCCGCTATAGTCAAAAGTAGTCGACGTTAACATCGCACAACTTCGTACACGTGCCCTAAAAATACACAAATCAGTAAAAGTATCAATTCCTTGCGGAACAATTACTTTGATTTCAGTAATTTTCTGGCGTCGTCCCCGTCGATAAACGATTTCTTCTCTCGCTCAAGCTCGCTAAATGTTTTTTCGCTTTTATTTTTAATTGCTTCTGCAGTTTTCTTTAAATATTTATATTTTACTCGCCCAGTTATTTATTTCAAAATGATTTAATTAAGTTAAATTAGTTGCTTAAAATCACTTACGTAATTTTGCTCTTCCGTTTGTAATAATTCCGTGAGTTGTGTCGCCTCTTTGTCCAGTTCGTCACGTTGATTTCGCAAATCCAGAATTATCCGATTGAATTCATCCTTATAATACTTTTCGGCTGGATTAAAATAATAATACAAATCAATGTTTATATTAAAACATTTATTTTATAGTTGAACACGTGTTAAAAATGTGACAAAATAATCATTTCGTGACGGACCGTGAATGTAATAAATAACTACGACGAGGAAATGTGTAACAAATAATAAAATGATAAGTAAAACGCAGACAAAATTCAAATGAATAAACAAATACTAACTTTCTCTCATTTCTAACATAGTGGAGAGTTTGGCGGAGTAATTTGAATGGAAATCTTCGTGTGGCCTTTCATATTCAGCACACGTTTGTTTCCCTATATTTACTACCAAAGAAATAAGTTCCTCGTGGTCCATTTCCATCGTCATGTGAACTTTCACAATATTTTAAATTTGTTGGATACTTCAACTGTCAGTTGCTGAAACCAGCTGAAACACAATAATTCTGACATGTTGCAATTGATCTAAACTACGTTTCACCAACTGTCATTGTCTAGGATTATTGTTAATTACTATTATTTAATAAAAAATTGTCCGTTGTTGTTTCCTAAACTTTTCACCAACGTGATGCAGGAATTTTTTGATAAAAATTAATTATTGCATTGAGACCTAAAATGTCATTTGAGCTAATGAATGTTTTTACTAGTCCTGAAAAAATTCTAGCAGAACCAAAATCTGTTTATAAATTTATTTTGCTTTCAGATTTATCTTCTTATTTATTTAATTTTAAATTAGATATTTTTCACTAGCATTAGGTATAATAATAAGTTTGCTTTCATGAATTTTACTTTATTTGATTTGTCCATTTAATTTTGTCTGGATATGAGTTTATTTCATTTTGATTTGTTTTTATTTGTTACTTATCTGTTAGCTGTTTTGTTTGTTTTTAATATCTATATTGGCTTCATAGTATACACTATTTGTTCGGGTAATATGAATTAAATAATTGAAGTCGTAAAACTTGGACTTTTTATTGTTGCATTAATAATTCTATTACAGTCAAGTAAATAATTACAATATATAAATTTAATAATCTCCAAAACTACCGGACATGAAACCATTAGTTTTTATATGGCTGTAGGACTTTTAATAAAGGTTTATATACCAAAGTCAATGCATCTCTTGCCCAAAGAAAATCAACGTGGTTGAATCTCGCCAGCGGTACTTCATACTTTCCAATTACATTCGTTAATTGTTGTGATAATCGGAAAACATCCTAAAAAGAGCAAATCAGTTTACGTGAAATTAAAAAACCTATTGATGCAAGAAATATACAGCAGGTGCTGCGATAACAAATCATTAAGTTTGAATCGGGGCTCAAAGCCATTCAGTAGGGCACTGGTGTTAGTTTTATAATTCTACTTTGCATTCAATACGAAGAAAATTTTGTGATCTAATCCACAACATCACACATAATACAGGGCATTTAATACCATCAGGCATTTTTTATTCTGTTATTTGAAGTAATTTCTTGACGTGTTAATTTGCTGATGTTACTTCGACCTGGAACCGCCACATTCATCCTATGGTGTTGTTGCATGGCACGACATTATTTTTCCTACAAAGTTGGTTGTTATTATATTTATTTGGATTATGGAATTAAATACAATGTGGTTTGAAGCGAATACGAGAAGACCAATTTCCAAATTTCCTGGAGTACAATAAAAAGGTGTGTTACACATGTAGCGAAAAAGTTGAAAAGAGTAGAAAATGTAATTAAATTGGGTTGAAATAGGGATAGATACATACCGAAATCTTTTCTGAATGGTTTCAATGCTATATAGAAAACATCCGTCCTCAAAAACCCGTTGTTTTGGTCATGGATTTCCATGCAAGACATTTTGCTGACGAAATTTTCCAAAGAGGAGTAACAGGAGATAACGATTTAGTAAAATTTCTTCATCATTGTACCCATTTACTACAATCAGTAGTCAACAAACCAATGAAGCATGTATTCAATGAGCAACTCCATCGTTTATGGACTGAATTCTTGCAGAGATCAGAACGTGACACAAAATTTTATGAGGCATCTGGCGTCTGGATGAATTTATGGTTTATTATATTGAAGAAAAACCACAAAAATGTTTACTTTGCTGCATTTATGGGCGATTAAATAATATTCCGACGAGAGAAAGATAACTGGTATTGTGGCTCATGGCATTGACGTGTGAAATGAAAATGGATGCAGTATAACTTTTTCAACGAAATGTGAATCAAACTTAGATGAAAATCAAGCAGGGTTCACATGTGATGGTTGGGCGACGGAGAACAATTCAGAGTCGCCTAATTTTGTATTTTCTTACCATTAACGTAATTTTAATTTTTTGTCTTTATTTTGTATGTCTTAGCTTTGCTTTTAACCACACTGTTATAACGGATTCACCTCAACTATAACAGGTTACATGCCTTCACCGGCGAAATTGAGATATATATATAAAAAAAATTAGTTTCTTAAACCAAATTGGCTGATGCATTTGCTTGTTGCATAACTTTCATTTTAAGGTTCCCCAAAATATGAAATTAAACCCCGCGCTATAAATTCTCACGATTTCACCCAAGTTTACGATAATTGACTCAATGTGTCAATGTGTTATTTACAACCTCCGCCAGACCTTTTAATACGTCCTAAGGTGGACTTAATCTGCATAAAATATGTCATTTACGTCATAGCACTTCTTTTTCGTTTAAGCCTTAAATTAAAACACCCAGACGAAAATATCGACACCTGCCAGACGTAAACAAAGATTCCAGATCAGTGCTCCCACCCACGGCAATAATTAAAACATTTACGTCGCAACTTTAGAATTTAGTTAACATTCTTAACATTAGGCAAAAATTCGATACACTTACAATTACGTTGACCATTAAATCGTTATCGCCGTACATCATATATATCGGTACGTTAATGTTCGTTAAATTATAAGATGGCGGCGTTTGAGTTCCATATTCAATTAAATTCCCATCAACACCATAATCGTACATTTGAAAATTACCATTGTTGCGAATTTCTTGCGCGTAATGTACGACTGTTTTCGTCGACGTGCCGGCGGGCGCGTGACTAAAAACGACTGGTAGCAATTTCTAAAAATTTCAAAATCAATTTCCGCAAATACCATTAATATTCAGATTACCTCGTCGAATTCCTCTTTATCGAATCCACAAAATACGAAAATTATGTTTTCGCAGATTTCCTTCGAGTATTTCAACAGCGTGCATTCGTACGCGAGAAATTTCAAGATCTTTCCATTCGGGAGGAACTCGTTCAAACCAAAATAACGCGATATCCACTGAAAGCAAACGTTATCGACTATCGGCGATAAAAATCATATTTACTTGTATATCGTTCGCCCATGGGGAAAGATATCGGATGGGCGACGTCAGATGTGTCATGTAAGCAACCGGTGCTAAGGCCACCATGGCTTTCACTAATTTGGTCGAGTCAGTGGGAAGCATTGAAGAATATACGAAAAACATTGTCGTTCCCATCGAATGTCCTATGTAAATTATTTCCCCTTCTTTGCCGGTTGTATTGGTTACATGGTGTAATGCAGCTGGTAGGTCATAGATCCCCATCTCATGCCAGCTAAAATTTATTTTCATTTATTTTTAAGACGTGATGAATTATAAGCAACACTGACGTAAAATTCCAAAATTGTGCACTGCTAGGGTTTAGAGAAACGTGGGCCTTAGAATAAGTATTTCCTCGTGAGTTACCCAACCACACATCGTAACCTGCGTCCGCTAACACGAAGGCTAAAAACAGCAAAAATGTTTATCGAAATTACCTGTTTGCAAAATCCTTACCCAGGGATTCGTTTCCTGCATCAACCCAATCCGTGCTACTAGATAACAATCCGTGTTGAAGAAACACTGGCTGAAGTCCTCTTTTTCCATTTTTAGCACTCGGAATTCTATGCAGAGTTAAAAGATATCCATCTTCTGTTTCAATTACGTGAGATTCAGACGCGTACCCTTGTCTTCTTATAATTTGAGGCTAGTAAGTAATTTAACGAACTAATGTTCAACGCAACATTAAATTGATGAAACATTTTTGGCTTTAAACGCAGTCCGGTTTTTTGTTATCGCCTTATGTGTGTTTAAGATTTTATTTTCTAGTCTTTTATTTTCTCGTTTTTAAATTTGATTATTTTAGTCTTTTTATTTGGGCGCGATTTTTCGTTACAACTATCTGTTATATTAAATATTTAATGGATCTTTATGCTCGTGTTGGTTTCTCTGTCCAATTCAAATTTTCAATTTATTCTAATAGTTAACTTGTATGTGTAATTACGTATACATGATTTTCTTAATGAATAATTTTAATAGAACTCGTGAAAAATATTCCACCTCAGTCGTCTAGAGCCATCTATGTTCTACATGAAATATAATCACTTACCGTTGTTAGGTATTGATCGGGATTATCATCACATTTCTCCGTCAACGAATTATCACAAAGATTTCCCTGCGACGGTAGATTATTTATGCAATAACTTTTCGAAACGGTAACCACCAAGAATAAAATCTCTAATAAAATCACCATTGTATGGTTCGATAAAAATGGAACGATGTATACAACGTGCATCCGCCGCGCAACCTTCACGAAAATTGTGAACAATTTTACTATGATTAATTTTATGTTATAAATAAATTATGTTGTGTTGCATTTGCGTGACCATTGCACTTTTATGACTAAGATTTGCGTTATAAAATGCGCGATACAATAACAAATCGAAATCGAGCGCAATTGATGATTATTTCAACAGTGTGTGACTAATGCTTATATTTTTAATACGTAATTGCGAAGATTGAAGAATATATTTAGTCGGGTTATGTTTTAGGCCACGGGCAAGTCCACGACACTGCATGTTATTTAAAAATTGATGAGTGGTGGGGGGATGCAGGTCCGGCGCTAAACTCGCTTAGCGCCTGCATTTTCTCTCATTTAGCCATACGATGCATACGAATAATTCTTACATTGTTGATATTTTTTGGCGTGATTTGATGATATCCTCAATTAGAATGTTTACTTTCCCTTAAATTTGCTACAATCATTTTTTTTACATGTTGAAATAACATGTTTATAGACAACAACAACAACAACAACAACGTTATATAGCCAGGAGTTATTTCTAGTAGAAAAATTGCAACGAGTTGCACATGTTGGCATGTAAAACCATACTTGTCAGAACATACTGATGCAATTTATGTGTGACATTATGATTGCACTTTAATCAAACTATTCATGTCAAAGGAGATTTTTAGATGATAACGTGCATCAACCTGATTGAGGCACAATATGCCAAATGAGGGAGATTCTTAATAGCAATTGCCGGAAAAACTTGATTCCAGAAAATATCTGCATCTGCTTGCACATGGATAAATTCCAGTACCTATTCTTGGCATGTATTCCATAAATTTGCCAGCAAAATACGTCCCAAAAATATTTTAGCTGCACTGTTTCTGCATCATCTATCGATGAATTGATGTTCAATAAGTTGGAAAATTAATTAATGGAGTTGATGTCATCCAAAATTCCTCCTTATTCTGTTTTAGACCAACAGTAATTTTCTGTATTTTTCTCAACAAATTATTTCTATTAACTCTGACCCACCAGTTACAAAATGTGTCGTTGAGTTGGGTTGGGTTGGGTTGTGATGAAATGAAATCATATGAGATTGAGCTGAATATTCTAAAACTGCCGGATGGTTGAAACTTGTTCATTTATAATTGGGTCCATGTAATCCATAAAATCTATTACTTTATAATTATTAATTTCAAAGATATGATGATGCTCGGGATATTGTCTACTACTGGATAAAATCGTAACTCTACGGTAATATTTTGTCCACGAGACTTAAGATATAAAGCATTTTTGCCTGCACTTGTACCCAGTTAGTGCATGCGTTTACACAATGCGGCTATGCAAAGGCCGCAGACATTGGCCTTTATATGGAACAGGCTGTCGACCGACATTGAAACGGATGACATCCTGGGTATGAGGGTTGACACAATGTCTACAATATACAGCTTCGGAAACCAAGGACTGAAGCAGCATACAGTCTTGGCAAGCATGCAAGAATTTAACAGGCAGAAGTGTATGCCAGTGAAATGTTCGCGAGAGAGCTATTCAAAAACCCTCGGCAGCACAGGAGAATAAAAATTACCTGTGACAGCAGAACAGCACTGCAAGTTCTTGCTGATAATCAATGTACGTTGATGTCGACCAAGAACTGCCACGTAGTGCTCTCTCAAATAGGGAGAAGGAACTAGCCTGGTCTGGATACCCGGACACGCTGGAATATAGGGAAACTAAGCAGCCGATTTCCTGGCAAAGAGTGGAGCTAACTGGGAATTTATTGACCGAAAACCGGCTCTTGGGATTGCATGAGCCATAGCCAGAAGCTCAAATAAGAGCTGGAATACTGGCAGGAGTGCCAGGGAATGAGACATTCCAAGATAGTACTGAAGAGCCCATCTGCATGTACCAGGACACTGTTGGGTTTGGGCAGGAAAGACCTGCGCACTCTAACAGCTCTGTCTACTGGTCATAGGCATCACATGCGTAGGTTGGGACTGGCTGAGGCCACCGAGTGCCGACTATACCTTGAAACTTATGAGACAGCAGAGCCTGTTATGTGTGCCTGCCCTGCGGGGGACCAAATGAGATTCACAGTCTTTGGCGAGCCAAAACTTGAGCTTGGCGAACTTGATAAAATCTCACACTCTAAAATCCTTCGCTATCTAAAGAGAATGAGAATTGAGGGTGAACTATAAATAGTCGTGAGCCACAATAGATCGTGGCGGTCGCAGTGGATGCGCGATTTAACGTCCCGCTCAATAACAAAACTAAAAAAATTAGGGCATGCGTCAATCAAAGTATATCTATCATGAGCACCTATTGGAAGCGTACAGCACCCTCTGCCTGAGTACCCTTTTAATATGAAATTCAATTGGCCACGCATGTTGCATTAAACTAGAATAAAATTTAACGTTTGCATCAACCAAACTGCAAAGGCGTGTACAATAACACCCACATTTCATGCCCACTGTTGGTAGAGGTGGTGGGCGCTAATTTAAATGAGATGCGCTTTGTCTTATCGCAGAGCACGTAACCTTAAGTTGTACACACGTGCGCGCACACAACAATGCAGTCATAAATCGGATCAATGTTATTCATACAACACCATACGTAAATATTTTTTATTCCATAATAGATGTCTTTTCAAGCCCATATCCAAATTGTCGTGGCAGATTTATGGAATTAAGCATTTTAAAATATACGAATAAATATATATTCACTTGAACAGCCTTTAACCGTCTGTAATATGTGTTTATTTTGGTTTTAATTCTAAATTCTGTTTTTAAATAATAAACCAGTTTCGCCAACCCAACCCAACCCAACCCAACCCAACCCAACCCAACTAAAAATCCAACCCAACCCAACCCAACCCAACCCAACCCAACCCAACCCAGTCTGACCAGTTAATGAACAACAGCTAACTTATCGGTTATATTATAACAATATGACCTACTTACCGTAAACATTCCAACTGTATAAACTAGTATATGATATATAAATTTTGAGAATGGGTTAGAAAGAAAACACTACTTAAATAAATGAGTATGCAGTTTATTTAGGCAATTCATGTAGTAAAGTAAAATTGCAAGCATTTTCATATATCAGTTGCAGAGTATTAAAATTCTGTCCACATTTGCCGTTTATTACCTCCGTAGCTAAGGTAATACCATAAGTTAAATTAATACTGTACTTTGCACACTACATCAACAGTGATTTTAAATATACATAAATTTCATTGCATACATTAAGTTTTATAAAAATATCATTATACATAAATAAACATTTATAGAAATTTGAACACAAAATATTCCAATCACTCATACATAGTAATTAATAAAGTAACTTTATAATTTATCTACAGTAAAATAGGTAACTAGTTATACCATAAAGGAAATGTTGAATTCCAGTCGAAAACTACCACTCTACATAGGTACATACATAAAAGGCTTATTTACAGGTTACCTGAATTTGCAAATTTGATCAGTGGATTTTATTTATTTACGTTTTTTAATTCTAACTGCGATAACTTCAACTACAGTAAAATACACAAAACCTATTTAGTGAAACTAACCACCGATGGAAATGAACGCCTCTCGTAACGGATTGTAAGCAACCATTTATTCGAAAAAGAATTGCCGAAATGCATTTCGTTCTTGTGCATCTTGCTCCGAAATACAACCACCTGCTTCATTCATCGATTACTTTTTAAATAGAAAAACCCTCAGTATAGTCCAATTTCGTGATTTGACGCGTGGTCAAGGATACATCTTTGTAAGTCACAATCTCCTATAATGTTGATGCAATTACTCAACATTTTTATAAATCAGACAAACACTATTATTATATTTACAAACAATATTGGTCTGCGAACCAGTGAAAAAGCACTTCAAGTGCAAGAACAGCAGCTACATTCAAAGCTGGTGTTTAAGGACTGTTTATACGTATTACATGGTCAGTATCATACAAACTAATGCACAATATATAGACATAATGCAAAAATAGTATTTACCCAGTTCCGTACATATTTCGATTATTTACATGTAAATAGTTTTATAAATCGTAATAATAATGTTTCATTTTTCGAGGAACTGGACGCGTTATAATTTAGTTACGTAAAAATTGTTTCTGAACAGGCGTTTCACATACACAATACAGATTAACGAACAGTATATCGATATTATTTCCAGAGCTGGCTGATTTATTGACTTAGTATACTTGTGAAATTTCTTGAAAATTATTTTCGGGAAAATAACAATAAAAATTTTCACTATGTTTCTGTGACGTCAAGAAATAATAACAGCTAATTTACAGCCGATTTTAGCAGATAAATTCGGCAAAATTATGAACTAAACATGATTTCTTTTTAAATAGAAATTAATTTGATGTATTTCACTATTGTAGTTACACAATGAATACAAAATCACTGCAGCCTCAACTTACGTTAAGAATCCAATCAAATACGTTCCAAATAGTATAAAAGTAAGAAATATAATCGTTGAGGTAAAAATGTAGTAACCAGCTCTGAGTATTCACAAAGAAATATTAATGAACCCAAAAGGTGAAAACTTTTACATTAATCCAGGAATCATCAAGGGACACGGAGTTTGAAAATACCACTGAATGTGAATAGGGGAATCCAGTAAATAAATATAATTATCATTTCTTTAAAGAATCATCTTAATTAGCAACGAAAAAGGATAACTAATCAACTGCACAACATGCTGGAATATCATTGTAATAATAATAAATACAGAACCATTTTATAATTTTTAAAGTTAATGCTAGTTAAGCTTAGTTTTTGAATTAAGGACTATAATGGTGGTGCTCAAGAAGAACCTACCTCTCTCCTACAACTTACCACTTTACCTCCATTATAATTTAAAAGTCCAAAAATGATAATTTAAATAATTAAAAGAGATAATCGACTCGACTCGAACAACAAATTGAAATAGTTTTGTAAATTAAAATAAAAAAATGGTATAAATGTGATAATACAGATTCAATGCTAAATGAGGAGTATCTTTAGTTTTCAGGGTACATTATTGCAATCTTAATTGTAGTACAAAATTATATGAAATCAGCTGTAGAATTGAATTAAAATGAAAATACCAGAGTCCCCCATTATATAAAACATGCTAAAAAGCATTACCATTATAAAATATCGAAGCAGTCTTAAATGTTTTATTAAATATGTACAGAAATGACACAATTATCGTTTAATGTTTTGGTGCTTAGCAATTTGGTAGAAGGAATTTGTTTACATCAATCCTATAAAATATCTTAAGACTATGTAGGCGATGATGCCAACACAGTGTAAGGCTTTCAAGCACACATAATAAGTAGCATAGTGTTGTAAAATTTAAATCTTTCACTAATTGTACGTCATTATAGCTACTTTTATAGTAAACATTACCTTAATAATTACATCATTCACACAATTATGTCTACCGTAATTCAAATTAAACAAATTTTGATTTTAGTACATGTCGTGTCGTTTTCGTAGCAATCTCCTCGAGAGTAAATTGCGAAGTGTGAACAACTTCAAATTCCTTTCGTCTCGTAACATTGATTGTTGCAACGATATTGAAAAACAAACATAACATATTTAACTTGAGGATTCCCAACGAGCAAGTAATATTCTACGTGAATCTAGAGTAGGCGATAATAACGACCGAAGATCAGCAGAAGGTAGACTAGTACTGAAATACTTCATGGTGAGTGGCGACTGAAGATGCCTATGTTTTATTACTTCTCGCTCTGCAGGCAGTGGCCAAAGTTCCTGTAATTCATCTAAAATTATATACACACATACTACAAACGGTAAAGATGACTGGAGGGAAAAGATTATAATATAAATTAAATTCATCATCACTATCAAAAATTAACCCGAAGAATGGAAATTTCAAAATTTTAAATTTGTGTTTATGATTACAGTGCATAGAAATTGTGAGAAAATCATAACGTAAAAGATTCGAAGAAGAGGATGTCCAATGAAAGAAAGAAGACGTATAATTAAAACTGTACATATGTAGTAAATTTTTGATTAGTTTTGCTGTCAAATCAAAATTATAATAAAACTCAACTAACCTGCAGAGACTGGGCCTCTTCTCAGGATTCTGCACTTTTACTTTTACGTCCCGTCAGTGATCCAACGATCGATTTCAGCGCCGCTCCGAAACTTTTTCCGGGCGTGTGCAAATTTGACTGACTTCTGCCGAGACCTTGGGGATGGGCATCTAAGCATTTCTGATAGCGCAACTGCAGCAATAACAAAATCATAAAAATGATGAAATCTTGCAGATTTGAAAATAAATACCTTACAAGCTGCTTCAATAGTTTTACATAATGCACCTGATGAGGGTTCACAATGGAAAATGTGTGCCATGAACGTGTCCTGTGCCGTATGCATTACAAACGCGCATTGCTTAACATTTTTTCCTATTCCTAAGAATGATAAGTAGCGAACTCTACATTCTGTTATTAGTCGATCATCCTAGAAAGAAAAATATGGTTACTACTTGAATCAATTTCATTTTTTATTGTAATGATCTGAGATGGCATCAGCCAAACAATAACTTCTTAGATTGTGATCCGAAATAACTAATTAATGAATTTATAAAAAATATACTAACATTCGGTTGTTGAATGGTAATCATGGATGGTGCTACGGCAACATTCACAGATTGCCATTGATCTTGAGGTATAGTTGTTACAAGTCTTTCAATGGCATCGTTTAGTACTTCCATTCCCGTCGCTTGGGTTACCTGAACCGAACCCAAATACTGAGCCCGCAGTACTTTCTTGGGTTCTTCCATTGGAGTGGGAAATGATTGTGCTGCAACAAATAGATTAAAATATAATTCCTATCATAAATTGGTTATTATAAAATACTTACTGACTAGTGCTTGACCATTCCTGTTGGATCTCCTATGTTCAGTGGGTAAATTGGTTGGTCTAGTGGCTAATCCTCTGCCGTTGATATCTAGTGGTTTGGCCAGATTTTGTTGTAAACTACGTTCTATCATTATTTTCTTGCAGATATCCCTAAGTGTATTAGCTATAGTTCGAGCCGGCATATCACATCGGAACACATGACACATATGTTTACGTGTACTCCTATCTCTGGCTACGTATGCAAAATCCCTATATGAAACAACAAAACAATCACTAAGTTGTTATTGAACCAAATGTACAAATTTAAGCCGTGCAGTGCTTAATACCAATGAGTAATGTTTAATAAAACTATAACCATTTAAAAACCACTATGATTGTAACCAAACGGATAATAAAACAACATGCTTGCGAGTTGGTAAACACAATAAAGTAAAATCATGCCACAGTTATACAATGAAGAACATGTAAATAGATGCAGCTATGCAACATTTACCTCTCTCTGTTGGTCCAAACGATTTGCAACAATATAACAAAAAGGAATTATTATACAATTATACATCAAATTGTTTATAAAACTAATCCTATAAACTACTCTCAATACTAGATCTATGGAGTCAATTCAAATCTACATAAATTTATTTTCTAAGTATGTAATCACAATGCTAACCTTCCATTATCTCTTCCAACACCCCAGACTCTTATCGTGTGTATTGGCTGCGTGTTTAAAACTGTCAGATTTTCAGGGTCGATTAACTTCAATGCGCCTTCATCTAGATCCATAAATAAATCTTTTCCCTAAAAAATTTGAATATATTATTCACATCATTATCAGTGGAAGATATGGAGAGAGATGAGTTGAGTAATTGAAACTGCAAAATGGGATGCAGAATAAATCCACAGGCACTTGAATAATTCTTGAGAATGAAGGTTACTTAGCTACAACACTGGTATAAGTGTAATAATGTAGCGAAAAAAATTGGGAGAATACTGAAGGTATATCATAACAAGGATAATTTTGGTTGAGGATTAATAAAAATTGGAAGCGACTGAAAAATGGACGAAATTTAAACAATTTAAGGTATTTTTGCATAAATCTTACATCACCCCAACGCCCGACAACATCCAGAAGATCGTTCCTTCCAAGCGACAGGTCAACTATGCACTTGTTCACCGCCTTGCTACTACGCTCGGGAGTTAAGTCTTCCTCGGCGATTTCCACCCAACCCAGTGATCGCACAGCGAATCTAATCGGCCGTTCTTTAGATTCCGGTTCTGCCCTTGCCGGGTAACTGCGCCGTCTGAATTTAAACAATTTAGCGATTTTCAACCAAGTTAACGTTGCTACGTACTTGAGTGCCAGTTCGTCCTTCTTTTTCCTGTCATCCAGTTCCATGTCCAAAGCTGAACTGGTGCTGCTCCTCGTGACGGAGCTGATTATTCCGCTTTCGAACTTGCATATTAAGCTGTCGGTCTCCTTGCTGAAATTGTCGAATTTGTCGGCCTTTTCGGTGTTTGGAAACGCGGGTACTTCCCGTTGGATTGTTCCGCTTTTGATGTGCCAGTAATAGGGGCCATCGTTATCTGAGAGATAAAAAATGTTCAAGAAATCATTAATATCGTCTTTCAAAAATTAAAAATTTTCGTTTCCAAAAACAATTATGTTTTATGGATTTATCTTAAAACATTGCCATTGCAGGAGGTTGGGAGATCAATTTTGCAAGCAAGAGATTCTATGAGCTAATTTACTAAACAAATGTACTGCTTCTGCATCATTTCAATCTTAAGATACTAGTTGTTAGTATTGAATCAGTTATGATCGCCTTAAGTCTAATGTGATATGAGTGCGACGAAGTTTACTGCAATTTTTAACGCGATTTACTATAACGCCCACCCTTTAACAAGATATATGACCTTAATTATTCTTTTACATGTCACAACAAATAAGCAAATACGAAAGAAAAAGAGTATATACCCGAATATATTTTACCATGTTGACTATAAGAATATAAATATACTTGTCTTGCAAATAAAAATAAAATGAATCCCTAGTAGTGCAAATTACGACGCAATGGTTCAACTCAGCATAGCAAATACCCAGCTATTTTTATTTGCTACAAATGCAATTTTGTGTTTAATCATATGTTTTATGTATGTAGTTACGTTTGCGTTCGGTGTGAAAAACGCAAAGGCAATATACGATAAAAATGGAAACGAGAAACTCTCTACCTTCATGCTTTTCCCATCCGGGAGGTAAATCCGACTCATCGCTTCGTTCCTTATCTGGAGAAATAGACTCAATTTCGTCCAGAGATTTCTGTTGTCTACGCTTCACGGGAATTGCATATAAATCATTGTTTAACTGGCCGGCGATGTGTGGCACACCCATCTCTTCCTCGTCGCGATTGTCTTTTATGGTTTTGGAGATTTTTTCGCAGATGCTAGAAAAAAATATTTAACGTTAAAACCTATAAACAAAGTAGTGGAGTATTTGTTATCGTTCAAAATCTATTAGTCTCTGTTAGAGCTATGAGTTTAAATTTACGAATGGGGGCGTTAATTTGCAGAGAAAATAAATTAAAATAAGTTATGAGATGTAACGTCAAAAAATTCGTAATGACTATAATTGTATATATGGAGTAAAAGTTACAGATTTTGTGGCGACACAAAAAGTTACTTTTACTCCAAATAAAACATATTTTTTCTTCAGGATTTTGATTGAAATACAACATTCTGCCTAATAACTCATGTCTTTGAAATAATTCAACTTTTAATTTCCAATTTAAGTCATATAAGTGCAGTATCCAACTCACAGTATCAATTTTTTCTGTTTGTTTAATTTTAATTTCTCTTATTTATTTCTTGTTTCAATTTCGTTTACGTTTTGTTGTCATTTTGTTGATTCACATCTTTTCAATTTAACCAAAACTGTAATAACTATTTCATAAAATCCGTTGGTATCAATAACCCGACCTGATGACCTATATTTTATTTTCATATTTTATTAAAGTGTGGTTGTTTGAATAACTGTTTTGTGTACCCACCACACTGAAGTTCCTATTACTTTGACACACTTGACAAATTTGTCAAATTAAATTGACGCAAATGTTGGAAAACCAGCAAAACCAGCAAAATCCAAGGCGCATGTCGGCAACTAGAATAGTGTACATAATAGGATTCATCCTGTGTGTCCTTGTGTCGCTAACATCGGCAGGTTTCTTAATTTACCGGTATGGCTTTCAAAAAAGGACCACCTAATCGATAGAAGCGATTTCTAAGAGAACACGAAGATGGAAATGAAGAAATCAATCAATCGATATACTCCGAATTGATAAAGCATTTCTTACACCAAGGAAATATCGTGAAGTTATAATTTATCAAGTTGTATGTATATATTAGAGTGACGTGTATATGAGATTGAAGTATTTTAAATTAAAATTGAGGACACACAAGTGTTTTAAAATTCGCTCTTAGTTCTATTGTAACGGAAATCCGGCGACGGTACATACAAAGGAACGATCTAGAAGAAAGTTCGAATTACATAAATCACTGCGAGTGTAACAGATGTAACATTCGACATGTTCTACTAACGAAAGATTAAACGTTATAATGCAAAGATGAGAACAATGAATCAAAGCACGTAATGTATTCTGTACGTATTGGTAATGAGCGAAAATAAAAGTGGGCCAATTTTGATTGCTTTTAAAATTAATTTTGTGCAACACATAAAAATATCATCTGGATTTTTTTTTGTAACTTAAAGCAACCTATATGGCGATTAATGTAACATGAAGTCAAAGAACACAACGCATTAAATTAACAAATCTCACATGCCCCTAAATATTTTAATTCACGTTTCCATCTACATTATTTTAAATATTGAGAGCACGTGTGTTCAAATATGAAAAAAAAAAAAAAACGGAACGTTGGCGAAAATATTAATTTGCTAAAACAAGCCAACGCACCATTTATTTGCGCAATAAGAAATATGCGAACAGTGGAGGACAATTATTACACCAGAAGAACGAGCGGACCATTTTGTTCCAAAACGAGGCGTATCTACTCGCCGTAATGTTTGTCGCAGAAACTTTAAATTAACTTTCCCTAACTTTAGGGTGATATAATGTGTACCAAGCGCCCTATTATTTTCTTCCGAATTGTTAGTTACACCGTTCGAACTGTACTTTGTTTCTTACGCATCTATCGTCTTCGTCTCTTATTTCTTGTCGAGTCAAATCGATCGATCGAGCGCAATTTTATTTATATTCTTTGGGATAATTTATAAAAAAATAAATGTTGTATGTTTTTATTAAACATTACATTTTTATGTTATCGCTTCTTTAGGCTTGAACCTTGTTTGTTAATTATCTGCTTAAACATATTGCGCGACGAAAGTCAACCTTAAATTCCATACATTTTCGTCGAAAATTTCATTTATCTACGACGCGCGGTGGTGACCGCACAGTCCACCCGAAGCTATGCAGTGCGGAAATTGGTGAATGCAGGCAAATTAGCCCGCCCATCTGACCGACTTTCCGCCACGAAATTTGGGACAAGCTCCGCCGGATCCTTAATGATCAAATCCCTTGAATAATAAAAGTTGCCCAAATATTTGAAATAAGGCACTTAAAGCAAAGAATGACGATGTTTACTACCGTAGTGTTGGTGAATGTAGAATTGATTAAATGCTGGCACACATATACATATGCGGTTTATGTAAACCCGGAAATATAAATAAAATAAAACAAATTTATATATCATGATAGCCTGACAATTATGGCAATTATTGCAAATTAAGTAGCATATAAAATATTATACTTTGCCGACAAGAAAACTGGACATAAAACGGAAAGAAATTTATAATACGAAAATTTTTTTTATTGTAAAACCCTGAAAAAATATATCAAATTTTTTACAATAAATTTTCAGATTGTTACATATTTTTATATAAACCGAATATGTAATGTATCAACACTTAATAGTAATTGTTATAAGTTTGTGGGTAAATATTACCGCCAACTAGACGTGAATGCCCACACTTTTACTGCTACAGGCACAGGTCTTTTCGATCAGCTAAGCCAGTACTACACAGACTTGAATTTACTCTGCAATAACGACCGATTCGTTGAATATAAGTTTCAGGGAATGTATTAAGGTGATAAAGCAAATGCAAGTCTTTATAGTACTAGCTTAGCAGGTCGAAAAAACCTCTGCATTTATGTAGCAGTAAAAGTATGTGGGCAATGACGTCTAGATGTCGGTAATATTCACACACAAACTGATTGTCAAACTCATGTCTGCATGACCTGATAGAACTTCAGTGAATGCATGTGCGGTGGTCTGATATGCCCATAGAAGACGAAACAGCTGTCGCCACCTTATTTCCAGTAATTGTTATGAATTAATTTTGTCAATCGCTTTATGCCCAGTGATTTTTGATTTAAATAAATTATTCGAAATATTGCGATCTTTTTGATAAGATGAGTCTGAAAGAACTGGAACGATGTACAATAAATGGTAGCAAAACGGTAGCAAAAAATGTTGAACCTATACCATACTGTATAAAGAAATACATACAAATGTGAAAGTGAAGTAACTTCTCATTACTAAGAGGGGGTGCTACAGATATTGATATTCTAAACAACTTTCATTTGAAAAGTTTTTTCGAAAAATGTAGTATAACGAAGTATAAGAAAGTTCAGTGCGGATTTTTTCTTTTTGGTTAAAAAAGTCAACTACGGAAACAATGTTTTGTGGACGTCCACACCGTGGAGGAGTTCAATCGCCATTGATTTTTTAAAACACACCGTACATCGTGTTACTATTATATGTGGGCGGAATTTACAAATATTAATAAGACGATAAAACACAAAGTAACCTAACGAAAACCGTAGATTTGTAGCGGCGGTTATTAGCCCCGTGACATACATAATGTCAACATTCTCCGGGAATCATTAAGGGCATAATACTCATGTCAACCGTGTAGTAGAGAAATGTTGTTAATGATATTAAATCTTTAATGACCAATTTTAATAAGTTCGATGTAATTACGGGTGATGATTGACGTCACAAAACAGTGAATTGTGGAACTTGAAGTTTGTAGGGCAACATGATTAGCATTTCATTCCCTCATTATGGAATCATAATTAAAAATTTTGCGAGCAGGTGATGCACGCAAAATCACAGTCCTTTGTAGATCTTCCTGAAATTTCTGCACACAGATATAAAGATACATCATGATATTTTTATATTCTTTTATTTTTGTGACACCAAACACCAATTCTTTCAATGGGATATAATCATTTTCTATAATAGAAGCATTTTATATCAACATGGGATTAAATAATTTCTTCTTGAAAACTTTATCGTGCATATGATGTCCATATTTCCTTAAAATCGTCATGTTTTTTGTTAACGATCATCAGTCTGCCAATATTCACTAATTCTTTTGCAAATCTTGCAGAGTGAATTAACTTTCATGGCCCTGGAGCTTTTTCGCTTTCATATTCGTATTTATATCCTTGCTGGCTATTTTATTCCTGTCGTAGTTTCCCAAATTTCCTGCCATCTCCGGGCATATAACCCACAAAGTTTTCACTGGGTCTATAGATAGACTTTTTCGTCAACAGAATAAATTATTCCTTATCGCAGTTCAGTTGCTAAAAGTGAAAATTTGTTGTTAGAGGAAACCATGACAGTGTTCATAAAGACTTTCATAAGTCAAACAAGGGACGCAATGAAATTAAATTAAATGGATGTTCAATACAGGCAGCGGTGGATTTGTATAGGGTGCTCATTGGTTTGATACTTAGACATCAGCGAAAGCTTCGGACGGACTTCGATATGAAAACAAAGATCATAAAATGCAACATTTGCGTTGTGATGGTAGGGGACGTCATCCAGAAATATCGATGGATACGACAACATTTCTATGGTTTGGATACCAACCCAACCCAACTCAACCCAGCCTAATTATAATCTATGTATCCATTTATGCGACTGACATTTTGTGATTCTAGCGCGAGCTTTTGATTTTTGATGAATGTCTGTTACCACGACTTATACCCAAAAGCTCAATGCGAAATATTCAAGGATTTGTTTTTGAGTTGCAGCTTTTTCCAAGCGTCTCCGTGTGTTACAAATTTTGGCCACATTGAATAAGTGTGAGTACTTCAGCATACATGCAAAACTTTTAGTTTTAACGTAGATGTCTTTTGGTATCTATATTCTATACACATTCACCTATATTCGAAACCATTGAAAAAATCCTAATAATTAAAGCAAAATGCGAACATAAACAATAAAGTCTTTAGTCGCCACATTTACAAGAAATCGAGTTTTTATGATTCTCCAACTTTTGCTTTCACTTGCATTGTTGTTACGTTAACGTGAACTTAAAAGCTCCACTTGAAATGTGCAAGTTTCGCTTTGATTTTATTGTTATGGACTTTTCCAAGCGTGGTGCTGCTGTTAGGCAAGGCAGTGTTTCAGTTAGAACTTTCATTGATAGTTCGAATGAATAAAAAGGTTGCATATATCTACAGACACATATGTTCCAGATCGTGAAGCAAAATTCAATAACCGATAATAAAAATGTTCACCTGAATGCTGGAAAATTTGAGAATTTGAGTTTGTTGATGATGTTGACGCTTTTCCTTAGGTGTAACAACATTTGAATATCGAACTTTTAAGTTTCAGTTGGACAATGAACTTTAACAAAATAATTTGAGTATGCAAGGCCTTTGAGTTCATCTTAAATTAAATACGTAACGTAAATTAAATACAGTGTAGTCTAGACTGAGTTTGTGTTGAAATGAATTGATTACAAACTGCCTCTGCTTAACGTAAATATTTACGGATTGTATCGTGATCTCAAATTTTTATTAAAGGAAGTTTAATTTAAATGCTATGAAAAAATAATACCGGAAAATAGCTTTCTGTGAGCATTCTGTATTTCACAAAGAAAAATACATCTGATATCACAACCCATATCAAATTTCGCTGGCAGAAATCAAATGTAAAATAAAATGGTATAAATGTGAATAATTGATTAAATTTGATTAATCATAAAGTCTATTTTTTTTTTAATAGAAAGCTATGTATTATTTTGCTGCTCTGTTTCAGTTTCGGTATCAATTCTATTTATATTAGTCCATAAAAAATATTCAGCTAATATTATTTCTCATCTGTTACAGTTTCAGACTTTTTTGGAGTGATCTTGATCACCCCTCACTGAAACGTAAAGGTTTGATTAAACATGAACAAGTAAAACAATTAGCATAATATTTTCATTAGCGGAACGCACCCCATGTTTGCGGGGCGCAAATCTACGTACGTTTTTCGCGGACTCGCTGTGACAGTACTATTATCCAACAGACTCATGGGGTTGCCGTTGTTCTCACCGCCCCTACAACAAAGAACTTGTTGTAAATGGCATGGACATCTAACAAGCACACAAAGAAAGTTCCAGCAATTACGAAAGTGGTCGTATTGCATTAATAAAATCCGGCCACACAATAAAAGCGTACGCGCGCGCTGTTCGGGGATGAAGCGTGCTATCAAAGCGATGTCGCAGATGGCATCGGCAATGATTAGCATATCAAAGTTTGATGGCAGCCAGTATGAAGCGAAAAGCCACAATGAAGACGGGTATAATAGGAGTTTCCGATCTAATGCATTTATACGGTTGGTAAGCACAGCGTTCGCATGGCGGCGATGCAATCTGACGAACTACTACCACTAAGAGCTGCAATTCAAAATTTAATAACCGCTTTAATTAAGCCAATATAAAATCAACTCCTATAGGGTGCATTATGTATAATCGCCGTCTTTAATTTAAATGGTCGTATTACTATGAATTTAGTGGCCAGTTTCAAAATTACGATCTATCATCAGTATTTAGTCAATATTGTAAGTAATTAATTTAAAAAATTTCATAAAATAACTAAACCTAAATAAGCGAATATGAAACAAATCGATGGGAAATGAAATAATCGAAATGATTGTGGTGAAAAAATTACGTATGTTACTAATGACGCAGATTAATTATACTTGCAATTACAGATATAACATATATTGTTTAGATCAAATAAATTAATCCAATGAATGAAAGTGTTCTTAATGGTGAATTTTCGTACTCGATCATAGAAGAAATTATACTTAAACATGCCATGTTTAACATAAACATGCCGTGTTTGAACAGAAAGAAATTACATTCGAATAAATACATTCTGTTCGTGAAGCAATTTCTCTTTGTATAAATAAATAAATGGGTTTGCCAAATGAGGCATTCAAGATAGAACGTTTTTTCACTCGTTCGTGTTTAAAAACACGGATAAGCACAACCGCATATGCTGAATGATAAACATTCCCGTCACATGAATGTCAAAGCCAGAAATTGCATTACGGTTGCGTTACGCTCCTTGCATTTTGCGTTTGATTAAGATCGCTATAGCAATTTTTATACGTTATATTTTCTGCCAAAGTCCCCATTCATCACACTGAATGCATGTTAATCGATTGAAGGAGATTATAAGTCACGTCAACGTGTAATATACGATTTTTATCAAAACTATTACTCCAACGAAAAGTTTCTGATAAAGGAAGCAGCAATAATAATAAAATATTTTTTTAATTTTTTTTTTTTTAATGAAGTGACTAATTATTTTATCTTTCCAAACAGTTTTATGGTCCATCAAATTTAACATTTTTTATGCGGAATAATATTTATGATTATGACACAAGAACGTTAATGTTGTGACGTGTTTCTTGCAATTGGACGACTTTGATATAGAATACGTCTTTCTCCGCGGTCGAAAGGTGATATAGGGGGCGAGGGAAATGGGGAAAACTGTTGTTACAAGTGAAAAAGTAACTGTCAAGCTGTAAAGTTAAATATTCGCACCATTGAGCGAGAACAAAGTGACAGTTCTTTTATTGAATTACACGGCAGTATGCGTTTCACGTTTCGCCCGATATCGACTTGACAGTTGACGTATTCTACGTTGTAGCTTGCGGCACAGTTGCTGCTATTTCCCTTTGAATTGATTACTGTTTATTGAAAACAAAATGATTTTTTTTCTATAATTTCGAATTATTTTATTTACATTTATATTTTAGTCCTTTAAGTAACTTATTCATTAACTACTAGCGTCTAATAGTATCGCGAATTCTTTTTTGTTTCAAATTTGTACATATGAATCCATCCCTCGATTCTTGTCCACAGACTGAAGTCACCAATTGTATACATTTTTCAACCGCTTAATTTCAGGGATATTTTGGTAACTCAATTTCATGAAATATCATCAGATATTTCCATGGTTAATGGTGGTTCGGTAATAGGGACAGACATCCAATCGATCAAGTCGATATAGTCTTCAGCTTCGAAATTCAATTTAGGCGCACTGGAAACCGTCGAATTATTGTCGCCTCTGGATCAATCGTCTACGTTTTAATATTCTCCTTAAACTCAATTCTCCAATATATTTTCGGACATGGCTGATAGAGAACCCAGAGAACATTTCTCTGGGTTACAAAAATACCCAATAACTTTAATAACTGGATGTACGATTTCCTCTAGTTCATTTGATAAAAAACGTGATTAAAAAAACAAATTCAAAAACAATCCAATCCAATCTAACCAAACCCAACCCAATTCAACCAAACCAAACCCAACCCAACCCAATCCAACCAAACTCAACCCAACCCAACCCAACCCATCCCATTTTTAAAATAACAAAATCCAAGCATATTTTTACATGTATTTTAACAATTTTGATCAATACAACACAACACAATTCATAGCATAGCAATAGTATTAAAAAAATAATTCAATTAAATTCATCAAAATACCTTGAAGCCAAGTTAATTTAAATGCAATTCCAGCCTATATGAATGATAAATTCTGTTTTTTTATCCATTGCAACTCAATCAATTTGTTTCTTCGTTTTTAATTCTTCCTTAATCTAATTCAACCAAACCGACAAAATTTCTTCATTTGTATTTTTAAGGTTTTTCGTGCTCAATATCTTTAACTCAATTCACAATTATTTTATTCTATTTGTTATTTTTTAAACCCAAACAAACCCAAACGAATCTAAATTAATTTAATTATAATTACATATTTTTTAATTATCTTCAATATTTATTTAACCCAAGTGTCAGTATGTCAAGTCAAGCATGCCAAGTATCTTTAACCTAAATCAACGAAATTATTAATTTTTATTAAATAAAATGCTATTTTTTAAGTTTCTTTAAACCTATGCGAACTCAATCGAATATATTTATATAAAAAGTTAAATATTTATTGAATGTGAAGTATGTATTCAAAATATTAAGAATGAAGTATTAAAAATTAATTTTGTGCTGGGTTGCGTTGTGTTGAGTTGGGTTGTGTTGTGGTGGGGTGAGCTGGGTTGGGTTGGGCTGGGTTGGGTTGGGTGGGGTTGGGTTGTATTGGGTTGGGTTGTATTGAGTTGGGTTCCCTTTGGAGAAAATTACAAAAACGAGTCGAAGAAAACGTAAGAAACATACATAAAAATATTACTACCTCTGTCCCAAATTATGGTACACATTTCTCTACAATTTACGGAGTTTTTGAGTCTTTGAGCAAATCATGAATTTTTATGGGTTGAATATAATTTATATTATAAAAACTATAATCACCCTCCAATTTTCAGTATATTTTAGTATTTTGTCATTTTCAGTAATCTCTATTCTCTGTAATATCAAGTCCTGAGAAGGGGCGGACAGGACACTGGCTCTCTTCTAGCATCGACATAAAAGGTCAGTGTATATAATTTATTATTATATTCATTTATTTTGACTTTTCATTTATAATTTTTTGCCTTAAAACTGAAATAATGTGTAATTTTGTAGTTTGTTAAGAAATTTGTAAATTTTTCACCAAACACGCAGATGAAAGTCTCCCTCAGTTTTATTGGAATCTGTGCAATCTTGCAAGTGCATTATTTCTAATGACAGCCATCATAGTTGGGTAATTATGTACATATGTAAGATAGCGGATGCGGTTACCAAGGTCCACCTCGATTATGCCGAAGTAATGTTATGGAGTTTTTTTCTACACGAATTTTCTGGATTTTCTAGGTCGTTTTTTGGTCTCTGCCAATGGAATACTTGAAGTTTGTCTTTACAGGAAATACATAATGCATAACCACCAGGAGGGAATATCCATCAACATACACAATTGTTTTATTCAAAAGAAGTATTCCTGGAAAGAAACGATTATTTTTACAGGAAATAAACAATTCGTAACCACCAGGAGGGCATATCCTTCCACATGGAACAAGTGTTTTAGTTTAAATAACAGAGGTTATACGGTAATAACCATTATAGACGAAATACGCTGGTTTGAGATTAAAAGAAGGTATACGATTAATGAAGAATTTTTCAGAGCCGACATTTTAGGAGTGAGAGAGAGAGAGAGACGACACAGTCAGGAACATTAGCAAGCAAACGTAAAAGGATTCAAGCACGAAATCGTCCACAATTGCAAAGGCATCATTCTAGTTGTCAACGTGAGGGATAAGATGCAACTGTCCATAGGAGAAATTATAATTTTATCTTGTACTTATAGTCTGTTTACATTAAAATTTATAAATTCAGGTATCGGAGTTTTATTCTGGCAAATAAACATGCAGAGGTAAGGAAAGATATTAAAATAATAAAAAAGCTTAATCTTTGAATTATATGCTCGCTTTTTGTGAGAAAGAGAAAGGCGTTATCGAAAGGCACAATCAACAATTTGCTAAGTTTCAACCTCTTTTGCTAATTTTGGGTTTTGTTTAACTTTACGCGAAATTAAAATTTTGATAAACTTCACAGCAAGTAGTTATTTGAAGTCAATTCGATGTACAAGTTTTATTTCGTGTCTCATTTGCTGATGAGTTAGAAGTGCTATGTTGGACATAAACATATTTGGCATGATACTAATAAAATAAATTAATTAAATAAAAATTATTGGTAGGTGTACGAGTTTTACTTTGACTAAATGTTTATTAAAATACATTCAGAGTTGTGATAAATATCACTAATGTATAATAACAAAAATCTACTATGACAATAAATTTAACAAATATACACCTTTGTTAAAATAAAGTGTGGTGTGGTATCGTACTTTGCCCAACTGTATCAATACGTATCTGCATATTGTACGTGTCGTACGTTTTGACTCTTGATGCACGTTCTTGTTCGGAAATTTAATTCCATTACCGTACGTGTCTTGTACATCTATAACTTTAATATCCGCATAAACCCCATTAAAATGCATCCATTGAAATAAATGACCGTTGTAAACATGCGAGCTAAATATTCAAGTTAACTGTGAGTACTTTTTTATATTTTCCATATAATATCAAATAAATTTATAAATTGCGTGCGGAGAAACATTCATTTTTATACTAATATACATAAAACATATCGTTAAAAAATCAATACGAGGCTTGTTATATAAGAAAGTGTAGTCCGTTTCACACATTGAAATAATGCAAGACCTTGCCTGCAAATCAATAAAGGTTTTCCATTAAAACTGCTAGAATGTAAATCATTCTTTGATGCTTTGAGAACACCAATCAATTGCAAGTTATTCCGCAATTATAAGTAAAATGGGTTTTTTATTCTGGAGCTTTGAAATTTTCATTCGTGCTGCAGGAGTTTCGTTGTTCGTGTTGATATTAAAAGCTGCGATGAATATTTAAGATTAAATTATATTTAAAATATAAGACGTTCTTTGAAAATATTCATTTCTCAATATATATTTATAAGCGAAAAGTACACTTGATTAAATAAAAGAATTCGTAATGCATCTTGAAATAAGTATATTCTAGTAAGTAATAAATGGAAAAACGACCGGGAAAAGAATTACACCGATATCGATTCAATCCGGCCATTCGGTGAAGCAGGAAAGTGTCAGCTAATTCAGGCGAATGGGGGTCGATTGCTGTACGTTAATGGACTTGGGCGGATAATCCCAGAAACTTGTCGATAGTCGCAAATTTGAGCCCATTAATGTTGTACTATCTATCTTACGTCAATTTAACGACTTGAACGACTGGACTTGAAAATCAAACATAAATGCTTGAATAAATAAAATTGGGTCGTTTGTATTTCTTTCGCCAGATACTTCAAGCCTAGTTTTCAAGAACTTTCCCAGACGTTTGTAAGCTGGATTAGCAGGACTTGATAGTTCTTATATATGGCGATGGAGACGGAAAGGTTTTATCCACTTCTCTGATACTTGTTCTTGTGCCACACTTTCATCAAGTTACTTAATGAAGTTTGTCACCTCCCTATTTTTTCCTTTTCTAGCTTTTTCTGAATTACTGTCTTTTCTTGAATATCGTTGCAATTTGCATGCCATACAATTTGTCTTCTTCTTCTTCAATTGACACTTTTGTAAATTTTTCATTCAGATTCACACGATCGTACTAGAAGTTCTTAATTTCTCTATTCTGGAACTATCTTTCTTCGTCCTTTTATCGATGATAATCATTTTCTTTCATTTATACTTTTAGCTTGCTATACGTGGTTGAGTTCTATCCTCTGTTACGTTGTTGCATTCACAGTCAACTCAATCGTTTCCATAGTATTTCTGTTTCACCTTTAATATATACTCAGTGACATATAAACTGCATCACCTAGAAGGGGTGGGAATTTTTGGACCAAATTTGGCAGGAATAGTGGACTAGTCCAGGGAAATAGTTGATTAAAATTTGAAACCCAATCATCAAGTAGTCATGGGATTTTTGACGTTTGTGTCATTTTTTAGAGGTGGTGATAGACAAGCCATTATCGAGTCATTTTTTGAATTTGTTCCACTTTTTCGGATCCCGTTCTTTAGTTTAAAGTGTTTAATGATGCCTAGAGGAAGGAGACCTCAAGTTTACCAGCAGTTGAGTGACTTTTACCGAGGGCGGATTGTTGGTTTACGAGAAGCAGGTTTTTCGTTTAGAGAAATCGGTAACCGTTTGGGACGGCACCACTCAACAAAAATGCGTATTTATCAAGCGTGGTCTTAACATGGGGTTGAACGTCGGAGAAGAGGCATTGGGGCTCAAAGACGAACCAATGAACGTCAAGATCGCCGCTTAAGACTAATGGCCTTGAGAGACAGATTCTCTACAACTAGATCAATAGCGGATCAATGGTTAGGTGAACAAGGTCGTCCGATAGCCTTGCGAACAGTTTATCGTCGAATAAGAACCTTTGGCTTGCTGTCTTACCGCCCACATCTTGTGCTACCCCTCACTGCTCAACATCGCCAGGAACGTTTGGCCTGGTTCACGGAAAGACTTCAATGGAACTTGGAGTGGCATCGAGTTGTCTTTAGTGACGAATCGCGATTTTGTTTAGGAATGCATGATGGTCGGATGACTGTTAGACGAAGACGTGGAGAAAGGCGCAATCCTGATTTTTCGATTGCGAGGCATGTTCACCGAACTGTGGGGTTGATGGTGTGGGGTGCTATTGCTTACGGCAGTAGGTCACCCTTGCTCTTCATTCGGGGCAGTATGGCAGCCCGACGCTACATTGACGAAGTGGTAGAACCACATGTTCTTCCATATCTTCGAGGGCTGGAAGACCCACTTTTCCAGCAAGATAATGCACGGCCTCACGTAGCAAGGGTTTCTCTTGACTTCTTTGAAGAGGCCAATGTTAATCTTTTGCATTGGCCACCAAGATCTCCCGATTCATCGCCCATTGAGCACGTGTGGGACATGATGGGTAGAAGATTGAGGAATCTACCGAACCCACCGTTGACAATAGAAGGTCCACGGCATGAAGTACAGGCTGCTTGGGATGCCATACCCCAAGAAGACATTGATCACCTGCTGGAATTAATGCCAAGGCGGGTCAATGAGTGTATCAGAAATAGGGGCGGACCAACACATTATTAAAGAAAAATCAAAAAGATGAAGTGTTTTCTTTATCAAATTTTAATCAATTGTTACCTTAGACTAGTCCAATGTTTCTGCCAAATTTGGTCCAAAAATTCCCACCCCTTCTAGGTGGTGCAGTTTATATGTCACTGAGTATAGTTTATTGATATTTTAATTCCCATTATTAACATTGTTTCAATTGATACAAAAGTTGCGTTGCATATAATAAATTCATTCAAAATATTTAAAATTACTGCATGTAATATATGTTCGACACATATTCTTACCTAATCACAATAATATTTAAACTTTATAAACAACCGGGGCGCACGTGTTCGGAGACGCAACGCAGCGATTCCACATTTATACGTTTTTAGGGTTCAACTAACCCATCCAGCGAACAGGAGCAGGTTGTTTACAACTGGGCATCGTTATGTGCCGGCTCCGGAGACGTCGCAGACATGTCGGATCGTTTTTGGCGTCGTCTCGTTCGTATTACACGCGTATCTCCATCTACTCCATAAACAATCTTCACGTATCTGCGACTTTATCTCTTAAATTTGTTCCGCCGAGATTCGCGCAGTCATTTAATCTCAGGAACGACTTGTTTAGGCGTCTTCCGAGACAGAACGGCGGCCGGTCGCGACTTTTCGAATAGGTTCGAATTTTATGACCGCTACTGAAACTAGTGTCACCATCGACTGCGTTCGACTGTTTATTGTCGATTAAATATCTTGGGGGTTTTCTCGTTTTAAAAATAATCAAGACTATATACATATAACTGATTTTTTCGTTAATGAATTACCTTTGTCGTCAAAGAAAAAAATATTTTACTGATATGACGTTGTCGAGGGGGTTAATCGGACAATAATTTGATTATTTTGACCATCAAGACGTTTAATATCAACGACAAGAACGCCACCTAATTGATTGTACAGAAATGTTCCGCGTTTAAAAATTCAAAGTAAATTTGCCGGATGAGTCAACGATTTTGCAATACATTGCCATTCACTCACCGCATTTTATTCATAAACCTTCAAAGAAATAACATCGGTAGCATTGCAAGGCACTAACCACAAAATGATTGCCATTCAAGGTTTGTAATTTTTGTGATGTTAGATCACAGTCCAATCAAGGCGTACCGTAAAACGATCCAGTAACAGATTCAGATAAATATACGGAACGGAGGCAATTAAAATTGTTACATCGTAACGTATACGTTTATCAATGATGTGTTTTGTAGAAATAATTAATTAATAACGTGGCCTAAAAATGTTTGGAGGGGAAAGTTTTTAGAATAAATTAACGAGACATTTAGGTCGATTCTCTAAGCATCTTTTCAACCTGTCACTTGTTACAGTTGTTACTAATCAATCGTAACAAATTTGTTTTGCAAAATAGCATTTTGTACGATACGAGTTGTTCAATTTTTGTTATAACCAACCTAGCAATTTATTGAAATGTCACATCAATTAATCTTACATTTGTATAATACGCGTTGGTGGTAATTTTTAATTATATTTCTCTGTATTTAAAATAGCAAATAACAAATTCATGACAAAAAATCTGTGCCTTTAATATATGTGTTAGAAGCAGTAGAAAATAGCTTTGCGAATTGAATTTATAAGCAATAAAAATAAAAAGAAATAATTATTCTAATGTCACTTTTAAAAGATCATGTTCGAGGAATGCGTGGATAATTGAGGGACACTTGTGCCCCATTCACGTTGCCAGAGCGAAATTTTGTTGGTATATTTCGACTTACCGGAGCCGTTTGCAATAATATGCGCCTTACAAACAACAAGAAGTCATAAACTTAAACGCGAACATCGACAAGCCCACTGACTCTTCTTGTTCTTCTTTCTGTGTAGTACTTTCCGCTTCCGCAGTCAGATGTGAGGACGAATGTATGGACTGGTTGATACCTTTAAACGTTAAAAGTGTAGTGCTTCACCTAGGCAACAATAACCCACTGACTCTTCTTGTTCTTCTTTCTGGGTAGTACTTTCCGCTTCCGCGTTTCGTTGCACATTTATCCAAAAAGATTTCAATGCGTCAGCATTTTACTGAATCTTTGTTTGGTTACATTAATATTTCCAAAGCTAGTTTGTAATTTTTACAACAATTTATTTCTTAATAACTTAATAACGTCTTACGTCCTACATTTCTTAATGTCCTACATGCGAAGACCTGGTTTGTGACAACGACATTCAATTGTCTCTCATTTCGAATGAACGAGTTTGAGTTAGATTAGGCTGGGTTGGGTTCGGCTAGTTTGAATTTTCTTGGGTTGCGTTGGGTTGCGTTGGGTTGGGTTAGGTTGGATTGGGTTCGATTGGGTTGGATTGCGTTGGGTTGGATTGGGTTGGGTTAGCTTTTAGCTCTTCGAGCCCCCCCACCAGAGTGTTGGCTCAGAGCATCGGTCACCCCTATTTTGCAAAAGGTGATAAGTTGGATCCAGCTGGATATCGTCCAATAAGTCCAGTTCCCGATGTCAAAAATTATGGGCGCATCATCGCTGTGGAACTTTGAAGTTCGCTTTAGAAAACAATATGATTTTGTTCAACCTGGTTTCGTTACTGGAAGATTTGTTGTGACAAACTTGCTTCAATGTTCGAATCAATGGACATTATGTATCAACTGGGCTGATTCTGTGGATGTGCTACACTTGGACTTGCTCTTGAAAGGGGAGGGGGAGGCATTTTTGACAAACAGAATTTTTCATGTCAAGGTTGGATCTGCAGCTGCGTCCACTCTGTATTTTTGGAGGCCTCCTCATTTCTCTGCTTTTTGGTACCAGCACGGTAATATGCAGTCAGATGTGAGGACGAATGTATGGACTGGTTGATACCTTTAAACGTTAAAAGTGTAGTGCTTCACCTAGGCAACAATAACCCACTGCATACTTTTTCAATTGGCACCGACAATATCCAGAGGGTAACATCACAAAATGATCTCGACATCATAATCAGTTCCCATGTTTAAAAAAATCGTTCCAGGCTTTCAGCATCACTCTTGCTACGAAGTTGCCACAGTACGGAGTCATTTTCTAGTGAGGGTTGTTACGTTCATGGAGAGTATGCAGCGCAGAGTTATCAAGTGGGCTCCTGAACTCTGTTCGCTGGAATATGCCAAACACCCCAACCTTATCTGAGCGTAGTCAGCATGGTGATCAAATCTTCACGAGGCATGTGTGTTGAACAATGAATTTTGAGGTAACGTGTCAAACCTATACGTGGACATCCATTCAAACCGAGAAGGGATGCTTTCAGAACTTCAATCTGCCAATACTTTGTGACCAACCATTTTTTTTACATTTCGTATAATTTGTAAGTAATAGTGAAATACAACTAATTAAATAAAAATAATACTAGAAGTAATTTCGTTTTATTTTTGATAAAAATTGTACAAATTAGGAACTGGAAAAACTACACAAACATAACCGACGCTATATGTATTGGTTTATTGGTTTCGAAGAAGGGCCTGGAATTAAGTGTGGGAAGGGCCAGGCCAAGAGTAGTCATACAAGGGACTTATTTGGTTGATTGATCGAAGATAAGAAATAGACAGGCTTGCTCTATTGAGTTATCTGAAAACTCATGTGCACAAAGTAACTATCAGAAGACAACCAATCAAGCTTAACAATGAAACTTAAGTCAATTTTTAATTAATATGACGCATCTGTTTCTATTATTATACTTCAAAACATTAGACAACAGCCAAAGGTTATGCCCGGTACATGAAAAATATTCTGCTCTGCATTTTGAAAAGATAATAAGTACATCAAGAATGATTTTGATGTCGCTAACATTCGTCATCAAACTAATAGCATGGCTTGGAATTATAGCACAGTGTCACCGTATCACCTTTTCAGGTAGCTATAATTTAAAAATTGGAGATAACTAGTTAGAGAGACTTGACCGTATTGCTGATACGTTCGATTCCATGTCACATTTCATGTCCACATACATGAAATAAATCTCTTAAATTATTAGGTATCCAACATCGTAACTTCACAAATATTATTTCCACTATCCGTCTGTTTAATTCCTTACTAACGTAAATGTTAGAATAACGTTGTGCAGTTTGGTAAGCTTTTGCACCACTAAATTACCAGAGTTATATCGTTGGACATTAAATCAATGGAAAGTAGAACACGCAAGTTGAACTTAAAAATGGGTTTCCAAGTAATCCACAATGAATTATATAGATATTGCTGAGCTATTACCATATTTATTCTTTCACGTTCCGTCGTTCCACACATTTTTGGTTCCTTGCGTTTTCATCAGTTTCAGTTTGAGCATGAGGCTAAGGCACTGAATACTGTCTTCTGTTTCGAGTCTAATAAGATGTTGACTTTAATTTTTTTTATCATTTGCAAATCCATAGTTCTGTTATAATGCAGAGAGTCTCCACAACTCACACTGGTATTGTTATATATTTATAGTAATGAACAAAAACAAAAATATTATATTTATTCGTGGGTCTTCAATATCAAACAGAAACCGAGGTAAAAATATTTAGATAAACGTGACCCAAAGTAACGACAACAAATAAATCATCGACGATTTTTTCTATACCAGACTGTTCCATTTCAATGTTTAATTGATTACAACGAATTTCGAACAAACAACGCTTTTCCATAATTACCCAATTTAACCGAGCAATTAGCGAAATTAAATCAGCACTCTTAACTTTCATTCAAATTGTATGAATATTCCGCGGATTTTTGTATGAGAATTTATTTTAACACAACGCAGCGAACGCTGTGCGCTATTACACGCAATAATCCGACCGTGTCGCATGCGTAGATCCGAAATAATTTATGCAGCCCGTTAATTGCACCAATTAAACTAAAACTAAATAAATAACCGCAAATGAACACATAACAGTAAATCATTATATTAACATATTCGGTGTGCGTGAACCAGCAACGTATGGCATATGTTAGTGTTGAACAATTGTCATAAATGATGGATTTGTGGGGCGAGTGGTTTTAAATTGTACTAAATTAATATGAAGCGCTGGCGATGGACAATAATCGGTATAAATTTAAATTCATTATTAAAAATTAAAGCCATCAACGTATTTTCTTCATAGAAAGTAAAGAAAAAAAAATGAAAAGTTCAGATCGATGAATATTATGATTCAAGGTAGAAACGTGGATTGAATCATAAATATAAATAATAGACATTCTTAGTGCATTGTCCATTAAAACCAATAGGAAAGTATATAAGCATATAATTATTGTTAAGATAACTCCTGAAGAAAACAATATGAAGTTTTGGGTAGTACCAAATAAATGCACAAAATGAATAACTTATTTGCATTTATCGATTGAAATGTGTAACGTGTTTTTATCGCAATGCATAATGGAAATATACATCCACACAGAAAGGCTTGTCCCAACGAAATAAACATAAATTCCCCCACTTCGTAAATTGTCGTCTTATTTATTGTTATTTCAACGTATACACGTGAAACGTAAGTTCAATAATCTTTCGTACGCGAATGCAATACAGCGCCTCAGTGTTGCTTTGATAAACGCTGTTTATAAATCAAGCCCTCCTCGGCGATTTGCACAATAAATTAGCAGTGTATAACTTGCTAATACGTTTCTCGCTTAATGAAATTCTACGGAGGAGGAGGATGAGGCCACTGCAACACGTACGTCACTGTTTGAAATTTTCATATAGCCCGACGTTCCACTTGTAGGCGCGGGGGGCGAGTTGGGAATTTTCACTTTGCATAAACATGGCCCGCGCTGCGGGCGCCACATTTCCAAAGCTAAAAATCAATCTCGAGGTCAATTCCTCTTCCATCTCGCCGAATAGTGGCCGGTCACCAATTCCGTCCGGAGTTCACTTTGAACAGATATTCCCTTTCATCGACCATCATATCGCGAAAGCTCCTTAGATACACGCTGGCACATAACCCCGATCGGCGTTCCATTCGTGATAATATTTATACTCGGAGCGGAAGTGATTCGATCGCATCGGCGGGGTATGTTATCTTGGGACGAAACTGAAAAGTTTCAAGTGATTTGTTATTTTATGCGGGTTCTCTGTTTGTTATTTTTGGTGAATTACAAACTTTCCTAAAATACGTTTCCGTTGTACTTTAGCGATTCTGCAGTGTAGTTCTCATATTAATTTATTTTTGTTCTGAAACATTCGATAACGCAAGGTTTCATCATGTTAATAAAAAACTCTTTTGCTGTTATAATTATTTGCCCCACGATGATCTTCGTGCGGATGCACGTTTAGTTTGGAACTGCATCATTATCGTGAAATAAAACAGTACATGTTCATTATTCATGTGAGGAATGCGGAGAGGTTCAAAGCATTTGTAACTATTGCTCACTGATGTCTAATGTTTTATTGTCGAAATTAGGCTGAATTGGGGTTCACATCGTTAACTGGACCGATAAGGTTAGAAGTAACTATTTCATATTTCGATTCAAAATGTATAGAGTGGGTTAAATTTTGAACATGGTGGTCAGTTTCTGGTCGATATATCATAATTTTTTTCCTCAACATAACATAAAATGCAATTCTCATTTCATCTTCAGTGAACACATTATAGGTTTTAGTCCTTTTTGTGCAAATTGCTATTGCGATATAAATTACCTCATAATATTTGGAATACTTACAAGGAATGGACTTTTCAAAGTTCAAAGTTTCAAAGTTTCCAAGTTCTCAATCTCCCACCAGTCTGAGCCAAATTTCAGCATTTCGACATAAAATATCAAGTATAGTATATTTATTAGGAAGTTGGGTGTTCTAACAAATCGAATAATATATTTTCTGACCTAATGTAATATCTCCTTTCAACCATTTTTGGTAAACGCCAGGGCCTTAATTAATACACGGTGGTACACGATTTTTTGTAGATATTTTGCGATTTGCTGGGCCACTGATATTTCCTGTTAATGACGATAATCAATTTTCTCCACCTAGCTAACTAAAAAAGTCTACATTACCTAGTTTCGTACTAAGTTGTGACTATGTGGACACTAACATATGTTTGGCATATGGAAAGAGAGCTTCCAGTGTGAATAGACGCGCTGAAAATCCTAAGATTTACCAAGGCTTAATGGTCAAAGTCCGAACAGTTCTGTGATCATCGTTCATTTCGAACTTTTACTCTTAGGATTTACCTCAAAGACATGGTAAATGTTGAAAAAGACATGTCATAACGTGTTCGACGTATCGTCTCGTATTCGTGGCCAGTCTGCAGCCCCTCGCTACCAGTACCATCTTCGCTCGCCTCAGTCGATCGTTTGACATGTTTGAACACGACGAGCTCGTGGCAAGCAAGAAATATAATAACTTTTATTTCGATAAGAACAAATACGCAAAGTGTTTAGAGGAAGAAAAACTGCAAAGAACGTGAAGAAGAAGGAAGCTGTTGTGCTAATTGCGCCGATAAATGAAGAGAATGAACACGGTGGACGGAAAAACGGAAAAGAACGTGAAGAAGAAGGAAGCTGTTGTGTTAATTGTGCCGATGAATGAAGAGAATGAACACGGTGGACGGACAAGGATGCATAAGAAATGTAACTGCAAGTACAAAAACATAACAGTTGAGGCTATCATGACATATTCGAAGTTATAATAACCTTGTCAAAAGAAACAGAAGACTTTGAGCATATTCATCAAATCTATACTTCATAGTGAATTGAACTCAAGTTGTTAAGTAGATTCATAAATTCATATTAGTTTACCAAGACCATTTCACTAAATTTGTGATTCTTCATGCCCTTCGAACTAAAAGCAGAAGTTGCATATCATCTCTTGAATATTTTCACCACTTTTGGAGCACCGAACATCCTTCATTCCGATAATGGTCTGCAATGTTGTAAACAAGTAATTAAAAATTTAGGCTCTATGTGACTGGATGTTAAGATCGTACATAGAAAGCTAACACATAGCCAGAGTCAAGGATGACTGGAGTGTGTCAATCAAGACATCGAGAATATGCTCAGCACGTCGATGGAAACCAATCAGTCGTCATAGTGGTCAGAAGGCTTGAAATTCACCCAGGCCATAAAAAATAGAGCATATTTCGAGGGAATTAAATGCTCCCCCTAAAAATGGTCATTGCGACGTCATCAATTTCAAAAGATATGACTATTACGATCTGAAGAATAGAATATGTTAATGTAATTGAACAGGACAAGGAAGACAACGTTGTTGAAAATGAGCCAGAAGAGGCTATTGACAAAATACAAGAAAACGAAATGATTGTAAGTGAAACTATGAAGGAGAAGCAATGATGTCAATGTAACGCAACTCAAGTTCAAGAAGATCCAATACCGAAAAAGATAGAATCTGCCCTAACAATAAGAAAAAATTAAATTTGGAAAAGCAAGCTGAAAAGATGAAAGCCAAGTCCGCTGATAAATATACTAATGTGAAAGTTGGCCAAAATATAAGGTTGAAAGTACATGACATCGACAGAGCTAAAACTGACCCGAAAAGCATTGTCGTAGTTGTGCACAACGACTTTTACCATCGGCGTAGCAAAATGGGAGTACTAAAGCCGCTTTACACACAGAATCAGTTTACCTCATGGTCTGACGATTTTATAAAGATAGAAGAAATAGCTAAAGATAAATTGTCTTCGCGAAGTTGTCGGAAAATTGTCGTTGACTGAAGGATTCAAAAAATGTAACCATCTCAAAAAATGCTTGTCGATGAAATGCGGGTGCAAGTCACCAGGATTACTTTGTAATTCTAAATGCCACAACAGCGCTCTGTGTTGTAACAAGTAACAATTTTTTTATGACAATTGATTAATTGTCTTCTTTCAATTTGTTTGTTAAGTACCGAATAATAAGAAAAATACCGATTCAGTTAAGTTAACCAACATAAGCGTTATGTTCGCGAGAAGATAATTTTATTTGTGTTATTTTCTATTATTCAAGAACACACGCACACACAAATAGTGGATACAAATAAAATGGATTATTTTCGTCTACTTCATACAGTGTATATTCGTAAAATCTAATTCTTTTTTTCCGTTATAGGAATGGAGTCGTTCATTGGCATACTTCTGATCAAGAATTTTCAGAATCTGCTCACTGATACTAGTATCAACGCTGATATCTTCCGAAGAAGACGTTAACAGTGGCCTTGATTTCTTTCTCCTATTTACGACGAATGGATTTGGTTCATAAAGTAATGGAGCGAACATTATATATATTTTCAATTACTTAAAGATATATGGATATAATTAATAGCCATTTTGGTAGAAGCGATAAATGCAATGTAATTAATAGTGTCGGTGTTTAAGGCAAAAAGTTAATTTAGATCCTGTAATTTACTTGGACTTGGATTTGGAACAATTTTTCTCTCCCATCGTTTATTATTCGAAGCGTTTTTTTTTTGTCATAACAGCTGCTTGAGTAAATAGATCAGTCGAAAAATGAACGACCCGTCAAAAATTTTAAACCGTTCGTGAGTAGGTGTTAATTTTGTTACTAACTCATAAATGTATAACTTTTAAATTAAAAACAATTAGCACTTTTAAATTATAAGAATTTTTAATTTAAAAGTTATATACATTCATTAAACCACCGTGTCCTCCAGTGTGTGATTATCACCAACTAAATCATTAATAATTGAATGATTTAACTAATCTTATTATCGAATCGGAGCTGTCCTAAATTTCGAGAGCTTTCGCCGGAATAATTGCAGACCACAGTTACATCCAACGGACACAAATCCCTTCGTAACGACATTTGGCAGGTAATTACAACTTGCAATTTTGTGCGATTTTATCTAGCGCGGTAAGCCGGCCGAATCCCTGATTTAGCAATGGTTGCAATTGTACTGCGTTTTATAATTGGTTATTAGCAAAACTATGCTTAAATAGTGCACGTGGAAATGAAATGGATGTTTTGGCGTAGAATTTATCTTAATGTGCGGACATAACCATGATTTCAATCTTTTTAGGTCAAGTTGCAATCGATTATAAAAGTTGATTCCATAGCAAGAGATCGCAATTGATTGATAACAGTTATTTTAATAACCTCAACTGTCATTTGATGAAAATTACCGTGGTATGAATTAAAGTCACCGAGTCATTGGAAATTTACGCCGTGGGTTATATGTTATTCACGGCTACCTAATGGCAGGTAATAAACGAGAAAGCTTGAATGTATTTACTGTATTACTCGTATATGATTTTTCAGGTTCTCGGGTAAATCAGGCGAAAATTGTAGTTTTGTTACTTGTTACCTGTTCAAATAATTTAGAGTTTAAATGGACAAGTTTAGAGCAATTCTAAAATTATAAAAATCTGAGGTTCGTGCACTTTGGAGGTTTGGAGCATCGTTGGACCAAATGCATAGACGTTCAGGGAGATTATGTAGAAAAATAAACGTGTGATATTTCTTTAATTTGTTTCCCTCTATGTTAGGGAGCGTAAATACAGATCTATGTCTTCTCCAATACTATAATTGTGACCTTTTCAGTTTCAATTAATCACATTAATCACACCTCCTGCATTATTTCAAACCGCTTCTGCTCTTCCAATCACCACATTTCCACAGTCCCATACGTCAAGATATTCCATATTCCTATTCCACACTACTTTCCTACGATTCCTTAAGCATTCTTCTAAATTGACATTTGACTCCTAAACATTGTTGTTAATTCATTTCCCCGTCGAAGTCTATTTTAATGATTCAAGACCAATGAGAACATTGGCGAAAAATTGGTGAAAAAAATTGCTCAAAACGTGTTTGCTAATTGCTTTCGCAATTACCGAAACGTGTAAATAATGTTCTTCGCAAAATCAGCTTTCAAATGAATCGTAAATCAATTTTACGACTGCAAATTGAATTTATCAGTCGGGTGAGAGTTGTGGCTTTCGATTCGCGCATCGAGATCGGATAGACGGGGGGCACGTAGGCCGTGTATATCTGTACAACGAACTAGTTTAAATGTTCATTAGCGCTGCAGCTTTGTAATTATTATTGTCGCATCGTCGCCGTGCAGCGTGGAAAGTTGGCTCGTTCCCGAAGTTAGCGGGAGCGCACCTCGCATCGGTATTCACACATTAACGTGTATGTGGCACTAATTCGGGGCGTTTCTCTGTCACATTTAGCGTGTTTAAGCGGCACTGCTGGTGAAATACCGCTTCACTTCGCTTCTTAGTGAATTTGAATAGGCTCATCTCGTCGCGCAATTACTTTTCATTTTAGGGCACCGCGAACTCTCGTTCCGCGCGCTCTAACGCCCACCTCGGGCGATATTTGGCAAATTACGACAATAATTTCTGGTTTAATACTTTTAATATTCTCCGAAGTGTGAGGCAGCGTTTTAATCTTACTTACGCCCTTGAACTTTTTCGACGTCGCCCTCAACAGAACGCCCGTTTATCAACAAAAGTATACTTAATTATTTACAATTAATTTGGAACTTTTACTGGAAGGATGGTTTTAACAACGACACACAGTTTCTCTACAGTGTTCCTAAAATACGAGGGGAGATCATTATTTAGCGTCCCTGAATAACGTTGTATGAATTAGACCAATTAAAGTATTAAACATTTGTTGTAACGTTGGTTCAATTGTAGTTTTGTCACTTGTTCCCTGTTCAAATAATTTAAAATTTAAATAGACAAGTTTAGAGAAATTCTAAAAATGGAAAAATCAGAGGTTCGTGCAGTTTATATAATATTTGCAAAAGAAAGGTTGTCGCCAAAAGAAATTCATGAAGACATGGTAGGAGTATTAGGTGAGGGTGCTGTTTCTTACCAAGTGGTGAAAAATATGTCTCGAGAATTTAAACTGGGAAGACAAACATGTGAACATGCGAAGGGTGCTGGACGACCAGTGACTAATCACTACCCAAGAAAATGTTAATCGTATACACTATATGGTAATGACAGATAGACGACCATTCGCCGGATAGCTGAAATTACGAATTTTTCTTATGGTACTATAGAAAATATTTTAACAAATATTTTGGGGCTAAAAAAGTTGTCTGCACGTTGTGTCCCACGAATGTTGACACCTGATCAGAAACGTTCTAGAGTACTGCATTTTGAAGCCAGTTTAGCAAAGTTTAAAGCAGATCCGGATGAATTTCTTTCTCGATTCGTCACTGTTGATGAAACGTGGGTTCACCACTTCGATCCTGAGTCGAAGCAACAAAGTATGGAGTGGCATCGCCGAGGTTTTACGCCACCCCACAAATTTCGAGTTTTGCCATCCGCTGGTAAAGTTATGGCCACAATTTTTTGGAGCCAGACGGAATTTTGATTTTTTCGAACTTGGACATACAATAACAGGCTCCTACTATGCCAACTTAATTTCAAGATTGCGCGTTTGCGTCAAGGAAAGACGACGAAGAAAATTGAACAAAGGAATTCTGTTTCATCAAGACAACGGTCCTGTCCACAAAAGCCATATTGCCATGAGCGCTATTCTGAACGCAGGATTTGAATTGGTTGAACATCCCGCATATTCACCAGACCTGGCCCCTAGTGATTTCTTTTTATTTCCAAAATTAAATTCTTCGGGGGACCAGATATTACGACGATAATGATGTGATGACGGCCGTAAATGACTGGTTGGAAGAGCAACCCAAAGATTTTTTTCCAGATGAATCAAAGGTTTGACGCATGGTTTGATCAAATGCATCGACGTTCGGGGAGATTATGTAGAAAAATAAACGTTTGATATTTCTTCAATTTGTTTCCTTCTATGTTAGGGACCGTAAATACTGATCTCTCCTCTTAGGTTGTTTAACTGAACAAAGTGAAGTTGTGCAAATTTCGAATGTCATTTAGATGACATGATACGTGAAGTTAAATAAGATACGAATGCATAGATGAACTTGGATGAATTTATTAAAGGAAAAAATTAGTAAAAATAAACATATAAATGATTTCTGGCAACAAACATTACTAGCCCCTCCGGCATAATAAATCGAATAAAATTTCTGAATGTCAAATTAGCTAAGTAGCATCTCGCATTAAATGAAAGCACAACAACATAAAATATAAATAGTTTTCTTAATTTGTTTGTCGTGGCTTTTCGTGGTATTTGTGACTTTGTTTACCGCTAACTGACCATTTCGGCGAAAGGATCTTTCTATTATCATTAGCTTTGGAATCATTTCTTTGTTCCGACTTTTCACTTTCTATGAAACATTTGTAATCAATCGTCCTATATCATTCTCATGCCATCTATCTTTTGATGCTCCATTTTCCACGACTCAAGATGTATTTTAAACCCTGCCACTTGTTCAGTTTAGACGTTCCATGTAAATCCCATGCTTCTGCGTATCTGATTACATTGATCTTTCTTATATATGTGATGCATTTGCTTGCACATAATCCGTTTCGAAATGTATTTGAAGGTTTGTACGGTCCATCTCATTATATCGTGCTTATGCATAAATTCATAATCAATTGAAATGGAAGTTTGTCCATTTTACCCATTACTATAAATGTGACTGCAAAAACAATGATACAATGCTAATAAATGTGACTAATAAATTATTATCCTGTAAAACCAAATTGCAACTTTTATCGCAAGAGTCGTTAATTAAATTATTATAGCGGAAAAAGCAGTTGTTAAACGGTTTTTCCCCCGTAACGTAAACTGCCCAACTTAGTGAATTCAGCTGTGCGTTGATCTTTGGTAAAATCTATTAGGGCGTCACGCCTGATGCTTCTGAATCACTTGACAATAATTCTAACTCGCCGAAACAAATAATTTGACTAAACCGATACATAAACAAGATATAAAGCTTAGCCAGAAAAATGGGTAACAAAGTGCAATTTAATATTTTATGTATAATCTTTTGTTTTAAGTTGAGTTATTTTTAAAAAATATATACATCAGACTCTTTCGTCTGTCCAGGCAATCATGGTCAACTTGCACGATTTTGGGAAATTTTCATGAAATATTTTTTTTCCTTTAAAGGAACCCCCTGAAAACTAGATGGTTCTCATTATCTTTAGTCATTCTCCTTGAAGGAAGACTGAGCTGTACTGAATACTTTCTAAATTAAAATACTATTTGGTCATCCGTCCTTATCATATTTCAGCTCTGATATTAGTTGCAGTTCCTCCGGTTAGCATTTTGGCCCCTCGTCATTTATTATATTTACTGCTAATATATTAATGTCTTTCAATATATAAAAAAACATTTACGCCCCAAAGCTACTTCATAACTTTTCTTCTACAAGATTCTTTACAAGCAAATAATCTCACCAAATGCGGCTTAAATTTAATTCAATCAAATTAGATGCTTGATTTATTCCCAATCATAACAATTTGTAAAGGTTGTATTTTGTACAAAGCTAACTTCGGCAATTATTTAAATTTTACTTGTATCAAATTCTACAAATTGTAGCGGTCATTTTAATAATTTTATTGGACTGCATGTTCACTCGGCAAACCACATATTTTATATGAAATTAATAGCGATGTAACAATGACGGGATAAACGATAAATACATTACTACGGGTCTATGCCCACTAGAGCAGCATGAATATTATATAAATTCCCCAAGCAGTCGTTTATGTTTAGTTGTTATAAATTGCAAACAATTACTGTTATTGGCTTCGCGCGTCACACATTGATAAATAAATTTTAAAACACCACAGTAAAACGTAATATATAGCCGTCATCATTATTAAGCGTTAAGCAAAAGCAAGATGAGATGGTGATGCGGCAACTAGAGCAAATTGTGAAACGCACATATTCCAACTAACTATCTTACCTTCTGTTGTCGGTGTAATTTGAAGAATCTAGATTGGTTACGGGTCCTGTGTTGATGTCGACGCCCATTGTGCCTATGTCTAGGGCGGCGTAAGTTTTCCTTCCCGTGCCGCCCGATATGGATCCTTTAACACCTAGGTTGCAGATGTCGTCCAATTCCTGATACAGATCTTCGTAGATCTCGTCGGTATTCGAGTTGAGTGCATCGTCTAAACGTGCCGGGTCGAGGTGATAATTTGGATTTTCGTAACTAAGCAGACCGTTTTCTGAAAAAGAGAAAATCGATTGTTAAAATCTTTCAATTTGGTAATTACTCAAAATGTAACTAATTCATATATCTATATCATTATTTAGCGTCCCTGACATAATAGGCAGGTAGGCATAGTAGGAGTGACGTTGAATCAATTTGACACATTATGGTATTAATTATTTGTTGTTACTTCGGTTCAGTTGTAGTTCTGTCACTTGTTACCTGTTCAAATAAGTAGACAAGTTAAAATTAAAGTATTAACTAAAACATATAATACCCAGTAAACATATTTTTGTAATGAAACGTATTATTAAATACGAAAGAAATTTCCACAATTAGTCATTGACGTACCCGTTGTATAAATATATTATATAAATATGACTTTAAGTGGAGAGTACAGAACATTAACAGTCAAGTGCTTAATGCCATAAAAACTAATGGACGGAAATTACTTCCGAATCATATACTTACGAAACATTTATTATTACACTCCAACATTAATATGACTAGCACAAAAAGTTGATGCGTGACTGAATTGCGTATATTCCGTTATAACTTGCTTGTGTATCATTGAACTTCCTAGCAAATAATATTTACACATTAAAACGACGTTGAAGTGTTTGTACGTTTATTGTACTTATGGTAAGAATATATATAACAGAAAGGTCGAGCTATTTTTTAAATTATTTGGTTGGACAAAATTATAGACTGGCACAAATTGCATAAGACATATTTTCACATTGTTTAATTTTTTGCAAATTTCACCTACATTGGACTAATGGTGCAATTATGTTCGTTGTTTTTTATTTTGATATATTTACATATAAGAAATTCATTTGAAATGAGCGAAGAAAGTAATTGTTGAAATTTTCTACTAAAGCTAGGTAAATATTGGTGTTTCTAAAAGTAAAAGCTTTTATTTGCTATTCACATAGACAGTTGTGTTGCATTTAAAAACACACGCAAACATTAAACGCGTGTCTGCATTTGCATATATCGACTGTCGAACGGTAATTACAGCGAGTTTTAAACATGGCCGTACTTTGTATGTACATTAACACTTTCTTTGTGAATTTTAAATGTTAAACGTTCGACTCTTTCGCATTGGACGCGCCACATTTAACATTTTACATTGCATGTTAGAGGCTTTAAAGTATTTTACGATAAAATTTCGTGTTTTCATTACAGCCTAGGTTAAGTGGTACAATTTTGTTTGTTACGGCTTTGAGATAAATAATACCCAATTAACCCCCCTAAAAAAGAAACTAATAAAGCTATAATTTTTTTCAAAATAGGTAAGGTGGGAGATCAGTATTTACGGTCCCTAACATAGAAGGAAACAAGTTGAAGAAATATCAATCGTGTTTTTTACATAATCTCCCTGAATGTCGATGCATTTGCTCCAAACCTTTGATTGCTCTGGAAAAAAAATTTCGGTTGCTCTTCCAATCAGTCGTTTACGACAGTCATCACTTTATTATCGTCGTTGAAGGTATTCTTTGAATTTTGAAAATAAAAAGAAATCACTAGGGCCAGATCTGGGGAAGACACAATCGCGCAATCTTGTAATTAAGTTGGCATAGTAGGAGCCTGTAATTGTATCTCCACGTTCCAAAAAATCAGTCAACAAATTCCGTCTGCGTCCCAAAAAATTGTGGCCATAACTTTACCCACGAAATTTGATGGGTGGCGGAGAACTTCGGCGATGCCACTCCATACTTTGTTGCTTCGACTCAGGATCGAAATGGTGAACCCACGTTTCATCAACAGTGACGAATCGAGAAAGAAATTCACCCGGATCTGCTTTAAACTTTGCCAAACTGGCTTCAGAATGCAATACTCTGGAACGTTTATCAGCAGGTGTGAACATTCGTGAGACCCAACGTGCAGACAACTTTTTTAGCCCCAAAATGTTTGTTAAAATATTTTCTATAGTACCATAAGAAAAATTCGTAAGTTCAGCTATTCGGCGAATGGTCAGTCATCTATTTGTTATTACCATATCGAGTATACGATTAACATTTTCTTGGGTACTGACTGGTCGTCCAGCACCCTTCGCATGGACACATATTAGTCTTCCCAGTTTAAATTCTCGAGATATATTTTTCACCACTTGGTAAAAAACAGCACCCTCACTTAATACACCTACCATGTCACCATGAATTTCTTTTGGCGACAACTCTTTCTTTCTTTTGCACGTATTTTATAACTGTACGAATTCTGAATTTTCAATTTTTAGAATTTCTCTAAAGTTGTCTACTTAAATTCTAAATTATTTGAACAGATGACAAGTGACAAAACTACAATTGAACCAACGTAACCACAAATGATTAATACTTTAATCTTTCCCCTCGTATTTATTAATAAGTTAATGTGTATAAAAATCACATGAATGAGCCACCAAACGTTGATGAATACCACAGTAGCGAGTCACCTTCCATAATATAGCAATTACTCAATAAAGAAAGTTATTTCAAAAAAAAAAATTTCGTAACTCCAAAGGCGAACGTATGTAAATTCGTATAGGTTTCTGGCGATGGACTCGGAATTTAGAACGGCCGATATACGCGAAAAATCAAATTTACGAACAAATAAATTAGAACCCAGCACAGCACATAACATAAATTATTCAATACCGATAGTCAGACAAATAACGCTTGCGAAACGGGATGGCGTACAGTGAACTGAATATATAAATACGCAGATGTGTGCAATTTGTAACAATGCAGTAATGTGGGTTACATTTGCAGTTGCTGCTCATCGCGCAAAACATCATTAACTAAATAACGAAAAAAAAAAACCCATTCGACGAAGTGACGAACAAAATACCGTGCGTAATTAAGCTAATAAAATTAACATGCGCAGTAAATTTCAACTTTCCTAGTGGTTCATTATCTAGGACTGGACATAAAATGTGGCCGGGTAAGTATTTCGAGTAATAAATTGCAAGCAAAAGCTCACTAACAACTAAATTCCGAACAAACTATCGCAAACACTTGAAATTAATTGCAAAAACTCCAGAAATGTTGACTCGACACAATTTAACGCTTAAAATATGCAATAAAACATTACTACTGAAATCGTATTTGTCAAAAATCAACTTTTCTGGTCTTTATTTACGTTGATAGTAATAAAAGTAAAAAATACGATAATTTAATTACGGCGATTCGACAATTATGGATTTACTCGAAGACGATAACAGATTCATAGTTATTTAGATACTAAATATATTTTTTAAGATGTCTTAGGAATGTGTGACAATCTTATTAAAAAGTTTTTAGTATTTTTAGCTTTTCCAGAATATTATGACAACGTCAGGTCTAATTTTTCAGAATTATTTAATAAAAGTGTAATTATTTAGTTCACATTGCGAGCAACTATCGAAATAAAGTCGAATAACTTAGTTGCGAATTGGTAAAAATTGAGTTTCGAGTTTTTCCAGGAATTTTAAGACAGCAGCTGAAACGGTCGTGGGCGTTCGAACGCCACGAACGAAATCTCCACAAATATGAACTGATTCCGGCGAAGTAAATGTTGTTTGCGTTAAAACTGAAGTTTCGAGCTAATTATATTTAGAGTCTTGTTTGAGTTCCCGACTCTTGCGGCAGCCGAAATATATCAAAGACTCCCCCGACATAATTTGCACTGCAACCACGTACTTTCTACAGAGTTTAACTTGAGAAACGAGTGTGTTTTTCGCATTACTTTTAATCTAATTGGACGTATTCGTTAGAATCTTTTATGTAACTTTAAATCTCGATCTGGCAACTCTTTGTCTTAAATCCCTTTACGTGCGCTGCTCGAATATTCCGGGTTGTTTGCGAACATTGACTGAACGAGGACTATCACAGTTTTTTTTAAGATGATGTTTTAAGTATAATAATTTTAGATTACAAGGCCTTGCGCTCGTTGAACAATTTTATTGCACTTTTCTCAGTTTCTCGTTTTCTAGAATTCTGGATCTTGCTCTACTCTTTCCAGCTCATTATACATTTTTTTCTTCCTGTACATTCTCTTCGATTGTTTTCTTATGTTCTTATATTTTTCCTCTGCTTCCTACTGTGCTGTTATTCCGAAATTTATTTTATATAGATATCGTTCGACGTAGATATCTTCCTATCGCTCCTTATTATTCAACGCAGCCCTCAATATTCCAATAATAACCCGTAATTCATTTTCAACGTAGAACACATTCCGTGAAAATGCAAATTAAAAATTTCCATGTAATTGAAAAACGGAGCGTATAGCGTGGCTCGCGCCCCCCATTTTTGTTTCCTAATTTTCAACGGTTTCCCGGATTAGCGTAAGCTGTATTATTCAATTATGGACGCGGTGTATGCGTTACCGGACTATCGCCGTACGGATTACCGTAAGCCGGCTAATGCCTTTCGGACGAAGAAATTCGATATACAATCGCGCGAGTCGGACGCGATTTGATTCGATGACGAGTTTAGCGCCGATTCCGTCGCATAAACACCGTAATTTCTGGCAAATTGCACAATGGGGAACACTTGAAACGCCCAATTAGCGTTCCATGCGCCGCAGTGTGTTAGCGCACCTGCGAGGTCTCCTGTTAAATTGCCGTATCACGCTCGTTAAACTATAAATAAAACACGATGTCTTTCATTAGGTTGTTTAGTGTAAACGGTAATTTGAGTAACAACGGGCGCAGGTGCAATTATGATTGTTTTGCTGTTGGGATTTTACGAAGCATGATGACGAGGAATTTACGGGGTGCAAACGATCAGTCGTGTTGTGTATTGTCTGCTTTATTTTGGTTCGACGAAGAGAGATATTGCAGGACTCCTTGTACACAACGCGTATCATCCGCCCGAGTGCAGATGGATGCATCGGAAACTTCCGCCTCACCAAAGCTAACGAAAATACACAAAATACTTGTTTGGAACTATTTGTTTAAAGACACAGACGTCCGATCTAGTTAGATTTTAAAAAATCATTTATCTTTATTTAATTTTTAAATTTTTATAAATTCATTTAAAAAGTCACGATGTCTTTAGTTTGTTTCTAAGCATAGATGCAAAAGAAGCGAAGGATGACGAAGGGAGTGCCCTTGTTGAACGACAGCCCCCACCCGCACACCGCCAACGCCATCAACGCCTTTGGACTCATTGGCTTGAGATATTTTGAACCACCCCATATACTCCCCTGACTTGGCGTCTTCAGACTTTCAACTTTTCACCTCCTTGAAGACTCACATGGCTGCAAAAGAATTCCAACCGACGAGGAGGTGAAACAAGAGGTCCTGAACTGATACAAGGAGATGGTGGGAGAATTCTTAGAGGAAGGCACCAAAAAGCTCGTGCCACAGCTCTCAACCTACATAGAACGGGAAGGCGACTACGTGGAGAAGTAACTGACATATTTACACACAAAATCCTGTAATTTTGTTTTAAATGGAATGGACGTGCCTCGCATTATACTCTATTAGTTATTTATTAAATTTATTATTAACAAAGAGTTTTGACTATGATCATCAAATTATTGCAAATTTTCTTAGTTTTTAAATAAATAAATTCATTAATAAATCCAATTGTTTTCTTTAACTTTCTGAAGAGTTTTATTGCAGAATGTGCGGATACTGTGTACATTGCTGGTGTAATGTTACCAACCTTGTATGTCTTGTTTCACTGTGACAATTTGTTCATAATTGTCACGCATTAAGCTTTTTTTTTGCACGGCTGAAGTCAAATAGAGCGAAAAACATCGCCAAACAGAGAAGGAGATAAGATAAGAGCATGTGCCAATTCAAAAACAACTAGAGCAATGTTTGTCGCTCCAAATAAATTATTTGGAAAAACGACGGACAGCACGCATCACTATAATTAGGGAACATTCCTCATTAAATAGTTATACCAACTATTGGCGATCGAGAAAGAAATAGAAATAGTAATCACCACGTAATTACACCTATGTGCTTAGGCGGGAAATACAGGAACGCAAAAAATATGGCCATAAGAAAAGGAATGAAAATTCTTACTGCTAAGTTAACAATCCTTTATATACGACCTTGTCCTTGTTATTCAATGTCGATACTTTCGAAGTAGAAGTAGTAGTGAATGATGTAATAAGTAATAGCAAGACCACAATTCAAGTGGTCTGGGTTGTAACTTACTTAGAAAGCAATGTTACCTATAACAACGTGTTATTTCATGGTTTTGTAGTCAATTTAGATCATACATTGGAAACCTGGAAGACTGGTCCAATGCAAATGTGAAAAATGTTGCAAATTATTTGCTCAAAATCAAATCATGGAAGTACAAACATTATTTAAATTTATCATAAAGAGTTATTTGATATCTAATAGATGACACACATTACAGGGAAGTTAGAATTAAGTAACAAAAACTAGAAACATTTATAATCAGATTTCAAGACAGAAAAATTTGAGCAAATTAAGAGATTTTGATGTAAGCTCCAGTCGAGTATGATAGATAATATTGTTGCTAGTCATCATGTGACTGTTTTAACCAATTAGACTGGAAACTTGTTTACATTGATTGCGGTGAAATCTGGACATGATGTCGTGTTGTTCGACAACAGCAAGCAATGTATAACCTTAAATAATGTAGTTAAACAGAGGACGTCTGAATTCTGACAGGAGGAAAAGAATTTTGCGACAGGTCTACCTGTTCCGACAAATAATCTGTAAAAGTCTGAAATTAAAATTTAATAACAATTTTAAACAATCATCATTTTTTTTGTTTATGTGTACAGTTATTAATTTCTTGTTTAAAATAAAATAAACGTTGGCTGTTTTGACAACTTAACAATTTGTCACTTGAATCGCCCTATTTCTATAATTATTTAGGCCAGGTGTTCTTGTTGAAATAAAGTTAAGATCAAATAGCATTTATAATATGTTAATGTTGCTTTTATTATTAGACTTGTTTATAGTACGATAAGGTAATACAGTATATAACGTATATATAATACATACTAATTATTGAATTGATTGTTAAAGAAACTTTATGTGAACAGAAGGCACTAGCGCATTATAATAAAAGCGTAACTATTGCCTAATTATAAGAGCATAACGATTGCTTTAGTAGCTTTAGAAATATTACTCTTTCTGTTTCGATTCATACAGTTTCTGTTTGGAGTCATACATTTTTGTACATAAACTAAATTTCTTAATTTGCAAATGTTTAACAACCTTTTCCAGAATTTTTTTTCTACGATGAAAAGGGGTTTTATTTTCTGCGTACGTTTGAAATAAACATAGAAAATGGAGGTATTATTTTTATAGTTATGTTGTGCTGTTGGTGCAACCAGATAGCCTCATTTTGTGTCACGAATGGGATAGAAAATCAAACGAGAAACACGAAATCACCTAACATGTTTCATGCAGGACTTAACATTTTTTTACAAAAAGAAGTTTCTGCAAATCGATGAAATTATTAATTTCATGAATTGTGTTAAAAATCACATACGCAAACAACTGATTTACATTTTCACATGTCATTTTAAATGCAAATGCAAGGGAACTTGTATTGTATGTTTGTCATTTACACTTCATACTCAACGGAAAAAATCTTATAATGAAAACATGGTAAACTGTGCCTCGATTAACAATCTTCACGTCTAGTGATAAAAAGCACTACAGGTTACAACTTTATCCAAATATTTCATCACCAGTTACGGAAAGTGTGAGATTTTGTAAAGGTCACACTTCACATATCAAGTTAGGAAATAGTTACTTTGTAATTATTACAAACACATCGGCAGATGTGCGACCCTAAGCGCCGGCCGTGCTCATTAAGCACTAATTCAGTGTTTACTGTACAAATCATATTTTAGTTTCTTCTAGAAAAATGAAAACCATTTGTGTACATCAAGTTGACGAAAAATAAAAACTGTCAAATCAGATCAACAAAATTATATATTATATGCATTGTAAGAATTATTATGGTATTATTTTAACAAAAAAGCAACAATGTAACAAATTAATTATTAAAAAATAACCGAGACATTCAGAAGTACATATGGCTGCGTTATGTTTAATTTAGTTAATTTAGGTTTATTTATTAACGGAATGAGTCAAATTAAACGTGGAGTACAGCAGTGTCATAAATTTCCTGACAAGAGAAGATATCAACACCAATCTTTAGAAACCTTCTGAAGAAGCTGACAGTATGATCAGCGAAACGTCAAGTTTACTTCAAAAAACACGGCAACACCCGGAAGACACATCTCTTAAGAGAAACAGCCCAAAAAATATTCATGAAATGGTCGCTATACACGGAGAAGATGCATTATTTTCCAGTTAAATTCTTGCATGAGCTCTTTTGATCGGGTAGAAGATCAGACGCGGACTCGTAGAAGCAGGCTGAGACTTGAGTACATCATTTAACCCGAATCCATTCAATGGATATATAACAGCACTGCACCACCACAAATGTCAACACAAGTTTCTGGAAATAAACCGGTGGTAACTTTTTTGGATGCTGATGGAATCTTGACTATTGAATTACTGCCGAATGGTTCTACCATGCCCTTGGAGAAAGTCAAAATTCAAACCTTTCTGGACGAAAAACACTATTCTTATTCGTAAAAAAAGTTGTTGCTATACTACAAATGTGGAATTAACAAAATCCAACACATAATCAATAATTCATGGGAAGTCATGATAAGTAGTTGCCAACCCAACCCAACCCAACCCAAGCCAACCCACTTCATAGTCGTGACCTAGACTTAGCTTAGACTTCAAGTTTTCAACTATATATCTTTTTTAAAACTCTTTTGCCCTTTTCATCGATTTCTCTCCTCTTGACGTTGACATTTCGTGCTGTTGCCTAATTTTATTAAAAACTGCCCCGTCAAAGTAAATTAATTTTATCATTTGGCGTTGTTGCCCCAAGTTGTGCTAAATACCTGCCCATAAAAATAAATTAAAATTGTTTCTTAAATATCAACTTTTTAAATATTGAAATAAAATATATATCGAAAACCGTAGAAAATTGGTTCTAAAATAAAATTAAAAATAAACAATTTTCTCCTTCGTTCCTTATATATAGATATAATTTTATAAACTGTTTATATTTCCTTTCATTTTCAACATGGCCGGAAACACAAATGCATTACTACGCGATATATAGTGTGCTACAAAAATATTAAGCGAGCTAGTGAAATAATGTTTCGAACCTAAGCGAAAAAAGGCAACATATAAATTTTGTCAAATAATTTGAAGCTGTAAAGCACGTCTGAATACATCAATACAACCAACTCAATTTATATTAAAAATAAGAACAAAGAAATACTGCGTTTGGAACAAAATCATTAACACTAACAATATTTTTGAATAATACTATTAAGATATAACTTTCATATCGTTACATTTACCATATGTAAAATAATCTAAGAGTACATATTTGTTTATGACTTGGCGATTTGAGATAGTGAAAGATAAATAAATTTGTATCTGGTATTTGTTTTGTAATTACATATATTCCTTTTATTTAAATCAATATGATGTTACTTAGTAGACATATTTTGAATCCTTGATTTTGATAAATGGTTATATATGTTGAATACTATTTTTTGGAACTAGTACAGAGCCAGCAATTTTCGAACAAACTTGGTACATAAAGAAATTTTCTCTTTTACACCTGTCATACTTCCACCTACTCTTTCTTCCCCATATTCGCCCCGCTGGGTGAACCCTCTTTCATATTTAAAATGTTGCTAACACTTTTCTTACGTATTTGTAATCATTTTTAAAGATGCTGGTGGTGAGTATTCGATGTCGATACAAATTTTCCGAGTGGGCCAATAAAAATAACAATTGTATGGAACTTTTTTAAATTTTATTTTCACTTGTATAAACATTTTGACGATGGTAATTCTAAAACTGACAGTTTAAATTTTAAAAGAATTCTAGATAATGATTTCATTTCTTTTGATGTCATTTCCCTCAATAATAACACTCCTTCAACTATCTTGTAGTATATGAACACATCGTTCCCGTCAATCTTTTGATCGTAATTGACAATAATGATAATAATTTATAGCGAATTCAATTTGCAAATTAACGTTATTAAATATAATAATATCCAACATTCAAGTACTATGCATAAAAATATATTCGCATTAAATTAAATTGCGGCGAAATATATTAAAATATCACTCATTTGTGAAATGAGGTGTAATTGCAGTTTATAAAACCGCGCGTATGTGCCCGTACGTAATGAAACACACATTTCCTTGAGGTTAAATCAACAGTTGGGTCAGTGAACCTCTAATGGCACCACGCACAGTGCACACATTAAAAATAACTTACACAAAAACTGAACAAACACGAGTCAATAAAATTCTAGTTATCGTGTAAAACAAGCGTTCCGACTTTTAATCATTTTGCACAACGTCTACTTTACGGTGGCATTAAAGAGAGTAATAGGAAGTATAAACATAGTCTAGTGTAATTCAATTGTAGCGCTCAAGTAAGGAGCAATTTTGACCCTAGATTTATAAACTAATAAAGGCGGAAGAAGTAAGTGCCATTTAGGATGCACCGGAACCTTAACTATCCCATAAAATTAGTTTTATTACTTTAATTTCAGGATTGCACGGAATTTCTGACGGAGGTCGAGGCGCGTGGTAACTGGAGAAGGTAAAACAAGGAAATGCCCGTTGCTTTTAAATAATTTCGCGCTTCCACCGGATTAAAAATTAGATAACGTTTTCGATAATAAAATGAATAAAGTGGATGGGTTTAACCAATCTATGGAGAAACGTACCTCACGGTAATTTAATTAAGTCACGGTATTGCTAAAAATTCGATTTGAATGGATGCATGGTTGTGTCGAGAGTAACCTTCACGCTGGTAGAATTCTGATTGAAGTGTTACTTAAATATTATTAACATGTATGAAATCATCTGCTGCATAAATGTATTAGCGTTCAAATAAAAATTAATAATCAACTTCCTAGTTTGTTCGATGTTGTTTTCTACAATAACATAATCCGTAATGTATTATTAATAATTGGTGACGTGTATTGTGTGTTTTCAGCAAATTCAGAAGCTGGTTCTTACGATTATAAAGTAGGTGCCATATTCACAGCAAACTAGAATGGTCAGAAAATTATGAAAATATTGAATGTAAATGAAAATTGAATTTTTTTTTTTATAATTTTAAAATTATAAGCAAGGCATGTCAATATTGCAAAAATGTTCGAAATTGCTACAAATGCACCAATCTAAATTTGCAAAATATGTCAATATTGACCAAATTTCGAAATTACCCCAAATTTTAAAAATGAAATATCACAATTGTTTTAAATACAAAATATTTAGAAAATATCAAAATAATTGTTCAGAATGCAAAAATATAATATTTGTAAAATGTAAACATGACACAAGTCTTAATTGACAAAAATTGTACAAATGGTCAAAACTCATCGAATTATATAAATATGTCGAAAATATCAAAAAATATTAAAATTGTTTGAAATTTTTTAAATACAAAAAAAACCTAATTTCTTGGTTGGTGTGGGTTAGGTTGGGTTGTTTGCTAAAAATGTAAACACTCACCACATGCACCAACACAAAACTTAAAAATTATCTTCAAATTAATCTTTAAAATTATCAAAAATACCAATAGATAAAATTATCATATTTTTGAATTTTTATCCCCAATTCAATATTGTGGAAAGTGATAAAACTGTCAAAAATTGTTTAAAATACAAAAATTACAGATGTAAAATTTTTAAAACCACAAAAACTAACTTGCTCTCTTATTCGGAAAAACCTAGAAATGTCTAAGTTGTCAAAAGAATCAACAAATGTCAATATTGACCAAATTTCGAAATTGCCACAAATTTCAAAATTGTTAAAAACCAAAAAATACAAAATAAATGCAAAATGTCCTGATTATAAAAAAAAAACGTAAATGTCGATATTGCAAAATGGTAAAAATTGCTAAAAATCACAAAATTGTTGGGTTGGGTTGCGTTGTTTGCTAAAAATGTAAATACTCACCACCTGCACCAACTCAAAACTTCAAAATAACTCAAAAATAGGAATAAATAAAATTGTCCTATTTTTTAATTTTTTATCCCCAATTCAATATTGTGGAAAGTGATAAAACTCTCAGAATTGTTTAAAATACAAAAAATACAGATGGAAAATTTTTAAAACCACAAAAATTAACTTGCTGTCTTATTCGGAAAAACCTAGAAATGTCTAAGTTGTCAAAACAATCAACAAATGTCAATATTGACCAAATTTCGAAATTACCGCAAATTGCAAAATTGTTAAAATCCAAAAAATATAAAATAATTGCAAAATGTCCTGATTATATAAAAAAAGGTAAATGTTGATATTGCAAAATGGTAAAAATTGCTAAAAATCACAAAATTGTTGTGTTGGGTTGCGTTGTTTGCTAAAAATGTAAACACTCACCACATGCACCAACTCAAAACTTGTAAAATCTTTAAAATTATCAAAAATAAGCATAAATAAAATTGTCCTATTTTTTAATTTTTTATCCCCAATTCAATATTGTGGAAAGTGATAAAACTGTCAGAATTGTTTAAAATACAAAAATTACAGATGGAAAATTTTTAAAACCACAAAAACTAACTTGCTGTCTTATTTTCGAAAACCTAGAAATGTCTAAGTTGTCAAAACAATCAACAAATGTCAATATTGACCAAATTTCGAAATTACCGCAAAATGTTACAATCCAAAAAAATACAAAATAACTGCAAAATGTCCTGATTATAAAAAAACGTAAATGTCGATATTGCAAAATGGTAAAAAATGCTAAAAATCACAAAATTGTTGGGTTGGGTTGCGTTGTTTGCTAAAAATGCAAAAACTCCCAAAATCGTTGGGTTGGGTTGTATTAGTTTGGGTTGGGTTGTTTGCTAAAAATGCAAAAATTACACACAAAATTATTGGAAATGCACCAATTCCAATTTATCAAATCGTTAAAATTATCCAAAAGTACCAACAAGTATCAAAATTGTCGTAATTTCGAAATTATACCCAATTCAAAATTGTGGAAAATAACAGCCAACATTGTTTAAAATACAAAAATGACAATAGTGAAATATTTAAAAACACCAAACAAACGTTATCCTCAAATTCCTAAAAATGTGTAAATCCTAAGAAATGCAAATGTCAGTATTGTAAAATGGTCAAAATTGTTAAAAATGCAAACGAAATTGTCGAAAATGCAAAAATGTTAACGATACAATTTTGGAGAACAGTTAAAATTGTCAAAAATTAAAAAGTCAAAATTGAGAAATATTTAAATATGAAAAGAACACAAAATCAAAATGTAAAAATGAAAATGCCTTTCACCCCCGTTCCCATCGATATGCTTGCCATAAACCGAACAGAAAGTAGTCCTTCAACACAGTCGGCAAACCAGAATACCAACACAATTAACACCGATAATACATATCCCAACCCATATAATTCATAACCAAAGAACCCAACAACTTAAACAAGCCCTTTGTTTTTCCTCCGTACAGGTATCCCGCGCAAGTCAACCAGCCTACACTACCACCTCCTTGAGGTGAAGGAATACGTTAGTTACCATCATGGGTAGCATACCCCGATTTTTTGCCAGATTTGTTGACAAGCAGCGAGCCATGTCTGCGTCTGCACTCGATCCACTCGGCCACCAATCGATTCAACAACCCAGCCCGACCCAATCCAACCCAACAACCCAAGCTAGTAACAAAGAATTACCCTTCTCTTTGGTGAAGGGTGAAATTACCATATCAGGCAAGCAACAACAATCATCAATATACGTTGGATTTTACAGCAAACCTTTGACTACCATTTTCATAGAAAAATGTTAGCTTTGTTTATAGAGATAATTTTTGATCGTTTATTGTATTTCTCAATATCTATTAAGAAGCATTTTGTAGCTGCAAAATTCTCAAATTAATTGAAAAAATCTTCATAAATTTATTTATAAAAAAATATTTTTAATAACTAAATCACCTAAATTTCGACCAATCACTACAGTTAACGTAAAAAATTGAAGATATTAGATAATTTGTTGATATTTTCACCAGCACACATACGCAATAACTTTTAATTTTTATTACTAAATTCACCGTCACAATCGGGTGATAATAACTAAAGTATACATTGCCACATTCCACTTTGCATTCAGGTGATAATATTAAATTGACAATCCAACTCACATCGTGGCTCATGGACGATATTGTTTGTGACACTTTGTCTCATTCTGTACATGGCATGGCATTGTCATTAGCTTGTTAATTTGTTACATTTTAAAAATCATTTGTATTTCTTTTCGTCTTGATTACAACTGTGGTCTGATTATTGTTTCAATATTTGTAGTTCAGAGCATTCGTAGCTGTTGTCTTTGGAATGTTGATAAATTTAAAAAATCGGAAAAAAAATTATGAAAGAAAAGCATTAAATAAAATTGGAGACTCCATGGATCAACTTTTCAATGTCGGGCTGTTTTGCCTTGTGATGTATTAGGAACAACATTTTTTTATGAAAATTCGAGGAGCGTCGCAAAATTGCATCAATTATTGCCCAATACTTAAGTCGTTCTTGTTTCCTTGTTAACCTTCTTAGGCCCACTTTTGGAGACACGCATAACCTTCTTAAATAAACTTACACACACACACATGTCCACCAAAGGCAATAAAGAAAATATATGGCCGATATTAAACATTTATGTGACGCAATAAATAGCATAAGCAGGTTACCCGAGTTCGTGAAATTTAAAAGAAGAGTCGGCCTCAGAGACGAGATTTTAATAGTAACTGTGACGCAACGATGACATAACTTTAGCAGTAACGTTTTTTCCCCCTTCGAAATGCCAACTGCAAAAAAGCGGAGGATATATTCGGGAACTCTCGTCCAAACTTTTCATTCTAAAAAGTTGACTTAATTCGAAAACTTTTATTATATATTTGATGCGAAAACTAAATCAGCATCGCGCGATATCGTGAAACGAAAGAGCCCATTGGAGTTTCCTTCGCGATGACATTGCAGTAGACTTTTGGGTCGTTACAAAGTTATTTAGATTTATTTGCTAACGACTAATTTTATAGTTTTATGCAAATCATAAAAATGTTTTGTATCGAAATGAAATTGTAATTATGAAACATACAATTAATTTAATGTGAATGGTTTCTATTATAGAGACGTTACAAGAACTACGAGATGAAAAATAATTGAAGGTTGTATGCTCGATTTGCATAATTTGTTTAAATATTTAATTTTTATCGATCCATCGCCTATTCCTAATTGGTTTCATGGCCAAAATAATTTGTTCGAGTGGTCATATGCGATTTCTTTTTCACAACGTCAATTAATTCCGATTAAAACGCAAATAAAAGCTTTTAATAAACCTTCAACGACGACAACAGAAATGTACGTGTACGAGGATAGTCTTACAGATATAGTTCATAATAAATAAATGGATTTAATTATTGCGCAAATTATGTTCAGCTTTCAATAAATAACGCATCAAAATTGTTATTGCGTGCATTCAACTTATTACTCGTATAAAATCGATAGTGTCACTATACAATTTGAAAATTCCAGGAAACACATGACGCATACATACCTAGAATAAAATAGCACCGTATCTATCACGAAATCTGCAACAGATAATTATATACGTGGCAGGGGGTGCAAAATGAAAACGCATCTTTGCGTAGCTAATAACTGAATAAGTTCTATTTACACCACTACGTAGGAGGCGTTGTGTTGCTAAAATTGTTATAAATACGATGAAGTCTCAAATGATTTGAATATGAAGATTTTAAAAATAATAAGATCGAGTGACTTATATATATATAAACATTTGCAAAATGAAAGAATAACTTGGTACTACAAACGTTTACTTTTTTCTTTTTCCCATTGCGGTTTTTAGCACCTCTGCTGTGAATTTTACAAGCGCTTCGTTTATTTGCATGACCCGACAGGATTCTGAATAAACCTAATTCCCATAATCACGTCATTTAACGCAAAAGTGTGCGTTTTACTGGCCATTGTTAATGTTTCCCGTGACCTCAAGTCACAACGTCAAGTTTGCTATATTTTACACTTTTGGCACACTTCACGCACTCGGCGTTGTAAAACAGCAATAAAGAAAGCTGTAAAAATACAACTTTGCCGATCTCGTGCCACAATGCTCATGAACCATTACGTCACGTAATTGTTTTAGGTGAAATGAAAATCGGAATTGACAATTTTAACACAAAGTCTCATAGGTTGAAATTAATAAACGGACAGTTCACAATTTGTCCAGGACAATAATAGATTACAAAGCATCTTAAAAATCGTGTTGTAAATACAAACGTCTCGACTGTACTTAGATCTTGTAACTGGTTGACAAATATTTTTGGTTTGGAATAGGAATAAATTAAACTCCACATTTATAATACGATACAATGTGGCTCAAGCTAACAAAATTAATGTGACGCATCTTGGTACGTACCAAAAATTTCTCAGACATTACGCCATTATCATGATGGACTCGCAATTGGACGTGCGTACACCCGTACCAGTTACAGACCGGTGTTCGCTTTCATCAAACAAATCTACAAGTTATTTAAGTCAGTGTGAACGACATTGCAACAATTTGCAAGCAATCACAAACCAAAATATCCCCAATATTTTTATACCCTAATTTAATCACCTCTTATATTTATATCCGTAACACTACCCATAACAATACAAGTACGCAATCTTTCCGAATTTTGTTAATTTGCATGTCATGCGTAATACAATGGTGAAACTTTTCAACCACGTTACGTTATCTGAACCGATATATGGAAGATAATTAGAGATTCTCACGTTCTCAGGCGAATGCCTGTGTTAGTTCTCATACGTAATCTCTATGTTTAAATCTGTATCGGTGCAATAAATTGTAACGCTTCAAAAGTTTCAACAAATAATGACTTAATTTTGAACTATGTCGTTGTCTAAATTTTTAATCAGTTGTATCAAAATGACAAAATGAATTAAAACAAACATAAAAGTCATTTTTAACGAAATATGGGAAATTTTCTACAACGTGGGTGTATGTGTTCGTAATTGCCATATTTTTTCCCATTAGTTTTACATCGATTTAACCTATTTTTGATAAATTAAGACATCAAGTCGCTGGTTCATTAGTATAGAGATTCATCCCATCCGTCTTTTAAGTTCAGGAGTATTTTTCCTAGCTGTGCTTTTTCACGATGGGATCAAACAGTTCCATATTTTCTGATTAGTCTTTAGTGATGTTTTCATTTAACTATAGAAGGGTGTTGAGATCAGTGTAAGTCTTCCAATATGTAGACTAGAACTCACATATGATCATTATGTGATAGCAGAAGTTGGTTTCTTTTAGTTGAGGTCAATCAGGATTCCAAATATATATTCTTCACATTGAAGTTTTTTTTTTATCATAGTTGTTTTAGGAAATCTTTGTTTCTTTAATGAATGTTTTGGTGGACACTATATACAAACTAGAGTAATTAGTTAATTTCTCATATTTATTTGTTTGTGCTCAACTGATGAACTCGACAATTGCTTGAGTATCTATTTTTCTACAGTTCTCGGGGTATGAACTTGCCTTTCATTTATAGCTGTTTGTCTTTGGGAAAGAATTTGGTGGGGTCGTTTCTTCATAATGTATGTACATTGAAAAATAATTTGCAGGTATCTTATAGCCCTGGGCTAAGTGTTTCCCCACATGCTTAACGCATAGTAGTTCTATGCAGCAATACTTTTGGTGTGTGCATATGTTTGGCATGTCTTCTTATCATATCTTACTACGAACCTATCATTTTATATTTCATTTTAACTTTATCTGCTGCTTTTGTACAACCTCGTTGCGTTCTTCCTCTAGTTCTTTTAATAGGTCGTATATTTTTCACGAGGAATGAAGAAATTGTTGGCTATTTAGCTCGGAAAAGTAAATGCAGTCCAAACGTGTGAATCTTTATACTTCCTGTACATAAACCAGGAGATTCAATCAACTGTAATAAATTTACAAGGTATCTTACTGCTATGAACTGCCCTAAAGATGTCAATATTGGAAAATAAACTGCGTCGAATTATAGAAATGAACATAGTGGCTTTAGACAAGCACAAAGAGTAGTATGTCCACATATTTTTCATAAAACAAATTATGCAGATTTTTTTGCAGATTTTCGTGAATAAGCCTAGTCTTTTAGTACTCATAGCATTTCCACTTATATTCTGTCGTGCTCTGTAGCCTTACCATTTCTCATAGTTTTATAGCTTCTTTTACTTTTTCAGTGTCTATTATCTCTCTTCTTTCAACATTTTTATTATCTTTACAATCTTTACAACCCAACTACCTTCTAAATATTCTTCTCGTCCAGCACATTCTTGAAACTATTGTTTCCATATGTCCATTATTTCTTGTTCATCTGTTAATATTTCCCATTCCTGTGTCTTTTCTCATAATTTTTAATATTTTGTGGAATAGTTTTTGGTTACTCTTCTTATTTATTTCGATTTTTGTCCAAGAATTGTCCAGCAATTTTCTTTACTTTATGTCACCATGTTTTAACTACAATTCTTTCCTTTTCATATGATTCATATCTCGCTGCGGTTATATCTCCTAGGTATTGTTTCCATTTATCCTTTTGTTTTTTCGTCTTACAGGTCTTAAAAGTGCCACATGTTTGTTTTGTCGCTGACAACATTATATTTCTTTCCACAAGCTCCTTGTACGTATTGGCTATTTCTTCTTCTTCTCTCATATTGCATACTTTTATAGACTCACGTTGTACATGTTCGTTAACTTCCTGAATTTCCCCTAGATCTGGTTCCTTGTTAATTTTTGCAAATATAATGTAAGTGTCACTGTACATTTCAGTTCCCCGCATCACTATCATATTCTTCCTTTTACCTTTATCTATCATTATGGATTCCTTTGTTTTATTTGGTCCTTATCGTGTGCTAGAGTGTGTTCACGTTCTTCATACTTCCAAATTACACCTGCCCCATTGACCTCTGCTCTCTCTGTCATTCTTCTGTTACATAAATTGTGCCTTGATGGTTTTCAGTTATCATTTTCAATTGCTCCCAAAATATGTCCTTCCTTTCTGCTTTCCCATCTTCACTGGAACCGTATACTGCTATTATTGTTGATATTCTTCAGCTATCTTCATTTGTACTGTGAAAATTCTTTGTGCATGTCTCTTCCATGATAAGTTACACCTTTTCCACTTCTAATTTATTGCCACTCCATTCCTGCCTCTTCCCGTCTCTCCATTGTTACCCCATTGTATGTCCAAATATTACGCCCTTCTAGGATCTTTTCTCCTCTTCCAATCTTTTTATGTTACCGTAGTAATGTTCAATTCAACTTTATTAAATTCCTTACTTATTTCTTGTTCTTTTACATTCCATGTCGTTACCTTCCATATGGTTTTACTTTTTTTTTTCCTTTTCCATTTCCACATTTACTGTCATTTCGTTTTGCCCAATCCATGTCCAGGTTACCAGGAGCACTTTTTCTACCTTATCAAAATTACTTGAAAGTTAAGAAATGAAATACCTCGACATTTCCTGTTAAATGGGGAGCAGGATGATATTTCTCCACAATCATTTATAATCATCCAACATTATGGGGTGGGCGATGGTATTTTCTTCACTTGTAGTTGACTTGTGGTCGTTGTTGTTTTCTATTTTGTTCTTATACATACATTCTCTCTGTCGTCAAGAACCATATTGAAATGAACCAACTCTTTCACTGTTGGATTATCATTTCATATTTTGTATAGTTTTGTTGCTGTAGATGTAGATTTTGTAGCATATTTTGCAAACATGTTTCTTCTTACATTCTGCTCTTTCTTTAAAAATGCACTATGAAACGAATGTTCATAAATTAATATCTTTCAATATTAGAAGTCTTCCTCAAAGATGGTTTAACAAAAAATTGAATAAACTTTCTTACAACTGACTTGTTTACAATATACTGCAAGTAAAACATTTTCTGGTGAAATAATCATTAAAGAATTGCAAGAAAATACCCTATTTTGACTGTTTGTAGCCAATAGTTATTTTTACAATTTTTTCACTCCGTTCAGTAATCGGTAAATTTAATTAACATTGGTTCGATATCGTAAACTAAGCCCAATGAAAGAATAATTTTTTGGTGCACGGTGGAGGTTTGAAAAAAATGCATTGTAACAAAGTTATTTTTTTTAACTATTTGGCACCGATAGCAACGTTTCATTTACAAGTACGTATCGATAAAAGTATTAGAAAATCAATGATCATATATATGCCTTTAACAAGGATATTTTTATTATATCTAATAAGATCGGCGAACAGCGTTCTTTAACACGACCCTGCGCATGAATAATAATTCCATTTAACGTCGTTTAGAAACGGAACGGTATCCCGCTAACATTGGGCGGCGCCCTATCATTTGTTTTAATTGACCACGGTTACCATTTCTTTAAATTAATGACACATTTCCTTTTAAAACGAATAGCAACAAACAACCTGGATAATACATTATGTGTGTCACCACCTGCCTACACAGGAAAATTATAAACGTAGTTTACGACTTACAATCACACAAACTTTACCCGTAACCAATGAAACGTCACAAAGACCATTAGAATTTACTATTACTATATTAATATAAAATATTAATTTATAGCGAAACTCGTGCATCCTGTTTTCACTTTGATACCAGAATCAGAAAGAAAACTAGTGTTAATTACAGCACAAAATTTTGTAACCCATAAGTCTAGAAACGTATTAATATCCCTGAAGTAATTATCATTTATTTTGCAAACAGTCCCCTACGATTGCATCGCCATTCCTCACCAATTTCCCGGGAAAATCTAATCGAATTGCATACGGCGAAGCCACGCGAAAATTAACAAGAAGCAATAGGATCCGTACGTGACTTAAAACATGTTTGCGGAGGCGCACAATGCTGGAAATTGTGCAGCAATAACGGAATCGATTCCCCCGGCGAAAATTGGTGCGTGCGTGCCTAAAGAACTCATCGAAATCAGTCTAGACAAGACGTAGTCTGTAGGCCATTACGTACAGTGGTGCGTATAGATCCTGCAGAATGAAATCAACCTGTCACAACTGCGAGGGGGAGCAATATTTATGTATTAATCAATAAGTACTGACGTAGTCTTTTATATATACTGTAATAAAATTGACGGAGACTGTGGTTTAAGTTGCAGCTTGTGAATTAAAACACCTTACCATACGCGATTTTTTTAGAAGATGTATATAAATTTGTAAAATTTTGATTTTTAATTTTATTTATTTGTTTGTAAATGGTGCCTAGTAGTTTACGTGGATCGTTGGTGATACAGACATGTGTAACAAGTTATTTTTATGACATGTATATATTTCGTTGACTGAGTAATGACATCTGGAATTACGGTTACTTCAACATATGGTCGAAATTGTTGGTCTGAATTATTTTGTATGGGTTACAAATAATAATAACGATAATGAATTTTATTCCGAGCTAATTTAAATGCTGGAAAATTAAATATATGTAAATAGTAGAGGGTGTGTCTTTGTCTGACATTTGGTGTAATTTGCCCAATTATTCAAAAATACAAAATAATCGGATTTTCTACTTAATTGTACGAAAATCAAATACTAACGATGCGTTTTTGACAATATCAGTTTTTTCTTTGTTAATAACACGAACGCAACGACTGTAGAACCACGGCGAGTTGATGAAAATAATTATCAAATAATATTGCAATAACTACATCTAGATGTTTGAAAAATGTTTTCTTCTGTATTTACTAAAAAGAAAATAGAAGACGCGTTTGAAACGAATCCTTATAAGGCTATTATTTCAAGTCGCAGATGTGCAGCAGGCATTATTGTCCACCGCGTTTTAACCATACAATGTTCTGATTATGTTATGTTTCGATTATTTTGTGCAGGTATTTTGTTAATTGTTTTAAAATCTCCAGGAATGCGTGTTTCGCTTTGAATTATTCGAAATATTTGTTAAAATGCTATAGTTTATAAGCCTATCAGAAATATCTAAATGATATATTTCAATCTTGAATTAGAGAACATTGAAAATTTGTTTATATTTTACTGTGAATAACTTTTTTATTTTTACGATACGACTATGAATATGACTATGAAACGTATATTAAAGTAATTATTGTAGTAAATGGAGTTAGATTCAACAACGATTTTGCTACGTGTCCTCTACCAGAAACTTGGGAACAGGGTTTGAAAACAAAAAATTGAAATTACCAGTCGATTGCACTTCGTTAGAACCCCTTTGTATAACTTTCATTTTAGTTTATAAGCCAAACAAATAAATTTACTGGTTTCCAAAATTCGACCCGCAACCTAATTTGGTAAATCGAAATTTTTCCGACGGCATTCATTTTGGATTTTGCCCAAAAACCGAAAAAGTTACGAGGTTTTGAAATTTACGACAACCTAACATCCCAGATTTTTGAAATATCTCAATTCTGTAAACTGGACTCGGTTCGGGAGGCACTTTTCGTGTCGTTAGTATTTCCAGTCGTAAAAAGTTACTAGGTTTTTAAAAATCTCAAAAATGTAACTTCCATAATTTTGAAAATTTTTTTGTTTTATTAACGGCAATGGATTTAGACTCGGTAGTATCCGAAGGAATCACTTTATTCATAGTTAGTACCTCAAAGCGAAAAAAGTAGAGGGACACCAAAAAAACTTAATTTACTGCGGGTCCTAACGATACTGCATCGATTCCCGTCAAGAGAACTTGAAAATTTTCAAAATAGTTAGCATTTTGAAAGTTTTAAAAACTTTATAACTTTTTACGGTTCGAGGTAAGTGGTACGAACCTCTCGATCATATTCAGAACCGAGCCCTGTTCACAGAATTGAGATATTTCAGAAATCTTGGAAATTGTGAAGGTGTGTGAGAAGGTAAGTGTGAAGGTAACACGTAATGTTTTTTGGTTCGAAGTACTAACGAAAACCAACGTGATTCCTGCGGGTACCAACATTTCTGCAGCGATTACCTTTAACAGAATTGAAAAATATTCAACAATTCAAAACCTTTCTCGGGTTTTGAGTAAAATCTGAGTAAAAAACTGAAGAACAATCGAATTGTAATTAAAAAAAAGTCGCAAGCCGTGTAGCAAGTTCTCAGAGGTCCTGTTAAAGACACAGAAGTTGAAATCTATACCATACAAAAATCCTGTAAGAAAAATTCCTGCGATAGAAATCGTAAAAATAATTTGTGATGACCTGCTTATTTTTCAGCGTCACGTGCGTTCGATTCTGTCGATCACAAATTATTAGCCATCAAACTCTTTCGAAAAGGAATAAGCGGCAGCTTAAATGGATGGATTGGTTCGTACTATTTGTCTCGCAACAATTATCCAATCTACGATTAATTAACGCAGGGGTACCTCAAGGTACAATATTCGGACCTCTACTGTTGTTAACCATTATTGATCTTTAGTTATGGTGGTGATCAAATCAACGACTCAGATGCTAATTAACTAGGCGAAGGAAGCTAAATGCTGCTAAATGTTTTGAAGACCCAGACAATCCAATTCTACAGGATAAACGAAAAAATTGGTAAAAATATTCTGATGGGAGTCAACAAAAATCATTATATAGGATATAAAATAGAAATAATGATAGTACATTCTCTTTATGCCTTCAAATACATTGTTGACAAAACTACCAATCGAAACATCCCACTTAATTTACGTACATTTAACGTCTTTAATTTCTTGTGACGACTTTATCGCAAATGAAAATCTATAACGATTTCTAGCCACGAAAATAAAGAAATGGTAATATTCTGTCAGCCATTCTGCTTTTAGCAAATTATATTGGAGTTTCGCCCATAAAAAACGACAACCAAATGTTTTAGTGTAATAAATGAACGATAAATAAAAACTGTCAACATATTTTCGTTTTCAGTCAATAACATATTATTGTGCTTCGTTGAAAGTTTTGAATAACATTGGAGTGTGTTATTTATTGCATAACGTCTACAAATTGCAGTTGTAGTTTGTAGTTTCACCAACGGTATTGAGTCGTCAATTTTATTAATAATCTTATCCATAATTAATCGTTACATCCATGGGAGACTATCTGACAAATTTACATATCCTATTAATGAGCAGTCAAAGCAGTGAAATTAAACGAATAAAACAATTTTACGATTTCCCTCTTTCAATCGTTAGTGGGAGTCATCGTGGATGATAATTTTAAGGATGAAAGCGAAAGTCGTCAAATAATTTATTTTCGTGCATCGTAATATCGAATAAGCAAATGGAAATTAGTAATTCTTATAATTCTAAATGCAAGACATTTTTTTTGTTTAACCAATAAGAACATTCATAAATTGTAATAAAATCAATGAATGTATATTATTATTGTATATTAATTTAAGTCAAAATCTGTTATAATCAATCAAATTCAAAGATAAATCAACCTTAAAGAAAATTAATGAAAATAGATCAATGAAAATCAATCGATCTAATCAACGTGGATCAGAATCAATGAAAATCAATAGAGATCGACAAAAATCAATGAACATAAATAAAAATCAATCAGAATTAAAGAAAACTAAAAATCGATCAAAATCAACGAGAATCGATAAACTAGAATTGCAATTAATCAAGACACGTAAAAAAAAACTATGAAAATCAATTAAAGTCTAACCAGGATCAATGAAAATCAAACAAAAGATCACAAATCAATCAAAAATAAAAACAATCAAACATTAAAATAATCTGAAATTAATTAAAATTGACAACAAAATCAATTAGAATAAATACCAATCAATCGAAATCAATGAAAATATATAAAAATCAATAAATCTCACCCAAGAAGATCAATAAAAGTCAACGAAAATCGATCAAAATCAACCAGGATCAATGAAGATCAAAGAGCTCAAATCAATCACAATTGACAGAATCGGTTAAACATCGTCGAAATAAATGAACATTTATCGAAATCACCGGAAATCAATTAAAATTATCTAAAATTAATTAATATCGACGGAAAATCGATCAAAATTAAATAAAACCATTGAAAATCAAAGAGCAGAAGCAAATCAAAATTTAACTAAATCAACCAAAAAACGTAAAAACAAATGAACATGGATCAAAATCTATTAAAATCATTCGAAATTAATTCAATCGACCAATAATACAAGAAAATCAATAGAAAAATAAGTATATAACGTAGCAACTAAGAGTAATCTGCCCCTTTGTTTTGTTTTCTTTTCGCAAATAAAAGACCACAGAAGTCAATTAGAATAGATTTATAAACTCTAGCATTAAAAAATATATTTACAATAACTACAAACAAACAAAAATGCATATAATACACGAAGAGTAACTTATAAGCAAAATGCAATCAATGTTTATAAGTAATCCTAAATCGAATAACAAAGCTGATGATATTAAAAGCAATAAGAAAATTTCTTTAAAATAAAATGGAAGAAATATAAATATCATTATTTGACATTAAATTAAAAAAAAAGGATACAAAAGGTAAAACATAATCAGAAAACTGGACGATCAGAAGGAAAATAATGCGCACATCCATTCCAGATTATAAATTTGCAATCTACAGAAAATTGATTCATATTTTATCTACGATTCGCTCATTCCAATAATGAGATAGAAAACGTAAATTTAAACTGCAGTCACAAAGAGCTTGGCTTCTCATGTCATGAATTTGTGGACTTGTTTTAACATAATCACGCCTATGAAAATTTATTTGTCATTTTGTACGTTTTACCAAGTACTTAACCATTGCTAGTCATGATGCACATGTTTAAAAAATCAACTGCATTTTTTATCTGCATCTGCATATGCAAGTTGATATAAAATTGGACATTTTTAAATTGAAAAGATTTGCTTATAACTAATTGTTGTAAATGTAAATTAAAATTGCATTAACATTAAAAAACATCGACGAGAAAAATTGCTGCCTAAGGAACTTTTACGCATGCGGCGTTGGGTTCAGACATTTAGACGCTCGAGGAGTGAGAATCGGTGAATTGGCGCCTATGACGTAACGCAATTCATAAAAATTTCATTCTTTGGCATTTTGATTGCCTTTGACCAATGTACGATGGTTATTGTCCCCTCGAAACGAAACGACTTTGACCTCTCTTACGAACGCATATAGATTTTATAATATACCTTGGAAATAATGGATATACTATGTATGTATCAAAATGAGTCATACTGATGGGTTGAAAATGCTAATAAATTAGTCGCCAATTTTGTTTTTGCAAAGACGTTCAATGTAACGATTTATTAGTAATCGTGAATGAAGGTATTTATGGTTTATATATTTTTTATTAAAAACAAATAGAACACAAAATTACCATAGATAAATATTATTGGCTTCTATTACAGACTCGAAAATATCCAAATCATTATCAAATAATAAATGTGATTATTTCATTTAAATGCAAGCTGAAATTAAATTGGCGTTAGGAGATATTTAAATGAAATGTACAAGTTCGTACTTCTTGAGGAGTTCCCAAAATAAATTTGTTCTCAAGTGATTTGAATATGTATGGCCATTGTATACAAGTGCTCGCCGGTCTATTTTGCTATCGATCGAATAAACTTTCCGGCAACGGAACAGCAACCGAAACCAATTAATTCATGCATTTAATTTCGCAAGCCACGTTAAAACCATTGTTAAACTCACTATTCGTGGAGACTCGATGGTAAACCATTTCGAAAATTATGACGAAGATCGACGACAAACTGACAAACAAAACTACAATTCAAATCAGAATCACACGCATGTTCGCCGTTTCACTTGATTAATTATTTCGGAAAGGACTTTTTAATTAACGTTACAGTAAAATTAAACGCGACCGCCTCACGACGAAAAACGTCCACTTGTGTTATGCACGAACGGCGGTCATGATGCGCCGCCGCGGGAATTCAGCCGGCTGTGCGATTCGCGAAAGAAATGCGTAAACTGGTAAACAAATGCAGTTAATTCGGAGCCGCTTTTTTACGACCGAGTATGACTAAGCGAGTGATCAATCCGGTCGCTCTGTGCGGACCGGCTGTGTACTGGAGAATGCGCCTTCGCTCCGTCGTTCTTTCGGTCTCGGCGGCGACGGACGGTCCAACGCGACGGATGACGTCACCGTCACCTCCACGTTCGGAAATTACCAGTCTCGCCCGGAACCGCGGCTTACTGATCTTATGGAATGTTCACGTACAGTGGATACTTCTACTGACAACAATAGGGAACTTTCTGAAAGGACGTCCTTGCACATAAAAACCTCAAAATAAAAGAACATTTAGAGTTTTTTTTTTTTTGTTTAAATATTTATAGGTCGCCCAGCGGAAACGAATCATTTTGTATTTGTTTTGGCAGGAATTTAACGGTTTTTTGGACAATCATTCATTTTTCATCAGCAATGTCATCTATATTTTAATGATCACATTAAATATTTACTAGCAAACGTATGTAAAGTAAAGTTTAATGTAAATCAGGTTTGATAGAGTTCAAACGGATAGATAGATAAATAGACAGATAGATTTTACACCGTATGTTAAGAATTACTTAATAATTTACTATGTAGGAGGATTTATTTATAATATATGGCGCAATGGTTATTCTATGGAAAATCTAACGATTTACAAAATGTGGTTGCGAACACAATCATTTCCACATTTAATAGATACTATGTCGTTATAAAAAAATCTCTAGGGGTCCGTACTGAACTTTCTTATACTTCGATAAAGTTCTCGATGACGGACGAAATCGTCATACTTACATACTACAGTGTTCCAAAATTCGTCGTCTTCATTTAGAAAATTATTTGCAAATCCGACTCTACAGCGTTTGTTTTCCTCGGTAAGAAACCGATCCCCGAGCTCTTACAGTAGGATTTTCAGGCATGAAATTGACCAATTTCCCACACCTATTCGTATTGGCCTCTCAAGCCTGTTTTCTTGCCATTTCCTCTTTATATTGAAGATGCAAGTTTTACTGCAATGTAATTCTCTCGCCACAGCAGCTAAAGACCAACCTTGATGAATATCGTGATTTTGCGTGAAATCTGCGATTGGCAAAAATGTATGCACCGAAACATTAGCCATGAAAACCTTTTGGCACTATCAGTTTCATCAATCTAACCATTGCACACAAACGTAATTTAAAGCAATCTTCACTGAAACAAACCTATGGCATTGCAGACGTTTCATTTAAAAATCCAAATGAGCCTACTTGAAGTTAAGGGAAGTTGCTAAAATCATTTATGAATCAAGCATACTTTAAGTAAGTTGACTCATATTAGAAGAAACATTGTATTCGTAATTTACGTCAAACACCTGGTTATTGTGAAGTTTGCATCTAAACCAAAAATTCAAACCGTTTGCATCTAAACCACAAATGCAAAGCGTTCGCATCTAAACCCATAACCGAGTTAATTTTTATGTATAGTCAAATTTTAAGAGAATTTTTGGAATTCGCTGCTTGCTATATTTACGTGCGTACCCAAAATATAATTACAGACAGACCAACAAAATGGCTAGGGTTGGGCAGGTGGTTCTTCTGAGATTTTAAAACCAAATGTATAACAAACATTTGAACCCTATCAACGTAAAGTCAACCCTGACCACATACACTAAACACAACGCATCATCAACTGAAATATACCTTTGGTATTGCTGTATGTTCATTAATAAACCTAAGCAAACCTAGTTCAAGTCAACGGGAGTTGGTTAGAACTATCTAGAACCTAATCCAACCCAACCCAAATGTAAAAAGAGCCACTAAACCTCCAAAACAGATCGACTTGGGTTGGGCATATCCTTTGTTTTAGGTTTACCTTGAAAAAGCTCAACTAAAAATAAAGGTCGTGTGAAATTAAATAATAAATTTAATATTAATAATAATACTGTTGTATCTAGTGTATGTAATTTTTCGATTCGAATAAAATGGTTTCTTCAAGAAATATGTCTTTAATTCATTTCTAATGTCTCGCTGACCACTTTCGACTGCATTCATAGCACATTAAAGTCTTTAATAGATTTGGAAGTCATGGCCAAGTAGTTGTGCAAATGAAGGGAATATTTTTCACAATTTCTCCAAACCCAAACTAAATAATTCGATTAACATATTGTACCAGCGTCAAAGTCAACCCATTGCATATCAACCCAACTTGTGTTATTTACAAACCCCAACGAGCTCGAAGTCACTGGAAGTTCCTATCATTATCTTTCTCAATCAAATGCCAGGTGTAAAATGCGCAATTACTACAAAATATTCCTTTAAGCTCAACCTGAAATGAAATCTAAAAACCTGCTGGGATCTGCACTCATGATGACAGAGAAAATCGCGACCGTTCCGTCTATATACTCACAGGTTAGTAACATCTGACAGCCACGACGACAGTGACTGCGGCCGCCATTGCGATAGCGCCCGGTAATATTTACAGAACGTTGATAGGACTGCACAGAATTTTTCAACAGCGAAACAATTTTTTCGAAAGGATTTTTCAAACAAAATTTATTTAAAATTTCATGTTATTTGAATGTTTCGAGACCAACGTTTTTAATTACTCGTATAGTTTTCGAGATACGGAAAATGGAAGTAAACGCTTACTGCCGGTTGATATACTGCTTTCAAAAATAGGAGATTTTCTTGCGAGCCTCATATAAATATTAAGCTCAAACATTCGTAATCCTAACTTCAATACTTTTGGCGCTAGAACGCGCACACAGACACCCACATACACACCCAGACGCAATGCCGAAAATCGTCGGAATCGATTCAGAAGACCCCAAAACGTGCATATACATTAAACTCTCATTATTACTAACAACAAGAAAGCAACAGAAATGACACCGAAATAGTATAAAGCAGGGAGATTTTATTGCATGTGCTCATAGCAAAAAATGGTGGCCATAGCCAATGTCAACTATATGTGTCGTCAAGGAATATAATATGCTACTATTCGTTCCTGCTGGGCCATGTGCCCCCATTAAAGGGCCACGTTGTGGGTTGAAGAATGAAAACTATTAACTTTCCCCCTAACCACTACTTACCACAGTACAAAAATACATTTTCATAAAAGATAAAAATTGTTGATTTTTGTTCCATTTGAACTATTTCTTTTTACAATGTTTAATTTGTTTGTAATTTCTAATTTTATCTTTATTAAGAGTATTTTTTTTTTCATGTATTAGCAACACTCAATACATTTTTTTTGTAATGAGCAGGTTCCTCACCATCTACGTCTAACAGCAATTTACTAGCGTTGGAGGACTGAACTACAGTCAAAATTCCAGATAGTAAAACAAAACAAAGCGAAAAATACTGTGATGATAATAAGAAATAGAATCAATATTTCCCTGCATGAAAATAACGCCGCGTTACGATTGTCCCATACACCCCATCGTTGTTTATTTGTGTACTGCAGAGGTGCGAAATGCTCAGTTCAACAAGTAGGTTTGCATACATTCGCAGAAATCGCAGTAAACATTGCACCTTATCCATGTCTGCCTCGACCCGGACTGTATACAACTGTTTACGATGGCGGTGGTTTTACAACTATACTTAAAAGGCATTGGGATGGAAAAATGTTACTAAAAATGTAACGTCTAGATCTTGGCGAAATAAATCAAACTGCTAATCAGATACGTCATCAGGAATACTTAAAAATTAACGAAGACATTAATGAAATTGCCGAGTATTTTAAAATGGAAAGAATCCATTGACACTATGTGTGATTTCGAATAAAGTTCACGATTCAGCATTTGAATATCATGATATATTTAAAAGCTCCTATGTAAGTATTCCATCGTTCATCTATGTTCAGACCACTCGGTGTATTAATATTTCTCGTTAATAAATTAATATGTACAAATTAGAAAATAAAATGTTCTTCAAACCACAACATTTTTTAAAAACAGTCCTGTCTAAATATTACTGTACTAGTCTTGTAATGATCAACTATAATCAAAATCAGCAAACGTAGCAGTTTGATTCACAATGTGATAACAATTTTAAGCTTGTCCATTTATCGATATATCTAATGTTATTAAAAGTTACTTTGTTTAACTTTCTTCACATTACAATAATTTTTCTGAAAAAGTAATAAAGAAATGTGACATATGACATAACAACAACAAACACTAATAAAAGCAACCGTCCATCGTTGATCACCGAATAAATTATGTATGTGACAGAGTTTTGTTGTTTCACATTTCCATGAAGTTATAATGGAACCGTGTTTATTACATATTTAGTTAAATCAGAAACGTAATTAAAAATATATATGATGTATTAATAGTAGTTGTTACAAAGCCTTTGTTTCCTGTTTATTATTAAATATAAAATACAAAAAATCATTACAGAAGTTGTAGGTGCTCATTGTTTCGAATGCAGGGTGTAACACAATGGATTGGTGAATGGACAAAAGTAATTAAAATCAAATGATTATTAAGAAATCTGAAGAAACAGCTCTATTGTCCGATTTCCGCTGGTACGTTACTTGTATATCTATTATTGATGATTGACATTTGTTGTAGCTCTTTATATAGTACATCGTACTCGTATAGTAATAATAATAATATTTACTGTCGAAAGATCCTAAAAGACATAAGGTAAATACTGTCAAAAATTACTCTAAATTTTATAGTTTATTTAAGGAAATAATTAAGGAATAATAATTAAGGGAATAATTAAGGAAATATTTAAGGAAATACTGAATAAAAAACAATTATCAATGACGTATAGTTTCATTGTGGCCTTAAATTTACTGAGATGATTTGCTAGATATCTAAGGATAAATTGTTGTATATTTTAGTACATATTTAAAATGTTCATTCATCACATTTGGTTTGCAGTCTATAGGAATATAAATGTTCAATCCATTTTTGGTTTTATAACTCTTATTCACGTCCTTATTAAAAACGGAAGTTGACAAATTCTGCTGCGCATACCAAGCACATTCATATAGAAAGAAAGAAGGGAGTAACAAATTTATTGTACAACCACACTGGTTTACAGGCAGAATTGTTTGTGCCATAAAAATTATCGTTAATAATTATTTTTATTTTATATTTATAAAATAACATATTATTTCCTTGACCATTTATTTTTCAAACATTTCAAAAAATATTTCGTAAAATGTATGTTTTATTTTTTGAACGTTTCTTTACTTTTCTGCATGCTCGTCTACAGTTTCTTTTCATACTTTTAAGTTATCTATTTTCACAGGGTTTTCAAACGTATGGTGTGTAAAGTTTATAAAATTTCCATATTCATCTCTATACGTATAAAATTAACACATTTGCTTTTTTCTTGTGCAAATCTCGTTCCCAAAAAATTAAATTTTTCCGAATTAATAATAGAAAAAATGCGATGGGTAACATGAAGCAATACACAAAATTCAACAATAAACTGTCTGCTAGAAACTGTGAAACTGTGGAGTGGGCACGCTTGATTTTCTTAATTGCTTTACACACCTTCCGCGACGTGAACAAAACACTAGTCAACCGAATAATTATTTCCTTGCCACGGGTTTATAATGAAGCAATAAATTAACCCCATACACAGATATATCATAACGACGCGGCAATTTTTCATAGTCGCGGTTTATTGATTTTGTCATTAATACGTTGTGGATCGTATTACATTTTAATATCACCATATGCATTTTGTGCATTGGTAAACATGCCTTGGTTATTGCACGTTGTGTGTGCATGCAATGTACATAAAGAGATAAATATGTTATTGCATTTTATTCTATAGTAATTGCCAGGGTATCTTGAAAGTTACAAATTAGTTTCTTTTGTCAAATATTCGATATATCAAAATGATTGTGACGAAATATATATATGGGTAAAAACATCAAATTGATAGACCTGGAAAATAATCTATATATGTGCTCACACTATGGTATTAAATTTGATCCACGATGGCCAACAATAATATGAATTTTGTGCATAAGTAACCAGATTTATTAAAACTGCCACTACAAGTTCGCCAATACGAAAATTACCCATTTGTGATTCTTCATAAATCGATAGGAAAATGGGAGGCTTTGCGTATATATTTCACATACTAATTTTTAAACTATCCGAAAGACTTACATAGTTTCCATGTGATAAGGTCTTATTTATTGTTTACTCTGTTCATTCTTCCCTGTCTCCCTAGCAATAATTGTATACGAATAGGGTTAGAGGATGTTAACGGTTGGTGATCATGGTCTACTGCTCAATATCTCTGCTGTATTCTTTGAAAATTCAAACTGCTTGCCTATAGTTCACTGCTTTTAGTGCAAGAAAATAAATATACTCAGCGACATAGAAACTGCACCACCTAGAAGGGGTGGGAATTTTTGGACCAAATTTGGCAGAAACATTGGACTAGGCTAAGGTAACAATTGATTAAAATTTGATAAAGAAAACACTTCATCTTTTTGATTTTTCTTTAATGATGTGTTGGTCCGTCCCTATTTCTGATACACTCATTGACCCGCCTTGGCATTGATTCCAGCAGGTGATCAATGTCTTCTTGGGGTATGGCATCCCAAGCAGCCTGTACTTCATGCCGCAGAGCTTCTATTGTCAACGGTGGGTTCGGTAGATTCCTCAATCTTCTGCCCATCATGTCCCACACGTGCTCAATGGGCGACAAATCGGGAGATCTTGGCGGCCAAGGCAAAAGATTAACATTGGCCTCTTCAAAGAAGTCAAGAGAAATACTTGCTACGTGAGGTTGTGCATTATCTTGCTGGAAAAGTGGGTCTTCCAGCCCTCGAAGATATGGAAGAACATGTGGTTCTACCACTTCGTCAATGTAGCGTCGGGCGGTCATACTGCCCCGAATGAAGAGCAAGGGTGACCTACTGCCGTAATCAATAGCACCCCACACCATCAACCCCACAGTTCGGTGAACATGCCTCGCAATCGAAAAATCAGGATTGCGCCTTTCTCCACGTCTTCGTCTAACAGTCATCCGACCATCATGCATTCCTAAACAAAATCGCGATTCGTCACTAAAGACAACTCGATGCCACTCCAAGTTCCATTGAAGTCTTTCCGTGCACCAGGCCAAACGTTCCTGGCGATGTTGAGCAGTGAGGGGTAGCACAAGATGTGGGCGGTAAGACAGCAAGCCAAAGGTTCTTATTCGACGACAAACTGTTCGCAAGCCTATCGGACGACCTTGTTCACCTAACCATTGATCAGCTATTGATCTAGTTGTAGAGAATCGGTCTCTCAAGGCCATTAGTCTTAAGCGGCGATCTTGACGTTCATTGGTTCGTCTTTGAGCCCCAGTGCCTCTTCGCCGACGTTCAACCCCATGTTCAGAAGACGCTTGATAAACACGCATTATTGTTGAGTTGTTGAGTGGTGCCGTCCCAAACGGTTGCCGATTTCTCTAAACGAAAAACCTGCTTCTCGTAAACCAACAATCCGCCCTCGGTCAAAGTCACTCAACTGCTGGTAAACTTGAGGTCTCCTTCCTCTAGGCATCATTAAACACTTGAAACACTTTAAACTAAAGAACGGGATCCGAAAAAGTGGAACAAATTCAAAAAATGACTCGATAATTGCTTGTCAAAAATCCCATGACTACTTGATGATTGGGTTTCAAATTTTAATCAACTATTTCCCTGGACTAGTCCAATATTCCTGCCAAATTTGGTCCAAAAATTCCCACCCCTTCTAGGTGGTGCAGTTTATATGTCACTGAGTATATAATAGATACAGAAGATAATGTAAAATAAATATATTAAAATCTCTACCTACAAATTTAATTTCACCAAAACATCTTAACGCAACAAACTTAGTCATGTAAATTTTATACAATTAATTTATATATTAATTAGTGTAACATAATTACGGCCTCCTTGGTTGTAAATAGTACCACCGCTATCATCCAATTATCATTAATTACTATAAGATTACACTCGAGACGAGGTTAGCGGATAAACCGAACATAAAATTCAAGATGACTTTGGGATACCACAAAAATATGTGTATTAATGAAAATATATCGCGTAAATTCACGTAACGTCTACGTAACTTACTTTGCATCACATATATCAGTAGTAATTTTATTCCAGCAGTTCAATTGAAGTGTTGTAAATAAATACGGAATAACGACAGTCAACATTTTCATTCACGAATAGCGTAGTTAATACGCTCGATAACACACCGATTAAATTATCCAACTTGTCCGAAAAACAGCACCGGCATCGACGGGTGCGCGTGCGTCGCCGCGGGGGGTTCCAAGTAAGCCCGAGCTTTTCTATTATCTTTCGTCACGGTTCATTGCCATAGTTCCGAGGAAAAAAGAAAACCTTTTATTTTTCGCTAAAACTGCGCCAGTTAACCTGGAAAAGCATTACGGGCTGATTGAAAATTATGGCCGAAAAGGTGGGGAGAAGCTACACGCCGGATATTGCCAATACTGGAAACCGAAAGCTCCGACGCAACCGGAAACTTATAATTTGCGACGTTATGGGATTATAACTGAATTTTCGCCGAAATGGACGACTCATATCTAGGAAATTTATGACGCGAAAGTTATCAACTCGCAAGTTTACATTGTTATTTCAGTTTATGCACCGTAAATTTGCACCGCGTTACAACTTCGCACAAGTTGCGCGAACAATGGGGAAATAAACAGTATTTATCAATAGGGTAACGTCGGCTGAAATTAATATTGCGCCAAAAGTAAACAACGCACCCCGCTTACGTTTAGTTCGATAATTAAAAGGCTATGTTAAAATAACAATTAAACTTAGAACAAATGACTGCAGTTCAAATTAGTTGTTTCTGTATTTAAGTACACATTTTCTGTACTGCCTCTATAGTACAGTAGCAGTAATTATTTTTATATAGATGGGGTATGTTGATGTTATACAATAATTGCGTGACCATATTTTTCGGAGTTGAATCAATACATGCATCCTAGTCTGTAGCATAGTTAAAGTAGAAAAATTACTCGAAAACGAGTTAATACATAAAAAGATTTTTAGACGCGGGCATACTTCTAACCTTTTCGCGTAAAAATGCAACAAACTATTCCAATAGACTGCACGAGAACGCGCCGATTAAAGATTAACTTTGTATATGAACACTTACGTTTTTTCCTAGCATTACGAAAATAAATACAATTATTTGCTTATCATTTGCAAAACCACTTTAAATAATTACTCGCCCAGTTTTAGTATTCTCATATTGTGCCCGCTATGTTTGTTATCAAACATTTTAATTTCGAAACACAACGTATATGCAAATAAGCATTACGCGCATTCAAATTAGTCACATTATGTTCACACATTATTTAAATTTTAAATCGAGTTACATTACGCGCGGCGAAAATTTGAATTTTTTGTTCGCAGACAAATAAAATTATGTTAAACTATGAGCGATTGTTGTTAACGGCTGTACGACGAAACGTTTCAACAATATAAACCGGTGTCGATATAATTCGGTGTAATATAGGCAAACGTCATAAATACACCAAGCCGCTATATAATAATTGGCATGGATGGGGTTACATTTTACAAGACAATGGCCGCTGTTAAATTGATGTTAGATTTACTCAAAAACTTTTAAAATAAGTTCTTATAAATTAATATATATTTTTCTAAAATTATTCATTTAATATTTCTACCTAATTATATTTATACAAACAAGTTTTTAGTTAGGATTTTTTTTATTAATAAATATTAATTTTGCTAAGGTATAAATGAGAATGTGTTTTCGACGTCGCTTTTTCTAGTGGTTGACTGAAATAAGGAAAAATTGTGTATATATTTTACTTTTGTATCTGCAGTGTCAAATTTGTGGCATATATCAATTTTTAATAAATGTTAATTTGAGTTTATGGCCAAATTCATTAGGATAAGTTTAAAATTTACGTAAAACTTAATGTAATTTTGTTATGTCTTGTGACAAAGAAAACAAAGTCTTGTGACAAAGAAGGAATATGTTTCAATACATTTATTGAAAAAAATTGCGGATGTATCAGGTGATGACAGCCATTTCGTCCTTCAGGACTCATCACATCACCAACGAAATCTGCTAAGGTGCATGTAGTGTGAGTGTACTAACGTCATCTAGGGCACAATGCCCTAAATACCCTATTATGTGATCACAATAGTCTATTTTGACCGACTATATCGGTACCGTCGAGACTACAACGCAGCCATTGACACGATAGACATTTTTTTCAACGAAGCGGTCTTTTATGCCAGCGGCTGCGAAGTAATTACAAGTCCAGACAGCACCGACTTAGTCGGTCATAGTAGACATCTGTGATTGCATAGCAACTCGAGTGTGAGGTTATTGTTAGATAGTAACTAAAAAAATGAGAATAATGTTGCTGAGCATGTACATGATACTTATTTATTGATATCGTTTGACATTTCTTTAAAAATCTTTAGACAGATTATCACTAAACTTCAATAATAATAATGTCTTTTTAATGTAACTACTAATGTGCTTCGTTTTAATTATGTTTTTGCTCTGTAATGCCTCATATTTAATACAATATTTGGTAAAGGTGGATCATATTCGTACGGAATTTCGTCAATTTTCATTGCCATGTTTTCTTCTTCTTCGTGTTCGACGTCCCTTAAATTGAGGTTGTAATTCATTGTAGCTTAAATAGGTAACCTATCGAAGGCTCAACTTGCAGAAAATGTCAACAGATGCACTTTTTCCCACTTTTTTGTAATTTTGAAACTTCATGAATTTTGATAGTTGCTGCGTATTTATGCGGTTGGAGTTTAGTAGTGGGGAGAATATTGTGTCTGATGTGCTGTTTGTTTGTATGTTGATTATACTATTTTTATGTTTTTCTTTATATATTTCCATGTCCTATTTTTTGGTTCTCTTTTTACTATTTTCATAGTATTTTCTATTGTTCCTGCTTCGTGGCGGTTTTCTAATAGGTGTATGGCGTAGTTTCATGTTCTGGAATGACGTAATGTGTTCTTTGAATTTCTTACCAGTTTGTCCTATGTAAGATTTTTCGCATGAGCTGCACTTGCGTTTGTATAATCCACTTTTGTTGTATATGCCGTGTTGTTCTATATTACTCTGTGAATGCGTTTTCCTGTATATGTGAATGCTGTCCAGTTTCTTTCATATCTGGTTGTGATGTTCTGTCGTCGGTGTTTTTTTTTATGTGTTTTATACTTTTGTGTATTTTTCAATCGTATTTTCGTTATAACCGTTGTCGTTTGCTACTTGTTTAATGATATTTAGTTTCTACCCTGCGGGTATTACGTTGCTGATTTGAGTAGGTTTTCTATATATGCTGTATTGCAGTTTATTGTCACATTTCGTGAGTTTAAGGTTTAGACAGTTGATTTTGTTATTTTGTTCGACTTCTTTTGGGAATTGGATTTTCTTGTTTGTCTCGTTAATATATTTTAATATTTTGTCAGCGTTTTTGTTTTCAGTTATGCATAATACGTCATCGACATAGACGTAGTAAAGTTTACTGTTGGTCTCATCGGTGTGTCTTGTTTGTGTATTTTTGGTAGTACGTATAGTTGTGGTGCTTGCGAGTTCGTTAGTATATTTTTATACCTTGATTCTTCTGGGATTACAGTTGTTGGGTTTTTTATGTTTAAGTTTAGTTCTTCTTAGAATATCTTTATACCGATCCTTCTGGGATTACAGCTGTTGAGTTTTTTATGTTTAATTTTAGTTCTTTTTGATACCTGGCCGTTGGCTTGTTTTTTAGTTTCGTGCAGTTGTTTGTTTTATGAATTTGGGGAATATCCTCCCTACTACTACTACTGAAAACCCCAACCGGATAAATACGCACTCAGCAACACCATTCATTTAAAAAATGACTATAGTCGAAACGCGTCATAACCAACAAAAACTAGTGTTCATCGCAACGGAAACGAAGACATCCAAGATATCAAGATGGAACACAGAAACCAAATCAGTAAATTTAATAATTTTTGAACGAAACAATAGTCTGTGCACGCGCCTCATTGTTTTATGACAGGAGCAGGGCGCAATGGAAGATACGTTTTTTATACAAGAATATTTACCAAGCTCCAAATAGTAATTTATGCAACCACTTAAGAAATCCATGATTTCGTGTAACAAGTGGGAGTGGGAAAATCCCGGAAAACCACACGATTTATAAAAAAATCTCTAACGTGCATTGAACGCAAGATTTTCTAATTTTAACCAAAAAATTTTTGTAATCGAACAGCTCGTGTTCGTCACATTATCCCCGGTTTAGTATTTCACAGCAGCTTATTTCTGTCATTTTCAATCAAAATATTTTCATATTTCTCTTAGTACAATAGAACGGGGTGAAGAACTTGTGAACTTAATTCCATCCTCCACTTGCAGGTTATTGAGGAAGTTAGTCTGTATTTTTCACGATTGCTGAACAAGCTTCTTCTCCACTACTTTCAAACACTTGAAACACGCTTTCTCTGTCTTCTTTTTCCCGATTGATTTCATGATCATAAAAATAACACTCGTAGTTATTATATTATCATCCTCACTAAATAACATTGACGCATTGCAAACTTTTAACGAGCTGATTTCAAAATGCATGACACTTTGCATATGTGGAAATATATATATCTCATTTCTTCTTACCCCTTCATTTTAGTTTTCAATATTACGAGAATGCCAATGTTTGTACGTATTTTGTAATTGTAGTCCAAAGAATATAGCATATAGCACAGTTCTTGTATTTTTGCGCTCCATCTTTTCTTTTCGTGCTGCATTTCGTCATCGGTAATTTTTACCTTGTCCTTTCCATGTTCTACTCCTAGCTTTGGTCATTCCTGACTCCAAATCCACGTTTCATGATTAACTAATTATTTATTATTTTTAGCTACAAAAGTTCTATTAGTTTGATTTTGTGCCAATCTTTGTTAATGTCCTTTTTTTCCTCAATTTACTTCTGGATATTCATGTAAATTTATTTCTAGTTTGCATAATCGTGTCCCAAGTTTTAAAAGACTTTCACGCTCAACGCCAAATAAAATGAAACTACACTGCTGAAGATGACAACTTAGTTGTCAACATATACATCTAGTGTAACATAAAATCCTGTATGGTAAGGGCAAGTTTGTTTCAATTTATGATATACAATTGAAATGTTTCCACACGTACACACCTGTCTGATGGAAAAAAGGTAAAGGAAATTTCAAATAATATATCACGAAGCACTAACAAATTGTCTCAATTTCAACCGTCAAAAAAAAAAATAAAAAAGACATGAACATTTATATACAAAGCATCAACTACTGGTGCTCGTAGTAGAAATCTCTCACATACCACTACATAATTTAAGCAAATCACGTTCGCTTCTACCGCGTACTCGCCGGCAAAAAATTACCAGCATAATTCTCATTCGCACTGACATTAATAGATTACGAGAACGCAATGACCAGCGATACGACAGAATATTTTATCATTGCGTTATCTCCACCGCCGCGCATAAATATATATGAGGGATTATTATTACTAACATGGTCTGAATTCGGCCTATTCAAGATATCGCGTTAATGTGGGTAAATGGGGAACGTGGCTGATGTTCATGGCGTTATGTTCAGTTAGGTAGTTGCTTTTAATTAAATTATTTAAGTTTCGTTTTGTGCTTTCAATTAGTTAGTTAGTAGTAGTGGAAGTGTATTTTCACTTTTGTATGAAGTTAGGTATACGAAAAAAATGGTTGTCGAATTTCATTATAGTTCTTTGTTGTGAGTAGTCTTTATTCTTAATATATTAAGGGTGTAAGGGACGTACCTTAATTCTAGCGAGTAATAGTACTTATCATGTGCGCACAGTTTTTCTAAACATTGTTTTAAGAAATCGAAAGATGTTAAAAATAGAAGTGGAGACAGAATATTAGAGTCTTGCAAAGCAAATGCCTTTGCAGTAACAAATTTTCAGTTACAGGAATCACTTAATGAGAAGATAAAGCACACAAAAGAGAACGAAGAAAATAGTCGCAGGGATGTTAAAATCGGGCATCACATCATAACTGAAACATATTAAAAAAAAAAAATATTTTTCCACATTGTAAGGACAACGATACTGACAAATAGGGTGCATGGACATGGACATGGACAAAGTCAATGACCCATTGTATGGGAGTTTGCATTACATGCATACATTAATTATTAATTATTAATATTTATATTTACAAAATTGCTTTATTATTCGCATGAAAGAAGGCCATTCACGAAAGAAAATGGTTCTTTTCCATGCAGTGAAATAATGTGGGTACAGATATCACGCTCTCCCCTACACAATATCCCCGGTTTTCAAACACCCCTATATTGGCCGTAAGGACAATTCCTGTGCCGCCGTACGTTCGGTGCCAACGAAACAATGGAAAACGCCTCATTCTCGCACACACACGATCGTTTTTACCCCACGTCAGCCAACAACGCCGCTGTTCCGTGGCCAGTTCTGCCGCCGAGCATCTGACACGTCGATACGACACTCTCTCCACGACAGTGCAACAATTTCGCCCTGATAACGACGTTCGGGCGTAAGATACGACTTCCACTGGTCAAGTACCCAAAACAACCGCAATATAATATTATCACAGCCTTCCGAGTCTAAATGGTTATTGCGGCAGATTATCTTCAACACGCGTAGACGGGAACGTGAAAGGAAAGTGCACGAAGCCCTTTATAGTCACGACTAAGACGTGCCACAAGCTCGCAAATTATTATCACACCGTTTCGAAAATGCGATTTTCCGACACGTGTGTGCGTTTGTGTATATACAGCTAGGTGTGTTCGATAATCTGCCGTGCGGCGTCCGCGGCATGCGTTGCCCGTTTCAATTGAAACATTGCGAGAGGTTATTTTCTCCATTAGCCGGGCTTAGAATTTATGTTTCGAGATTGCGATTTTATTTGTGTGAACGACAAATAAGGCATATGAGTAAAAATGCAATCATGTTTAACCATATAGTTTAAGACGTGACCTATCTAAACTAGTGACCAAATGCGGTTGTGTATACTACGAGAAAATTATTAATTTATTCTTTCTCACTTTCGCAGCAATAAAATGACAATGCGATTTGAAAGTTAGGATTGCCCCAGAATTATTTCAAACATTAGTTTATATTCATCAGTAAGATCAATGAGTAGTACTATTTTCGCTTGTCCTTTTGGTAACAGATGGACTGTATTAACGCTAACGTTACATACATACGTCATTGAGTTGTTGAATTTTTAGCCCTGGTAACTAGTATATATAGAATATCTTACTTAACAATTAATTATTAATTTGATGCACATTATTGTGTCCTACCAAACATTTAATTAAACAAGTTATTCTTTACTATTTATGTATTTTTTCAGTGTTCCCGGTGATTACTTTTTCGTTAGACAAGACAAATCTCCCTGTCTGAATCGCGTAGTCCATCAAAAAGGCAGTTTATGCTTTGTATCGTCCTGGACATCTCTTCTACGAATCCCTTCCGGCTACGAATCTCTTCCGGCTACTTTCGATGTTGACAAGTCAGCATAAATAGGCAGAATACTTTTTAGGGCTATTCGCACACGCCCCATTTTAATTTTAAGATTTACAAATTATTACGCTCCGAAAACTTTTCTATTTTTCTTCCCCTTCTTTCGTCGCTTCGTTTCCGAGTTCTAGTGCCTTGTTTTACATTGCTTCATATTTTTTTTAATTTTCATCGTGTTTTAATTTATCTAACATTTTAGTCTTTTGTTCTTTTACTGATTTGGTTTATTTAAATTGTCATCCTCGCACCTTATAAAACAGTCCCATGTTAAACGGTATTGATGATTTTTTATCGCTTTAAACTACAACACGACAATAAAAAAATTGAGATATTAAAAATATAACTCACCGCTGGGAAAACAGCAGTAACATTAGTATACAATGTGATAGTTGGAGACTTCAATATAAATATTGCTGAGTATGCAATAATAAAAGAATACGCAAATGCACTGTTGGAAAAAAAAACAGTACCGCAAGAATTAAATTGAAGGAATAGAAAGAGAAAATAAAACCAAAACAAGAAATGTACAAGAAATAGAAATAAAACAAGTCTACTGTTACTTCGCAAATATAGCAAAAATTTGGCAGAAAATTAAATTATGAAATCGAATATAAAACAAACAACGGCAAATTGTAACAGCAAAATTTGAGGTAACCAATGTTGACGAACTAAGCAAAATAATACAAGAAATGAAGAGTAATAAAGCACCAAGATTTGACAAAATAATAAATAATACTAACAAAAATCCGAAATATATTAGCAGAATATAGACAAAGACAAATATATCACGCTTTTTCTCCTTAAATTCTAATTATTGAATTAACATAAGGGGATATAGAAGCCTAGCAAGTCTACCTAAACTACCACACCCTCTACAGAAATATACAAAGAAAAACACAGGAACTTGATATAAAAAAATAATAATTCTAAATAACCGCATAATGAAAATAAATTAAATCTAAAAAGAAATAAAGAACTGCATAACAAGAAAACAAGAAGAATGGCATATATCAGAACACAAAAGTTCAAAAGTACACGATTCACACAGGCACTAACAACAGAAATGATTAAAAGATATACCAAAATGGATCAAAACTTAAGAAACCTAAAATATAAAACCTTCAAACTAAAAATCAGAAACCAATTACTAAACCTAAAAAAAACCTCGATGCCGATAGCCCTAGACAGGATCGTCCATGAATCCCGGAGCGACGAAAAATTGAAGAGGACACACTTTTATGTACATATATGTAATTTTTTTTATTGTATATCATATGTATGGTACACTTGAAAAAAAAATATCAAATCATAACAAGTTGTTACGCTTAATTTTTTTAATCTATTTAGAAGATTTTTACAATTTGTAAGACTTGTTTGTGTAACTTGGAAGTAATGTAGTTGATAAGGGGAGAAATATAGTGATTGCGATAAGTAGATCATATCGAATTACCATTTAACACGTTTTTAATCGCCGAATGATTTATCACATGGTAATCGATATCGTGTTGGTATACAAATACGATATCAGAGATTGCAAAATGCTAATAAATAGTCTGGTAGATTTGTTTGGTGGTTGTGTAGATTAAAAGCGTTTGCATATGAACGATCGTGCAGAAATGGTTGCGGGAATTTAGGCTTTAAAGCTTTAATTGGTAACAAACTTTCTGTGAATTTGTATGTGAACTTTTTGCAAGATTTATGACTTCATTTCAAAAAGTTCTAGTTAGATATTTTAAGAATTTTAGAAATGGTTTAATTAAAATTAATTCAATAACCATTCTTAGTTAATGTAGTAGGAAAAGTAAGAAAGTTGTCTGGCTCCTCGGTTGATATTAATTGTAAAACATATATTATATCTATATGGTAGCCTAGAGATTTATAAGTTGTAATTATTTTTCTTGGATTGATACTAGTAGAATGTTGAGTTGATATTTGGAAAGTGCATGTATCATAAAATGTGGATATTTAAAACATGGCTTCATACTAAATAAGAAAACTTCGTCTAATAGGTCCAAGATTTCATCCATTTATAATTAGTAGTTTAGCAGTTTTAAAGTTAACCTGTGTAACTTGGGTTTCCAGAAAGTATTTGCTGGTCTTGGGATACCTCGCAACTTTCCTGCTATATATTACTTTCGGTGGTATTTTCCTTTACCTTACCGCAGCTTTCTTTCAGTTATCTGGGTGGAGGAAGCATACTTCTAATCCGTTGGACCCAATACAGCCGCATTTAATCTGGACTTGATTTGCGATACGTCTCCACATTCTCTATGGATCACTTTCATTTGTTTACTATCAAATATTTTTAAACAAAATTTAGACATCAAATCTTCGTATAAATTTTGATCGAATTAGGCGTGAGGCGGCCTATATCACCCCACCCATGGGTCAGAGAAATTGCAGATAAGAAATAGTTGACTTAGTGCGACTATTTTATGAAATCACTTTTGTTACATTTGTACAAATGCCTAGAGTTAAATACCTGCTTTTGATACAACAAGAATTATTGGCTTTCATGATGCCTCACATTTCAATTACGAAATATCACGGATGCTAAATATATAACTGTTGTGCGTAGCGTCCATTAATATGAAGAATTGCCAATGTACAGTAGAAAGAAGACCACATAGTGGGCGTTCCAGAATGTTGAATGAAAATGAGGATTGTTATTTTGTTCAGTGCACCCGTTGCCATCCAAATGCTTCAGCTCCAGCTCTAAGAGCTCACTTCCAAGCTTCCAAGGTATGTTTTCCGCGCGATTTAAACTTCAACAATTCGAAGAAGACTTCACAATGCGAATTAACGTGCGACAAGACTTTTAGGGGAACCCACTCAACTTGCACGAAACCTAGCTGCCCGTTAACGCCGGTCACGGGAGCGTAGATGTTGGCTTTTCTTACAGTGGCGATGGGTACTACTTACAGACGAAACCTAGATTGGATTAGTGAGTGACGACCCCTTCAGGGCGCCAGATCATCAGAAGGGACCAACCTTTTCCTTCGAAATTGCTCCATACAAAGGGTGTACAAGATTTTTTGGGGTGTGATATATACAACCGACGTACCCTATTGTCTATCCATTATGCAATAAATTGGGTCAGCATTTAATTTTTATGGATGACAATGACAGGCCACATGGGGGCAGTTGAAGAAGAAAATATCATTAGATTGCAATGGCCAACCTATTCCCACGATATGAATCCTATCGAAAATTTGTGAATTTCATTGCTAGAGCCACTCACAAGCAACAATATTCCGGAAGAATCGACTCATTCTTTCAATTCATAACTGTGCCAATGAATTAGTAAGAAGCATATAAGGGCATACTGATTTTTTATTGTGGTTGAATTTGTTTTGTCGTTGTTACGTTTGCTTTTTCGTGAATATTAAATTATCCGAACTTTTTTGTGTCAGCAATTTTACCTGCGGATTTTACAGTCGACAGTAATTATTTGAACCATGGCATTTTGTTTTGGACGACATAATCAAAAATAATGCGTCCAAAACATCACAACTGAATTGCACTAGAAGTTATGTTCGCAATCAGTTGGATTATAACCAATACATTTGCCTGCGTTCTATTTAGTTTTCAATTTCATAGTTAACAAGTAACAATAGTAACAAGAACCTTATGGATTATATTTTAGTTGCATTCTTCGATACATATCTTAACGTACATATTGCATTTAATTAAAATTTTTCTTACATCTTCTATTTCTATTTCTTCTAACTAAGGAAAGATACTTTTATGATCCCTGACATTAATTTGTATACCTCATGCAATGGCAATTTTTAATATCGATGGTTATTGCAAAAAAACTCCTCACTGCTGGATGAAGGTGAAAGGTTCCAGCATGAATTCTTTAGTTGCTAAACCATATTTTAGATTCACAAACAGTAATAGTAGATTTAACCGGCCATCAAATTGTGATTAGCATCACTTAACGAAAAAAGCTCCCCATACTTGTCTAGAATGTTATGAAATTATTGTATCATGAATTCTTCAGTTGCTAACATTTATTTTAGCTTTAAAAACAGTAATAGTACGTTCGAGCGTCCATCATATTGTGATTAGCATCATTTAACGAAAAAAGCTCCTAAAACACTAGTGCCCGGTTTCACAAACGCTAATCGTTCGTTAACAGCTTGTTAACGAATCGTCAAAAGTTTGACGATTCGTTAACAAGTCTTTAATCAATCGTCAAATATTTGATGATTGATTACCTTGACAAACCGTTAAAAGCAAAGTTACCATTGTTTTATATTTCACAAACAATAATGAGTTGTTAAAGGCTTGTTAACTAATTCACCATTTGACAATCGTTTGTGAAACCGGGCATAGGTCTTAAATATGTCTGGAATTCGATAAGATTATTGAATTATAGTTAAATGAATTATATTAAGTGATTAAGGTTCTACTTCATTTAATTAAAAAAATACGCCAACGTAAATTAGATAAAAACTAAACCGTTCGCAATTATTGATAATTCACAATTAATTAGTAGGCGAACTGAGGGGATAGTTTCCGATTTCGGCGAGGCCGTGAATTTATAGTAAAGGGTGGCGTCATGAATTTACGATGTCGATAAGGTTTTCTTAGATTATTGGTCAAATCAGTCGCTGATTTCGTAGCTAAGGGAACGCACGTAATGTATTAAAAAAAAGTGCGAATTGCGACTGATGAAAATAACCCCCAAGTCGACGTGCCTGGACGGAGAGGAACAAATATGCGCAAGTAAGTTGTTCGCACCCTTTGATGGAATCGGCACATTTTCACTAACATTCTTATCGAATTTCTGCACTTTCATGAATTTTTAGATTTAATTTGGATGTTTAATTCTATGATTCTGCAGTGCGTGGAATAGAAATAGTTAGTATTTCTTACATTGCTTTTAGTTATGTTAAATATCAAATGAAAATTTCTCTCGAAGTAGTTTAAAATGTTAAGATGTTTCGAACAGTCTTAGCTCATAGTTTTGTAAATTGGGGTAGAATATGTAAATATTAGATTGACATGTCGTTTCATTTAACTGATAATACCATGAATAACTTGTTTTGAAGTAAGGGTAATAATTTTTTGATGGAAGGAAAATTTCATCGAATATAATTCAGACGTGGATTTTTATCATCTATGCCTTTCGAAATGCTCGTACGTTTCGATGGGCAACTGTACACAAACAAACTAGTTACATTTCCTCGATCTTTAATGCAATCTGCTACATTGTGACTCACAGGGGATTTTTTGTAAAAAAATAACGTTTAGAATAAATTTAATAAATTAATATTGGCGTAAAAGTATTCATTTTACTTTACATAAATCTGTCGAAAAAAACTATACAACTGTACAGATATAAATATTAATAAATCCAGGTTAAGACAAACTGGTCTTGTTGGATTGTAATAAGGAGCTCAGTGTAACAATTCATTACGGTGATAAATACCAAAAACTAGCTTGCCGTGTCTCAAATCCCTATATAATATTTTTACCTCGCTCTAAAAATAAAATTCTAAATGAGTCAAAGTACAGCACAATAGAACATATGGTAAAAATATTTATATTTCGTAACAACTGACGTAATTGTGTACGTTTTTTTTTTCATTTAACAACTCAATAGCCAATAAAATTAAACTTATCATAAATAAGATTGTGTTCAAGTTCTTAGTAATATATAACATGCAAATGATATTTGTCACACATACAATTTTACATATGTGGCAGTTATATTACGTTACGATGTAAATACCAAAGAGCCACAAACATTTTATTTAAATTATAAACGGACTCACCGAGAAAGATGTCCTCGTCTTCGTGAACGACGTGGGCTGTAATGGCTGCCATGCCCTGGAGGAGCGCGAGCAGAGAATAATACGGGCTACGGGTGTCCGAGAGGCTCAAGCGAAGACCAAGGGGCGCTCTGTGGAACTCGCCACACAACATCCCCGGGCAGAACGGGCATTACTTCCTACCTGTGCAGAACAAACACCTACAATCAGTTTGTGAACGTGCAAGCGTGAAACGTGGGATTACAAGTCATTCGCCTTTCCACATAGACATTTACCTACGACAATGTAAAATCGATTTGAGATTTTACGTTCGCTTATTTACTGCAAGTCGCAGGTCGAATGGTGGCGTAAATTTTAAACGCGTTGTCATGATTTGCAATACTGGATTTTCCCTCTAGAAACGTAGTGTACCGTGGTGTGTGACCTTTGTAAAAAAGGTTATGGTTGTTAAATTAATGTTGATGACGCTGTTTCCTCATAGGTTAGTGTCAATGTTTAATTTACAGGATCAGGCTATAATATATTTCATACAAGATGATAAGCGTAGTAAATATACACAGTTTTGCAATTATACAATTTCGATAATGCAAATGTTAATTATTATTAATTTCTCATTACAATAAACTATGATTAATCACCACAAACGTTTTCTTTTAAAAATCTACCCTACCTTTGCTTCCAATATGAAATTAATAAATAAGCAATTGAAATCCCAGACTTTATGATACAAAATAATTTTTTGCGCGTACCATATAACACAAACGGAGCTAAATGGTGCAAACACGATGGGGATATTGATTAACTAACAATATACTGAATGCTTTTCAACTCCTCATTCAGCCAATACTTTCGAACACATAGTTCGACAGGCAATTAATCATTGAAATCAATTAATCACCCCTTTACGTGGCAAGCAAACATATACGCACTTAAACTCTTTTTTTTCCGGAAGATGGGGTGAAAATTACCGTTTCGTTTTCCACAAACGGTCCGACCTGATCGTTTTTCCACTACCACCAACACTTTAAAGTAAAAGTTTACGTAGTTTAAGTAAATTAAGAAGTCCATTAAACCACATGGAAAAAATAATGGGAATATTTTCGCACTCGGCTTTGCCCAATGTTATTTGATAAAATTTGATGTGAAGTTACGCGAGGGTTACATAAAAGCTTGGGGAAGTTGATGTTTCCAATATGCCCTATAAAAACCGATATGTACCACATATACTGTCGAATAACATGGACGTAAATGCAAGTTAAGTGTTTTACTGCTATGTTCCCTCTAAAATAAATATTGCAAGATAATAACATTTATTACTAGTAGAATGTTTGGATGATTTCACCTTAATTGCGAGAATTAGAAGAATCAGTTGTCGTTGGTGAATTTTTCTAATAACTTTATATTAAAATTGTTTAGGGAATGTCGTTCTGTTGAAAGTTAAGATAAGTTAAGTAAATTTTTTTGCAAGATATAAATATTCTAGTAGTTTGATAAATACCATATACATGCGCAAATTTCTATATTCATTGAGTAAATAACTTGTAAGGGAAGAAAAAATATTTTCGACGAGTTCTGTGCTTTATCGCTAATAACGTTTGCCAAAGAATATTTTTTTTTTAATGCAGTTTCTTGAGATGCCATCTGCACGGCAATATATCAGAGTTGCTAGGGTCAACTTGCGTTAAACAGAAACTTATAACTTTGTTATTGCTCAATAAGCCAAAAAGCTCGGATACGCCCGCCCTGCCACTCGAGGCGCCTTGAGCAATAGCCATATTGCACCACGACGCAAGCTCGCTTCATAAGTTATTATAGGAAAGTATTTAAACCATTTAAAGTTTAAGGACCAAAATTGGCAAATTTTAAAACTCTGATATATTACGATTTCAAATGTGTTAAAAATTTACAAACAAATTATAATAATTATATTTAATTAAACAAAAATAAGATAAGCAAACGTTGACTAATTTACTAATTCATTTCATTCAAACCTTCAAAAATATTACGTAATGGAACTAAAATGTCACTGAGTTGTAAGATACATTTAATTCCATTTAGCTAGTAATTTCATCAAACGGATAATTAAATAGACGTCACATTTCAGCTGAAACCTCTATCATGCAAATTATTTGGTGGCACATTTCAACCTGTAAACTGGACAGTAAATTTCAATATTGCATCAGTAAACTACTATTCATGAGCTATTTTCCCCAGCGAGACTTTGCATAATCTGGGATGTGATTGCTCTTGATGCACTTCAATTTGCTGGACACGGATTTTCCATTTTAATTTACTCGTTCGACATAATTCGTTCGGTTTCTTTTGAAATGTTTTAAAATTATTATTTGTAACGTTTTATTATTTTCCAGTGACGGTAATTGGCAGTTTAAAACTAAAGTAAAAAAATATATAATTATTTATTTAATGTAATTGTCGTCTTTGTGCTAAAATGAAGTTTGCGTCGATTTGAAGAAAAGAGTAAATTAAGTTAAATATGATTGATTGATCCTCATTGGTGTGGACTATTTATTTGCTCATTTGCTTAATCCTCGTATCAGACTCCGACAGCATTTTCTACTAATATACAATTTTATTAAAATTTCATTGACTCGGTTAATGAGACTCTATTATTTCTGATCCCGCTGACCACTTCACTGTCTCGTTGTTCCGTTCACGTGCTTATTATTGCTGATTTAATTTTTTTTTGGTAAAACAACGACGGCAACTTTTGTAATGTTTCAAACTGCTTACAAAGATAGTTCTTTTAGTAAATCACGAGTGTGTGATTGGTTTTCAAGATTTAAAAATGATGAGATATCAATTGATGACAACAACGTTCAGGAAGCTCTTCAACGTCAAGAAGTGATGAAAATATGGCGAAAATGAACACCCTCTGCCGCGCAGATCGTCGTCGAACTTTCTAAAATGACAGGAATGTCATCGAGTTCAATTCTAACAATTTTGTCTGAGGATTTGGGAATGAGAATAGTTGCAGTGAAATTCGTTCCCCGACTTCGGAACAAAAGGAGCGACGCTTGCAGGCCTGCCATCAGATGATAACACAGTTGGAGAGGATTCAAATTCTTTTTTGAAACTCATTACTGGATACGAAACTTGATGTTACGGTTCCGATCCCGAAACGAAGCCTCGTTTTCTCCACCCCAAGTAAAATCAAACTTCAAGACATTGCTCATTTACTTTTTTGATGCGAGGGGCGTTGTTTATGCAGAGTTTGTGCCTCCAAATAAAACAGTCAAGTAACATTTTTATCTGGAGGTCTTTCCAATACCTGACAGAGAGCATAAGAAAAACATGATTGATCTTTAAGCCAAACGAGGTTGGTTCTTCCATGACGACAACGCACCTGCTCTGTCGAAGCAATAGTTTTTGATAACACCGGTCGCCCACTCCACCAGGCTCTTGCCCCGTACGACTTTTTTTTTATTCGCGAGACTCAAAAGGGACATGGAGGTCAAACGTTTCATCTCTGTAGAAGAAGTAAAATAAAAATCGCTGGAATCATTGAAGGCCATCTCAATTAGTGACTTGCGAAATTCTCTTAGACATTGGAATAAACGTTATCGCAAGTGTATATCAATGAATGGAGAGTATTTTGAAAGTGATTAAGAGTAAATGTGACAAATATTGAAAAATAAAGGGGTTCTTGAGAAATTCTCGTTACTTTTAATCCATAAATAGATCTGCCATAACGATTTACAAGTAGTCTATTTAAGGCCAATATACAACTACAATGTTAATGTATGACCATAATTTAATAAAATTTATTTTGTCGTTGTAATTTATATGGTCGATGTATGCTACAAATAGAGATAAATAATTTGATTGTTATTTGAATGCTGCGGTACGTGTTTTTAAAATTCTGCCTCACATCTGAATCCCAGAAAGAAAGAAAAAATCCAGGCCCGAAATCGGATCTATGTTGCCAACACTGAGCTACTAAAATCTGCATGGTGGAAGGTAATGAGATATCCAAGATTTTAAGCGGCGCAGTGGTGGGATATAGTTGTGACACGGGGACTATAACCGGAGTTAATGCAAATTAGTTACAAGGGAGTACTTGGAAAAGCAGTGTTAACATAATCAACATTATCAAATTGTAAATAATAAGATGGCGCATGACATGTTTGATAAATGAAAGATGTTTGTCGTTTTGATATTTCAGGAGGGCGTAAGGTGGAAATTGTAATTAATTGTTATTCAGTACAAATGTCGACAATCAAATGTAAATATAGACAAACAATTCACGACGTTTAGTCCTATCAGTGGTCTCTGTCAGTTGGTATGATTTATAAATAAGACTATGGGACTAGGAATATAGGACCCAACCCAACCCAACCAAGTTCATTAACATCAATTTGTGGGTATGATTTTTTTGAATAATTATATATAATGTTTTTATTTGAATATAAGTAAAAATGAATTTAAACTCTAAGTATGTTGTGTTTTGATTATAGTGCTTCCTTTCTTTCTTATCTTTACCCATAGTTGTTAGTTCCCCTCATCCCTTTCCTGCCTTAGTGCGTTCCTTAGTCACTCTTCTCCATTTGGGTTGGGTTGGGTTGGGTTGGGTTGGGTAGAGGGGTCTTCCTCTATTCTTCTTTCGAAACGTGTTCCATTTCAAAACCTGTATGTTGTATGTTATTTCGTTGATTTGCTTCTTTTTGGATTATTTCGAACTTGTTCTTGATTGAGTTTCACTATCACATAACGACACCGACTTTACATTTTTCTCAAATATTTTCATTTTTGTCTTCTAATTAATCTGCGCTAACCACCAGATATTATTTAGCAATCCAAAATTTTTTTGTGCTCTTTCCACTCCTCCTTGGTTGATGTCCTCGTCTGTTCCAATGGTGGTATTAACTATACTACCCAGTCAACTCTTTGTCTATGCAGTTTTTCCTGATTCTCAATCCCTATTATCATTTCTGCTATTTTTTATGTTTTTTTGAATCACACGCGTTTTGCCCCCTCTTCCAACTTGTTTATTATATTTGCTATTTCATTTGCTATTTGATGGCAATAGCCATATATCATCCACATGTTCCATATGTGCCAATTTCATATTTTGCAGGTGGTTCCATGTTATTTCGTTTTCCTACACAATTGTCTTGCTCTGTACAGTCCCAACATATATTAAATAGCAATGGAGACAGTGGGCTGTTGATTCGTTCTCTGTCTCAATATTTTTATTTTTGTCTTCTAACTAATCTAAGGTGATCCTCAAATAAATTGAAACACAAAGTTACCCTTACCACACAGTATTTTATTAACACTAGATGTATGTTACATTTCGACAACTAAGTTGTCATCTTCAGCGGTACACTGCTGGGTAAGTTTGTTTCAATTTATTTGCCAACCACAGTCTCCCATTTATTAATATATGGTGATCATCGTTTGAGGGACTACAAAAGTGTTGATGATTTTCCATATATCCTTATATTTTATGTAGGCAAAAGCTCTAGCGACGTCTACGAATAACATTGTTAGTGTTGTGTACTTTCCCTGATTTCTTTGATAATCATACGTGTTGTTGCAAATGCAATGCATGTACCATTTAATGTTTCATAAAACTGACTTATGGTGGAAATTGAATCTAGGTTTTAAATCAAAATCCAATGCAAATTAGCGTTTAATTGTAGTTCGTGTATTGTGGTATGTGATATGTACAGTTAAGGTTTTAGTTGATTTAATAAATGAAAGTGTTAATTTAATGAAAATGCAGCGTTTTAAAAGTAAAGAGAAAAGTGAAGAGTTTCACAACGTATCATTTTCAAATAGTGATGAAATAGTAAAAAATCAGAAAATACAAGAATTTGAAACTTGATAAAATTGTCATAATACCAGCCGAAAATTATTGAAACAAGTAACACATAGTAAAATTGCAAAATTGACAACAATGTAAAAGTGTGACAAACCGACAAACTCAAACATTTAAAAAAAAACAGATAAAAATGAAAGAAAATCTCCTACAACATAATGTGAAAAAGTACATGGGTACATGCGTTTCTGTCAAAAAGATTCTTCGATTCTACTATCTTTGCCTATTTACTTTTACCAATTCCAGACGATAGGCATTGATTTGTATTTTCGTTATCCAATTTAATTTTTAACTTCTTTTTCACCGCTAAATCCTAATGCTCATATATACTTATAGCGATTTTGTACCAACCTGTAGATTAAGAGGTTAAAATTTTTATGTTGGACGTTGATATTAAATTCAATGTTAGTGCTTCTATGGAAGTTAACTGTTATAAAATTTCCATTTGCAAGTCAGGTCCATATTTGTATATTTCTGGTTTTTTATTTGGAAATAATTTAAAATTCTAAACATAATTTATAGAAATGTAAAGAAACGCCAGTAAACTAGTATAGTGTATAGGTATATAGTGTATAGGGCACTTCTTTGCGTTTCTTTTAAAAATTAGCAAAACGAAAAAAAATATCAAAGTCAAACAGTAAAAATGCCCAGCGAATCACAAACTATACAATTTAGAATTTTTAATGATTTTTTATGAAACATACTGTCAATGGAACATCATCTGAACATAAGATTTTTCACACACTTTGTTTTCTTTAATATGGATGTATATTTTTGACTACAATAATTACGGTTTTATGAAAAAATGTTAAATGGTGATTAATGAAAAGAAAGAAGTTCATTATGCAACCTTATAGATAGATGGAATGGATAAAAATTAAAAAATTATAGAATCGTTTGACAATTTTGCAGTCTTGATTGAAAAATCATCCACCAAAAGATGTTGTGAACATCAATTAAACAGGTCTACAGAAGGGTGGATAATTGGATAAATGGACTATATCGTTTCACTTTTGAGCTTTTCAACAATCAATGCCAACTAATTATTTTGCAGAACTGTTTAATTAATGTTCGTGTCATTTGTTACAATTTCGCATGTTACGATTTAGACGGTTTTACAATTTCATGGAATGGGTATTAAGTAAAAATTTTCGCTATTTTCGTAAATCCAATACTTTTTGTTGCTTACTCTACTGACTTACACTTTTTTTGTAATTTCGAACGTTTTAAAATGTTTTGCACTTGACGTTAATAATTTCCAGATTTTGAATTTTCGACAATTGACATAATGACAATGTTATCAACGTACTTTTTGTATTTATTATCATTTTGCAGTTTTTAAACTGTTGTCATTTTGGAGAAATAGTCTTCACTATTTAATATAACACACATACAAACACATTGAATGATGTGACTAAGCGTGTTTTATTGTATTGTATTGCACGTACGTAATATTTAACATAAATATAATTTCATCTTCATAATTAAAAAGTCATAATATAATTACAAAAAATACCTAACAGCAAACTTTCTGTATGTTGTGTTCTGTTAAGACTAGAAATAAACTTTCACTTCAATTTGGTCTTCACTTATTCGATATCCTGATGCAATTTTAACGACAATGAATCGATAATTTACTCCATACAAACCTAATTTCCAATCAAATATTTTGTTTCAGCGAATATATTGTGAACAAGAAGTAATACGCATTCCATTATTATTGTTCACCTATCATCTGTACAAACAAGTAAACATTCGTTACATCCATTAGCTTTTAAAACTGTTTTCATAAAATTTACATTACATTTATATTACAATCGCATGTAAATGTCGCAGTTTTACATGCCATGGCATTGTAATTATTGACTTTGGCGTGAAACAATTATGTTAATGGTTAGTAGACTTCTAAACTTCTTCTAAATTATTTGCGTCTAAATTAAAGCAAAAATTAGGAAATATAGATGCATTCTTATTTTTAACAATGAATTTTCCCAAACTACTTTTTTGAGATAACTAATCAACGTTTAAGTTTTGTGGCATTCAAATTTGATGGTTGGCGAGCATCTCATCAGGGGTGTAGCTCGTGTAGGCCGCTTACAAAGTTTAGCCCTTGCGAACAACTATCGTTTGAGGTTGTGGCATAACAAGGGTGCGAGAAACCCATAAGTGACATCAAACTGTAATATAGCACAAGGAAGACGGCAGGGTCGTCCACGGAACAAATGAGTATATGCAATGCTAGGAACTGGACGAAGAACACAACACGTACTTTGAAATAATACGCAGCGCAAGCTCACCAAGGGCAGTAACATATTAAGGAGAATACACGTGCGCTCGACAATTACGTTAATAGGGTAACCACGTGTATCCACTCAAAATTCATGACAAATGTTTTATAAAGTACAATGGCATCAAATAAATTTCGGACATCAAATTTCCTGTCATTTTAAAAAATAAAATGTGGTTTAGGCTTTAATGTCATGATTTCTGGCATATTGAAATTATTTTGTCAATACTTCAAAGTAAGATTAACTGAAATATGAACATGCCATCACTATCTGAATTTAACAAGTCTAGAGTAATAGCTCTCATGCAGACCGGTAGATCATGCATGCGGATTCAAGAAATGTTAGGTATACCCAAAAGCACTATTCACTGCATTATACAGAAATGGAGACAAACTCAAATAATAGAATGTCGGCCAGGGTCCGGAAGATGTCGAATTTCAACTGTTGAACAAGATGAAGCCTTGGTTGATGTGTTACTGAATCACCCTTTCAAGAATGCAGTTAACGTAAGATAATTAGTAACTTTCCTGGTTCAATTTCGACTGCGCGGAATCGTATAAGGGTTAGTAATGTAAAAAACTATGCCGCCGCAAAAAAAAGTTGGATTAATACCTCAACATAAGGAAGCGCGTGTAGCATTTGCTTTGGAGCATTTGGCTCGTGACGATGACTTCTAGAGGCGAGTTGTATTTTCAGATGAGAAGGTATTTCAATCTTCTCACAATGGCCACATCAGGGTGTATAGACCCAGAAATTCTCGATATCATGAAAGATACATCGCAAGTACAGAACGAAGCGAAAGATGTTCAGTTAATTTATGGGGCTGGATTTCTGCGGTTAGTCCTGGTGTAACAGTAAACGTTGAAAATAGTTTAAACAGTGATGTTTATGTTAGGATCCTGGAGCACATCATGCTTCCATCGGTAAGAGGAGTATAGCGTAATGACAATTTTCCAACATGATAATTGTACCGTACATACGGCACGAAGAACTGTTGAGTGGCTCCAGGCCCAAAACATAAATGTTCTAGATTGGCCTAGTAGAAGCCCGAATATCAATCCTATTGAGAATCTGTTGCAAAAGAAATTACAAAGTAGAAGGGTATTTTTTCACAATAGGGACGAGCTGTTGACTGCAATTATGGATATACAATACCTCAGGACTATTTCCGAAATATATGTCTCTCAATGCCTAGAAGGTTGGAAAATGTGATAGCAGCAAATGGGGCTATGACGAAATATTGATTTTATTTTTAATGTAGAAGTCAAAAATATTGAATATATATAATTTATGTAGAAATAAGAATTAATCTTTTCCTAAATTTTAGTTGTTATTTTTGTTGAGGAAAGCATGTTTAGTTTTCCAATTCTTCATTCGAGGGTTATTATCTTGTTTCTAAAACATACATATAAAATTATGACATTAAAGCCTAAACCACATTTTATTTTTTTAAATGACAGGAAATTTGATGTCCGAAATTTATTTGATGCCATTGTACAATGGCATTTAAAATCTCATTTGGAGTTTATTTGTTCGAAGCACTTCGCCCCGAGTCGAAGGTGAACGAAAGTAGCCATCAAAACTAAAGTTCAACCGGCAAAAACCCACAGCAAATTCTTAAGCAACATTAAGTATTTACATAAAAATATTCCAGGAACGATAAAATTTGTATTATTAGGTGAAACGTGTATTGGTGGTGGCGTGACCGCGCTAGGATCGAAGGCAGACCTGGTGGCGCCTCACCTGGGCCCAGACAAAGATTGATCCGGGGCGTCGCGGCGACAGGTAATGGACGCCGGTGATAACACTGGCGCCAGTCGTTTGCGAATGCACCTGCTTCAATAATTTACAAAAACTTACATTAATTGAATAACGATCGCGACAATGTCGAAGCGAACACGTTAGCTACACGAGCTCTAAACCAGGAAATAAAAGCGGGGGTGGGGGGGCAGTTTAATTTATTACCTAATTGAAATAAAAATTAATATATTTTACGTACTTTACAATTAAGTAATACAAGGATTGTTTAATTTTGAATTGCATATTACTTCAATACAACATTTTTCTGGTATAATTTTCTTGGATTATTATAAATTAATCAAGTAAAAGAAGCGGGTGGAAAATCTCCATTTAACAAGTAAGGATATATAAGAAAAAGAAAACCCGAAAACGATGCAGGAATAAAGGTGAACATTTCCAACAAAGAAAGGAACATAACGAGGCAAAATCCCCAATTGTCAATTTAAAATTAGCCCAGAATACAGCTACAAAGTAACTAAATTCCCCAGCACGTCGTGGCGGTATAGCGGGGGCTGCGGTCGTTGATAACGAAGTTACTAAGGGCATCGCTCGTAGCAAGCTGCTACGCCTCACGGCCCCTCGACATCGCCACAATGGCACAATGGAACTTATTATTGTTGTTCTTCTATCATCCCCGCTTTACTTCTGCGTCAAGGATTTCGTCAGGGCTATTAATCCGCCCGCGATAAAATGTACTGTTTAAGTGCGAGGACGCGGAAACGACTCCCAACTTTGATCTTGAGACTAAATTGGTTGGATTTTCCGGCGCGGGTATTGTTTCGAAAGAAACGCACGTAATTCGATAGCCAATTTATCCACTTGGATGAAAGTAATGTACGTATCATTGTAAACTTGCACATTTAGGATTTTATCAGATCTAATTATTGATTCAAAATATAGCAGACAGTTATTATAAAATAAGAATTGAACGTCGATTTTTTTAACAATAAATTCCAGATTTGTTATGATATTTGTGCAGGCATTCCTGCCATAGCTTCATAAAGAGTGTGATGTGGACCCATAATCTTCGTCCTAGAAGTTGTTCAAGACAGTCCGTGACATAACACAAATTCTGCTAATTTTTACAAGGGTGCCATCTATGTGTCTTCATTATACCACCGCCTGTTCCAGGTGTAGTTGGTGAAAACTTATTTCATACTTTATGATCATTTTATTGAATCTATTCGCCAAACTTAACGAGTTACCAGAACATTTGAAACATGAACATGTTTGGAAAATCTAGTTGTCATTTAAAGTCTCTGCTGGGAAAAACATACTTGAGTGAACTTTCAAGAAGATACAATTGCTGAAGTGTCAAATTCAGGTGTAAATAAAATATACGAAACATATATCGAGTAAGGCAAAAATTGATATAACAGAATTAATAATTCGACTCTGAAAGTCTAAACGATGACGAATAAATTCATTTAATATTCATTAGTCTTTCTAAAAAAATATTGGTTCACCAACCTTTCCAGCAATATGTGCGGAGCAATAACGCACACCTAGCAAACTAGGAAGGAAACTAATCGAATGCAATATTTTTACCCAATTTATGATGATAATCTTTGGCAAATCTTAAGCTGTGCCCAAAGACGATTATAGAAATAAAATGTAGTTAATTTTAAAAAGGTACCAGCATTATCCTTAATCCATCGTTAACTGCCAAAGGCTGTCAAGGAGCTATGGTAGCCGATGCATGCACAAACCACACATACTATGCCTCCATATAACAACGTTATTTATTTTTAAATCGAACTATAAATTAATATTCGAAAATAAGATTCTTAATCAGTTGCATCACAAGCGATCACTACCCATGTTGATATACACATTTTTATAGAAATGCTGGGGGTTTTCCTCATGGATAAACCCTTGCTGATGATGGGCAGCATGCTCTAAAGTCATTTTGTTTCAGAATATCTGTTCTTTACTTCAGATTCAGTTGAAACAGTTCGTATTTCCATCTGCCAATAATAACCGTTATAATTTCATTAAATTAAATTATATAATGATCTCCTAAACGTTGCTTGGTCCTTTTTAAATAATCACACTGACGTAAATCTTTTCTAGTCGATTTTCATAATATCTTTTATACAATACGGAATCATCTACTTCTAAATCATTCTATTACCAGCTTTGGTTTTCCAGAAATATAATAAACAATCTGAAATTGAAGCATCACTGTCAACTCAAATGGAAAGATCTTCTTTCTATCGCACTGGATTTAAACGACTACGCAAGCTGTGTTGAGTACAAATCCCTACCTCGTATAACGAGTATTTGAAATAAATAAACTCCATTCAGTGTGATCTAAGAGAAGTATTTCGCTACATTCGATCAAAAAAGGGATTCCAGGTACACTGTATCGCAATGGTTCTCAGTTTGCCAATCCAGATGATATTGTGGATGCATTTGCAGAGTATTTTTCTAGTCTGTTCCTCCAATGTTACTGCACCTCATGACATCTATACTAACCGTCCTCCCTTAACCCCTCCCCTAACCTGAATATGTCTCTGAAGATATAGTGCTCAAGTGATGGTGTCCTTTGCTAATAAAATTACTACTGGTTAAGATTTAATTCCAAGTCTTTTAGATGAGGACGCAAAATTTGTATTCGGTAAGCATCTTACAATTATTATTAATCTATCCATCTCGTTATCTGTTTTTCCTGATGTTTAGAAACAAGCCATAATTATCGTCCTATAGCCATCTTATCAAACATCGTAAAGACTTTGAGCAATTGATCTACAAATCAGCATTAAATTATACCTCACCAGCACGGGTTGCTGCCGTGGAGATCAACTATAACCAATCTTAGTTGTATAACTCAGTATATTAGTGAAACCTTTGATGGTTGTGCTCAGGTTGACGAAATCTACACCTAATATCGGATGTTCCTCAAAGGTCGACTTTGGGACCATTACTATTCGCTTTATTCATCGATGATCTCGTTTCTCTGTTTTGTCATGTACTTGCTTTTGACGATGACCTAATCTACTCGCCCATCTCGAATATTACCAAGGATGAATCCTTGGTAATAAACAAGAGAACGTTGACATTATTGTCCGTTGGTGTGACAAATATCAGCTGCAACTGAATATTGACGAATGTTGCGCTGTGACGTTCACACTTAAAGCCAATCAATATTTCCTACTATATGGAAGCTCATATGGATGTTGTGAAGGATCTGGGAGTGACATTTGATTTCCGTCTCACTTTTTCTCCACATATTGTCAATTTGCCGATTAAGAGAAAGATGACATACAAAACCTCATGACTATGAAAATCCCCAGTAATTATGGTACAGTGACTGTACAACTTCACAAGCTTTGTTGTTTTGCGAAGTCAAGATCCTTATTATAGTTGGCTGCATTTTTTATGCACGGATAACACCATTAGCATTTTAATATTTCAAGCCTGATATATTCAACTAGTAAACACATTCGTTACCTGGGTTTACCATTAATTTTTAATTAATTAATTTAATTAGTTCGTTGAATTCTAAAATATATTCAAATTTTAATCACGACTTCCCTAAAACTTTAAGCTTTATATTCCATTTAGTAGAATCCATTTCGTTCGTCCTGTAAAAAATTAAATTACATCGTTCGAAGTAATCTAATATTTATAATGTTGTACTAAGTAAAATGAAACATTCCGAGTGGGCGGACTTACGTCACCGTTTTGCACACAACACGCTCGTGCATTGATTCAAAAATGGGTAAAATATAAAATCAACATGCTTGCATATTCCGCGAATTGGATTCGAAGGAATTCGATGGTCACGCGACATTAAAGTCTGAACGATGTATGCAGATGCCGCGTAATTAAAAAGTTCTCTGAATAATCTTAATGGCTGCGGTTGGAATTTGTAAAGAAATTAAGGTGTTCATTAATAGCGGTCTTATAGCATTTTTTTCACGGCGAGGATTAAATTTCCCAGTTCCGCGAACAGCATTCCCTGTCGAGGCGATAAAATGTATTCGCGGAAACGTGGAGCTATGAAACCCACCCCACGTAAAGATTAACGCTTATCGTTGTAAGAATTCACTGTAAAAGTAAAAATGCAAATAATTGCTAAGTTTACGGCGAGCTCGTGAATTGAAACTTACGAATCCAATATGAATCATATGTTGAATCAAGCTATCGAGAAAATAATAAAGACATGATTTTTAAAAAATTAAATATAGTTGATACAAAGAAATGCGCTTTTAAGCGCCAAGAAATCTAATTTATTATTTCAAAAGACAAAGGCCGCATTGTAGTTCCAGTATCTATAGACGCGCATTATGGCGATGTGTATTATTTATTAGGTCCCCGAGCTATTATAATTTACGAGCGGTGTTAGCACGTGCTCTTTAACACCGGTAACTTGGGGGAATTAAAAGTTTCAACTCAATTAACGGAAGAAGTCGTTGGATTTCCTGCTCCTCAAAGAGCCTTACGTGCGGTCTTCGCAGTCCCAATTTACTGCCACTTCTGAAATCTCGATCGAAGTTCGCATTACCATTTAAATTATCCTCGCGAAAAACTTTGTTGGGTTTCGCAGATACGCGCGCTCGGTTCAATTTGCTTAGGTGTCATGTACGAAACAATTTTAATCCTTGATAACGCGACTTTATTGGTGTTTGGTTTATGTTTGGATGTTTTTGTGGACACGGTTTAAAACTTGTATTATTTATATTAATTGATTGTCAGGGTTATTAATAATATCCCTAACCGAAACTATTATATAATTTGATTAAAATTTCTCGTCAACAGTTTCATTAAATTTGTTGACAAATACTTTATGGTACTTCACTTATTTACTGCAGAATACAGTAACTAGTAAGGAACTTTTTATAATTTTAGTTAAACTTATTTTTATGGTGTTAAGTCCAACGAAATATAGAAAATCGTATTTATTTATTTAATTACAAATTTTGTTAATGACAATTTTTTATTGTAATCATTTTCGTCAAATTGCAGTATTTTCAATTCAATCCATTTTTTATGTTCTTACGATTAAGATTTTATTTATTAAATAAACTATTACTTTATAAACACAACCAAAGGCGTATCATATTATTAGCGCAAATGATTTACGCCCAAGCTAAATTAAGACCTCTTCGTTGCGCACTGTAGCGAATAAAAATGGCCAATCGATACGTGGAATTAGTGAAGTGCGAGGAAGTAGGTCCTTGTCGAGTGACATCATTACGAAGCTCTAATTCATTTTAATCCGAATTCTTGTCGCGTTTGCACTTCTCGTCGGCCAATGGGACAACCCCGTCGACCCGCTCTACGGCCCCCAGATACGACAGTCACCCGGCGCCACAGGATGCTGCTAGTATGCCTTCGGACTGCAAGGAAATGTGCGCCATGCCGTCGACACTCGGAATTAATTAGCTCCATGCCGCGGTCTCAGTCTAAATCCGATAACTTGCCACATTTGTCGAAACCTAATACCATTATGACACATGTGCTATCGATTGCAATCACAGTGCCCTAATATGAAGCAATCGTCGGATATTTTAACGGTTTTAATTTACAGGTGTCCGTTCCAAGTGTATTATCGAATATGTCATTAAATGGACCGATTTGACACAAAGTAATTTTTTTATTGCAGTCGATGCGCGATTTTAGTACGTAACGGATTTGGTAGTATTTGATTGCTTGTTAGCGAAAAATTGTAAATTTGTTGTCTCTGAATAATTGATCGTTAATCGAAAGTACTTGCGTTATTCTTCGTTTATTATCAACGAGATAGTTTACCTACGTGCCCGGTAGCATATTTAATCTTCAGTAAAATAGCTCTCCCAACCATGAGGTGATATTATTTCTGTGATTATGATATTTTGTTTGATATTATCGATGCTTTTCTTTAACATATGAATAAAACGTGGTTTTGCCTTTCCGTGTTGTGAAAATAAAATAAATTTATTTAAGCGGATAAAAAACTCAGCAAATATACAATTCAATAAAACCCCATGTGTATGTTCGCAGGAGACCCGTAAGCATTGAATTATTTTCGGCGAGGATTTTTGTGTTTACCAACCAGCTTTAATTGCTCGTAAGGATACACAAGGAAATTTAAAAATTCAGAATCCGAGAATGAATTTGCACAGCGAACTTGCGAACGATAAAGGTAATGAAGGATTTTTGAATTATTTCAACGCTTTAGCTTCATGTGTCTAAATTGTATATGTGTTTTTTTGCAACAATTTAAATTATTCCATATTCTTTAATAATATACACCCCTAAATTAAATATCAAATTTAATTTATGTTTTTAAATCATATTATATTAATTAGTTATAAAAATTTACGTCCTTCAAAATCATTTCAGTCTTACCATCTCGAACATCAACCAACCCAATCCAAACCAACTTAAAGTCAACTAGATTCGAATGGTACCAGATTTCCGTTGTTGGTCAGCATTCAAAGTACTTGACTGTTATTGTCGATGGCGAAATTTGCGCCTTGGCATTCTTGTATATTTTGAGAGTGATAGTGTAGGTGATACGTAACAAGAAGGTTCCGTGCAGATCATTATTAGATTGTTCAAAAAACATTGTCTAAGTATGCCGTGTCTTATATCGTTGGGACATAGGATTCTCCAATCCTTGAAGTTATTGCATGAACGGTATTGGTACCTTCTTGATGATCTTGGGATCATCGCACTACTGTTGACATGGCGCATTCCTCAAAAAGTTCCTAAAATAATTTCCATGCATAACCGATTCCTGTTCCAGCACTCCTTGTGTAGGCACTTTATAAAGACTGCATACTTTTTTTATGCTATTACCACTGGCCTCTTACTTAAATCTAGTTTCGTTGCTAAAACGACTCAAACGTTCAAACGTTCATTTTATTCGGTGTCATATTGCAACCTTTCGTTACTACTTTCTTCGTATTGAAAGCGTGGTGTTAGGTGATCGTAATGGACTATGAGAGGGAGAAATTTGAAAAAGTTCACGTAGTAGGAAATGGTGTGGAGTGAAGAATCGTTAAAAACACTCCATAATAAGAAAAGGGCAGAAAAATCACTAGAAGGAAATAAAGAGACGTTGAATTCATTCAAGCAAAGCAAAAAATGGTAAAGAAGTCGTTCGAATATGAAACTAGAAGAAGGCATAACGAACATCGCATATGAATGACTGAAAAGAGATGGAAGAGACACTGGAGACAACGAAAGAGTTAATGAAGTAAATGAGGAAAGAAAATATGGAACTCAGATTGAAAATTCACGAAGAAATAAATGAATTGCACAAGTCAGAGAGAAAATGCACGATATAAGAAAACGAAGAGGAAATTAACCAGACATCAGGTAGATTATTGAGTGGAAGCTGATCAAAAAATGAATACATTAATACAAGAACGTCAAAGAAAATAAAGAAACCAGAGTTAGGTGGATCCTTCAGCCAAGGACGGTCCATGGCACAAGATATAGCCAAGGATGGCAAGTAAGAGTTAATAAAATTGTACTGAAACCAGAATTAAAATAGGAAGAAAATGGCTCAAGTGAAAGATAAAAATCAAGAATCAGAGGAAAATGTAAGTGATGGAGAAACCAGAACTGAGAAAAATAGCAGGTCGAGATGATATATATGCAATGAAATGATAAATAATGAAGTGAGTCAATTGCACCACAGGATTTATAGACTAGTGATGTCAATATGGCGAAGGAAAGAAATGCAAAAATTATGGAATGATGGAATTATAATATTTATACTGAAAAAAGAGCTTATAAGACATTGAGGTCGATGGAATTTTATGCAGAAGAGGCAATAGGATACTACCAGTAGAGCTTATCGACTATAGATGCGATACCAATTGTAACATTAATAATAGAAAAATGCTATGAGAATGGTAGGAATCAAAATACTACAAAATATGAACGGTAAGCCATGGACAACTTTGAAGATGGACACGAATAAACGAAGGCCCAACATTAGGAGATATAATTAGATAATCTATTTATTCAAAATTTAATCAGATAGGAAACTCATTATAACAGGATACAAGTAGGGAAATTGATTATACATTTAGAATTAATTATTAAATAATTTATAGACATAAATGACAGTTATTTGACTTGCTAAGCCTCACGTTGGACGGCATTTTGCATTTACTGCAGTAGACACTCGTATACCACTTGATCAAGTTTACCACAGTAACACCGTTTAGTATTCGTGACTCATTACGTAGCAAAGTCAGCTTATTAAGAGATTAGCGACTATTTAATTATTTATAAATTTTCAAATCTAACCAAACAAACACGAGACGATATATGTCTCGTGAATGAATATTAATATCATTGATTTGGCAGTAATACCCTGACAAGAAAATTTTCAGAAATAACAGGTTATATTTTTAACCCCGTTCCCAATTGGGCAAGACTTATGGTTGTTTTGATTTAACATTCATTTGTTAAGAATGTGTCATTTGCGATGAGTTGGGTTCTAATCAATTTTGAGAAACCAAACGCACTTACTTTTACTGAGACGCATATTAGATAGTTGCGCATAATGTCAGTGTCATGGTAACACAACGAAGTAACGTTGAGATTCATTTAATAATCATACACCACGAGGATCTTCATGTGTAAGTGCATTTAGATCTTTCTTATCTGGAATCGCATCAATATCCACACCAACTGATAAGATGGGATTCTTGTTAATAAAGACAACTATGTCATTAATTACACAAATTAAATGTAAAACCAGTTAGGCTCAGCTCTCAAATGAAAAACCAACCCAACCCAATGCAGTTTGGGTTGGTTTTTCGTTCGAGAGCTTACCCTTTGATTTTTGTTTCAGGTTCGGTTGGACTAAAAAATCCACAATGAAGGTTACAAGGTAAATTTTTAGACGCAAATTCCTTTTGTGTTCCATTAATAGGCCTACATTAGCCGTCAGTGATTACAAACAAAAATAGATATAATTAAATAGATATAATTGGATTCGATTGGGTTATCTTATTAAACAAAAGCAAGCAACGATAATCATAGTAAGGTGGAGGTAGGGAGGTGACAATTTTCGAAAGCTTCAAATATCTGGGAATGATACTAACCAAGCAAAACCAAAGAGGCATCGAGAGTGCACATATGATACACTCCAGGTACAGAACGTTTATTTTACAATGTTTATAAAAAGTAAGATGATATGCAGAAGGACGGTACATAGAGCAGCAAACAGACAGATGTACGTATAAGATAAGGATAAATAGAAGTCAATAATATTCGCGAGGAAGAAAATATGGACAACAAAGATAAAATCGATAAGGAAAACGTGAAGTGAAGTAGGATTATAAATTGGATCAAATAATGAGCAAGCAATAAGAAGACCGAAAATGATGAGGAGGCCAAGTAGAAAGTATGAGGCTGAAGGAGATACAGAAAATCTAGAAGAAAATAGTAGACGAGGGAAAATAATACAATAATCTGATGTTGGAAGTACAACAGAGTACAACAGAGATCCAAAGCTTCTTAAATTAAGCAACTACAACTCCAAATAGATTCTAGTTTGTATGGATAAATTATAAATTTATTCGTCGATTACTGTCGACTGTCTATGATACAAAATATTCAGCAATGTACTTGTGCGTGTCGTTAAATGCTATTAATGTAGTGTCATTTAGTAGTAGTTGAATGGTCAAAGGTTTAAAACCAATTATTCACTGTACAGCTTATTAATTTTTCAGATAACAAGTTTACCGAGGATCTGTTCATTGCCCGTGTACTTATCGTACAAGGATATCGATGGTCGAACGATTAGGAGTTCGAGCGATGGTCTCATTCGCATCCAATGACGTCAGCTCGTATTCACATCACGTACTGCACCTTTTACCCGACCCTGCTGTCCGGGATTAAAGCAACGTCTTCAAAAGTAGCTCTAAATTCACCGTTTTCCCTCTGGATATTATACACGTCACCTCATCAACTTTATGTTCCAGAAACTTACCAACTTTCGAGTTGTCCCCGCCGTTAATATCCGACCACCGCACCGCGACGATAAAAGTTAAAATTCTCTTTGATTTTCACTTTATTCCGGAATCAACTAGTTAAAAGTACGAGTTTGTCGAACAATTCTAAGATTAATTCCGAAATTCGAATGATCGATTTCAGTTTTAAACTGGAAAGGGGATCATTCATGAATACGACCAAAAATAAGTTAAAATGACGTTGTGGTCACCATAAATGGTATAAGCAATCGATTTAGGGAACTGAGTGTTACGGGTTATGTTGTCTTATTAAGAATATCGTTGCCATTGTGCCGCAGATGTCAATGTATTGATTATTTCATAGCAATCGTATTTATTTTTAGAAAATTTACAATATCGTTTAACTAATATTGCCTTGATTCGCTAGCAAAAGTATTCCTTGTCCCTCGGAAATTCTCATTGAACTAATTTGGCAGAATATCTATAGTTGATCTTGTACGTCGTTACTTTGTCATATTCCACAATGAATTCGTGAATAAAATACAATTACTTTGTTATATGTTATAATACAGAAACTTTGTGATCGCGGTTTCGACCAACTTAGACATGTTCGCCAATGGCCAAGTTGGTCGAAACCACGGTCACAAACTTTCTATGTTATAACTGACATAACAAATACTTGTTTTGGTTACGAATTATAATCTGAAGTGGTTGTTACGTTGAAAAAAAAAACTTCATGTAAAATGAATTTGAGCGAGCTACAATTTTTTTTTCAAAGAGCACCTCTTTCTTATTAGTCACGTCGTTGTCACCCCCGTTTCGACACCACTCATTTAATTCATCAATTACAACGGGTCTAGGTTAAATATTTGATGCGCATCCAAATTAACGGATCGTTGACAATTTATTACACCGCAATAACGAACATGCAATTTATCGCGTCATCATTTTGTACGCTAGTTCGCGAATTATGAATCACTCTGGTTCGTTTTACTGCCGCCATAAAATTATTAAATTTTAAATTGAAGGTTTCGCCCGAAATATTTTACAGCGTTCGCGTAAACAAAGTTCGGTTGTAAATTAAAAATTGCAGTCGCCGGGATGCAGGGAAAAGTTTTAATCCCGTTCGGATGTGTAGTCAGTTTATCAGGGGGTTTGTTTAAAATAAAAACTTGGGCGATAAACTCGGGCGGCGATGACGTAGTAGAGCCAGAAATTGGGAAATTTATGACTTGTCAACGCTTGCAACTACCATAATCACGGCGACGCATTTAACTTGTTTTATTTTCATAAGCGAATAAATCATGTTATAACTTGACTCATTTGAGTTGTTTCAGCATGTGAATGAACTGGGATTTGGGAAATAAACAAATAAAATAAAAAATTCTATTTGTCGAAGAGGCAAATAGTACAAATTCTTTGTTTGGAAACAATATTTCGAAGCTGTCCCAGTACATACATTGAAGACATTAAGACAACCACCAAAAAATTCTGCATAGCCCAAATAACGTTTGAAAACGTTGTCCTAACAGATTAGTTTTTTTAATTATGTTATTATTGTTTTGAATTAGAGTTAACAATTTCAAGAATTCAAATAGGGTCAATGTTAATTCAAGATAAATTCTAATATAAAATGATTTTATGACTTTTCACAAATCTAACTTTTATCATTACCGTCTGAGTTTGTATTATAAAATATTGTTAAACCAATAATACTATATATGAACACACATATAATTGATGTATGAACATTTTTTTAAATATATTTAAATTCGAACATTGACGTAACAATTTATTACTACACATAAATAAAAACTCGCATGTGTCCCACTGAGTACATTGTTATCCTGTATGACGTAGATATGATATAACTCTCTCATTTGGCAAAATGACAACGGGCTACGGACGTAATATTAGCGAGTCCATTTCATGTCGATGATACACGATAATCGCCACCATTCACGCCCTCGCCATTACGCTGAATCGCGACACCTATTTCCGTTTCCGTGTGAAAACGGACACTTTCACCAGCCGTGAATGGAAAAAGGTGCCAAAAAATCCACGAACAAATAACGGGAAATCGTAGAGACATGCATACATATGTTATTAATAATACAAGCGTCGTCCGAAGTCATTTACAAGAAATTTTATAGCGATTACGATACTATGAAAAATATGGATGCAGGATATCTAAAATTGATTATTAAAAGATGAGCGAGTAATTTTGTTAAATCATTGTCGAACGATGTATGTTCTTTGTGTTTACATGTCACCAGATGTTTAAGATCACGTATCATGTCATTTTATTTAAGTATATATTTTTAAATTTGAGTAAAAAAGTGCCCAATTAGGTGCGTTTGTTATTTTGCATCATTGACCAATATCCTTTTTCGCTGCTACATATATTGTTTCTTGCTACATATATTTCCAAAAAAGTTTAGTTTAGTTGTACACGACAAGAAACACAACTTTTGAAGAAACATGTATTTCAATATAGTAAGCTCGTTCTTGTAAAAAACATGTACCCTTGTGTCTCCTGGTGAAGAAAATAAATACATTTAAGAAAAGTGTTTTATTCAACTTTCTTGATATTACTGTAATTTCTGTCCATAATATTTTTCAGGTTTTTACAACACCCTAGCTTATTTCTCTTCCATATTCTTATACCATTCAACCTCAATGCTCTTCTCAACTATCTCATTATATATTTCACTTCAGCTACTACGATACATCGTTAAATACGATCTGCAATCATGTTCATCTTGTCCTTCCACTTTTGCACTACTATTCTTTGTAATGAATTATATTAAATAACATTGAACGAATCAATGTTCTACAATGTAATAATGTTCGTTTTTCAATTTTTTAATGTTCTTATATCATAAATTCTTACAGACCAGTAAAGGAAGGATTCTTCGAAAGATTCCGAGGCGATTTGTTCTCGACGCTGACATACTCAACATGCAGGTCAGGGATAAAATAAATTAAGACTGACAACCCAGACCATCAGGGTTGTCATTACAAGTCTTCACAGCTAACTAAGTCATTTATTCAAATACCTGCATCAACATTGGAATTTTTGGATAATTGACCATGGGCATTGCCAGTGAAAAAATTGAGAAAACGTTGGAACATGAACAATATGATGTCGGAATATTGAATGGGCGAATGGACACGAAAGTCACAATAACTATAATAAAGTATAAAATTTGCAATGTTTTTCGTGTGAGTTTATTCTACTCTCTAGTTCATTGATTTTTATCATCAGCATTTCATTCAGCATCTTCAACTTATTAACACCAACTCACTCTAGGCCCTCTCCGTATATATTTGTTGGTACATAGGTTCTCGCAGCTGAAATCTGTGCTACTTGGTTCTCGGGTTGGGAAGTCCCATCTGCCATCTTCAGATAGCTCTTCTTGGTCTTACTGACTTAGAAGAATTGACGTTCTGAGTTATTTGGTGCTTCATATATTCCGGTGTCTCGTTGGGGTTGGCTGCGTCCGACTTCTTCCTTCGGTTCTTGGTTAATGGTGTGCTGGTTGTGGGACGAGCTGTGGCAGTTCTTATGGCGTTATTGTTTCAATATTGATCGCCATGTTGATGGTAATGGTTGGGCGTCATCTTTTGTATTAAGAGTTTCTTTCTGTTTTTCTTATTTAATTTCCATATCTTGTCAGATTATTCTGCTGGTGAACTGCTGTATGCTAGGTATTGTTCTTGTGTTGTTGAAGTCGTAGCTGTGTTTCGTGTCTAAGAAATGGCTAGGCAAGGAAGACGACGGATCTCCCTGTTTTCAGCCCGAATGTGCTCTTGATTGCAAACTATATGCGCCTATTGGATTGACCAATGTACTTCTTCTTGCAGTTTACACATGGCGTTTCATATACTCCTTGTGCTACGAGCTGAAGCAAGAAGCAATTGAGCGCCGCCAACCCCAACGAGAGCCTGGTATATAAGGACCGTCAGAGTAACGTCACGCAGACTAAGAAGAGCTAGCTGAAGATGGCAGATGTGCCGAAAAGTCGAAGCGATCCTTCGGGCAACACTTCCACGACGCAGTTCGCAACCCGAGAACCAAGGAGCATATATATATCTACAATCCACTTTAGTCTCTCTTTGCTGTAAGCAGATATGCATTTTGGGTTCTTTATACAGCGGCACGATCTAACAGTTTAATTAATATCACTGCTGCGATACATACAACAGCTAAAACATGTAACACACACCAGTGTGATTCCTGAATTATTATTTTTTGAATATTTTTACATGTCATTAGTCAGTAAGGTATAACTGCTTCTTTTGTTTAGGGATTTATTGCATTTCTTATTTTCTTTTGCAATTGGTAGAATTTTCATTGTAATTGTTTCCCTACTATTGTAAGATTTGAGCAATTAAAGCAATTACCTGGGGGGCTCTGTCTTCACTAACCTATATATGGGTTTCATAAATATTCTGTTATTATTTTAATTAATTACAGTGGTAACATAACTTTGTTTTAAAATTATGGGTACTCTACTGACTCGTCGTGAATATACGAGTGCCCGAACGTATCTCATTAATACAAAAAACTTACAAGCATTATAATTATATATTATAATTAAGGGCAATCCTGCTACTTTGAAATATTTACAACATAGTACACCTAGCCACACCTCTTGGCTATACACCCTATTTTGTCCTCGCGATTTCTTTGTAAAATGTGCGCATATCCATTCTTGAATTCTATTCATTTGTCGCCTTTAACAGCGTGTCTCCTTCTTTTCTGTATCAGTTCTGTTCACTTTTCACCAAAAAGTTCACTGTTTTCAAAATATTTGCTCTATACAATACCACTTGTTCCAGAAAATTGACGAAGCTGCATCTACCTTCTCAAATACATTTGTGATGACTTTTGTGTTGTTTTTTGTAAGAAAATGGTGTATTTCGTTGACATTGTTGCCATCAGACGACTTCCATGTGCCTTTACGTATATCTTTGTGGTTATAAAATATCAGAATAATTTTTAGCCTTTGTTCCTTTGAATATTGAATCAATGTTTTCTCCTTTTGGTTACACCTCAAACGTAAAATACAAAGGCTCGTGTCTCCTAATAATTGGGGACATTAATCTTCATCATAAAGTAATATTTCGAAAATTTGATAAATAGTTCTCATTATACATGAAATATATTTTTAGTATCTTTTCTTATCTGGGTACATAAGTGTTCAAAATGTTACTAACATTTTATTTATTTTTTGTAGGACATACACCAACCCAAAAACTGACTTATTACAACCACTGTTCATCAGAACATAACCACCAATTTTCATGGTCATATCAATTTTTCTTTTATTTCCTGTAATGCCAAAAAATATATAATTTTCTATTACCATATTATTATTATTATTATTATTGTGGTCCATATGTTTAATAGCTGTTGTATCTCTTCTAAATATTATTTTTTCTATTACATATTATCTATCAAGTATTAAATTATTACACATTTTTAATTTTTTCTCCCCCCTTCCTGTTTTAGTTAGTTAGTTTATGTTACAATATTGTCTTCACTTGCCTATAGTTATAGTTTATTATAGTATTCGTTTTTGAAAATTCCTATTTTTTCTCAAAATATATCCACCTTATGAAATTATATTCATGTTACTCTCATTGACTAGCCTTTGAAGGTAAGGGCACAAGAACCCTTAACTTCAAAGGCTGCTCTATTTTTTTTGCTTCCCACCTATCAAGCCGTAATCTTTTCATAACAATGTTATCCTTTTTTTCACATTATTCTAGCTTATTCTAGCTTGCTAGCATTTTTGTTTTCTGTTTTGCTTTTCTAATCTCTATTCTCAGCTGATCTGAATTAATTTACATATGCGTTCACTGGTTCGTATATTTTCCATGTTCGTTTCATATCATGTACGTTATGATCAATACTATTTGCTGTACGTATTTCTTTCTTAAATTTTCATTAAACACTCGTTATCTGCTTAACCATCACACCTCTCAAAAGGTATTCTAAATATATTTAAAAAAATTACGATACTGAGTGTGCAAAATATTGCATTTCATAATACTTTGGGACATTGCACTGCAGTGGTTTGTTTGATGATGTATTGCACATTATTATTATTATTTATATTACTATTATTATTATGTAAGCTGTCTTAAATTTATGGTCTTTCAAAGAATCCCAGGATCAGATACAATGACGGAGTGGTGAGGAATTTAAGTCAAAGAGTCACCCCACTTGGTACCCAAGCGGAATGTGCAGGGGGCTTTTATCGTTGACTCGGCGGTTGCCATGGCGTAGGAGAGCATTATTTTTTTAAGACGATGTAGGTGTTTATGAAAGTTACAGCGGATCGTCAATATTTTGATGTCCCGGATAAGATCAATCGCTTTTTCATGTCGGACTCTAAAGAAAATACGTTCGTCTCTATTTGTTCTTACCGTTTACAGTTGAGCAGCACTTTAGGGTTAGTAGTTTTGTTAAGGGAAAAAAATGATATATGTATATATATTTAATTGAGATTATAAATACCATCATCCCCTTCCATATTTTGTGGATGATGGTATTTATAATCTCAAAGGAATAAACAATCCATCGGTGCACTTAGATATATAATTCCAGGGATTATCACTATTAATTGACTCATGGTAAAATCATCACCACCAGTCGATAAACACATTAACACATAAAACCAAGAACACACACCGGCACGAATAACTGCTTTTCATATTATAATTAATATTTCCAGTTTATATGATTATCGACACCTAACAAATGCAAGTTCTAAATCGAATATTCCTATCGGAATATATAACAAATGGTTCCAAGTCACCATTTAAATCTACTGCGCCGTGAGAATTGACTCCGCAGCGAAACACCTGTGACAGAGAAAGATGATACCCGTATCAAATGCTGCCCCGAATATATCTGTTGCAGCGGGTTCACTGATGGATACAGATCCGCAATGCGCAATGAATCTAGGGAAATGTGCAAATCAACGCTCTTTGTGATTTTCGTTGTGTCTCGTTTCGTCTGAAATGCGAAAAGTATTTCCACGGTATTTTAATGAATATTTTTATTTAGTTGCTTTTCCCAACTTAGTGAAGTACATTAACGTTGAAATATTTAAAGAATCACACAGCAATTTTGTATGTATTATTCTATTTCTCATGGTTATATCGTTATTCGTAAACCATACGAAATGTTATGTCACATTACCTATTAACACGTTATTAAATTTGTATTCGGATTCCATACTTTAAACATATTTTATAAATTAAAATTCATCATCCCATTTGTAATTTAAGATTTCGATTTTTGTCAACTTCTGTAGTGTCTAACCAAAACCGCTGTAAAAACCAATTTGTCCCTAAAAACATTGGACCATTATACGTCCTCGTAACAACACCAGTTGTTTTGATTGGTGGAACCATGTCCTCGTGTTACATCTACGCGTTATTTTTCCAGGTGGGTCTAAGTGTTCTCCAATTAATGATTGATTCTTTCATTTTTACGGAAACAATCAGCAATTTTTGATTTCGAGTACCAGAAAAAATGCACGTTTAACATCGAAAATAAAATCTGGTATTATTGTTTATTTTACATCTGATATTAAGTACGAATATTAGATGAAAAGAACTTATGTAATATTTTATAGCAAACCGACGCGATCAATAACATCGTGTGCGCCACAAACTTACCCCTTATGAACGTGTGGCATATCTTGCAAACCTAATTTTATTATAACCCCGATACATTGATTTTCCAGTACGCGGGACATGTAATTCGCGTGATGTGCTCGGATATCAATCTCCAATACCGTATGACGAATAACGCGTACGTCGATGGTGACCAATAGGAGAGCTGTTGTGCATTTATTACGTTTGCATTTGCGAGTCTGACGCCCCCGAAATTTAACTTGCTAATGACCCTGCATTATCACTCAAACATTATGGATGCGGTCCCTCAGGCGGGCAGTCAGTGACATGCCGGTTCGATGTCGATTTATACTTAATTTCGGCATACAAGCGCACACAATGTATTGAAACGAGTTTTGGAATGGAGGTGGAACTTCCTCCATTAGATCAACGCATATGGTTTCAAATTTAATAAAGGCGTTATGGTGCGAGCCCATGATTAGAAGTAACGAAATTCTTATATATCTTGATTTTTTCCTTAACAACGTAGAAAACAATAATTGCAAATGTACGACAATGTGCACAGATGTACTAGCGGTGACAGAATCCGTGAAAACTAATAAGCATTTATCATTGAGAAAGTGGTCTACTGAATCATCAATTAGTAAATCGCATATACAAAGGATTCTCAAAGAAAATAAAATTCTACAATTCTACCCACGTTCATCCACAAATTAAAAACTTGATGACCAACGACTGATCTTTTGTTTATGGGTTAGAGAAAAAATTTTGAACGTGAGATATTTTTATAACAAAACTATTTTTTCGGATGAACAAATTTTTACCACTAATGGCGTCGTGTCTTGACATCCACATCGTATAGAAACTAATAATCGGCGGCGCAAGAGAACTTTTATTTATTTTATGTCATTAAATTTTACTAACTTTAGGATGTGTTCGTGCTCTGGTCCCACTGTGAAACACAGGTTTGTGTATCGTGGGTGGGCGTGTACCAGGATAGTGAGATTGTGCTTTCCTTGATTTGATATACATTTTGAGAAATTTTGACACTGTTTGCTAATACTTTTATGTTTTCCAGCTAATTTCTTGTTTGAACTTTGAAATTCCAATTTTTAGATTTGGGTCGCGCGTTCAAGTTGTAAATTGCGAGGGGTGCTAGTGTTAGGCAAAAAAATATTGAAGAAAATTTCAATTTATTTTCAACATCGATTCCAACTTTTACAAGAATTTGTTCCAACAAATAGAATTTGTCTGCGAAATGGGCACACTACGAGTTGGGTTATTTTCTCGTCAATGCGCCTTAAAGTCTACCCAATAATTCATCATAACACTGCCCCTTTTCCCACATAATCCATGAATATTATGCATTTTGAATCCCAGAAAACCGAGACCATCATTTTTCGGCCGATGGAACCATCTTCGTCTTCGTCCACTGGTTGGACTGTTCCTTCATTTCTATCGTATAGCGATCCAAACACTTCTTTGAAGTGGTCATTCAACATTTCTACAATGTCTGTGATCTTCACTCGCTGGTCTGCCACTACGATAGCACGGATTTTTTGATAATTTCATACGTAGTCTCCCCAACTGGGCCACCTGAATGCTCGTCATCTTCGACTGGCGTACCATGCATTAATTCATTGAGCTTTAATTCATTGAGCTGGGTTCCAACTTTTCATTGATTTCCAAACACGTCGTCTCATAGAAAACAAAAATCTAAACTTTCTTCAAAGTTACGAAAAACGAAAATTTGCTCACTTTCGGTAGCTACCAAAGCAAGACAAAAATATTAAACGATGAAAAAGAGATTTCACGTCAATTGATTCTAAACAGGGGTACTACTAGTAACTGTTTTTGCTTGTGATCCCTTGTACGTTTGCACTTTATTTGGTACTAGTTTTAAATCACGTCTTCAAATGAATCACAACCTAACCCAACCCAACCCAGTCTCATCCAACCGAATGCTCAATTGAGCGAATCGAACTCAAAATAAAAATAGAATTACAACGAAATTTATATTAATATGTCATCATCGCACTAATTGGAGATAAATTTGAACTATTTTTTACCTGCCATGGAAGATACGAATGTAGAAGATTTTTATTTTCAACAAGACGTCCATTCAACTCTTCTGATTACATTTTTTTGAATGAACACTTTCCTGCAAGTTGTGTTGGATTCTGGGGTTATTTAAAACAAAAAAGTTTATTCAATTGATCCGCAGGATAACATCAAATTATAAAAACAAAAAATTAAAGATGCTATAGATGAAAATAACCAAATCACTGTAGCAAAAGTATATGGCAACTTTGGAGTAAGGGCAGAAAAATCTGCAGATCCTGAAGGAAGTTAAATAGAGTAATTACAATATTTTGTTTTACTTGGTTTTGTATGTTTCATCTACTTTTTAATTAAAATATTATGTTAGAAACGAACGTTTTTTGTTGGGCTGTTATTTTTGAAATATTGCATTAAGGCATAATTTCAAATTCTGAACAAGTTTTCTCAATAAACTAACCGCAATGGCACTTTATACATTGGATCATAATTATGTCATTTAGCTAATTGAATTATATTGGGAACAATCTGTATAGCAACGAAATCATGATAATGAAGCCAACAAGATGAATAGTGCTTAGAAAAACCAGAAGTGAAGTTAACACTAAACAAGAAGCTATGAAGTGATAATTTGAATGTTATTTTTAGTAATTGTGTAAAATCAGGAAAAAGACATCGTAGTTATGTTTAACGAATTTTAAGGGACTATTTAAAGACAAAAGTAAAATTTCAGAATGCCTACAATATAAATGATACAATATGTGATCGTCAGGACCTCTATGAAAATGAAATGAGGATAATGCAGGAAATAATCAAAAACTAGCTGTGATAGAAAAGATAAAAGAATGTTAATGTATGTGGATATCAACAAATCGACGTCGAGTAAAAAATACAGTTTATTGAATTACAGGACGAAATTGGTTGATACATAGGTAACAATAACCAAGCGAAAGAAAAATTAGAAGAATTAAATTTCAGGGGTCTAAGAGGGGAGGACTATTAACTGACATAAGTGTTTAAAAAAGCAATAATATTAGAAGTAATAGGACACTGACGACACCTCTTAATCTGAAGTTAAGTTTAGCAACCGCGCAGCTGTAGTAGTAGTTGTAGTTCACAATAAAAAATATGTTACTTAGATAAATACACAAGTATGGAGTTCAGCGAAGAGGTTTGATTATACGATTTGAAGAAATTTATAGAAATCAAATTAATATATTAATGCATAATCGGCATCGTTGATCATCACCCAATGTCGTTCCTTAAGCTTTTTGCTAAACTGAGATACGTGCTCACAGCGAAAGCGATGCCAGGTCCTGTAGCAACTGCCACATACATTAATCATCCCACAGCTTCTCGAAATGGACCACCCTTGCGATAGGAACGCGTTTTATATAAAAAAATAAGACAAACGTCGTCTAGCATATCAATTGATAACTATACTTGTAACATTAGTGCAATATAATCGAATCTAATCTAACAACAGTAGCTACAAACAGTGGGAGCTTAAATAACAAAGGTAAAATGTATGAAACATGAATGATTTTTCTTAGTATTTATATATTTTCTACACTGAATTCAAACTTAATCATTCTTTCTGACTGTTGGTTAAATTGCGATTATTATTACAATATATTCCGACACTATTTTTAGTTTCACAACTTCATACTGATACATATAAATTGTACAACTAAAGCTAAATTTTCTATTATTAAGGGGTAATTTTGCAAAATGTGCAAAACAGGATACAGTGTATGAATATCCGACAAATGCATGTTCGGAAGCACAGTGCCGATAAGAATCGTGAGCTGTGTCAGTGTTCCACTGTAAACAAATTAATAAACACCCCTAATTTCCAGATAAAAGTGTATGCCTGTGGATTGTTTTTAAGTGCTCGTTGACACGCCACAATACAAACGACACTTGTCACTTCCAACATTTAACTATGTTAATTGTAATAGTGCGTGAAAATTACCAATGTATATCATCTTTTATCACGTTTTACAAGTATTTATTTCACTTGTCGCGTTTCTCCAAGCAACTTTGCTTAAGGACTCGTTAATCTCACTGCATGCTACATAGGTCCAATGATTAATATTGCAACCATTTTTTTCTATTTCCATTTATCTTCAATCTCGAAAGATTGTGCAAGTGAATTTTATTGCTGAAACGCGATAAACATACCGCATTACATATAGAATAATACACGTACACGCGGAACTAAAAGCCAACACCCATTCAACTATTTATGCCCGAAAAAGAAACAAAGAGGCGAATTTGTTACTCCTAACAGTCGATGTTGAATATTAGATAACCATAAAAGGTCTCCGTCGAAAATAAAGCTATTTTTCGCATGCATCACGCCAACGTTCGACTGACTGGCTGTGTGCGGTCATTGGATTTCAGATCCTATTTTCTTAATTGTTTCAGTAAATTTAGATTAAGGGGACTGTTCGGGTGATTAACTGCGCACAGTTCCAAGGGTCTCCTGCAATCTCTACACGCACGGCACGCATATTAAATTCAATTAGACCATTCATTAGCTGTAAATTCTTCCGACAACTTTACCGTATACGTGGAAAAACATTATTTTTACAAATGCGTTCGAGAGAAATTAAATTAGTTCAATTATCAAAAAGTAGAGAATTAAAAATGTTCTATATTTCCTCGAAAATCCTTTCAGATGTGGGATAATATATGTATGAGCATTCGCAAAGCTGCCGGTAATCGACAAACTTTGCAAACGAAATTAATTATGGAATGCGGATTTCGTAAAATAATTTAGAAAGTTTATATGACAAAAGTTTGCTCGAACGTGAGATCAGTGATTAAAAATGCCGTTAAATGTACGAGTCCTGCATTATACGTATGTATAATTTTCTCGCTTCTGTGAAATAACATGAAGTTTTATATGGAAATTAAGGATTTAACCTTAGGGTGCATAGCTTGAGACTTTGATGTCCTAATTATAATTTTTACTATTGATTACATTTTTCGTCGTGGTTCGATGATATTTTCAATACGAATGTTTACTTTTCATTTAATTGATGCTACTCGTATCAAACTTTTCCCTGAAATCTTGAAATAGATTAAACAACAAGCCTGTTGGAATTTTTCGTTTAGAGCATTCAAAAGTGTCGGTTTATGTCTTGAGGTACTTTACGTAACATTATAATTGCATTTGTGACATTAGATATTTTTGTGAAAACTAGTCACTCGGTAATTATCTGGCTGTATATGTACACAAGATATATAAAATATTGCAGAAACGAAATAAGTAAAAACAGTTTGACACAGGGAAGCAAATTACGAAGAGACATTACTGTAATGAGCTGAAGAGAATAGATTTGCCTTCAGGGGATTGTATAGTGTGAAAATATTTAAGTCAAGATTGATTTCTTTAACAAATAATCCTATTTGTTCTGTCACTGATAATATTGTTGCTCAAATCATCAACTTTAACATTATTTCGAAAAGTACCTGGTTTTGGTTTCGCAAAAAATACGTGGTTGGTGCATTCAAACTGAATACAACCAAATGAATATTTCAAAGCTAATTTGAGAAAATATTTTACATTCCATCAACATGGAAGGCAACGAGGGTGTGCTCCAAGGGAAAGAGAACCTGGATGCCGAAGAGTTTTCTGCTTTTTCGGAACTGGTGTTTCATAGATTTAAGAGAAGGAACCAGATGACATATTGAAGCTCTCATTTCTATTCAGAGAAGCAAATTTCTTATTAATAGTTTGACTTCTTCGACAATAGTTTTACATTTCTTACTCTTATTCGTATGGATCAGATGAGACATCAGCATCAGCCACCATGCGCGTTAAAATGAAAGGACAATTCAAGGATTTTTTTTTACAGAAGTACGGTGAAACCTATCGTTTTTTTTGCACGAAGTATCTATGAGTACAAACAATTTTTTTTTAGTTTTTGACTGAAAATGGCTGCTCCAGGATGCGGTTCCTAGTATCGTAAACGAGCGGTTCGAGATTTTTCCTAATTACGAAACTTTTTACTTATTCTTTAGGGTTTGAGTAAGGTTCTGGGCTAATAAAAAATCAAAAAGTTGCATTGGTGCTTTACCCCTTAAATGTTTCTCGTTGGCAATTAAACGTAGCCTTACTAGGGCGTAGTCTAGGTTGCTAGGTTAGTAGGTTAATGTTGTAAGGTTTAGGCCTGGGTTGAAGTGGGTGGGTTGGGTTCGTTTGAATTAGGTTGGGCTGAATTGGGTTGGGTTATGTTCGTTTGAATTAGGTTGCGTTCAGTTGTCTTGGGCTGGGGTTGAATTTTATTTCAGAGTTCATAATAACTACAACTTTGTTTACCATACTCGGTAATTGATACAATGCTATTGTATTTAATTAAAATAAATAAATAAATTCCCTTATAGTTATACACAAAGAATATTATTTACCTACCCATTTCATTAGCCATGAATTGTTGAAAAAACGACTAAAATTAATGTCAATTAATCAAACTTATCACTTCCTGACTTAACGTTTTCATTTGTAATGTACGTTTATCTCAAGAGATAGATTTCACAACCCTGACTCTTAACTAATTAACTGAAACACATCAACTCGACTTATCAAACCAGATTGCCCGAACACTACATAACCATTTTCAATTAAGCGAACATCAAAGCACGCTAAATTGCTGTGTTTATTTTCAACCGATATGCTTTTAACAAGCTATTAGACTGCACTACTTGAGGCAGTAAAGTCCCTTAACTTTAACAGCAGCATTAGTTGCACCGAATGTGTGTTTGTAAATGGCTTACAACCAACATAACATCAGAGCACTTTCACATAAACTATGACGAATTGTTTCTTCGGAAGGCATGTTTTAAGATACAAATTACGAAAATCAGGTAATAATAGCAATAAATAAAAATGAAACTAGATAGCACCCTTGGTTTTAATTGTTAAAGGACGAGAGAACCCACGATAGATTTTTTTTATTGAACCATTTCAAATAATGGCGTGGCTAGTTTCTGGTACAGTCGTATTAACTGTAACTTGAAACCCAACCCAATTTAAAATAAAATATTGTGAATTAATTTGCAGTTCAATTGTACATACTCAAGTGGCATTTAATTTGTGGCTGTCGATACAATAATCGTGGACTAATGCAAGGGCTATTCACCAAAGGTTGGTATTTCCTACTTAACTGTCGATAGTGTTTGATAGTGAGTACCGTTAATGTGATGAAGGACGATGAACGGTCCTTCGGTAGGTAATAACCTCTAACTAACTAACAACATATATTAAATATAATTATATAACACTCTTAACTCTTAACACATCTTAAATGTCGATTGCTAATGGAAGTGAATTTAAGTGGCAAGTAAATAATTAATTAAGTCAATGGAATTAAAAACAAATCGTTTTATATTAGTAATTCAATAAAACAAATTTTGGTTGTTATCAAATAAAAAAAATAAGTTCGCGTAATAATTAAGTTCCAATATCATCAGACGTTATTGTAACTTAATAACATAACATAATTACTTATTTAATCAATTTTTTGTATCGCCCATTATCCAGCCACGCCATAAATATTATTAATAACCATTAAACTAAGTATTGGACGTATAAAGCATGTGAAAACATTTTTTAATAGTACGTTCACGTACATATATTAACAGAATAACCGACGTTTATAACGGTTGACGTTCTTCAAAATGACATGATTTATAGGGTTTTAAGTTGCTATGCGTGCGGAATATTTATATTTATTTCTTCAATGTGTCGTTCAAAACGCACGCGCTAAAGGCATTCGGGGAATATATGAATTGGAAAATTTCCACGCAGTAATTTGTAACAATTTATAAAATTGCGATTAGGTATAGTTGACACGAAACGATTATATGTAATAATAATAATAATAATCATTGACTTGCATTTAAGGGGCTAAATAATAATATCATAAATGCACATAAGACAGCATTGAAAAAATATGTAATGTTATTAGGATTGGTTGTATGGCGTTATATAAATTTGTATCTTGAAGACGTCTCCGAAACGTAAAATGTTTTCGTTTTTGTCACGAGTTGTCATTGCTTTGATCAATTGGTTGTGTTAATATTTTCTATTGAGAGTGTTCGTCGAACTTGGGCGTGGCGACATGTTCAAGTTCGTTTCGATTTATAATAGATAATTAGTTAGTACGTGATGTGCAAAGATTAAATACTGGCTAGTTTTTGCATAACGTTATATTTTAGCATTAATATTGATTGCACGTAAACAGTGTGGCTTCCTGATAACATCTACACATACATACAAACTGATACATCCACACATGTAATGTCTTAAAGTTCATAGTGGACACATGAAACTATCACAGATAATTGTCATTTTTAAACATTTAAAAATTTGCTTGTAATCAATTAAAATCAGGTGCATGGTTTGTTTGTCGAAAATTTTCGTTGGATTACCTACTTTCAATTATATAATTATACAAATCATATACGGTCAAAAAGTGCGTTTTTTTCCAAAGGGTACCACTTTGTACAAAAAAAAAATTCCTAGAAATTGCGAAATATTGTACAATTAGCGGTGCAGGGACTAAAATTGTATATTCTGACTATTAGAAGTAAGAAAAAAATAAATGTCATTGTTTTTTTGACGGTCGAAAAGTTCGTTTTTTCCAAAGGGTACCCCCTTTGTACAAAAAAAGTGATTTTTTCAAAATAAAAAAAACCCTCTTACTATTAATTTGGGTTTAGAGAGAAAAAGGATTACGTAAGAAATTACTTGGCTTAATTCTAATTTTTCTTTAAATGAAGACCTTCTGATTGTTCTGAAATATGAAAAATTCTCAAAAAATTAAAAAAATAAAAGCAAACGTCTGCAATGCGTTTTGGAACAGTATCATGTTTTATTTCAAAGAAATTTGTAATATTTTTGTCACATTTTTATTACACCTCATACCATAGACGTTCTCAAGGATTAGAGATATTTCTCAAAAATTGTTGGCCAAATTTTATTCAAACAAGGTGTGGCTTTATTATGATTTTAAGACTAAAATTGACGTCGTTTTAAATTTGAAACAAAATAAAATAGTAATTAAAAAATAATTACAAATAGGAAACTGTAATACATTAATACATTTTACTGTAATAAAACTTTGACCACCTGAAGGTATCGAAAAAGTCTCATTGGACATCGCAAAAATATACAAAATCATTTTACACAACTCGTATCTATGTCCGCCTAACGCACTATTAATCAATGAAAACTTCTGCCGTTACGTATTTCTACATCAAAAGTGAATCCGGCTATTTGATTAGTCGAGGCGTGAGCTAAACGCCGCTACGTTTCATTCGATACATACAATTTTGTCGTATCTGGTACCTTTCGTCCAGCGTACGAGATACGACAAAATTGCTCCTAAGTAAAACTGCAAAGAATCGAATTGTTTAAAGTCCACTACGACATGCCTATCTGTAATAGTTTAGAAATAGTAAGCGTTCAAAGACAGTGGCTTTTTTTGAGTAAGCACGTAATTGTAATGAATCATTTTCGATATATATTGTTGGCATAGTAATTATATTTAGTTCTGTAAATTGTAACAAGTTGTATATAGTTATGCATAATTATAAAGTTAGGCATCATGATTGAGAGTTAAAGCTGGCGGGGATTTTCCGATTTCATTTGATGGGAATCGAGAATTTAGAACAAATAGTTTTGTTTGATGTTTGCTGAAATCAATCGTAAAATTGCTTCTGAAGAGAACGGATGCACTTTTGTATCCGAAGGGAATAGCGTCATTAACTCTAAGTTACGTGAAAATAATAAGTGCGAGATCAAGAAGCATCTCTAAACATCTCAACGAAGACTCCGGTCCAAATAAATCCTAGTCACAATAATAATTTTAATTTAATTACACGTTTGCATGAAATTGCTCACTATCTTTTAAATGTCCTTTAAATGTATTCATCAGATTTAATTTTCTTATATTGCAAAATAGAAATAAATTTTAATTGATTTTATTTACATTACAAATCAATTTCTGCCTGCACCGGTTTATGTTTCGAATAAATTGTCTAACAGTGGGCATCGTAAACATGCTGCAACATAATTACTTCTTTCGTAATTTGAAAATTATGTAACTAATAAACCACCTGACGCGACGACAAGTGCCATGTACGCTATTGTAAAGAAATAAAGAAACCTTTACAATTGGCATCCAATGCAGACTCCTTCTTGTACAATATATCATTTCTAACATCAACTAGACAGAGTTTGTCCTGCTGACGACATCTAATGACAGAAACGAGAAACATGTATCAAGTATGGTGAAAATATTATAAATAGCAAGAATAATAATTCGCAATGGTATTTAAATATTTTATTAAATTTAATGTTTGCTCTTATTATTAACATGGCCAAGATGACGTTGTCAGCTACTATTCCAGAGGGTTAGATATAGGCAAGGATTGACTGATATAAATGAAAGTATGTGTGTACTTAATAAAAATGTAATTTTTTAAATTTTAGTTAATGCAAAGCTTCCAGTTAACATTTGGGAGTAGAATTTTTCAAGAAATATATATAAAATTTACCGAAAGAAATTTCATTCATTCCTTCTTTTAAAAACTAACCTACTAAGGTTTTATTGTTGTTCTAGTTTTAACTAAAATTTCATTACATTTTATTTAATTGTTTAATTCATCAAAAGGATGCTTGACAGTTGAAGCAAACAATTCTACAAACTTATGCATGATTTAGTTTGATTTCTGTTACAAATCTAACTAAACAAACTAACTTGCAGCGCAGTAATTGAATGTTATCGTTAGCCAACTTTTGCTTGACGTATGTATGAGCAATCATTACACATCGACACTGTAGCAAATGCCCTTCAATTATGATTCCAGTCAAATTACTTTTGGTGTGTTATTGTATGTTTTATATTTGAGGCCCTAACATTGCTAAATTACTAAATCTTGTATTATTATTTTCTCAATACAAAATAATCACACTTATCGACTTGATATGATCTCCAATTATTTAGTCAATAGCATTTGAAATGAGATCTGTTTAGGGCTATTTCGAGAGACCCGAAATAATAATGATAATAGCAAGAATAGTATTCCATTTTACCAAGCCATAAATGCGGGTTTGACTTTAAACGGAACTACAGTTCGAATTTGGGACGGTGTACGTACAAGATGTCAAATTTCTATTAAACTAATTTCAGTTTGCGTAGATCCGCACTAACTAGTCCATTATGTAGACCTGACCGACAGGATAGGGACGTCATTACATCTAATTCTTCACTCTGATGGGACGGGATCGAGCACGAGATGCGATAGGAAGACAAAGCTCCGGTAGATTGCCTCATCTCGCCACATCTGGCCCGAGATTGAAGGCCGTCGCATATTCAACCGCTCCATCAACCGCCGAGACGCCGTAGTACAAGAGGGTTATATTGACGAGGTTCAATCTACGCATACATTACGACATCGATTCCGGATTATGTCGGAAAACGCGCGCCGTAAAATACACCGCATGATAAATTTATATGATATTTTAAAATAACGTTCGCGAGATCCTGCATTGTGTATTTTATCTATGAATACATGATGCACAATAAAGACGACGTTCTCCCATTCAAGAAGTTTCGGCGCACTTTCGGCGAAATATATTTCAGATACGGCCGAAATTTATAAACTACGCCATTAAGCCCCGCCGCGTGCAATTTGTGAATGGATAACTTATTATAACTTTCCCGTTTTATTTTTAGATAAAGCCGGAGTGTGTTCGAACTTTTACGAAACGACGCCGGTTCGCATTACAATGTTTTGCTACCCTACACATTAGAACGTATCGATGGGAACGACAGGAAGCCACTGCTTTCGTACGGCATATACCAGGTTTAACTGGATTCTATTATAGTACACTCCATTTTGCATTTATGTAACCTTTGTTATATTTATTTGGGGAAGTGTTTTCCGAAAGTACATCTGCGGAGTTGTAATAGAAAATCGATTTCCGGTTTAACTGGAAATTACAGTTTTATTTCAAGTGGAACAGGCAAAGGATATTTGAGAAGAATCCAGTTACAAACGATGTTCGTCTTTCAATGAACATCATTTTTATTGTTTCTTCATAATATTATTAACATAAATTTAATATAGGTGGTTTGATAATGTTAACCAACAAAATCTTTCATATGAATTGTTGAATCTAATTTTGAAAATAAATTTCAACGGTGCATGCAAGCATGAATGAGAAAAACTTTGTTTATGAATATTAATGCCATCTAGACGTCAATGTCCACACACTCGTCCTGCTACGTAATTATAATAAGAAAACGTTATATCCCCATTTTATTTTTTCCTACAACTAAGGAAATATATTTGGAATAATGTATGGTCTTGCCAAGCCAAGATTTTAATTACCCAGGCCCATTATAATTTAAGGAGCAGAAATGCGCTTTCGTCGCATGAGAAAAGATGGAAAAAAGCAATTTGTTTGAGTCAGCGGACGGTTGTTGATATATTCCATTACGACCACAATCTAGTTAACAAATCCCAAACATTCGAATATTTTAAAATCGAAAAGAGATTACAGTTTAAGTTTCGTTTAGTAACTTGATTAAGACAATAAAGATATATGTTACAAAGTATGCATGAGCTGCTTACCCATGCAAGTGATATAATTTTAGATTTTATTTCGCCCCTTGGCATGATCCATAATCTTGAAAACAGAATAAAATAATTCGGCGTACAGCAGCTTATTTTAGACATAACGATGAACACTAAGATTCCAAATAAGTAATTTAAAAAAATGGTGGGAAAATTAACTAAGATTATATAATGGTCCATGTAACGAGTATGCCTTAAGAATTAATACAATATTTTTCGAAAAATGAGTTGTGCGCCTCAAACAGTTCTAAGATGAGATATTTAACGTAACATACCGATTATACAATCCAATATTCTGACGTGTTTCACGGAATATGACAGTGAACAGAAAAGTATGATTTGGGGAAGAAATAAATATCAAATTAATATCAAATGTACGACAATAATCGTACCTTTCTCCGGAGGTCACCATACTCTTAACCTGCACGTCAATGAAAGGGCGTCATGGCATGTTATTCATGTTACCATTTTAAGACTCAAAGCTGCTGGTTCACCGAAGTTCAATATATGCGGACGAACACTTTCGGAGAAAGATACGTTGGCGGTGAATAATTTGGAGTCAAATAATTGTTCAATTTAAAACTATTTTTCCTATAATTCGCACTATACTGTTTGGATTCATCATCATTGGAGCTTGATTCATTACACAGATGCCTCTGTTTAATAGGTTTAAAGTATTAATGGGTTTATTACAATCGCAGTGTAACAGCTGCGAGACCAATCCAAAAATCTAGAAATCGAACCAACTGGGTTCACTGGTTTCTTAAAATTCAGCGTTGTAAAACGTAGGGATTAAACAAAAGTGAAAAGAGATGTGTGAGAAATAATTTAGAATAAATCAGAATGTGCAAGTTAATTTCGTCGTGAACAAAAATCTTAAATCTTAAACTGTGTCAAGCATACCCTAACAGTAATCGCTCAATTTTGAACGGATCGACTTGAAATTTTCAGAGAATATTTTTGAAACGTTACCGAAACGAAACAGATTTTTTCGTAAATTCTGACTAGATGTAACCCCTTAAATCATTTTATTCGGGGGCGAGTCGATTAGACATCTTAGATAATGCATTTGCTGGAAAGATAGGGGCGTTTATCCTATGTAACAATCGCAATAGTAATTTACACAGTTTGATAACAATGATCTCTAATTCTATGTATTATGCAAAGTCCCTCATCGATGATTTGGCTGCCTAACCAAGTATTTCCATGCTCCACAAGCAGCTACACCCATTTTAAATTTCGAATCTAACAATTTATTATCAACCCATGGCCAATGAATAAATTATAACCTTTATTCAAAATTAGTTAAAGACACTCACCGTATTTTCGTCATCACATATGTGGGGTAAGATATTTATTTGTTTATTTTTAATTTCGTCACATGGGTGATCATAACATAGCTATTTATGTATATTTGCACAAAATTATATAAAATGTAAAAAACAACGATAATTTTAAAGACAAGCTCTGCCATATGTTCTGACTGACTTACGAGCTTTTATGACTAATTTCGATAGAAAAGTTCTTTAGCTACTATGGTTAGCTTTTCGGGTTTCAGTATCTCTTTATTGATAAATTCATAACAAGAATGTCTTGACTAAATTGGTTAATACATTTTCATCTCATTTCTTTTCATTGTCAGAAGCTAATTCGATCCAAAGACAACAGGATAGCCATGTTACAAACTAAGGCGTATGTCTGTGTTTCATTGGCTGACCCAGCAACAATATTTAAATGTTTGAAAACGTCTCCATTGTTCCACTTTGTAAATATTTCATGCATGTTAATCAAAGACAATAACGATGTGGAATATCCAAGATTCTTAATTCTATATTTCATTTCTATTTTCATTTGGCTGTTTTTAAAACATCTCGAAATGTATGGAGAGGTTATAACAATAATTCGATTGTGCCCATCACCAAATTATTCAATTTATCAATTTTATATAAGGAGAGTTACTAGCTCAACAACCATTCCACTATATTTGACTATTCGTTTGCTGCATTTCGTTCACTTGTACGAAAATGTGAACTAACTTAAGATATTATACTAATGAACTAATGGTAAATAATTCGTTGTTGCAATTTCATCAAATTACGCCATCAATCATCATATTCATTTTTATCATCAAACAAAGGACAGGGTGTCCACGAAATATTTTTAAATTTGTTTGTTTAGTTGGATTTTATTTATGTATTTCTTTTCTGTTTGTGTGCTGTTGTTCATGAAATTGGCGACATTCATTACTACTATTAACTTTCCCTTAAATAGAGTTGCTAATTTTCTAAAGTGCAAATAAATTCATGCCGATGTTTATTTATAAAAGGTTTAGCGTTCTATATTGGAACTACAGCTAAAACGGACGGAAGTTAAAACAAGTCACCCATTCGCAAATCCCACGAAGCCTATGTAGTTCTCTAAATACTTACTCTGTGATCAATATGTCAATGGCAAACACTACACAAATAAATAAACTGTATAACAAGAATCCTCATAACGTTTAGACATCAATTGAATATTTTTGCTAGCTTGTTTGAAATTAGAAATAACAACCTTGAAGAAACTTATTGATAAACAAATATAAATTAAAAATAATATCAGGAATATTGACTAGAAGAAATTTGCATTATTGAAACAATATTTTCTGAAAATTATTCAGATTATAGTTTTATATGATATTTGGGTAACAAAGGAAAAAAGCAAACAGCATTTGATAGCTTATCTGATAACGACCTGGAACTTCCATGTAAGAATAATCAAAATGGACAAGAACCATAAACTGGGTATAAATTATTTATTAATGAATCAAATGCGCCTGTTTGGTGATAAATATCAGGGTGAAATACCAAAAATAATCGATATGATATGGGAAATATAGGTCGGAAAAATTTTGTGGTGACTTCGCATTGTTACACATCCCAGACTTATAATTTAATGTGGACACTAAAATTAGTTGGAATCATGAATAAACGTTTTGTTGATAATGTTATAAGATTGGTAAATGTCTTACATTCATAGTCTAATTTTTGCTTCAATATTTGTAGTTCAGAGCCCTCGTGGTTGTTGTCTTTGAAAAATTTCCTCACAAAAGAAATGCGTGCTTTGAACTACAAATATTGCCGGAAATTACTTCAATTTCGAATCTGTAATTGAGGTCCCGGATACAATAACACACGGAGCGCGCGAAGCTGGAAATAAGTATTGTCCAACCGATCGATATTTTGGGGAATTTTTTTTTTCGGAAAATGGATTAAACAAAAATACTATCTTGTGTAACTTTCCGCATCTTTTTTACCCGAACTATTTTTTGATCCGTCAATTAATTTGTCCACAATAAAATAAAATAGTGAAATTTTTTCGTTCGACAATTCAATTAATTTCAATGCTTTTTAAAACTCGAATCGCGAAAACTCGGGAACTATTCGACCAAACTAGTTGAAATTTTTATTGGAACACTGTGACACTTCACTGTCGCGAATAAAGTTATTGCAATCGTCGAAATAATCTTTTTTGGATAATATTCAATAAATAATCAGTTGCGCTATGAAACCATGTTCTTTTTTTTCGACTAGTGAGGAAGTTTTTCGCTATTGGTCTTGCGGCATTCTCTTGATATCATTGTTCCTTAGACTGTGACGTAAATTTTGATGTATAACTTGGCGTGATAAGTTTAAAATCTTGAAAGTTGTTGCTTTGTAAACAACAGGTTCGTTCACCGCGCACGACGCGTTAAGCGCTTCCGATCCATTCGCGCTACTTTACTGCATTTTATTCTTGCAAGCATAGATTAATGCCCAAATTACTTAAGTATTTATGTGATAATCGTGATTGAAGCATACAGTTATTCTTCTATGCAAGTACGCAATCAAACATACAGCGCATATGAATGAAAAATTGCAATACGATTACCGGCTGTAAACAAAAGATTATTTTGGTCACACTCGCGATCGTATAAGGAAAAGTCGAATAATTATTATTGTTTTTATATACATTTTTGCTGAAAGAAATACAATGAATAGTATTAACTTGTAATTATTACATCACTAAAATATTAAAAACATCTATCATTAGGGAGGAGATTCTTTTGTTTCTTCTACTTCTATTCCTGCTTGTTAGATTTTTTATCTTCACTAGTTTTGCTCGCCGTCTTTACTCTAACACGCATATCATCTAAATATAATGTAAAATAATTTCTAATATCCTGGAGTCAAATATCGTAGCAGTGCATTTAAATCTTTAATTTTTTCTTGTGAAATCCCTATTTGTTTAGCTTCTGCAGCATTTACAATATCGTCAAATGACACTGTCGTCTCTATTTTATAGGTAATTGGTTCGCCATCATAATCGTAGAAAACATTAATTTGACCATTAGCAAAATACCGAATTTTAACTGCTTTACTGTTCTTAAGTCCTTTCGGAACTTTGTATTTTTTTAAAATTAAAGATTCAAAATCTTTCACCGTGCAGTCTTTCTGTTCTACAGTAGTAAATGGAGGATTTCGAGCACTTTGTACCAAATCTATATAATCTCTTTCAGTTTCAAGGTGCTCGAGCAATTTCTTTTCCGCCCGTACATCCCAAATGATAGATGTTTTTAATATTTTAGTGATGTAATAATTACAAGTTAATACTATTCATTGTATTTCTTTCGTTAGAAAAAATGTCTATAAAAACAATAATAATTATTCGACTTTTCCTTATACGACCAAAATAATCTTTTGTTTACAGCCGGTAATCGTATCGCATTTTTTTCATTCATATGCGCTGTATGTTTGATTGCGTACTTGCATAGAAGAATAACTGTATGCTTCAATCACGATTATCACATAAACACTTAAGTAATTTGGGCATTAATCTATGCTTGCAAGAATAAAACGCAGTAAAGTAGCGCGAATGGATCGGAAGCGCTTGACGCGTCGTGCGCGGTGAACGAACCTTTTGTTTACAAAGCAACAACTTTCAAGATTTTATCACGCCAAGTTATACATCAAAATTTACGTTACAGTCTAAGGAACAATGATATCGCAAAGAGAATGCCGCAAGACCAATAGCGAAAAACTTCCTCGCTAGTCGAAAAAAAAGAACATGGTTTCACAGCGCAACTGATTATTTATTGAATATTATCCAACAAATGATTATTTCGACGATTGCAGTAACTTTATTCGCGACAGTGAAGTGTCACAGTGTTCCATTAAAAATGTCAACTAGTTTGGTCGAAAGTTCCCGAGATTTCGCGATTCGAGTTTTAAAAAGCATTGAAATTAATTGAATTGTCGAACGAAAAAATTTCACTATTTTATTTTTTTCCGGACAAATTAATTGACGGATCAAAAAATAGTTCGGGTAAAAAAGATGCGGAAAGTTACACAAGATAGTATTTTTGTTTAATCCATTTTCCGAAAAAAAAATTTCCCCAAAATATCGATCGGTTGGACAATACTTATTTCCAGCTTCGCGCGCTCCGTGCGTTATTGCATCCGGGACCTCAATTAAGGATAAATGCTTAACACTATATATGGGTTAATCAATATCCAGCACCTTAGGCATCTCAATAAACAAGAAGAAGTTTTTTAATGGGCATATACCCGCATGGAAATATGCAGATGTCGATTCGTGTTTCTGCCTTATTATTTGTCATCAGGATGGCATACCCAAATTAATTTCACACGTTCGGATTTATATATTTCTATTGAAACAATATAAATTTTACAATATCAGTTAAATAGAACTTGAAATATTTTAAATCATACATGACAAAGTTTACTTTGTTGGCAGCAACAACATTATCGATAAAATAAAACATATTTTTAATTTCGACATTGCCGAAACCTCCCCAAGTGCTGCACGTACAAGGCTCCCATTTAAATTACCCTCCGTGCGATTCCAACAAACATAACTTACGTCTTCTATAATAAGACTTTTATAACTTGTGATAGATCGTTATATTGTCTCGTAAAATTCGCAATTGCGCCATGAATCAGTCGAATTTATATTGTACAGACTTATTTATTAATCAATTTGCGGAACGGTACGATGTAAATTTCGGCTATATCAATATTTAATACATACATAAAAAGTTTAATGAAACCTGCAATATATTCGAAAATCCCATCGTGGCGCGTTCATGTCACTGTAAACTGCCTGTGTCACGGTAAGAGTTCATTTTGACGATATTTTTACGAGATCTTGTATAAAATAGTGCATGCAAATTACGTACATACCACTGTACTGGCATTTTTAATGGAACCGCTGTTTTAAATATATTCGTATGGTGCACTGAAGGTTGTATACGACGATCATGAAAAATCATTAGTCCTGACAAAAATAAGGAACCAGTTTCATATCCACAACATTGTTGTTCGTGGACTTGATAAGAATGAAACGCAGATAGAAAACAACGGATTTAGATTGATTACCAGTAACATCAAATGTACAAGAAACTATAATGCAAACATTTATAAAATCACACAATTACACGCTCGGTGCTTATCGAAATTTTATTTATTCAAACTTGTATTGAAATTTCGCCCGAGACGAAGATTCATTACTCATTATTAATAATGTTTTGCACCTCCTTTGAAACGAAAAAATACAACAGAGAAAACAGCAGTAAAATTAATGGGTTTGTAGATAATCTTTCCAAAATCCACTCGCGCCCCCCGGGGGTTACATTCGTAAGTAATTGCCAAGACACGCTTCCGATGTTTCAATATCTGCGAATTTCATCTAATTAAATGTCGGCGCAAAGTATTCCGAAGCACTATTATGAAATTGTAAATTTTGTATGTAATCGCTCAATCATTCATTTCAAAGTCGTGATTTATTACAACGAACACGCTTAATTAGATTATGCGCATGACTTTTCCAGTACTTAAACGACTGACGCGAAACGTACGAAAGTAATCAATTGTGATTTGGGTAACATTGTAAGCCGCCAGTGATAGATCATGGACAAGTTCTTACCGGGCGTGTATTTTACGGTAAAAGAGGGGAGCGGGAATGTATATCTTTGTAATTGATATACATGTACATTAAGCAACCAAATTATACAAATGCAAATAGACTAATGTCAATTAAAAATAAATATGAATAAAATGCAGTAAATTATATTTCCAATTGGAAACATGACGTCTTATTGCAGAAGGTTGGGGACATGTACTTTAATAAATAAAATAATATTCGATTAAAAATAATGGGCCATACTGAATAATGTACGAATAATAGGTAATTACTTATTATTATTTAATAATTATCACCAATGAAATTAATTTGTATGTGTGTATGGTCTGCAATAATAATGACATGGGCAAGGGTGCATCGAAAGTAGAAAGCTCTCGGCCTACCACAGATATGCCGTTGCTATCGACGATTATTTTTTTTGTTATGTTGGTCATATGACCAAAAGAAAAAATGATCGTTCATCAGAACAATGCACATGGCCACAATTGGAAAACTGAGAAATTTGAAGTTCGAATTGTTAGATCGCCTACTCTATTCAATGCACCAGATTTTGCTCCCTCTTACTTCCACATTTTCCCAAATATGCAGAAATTTGTGGTTGGGAAACGGTTTGAGACAAATGAGAGGTGATAGCAGTAGTAAGTGGGTAACCTTCCAGAATCGTACTTCGAGGATGGAATCCATTCATTGGAGAACCGTTGGACAAAACGCATTGTACAAAAGGAGGACTAACTTTACTTCCACTTTACCTCGTAATTGCACGGTATTGGCTAATATCTTAGTGGTCTTTTGTTATCATAGCATGGGTTAGAATGGGCTTTCAATTCATGTGATGATTGCAAATATCCTCATGGATGACTTGCATTGGATACATTGAAATCAGTGTATAATGTTTGATTTGATATTAAATTACATCATAGCGCAGATGCAATAGCTTAAACGATTGTCACGTTGTCTGCATGTTTATTGTGTAGGATTTACCCCAAATGTTAATCCCGAAGTCCATATAACTTTCCTTATTGCTTTGTATAAAAATAACTAATTTTCAACCAAATTAGGTGAGATTTTCGTCTTCATTGGCCGGTTCGTCTCTTTTACATAAATTTGTTTCCTATATTTGACCTAATATGTTCCTGGGTTGGTTTATCGACACACACAACCAATGTCTTCTTAATAATTTTTCTTCCATATATTTATCGCCTTACCACAACGTCTATTGTGGGGTCTTTTTCACTTTTTCCTGTACCGTGTCAGACCTTTCAGTTCCGTTACGGTTTTTGGAAAACCAATAAAGAATATTGAATAAATTGAATAAATTTTTTATTGGCTTTCCTTTCGTTCATTTCTTTGTTGGAATCCATATCCATATATATATATATATATATATATATATACCTCTTGAATTGTTTGGCTGGTTGAATTAGGTTCCAACCGATCGGGATACCTCATGTCCTCGTTCTTACACCTTTCTATTTATATTTTCCTGCAATTTCTCTATGATATCTCATTTCCATTATTTTACTTGATTCTGTTATTTTACTTTAGCAGGTTTCGCTTCCATATAGCATGTTTGCGTAACATGGTGTTGTTGAATGGTTTCTTTACCAGAATTGTACCAGCATATATATTGCTATCGTCGCTATTTTTTTAGATTGGATTATCACTTAATATTTTGCTGATCTAGTGATCCGTTTGTTTTTATTATTTTCGTTTTCCAGCCTTTATTGCCATGCCCATTTGTTGTAATAGTTTTTTCATAGTTTATTGTCTTTCTCGGTGTGCCAAGTATAAGTAACAGTTATTTATGGCAAAACTTCTTTGCACAGTTTCGAAATTCTGTCAGATAATATGAAACTCATGGTTGCCCCGTGCTTAATACCTGAAGGTTTCCTATAATTTGTAGACCCTCTCAATAGCCTGTCTTAGCTGCTTCGTCACTTTTGATTCCTCTACACACTTTTCATAGTAATTTTCTAAATATCAATAATTTCTTTTCCAAGAATGCAACACACCAGATTTTCAATGGCTTGCCCAAATTGAAATTGATGGTACAGCATCCAACCTTGGGTTTGGGTTTCATAAGCTGTCCTGATAGTTTGAATATCGCCGGTAGCAAACTTATCGAACTTAGGTTAGGGCAATATGTGGTTTTTGAAGTTTTAAATTCTTACGTCAGTATTTGGTATGGGTTTGCACATGTGCATGTGTGCGTTAGGAATCTTTTCCGAAAATTCTCTTGGCATGTTGGCGATGATAAGGACGAAACCTGACGTCTTCTTCCAATTTAGCATTAGCATCCAAGGACAATATTTCCACTTATTACTACAAATAGTACGTTGCAAATATGTAGCACATTTAAGTATCAGTTTGCTACCATTAATTTTGACGGTAAGTTGTGTCGGTCGAGTGTGGAAGCAAGTGATTTGAGTTGAGAAGCCGGTTCTGATTGTCAAAAAGGGGTAGCACATAAAATGTTGGCTAGTTTCAGAGTTCGGGTTGGATCGATTCTTAGCGCTTGTTTCAAGGGACGAGGTAAAACAAGAATCTCCAAAGTGTTGTAGAATCAGAACACAACGACTAAGTTTTCAAATACTCGCGGTTATTGTAATTTCAACAAAATGGCACATAGTAAACAATAAAATAAAACATAAACTGTTTTTATTCATTAAACCATCAGGGTAGCTTCGCTACTCTTAAGGTCGTTCGACAACAAGGGTTGCGAACTTGCAAACGATAAACCAAGTAAATGAATTTGGTCGAGATTACTTAATCTTTTCTCAAAAAAAAAAAAACTCAACATAAACTTTGGATCAAGAATGAAAATGAAATTTTAAAAATATGTTTTGCCAAATGCAAAGCTCACGTGTTACAAGCCATAAATTTAAGAAAGATAAAAAGCTCGATCGAAAATTAATATCTGTTACAAGTAAAACATAAGCCGGCGTTGTTTGGGCGGCTCACGAATCGAGAAGAGCTGTATCACACACGCGTGTAGTTCGAAAGTAATATATCAGGGAAAAAGTTTTCGCGCACAAGTGTTACATCGTAAAGACAAAAAAACCATGACAGACTCCCTAGCGTTTGAATTGTGGCCCTCGGAAGTGAACATGTCAAGGAACGTTATAAGCCAAAGAAGGTTAATTACAAAATTGCTGAACTTTGGGAACCTAACTTGTGGAATTGGACATAAGGAAATTACTTTCCTGTACGATCCAGCCGATTGCAAATTTACAACTGATGAGCGTTTGCAGGAAAATATTACCACCAACGATTTTTGTTTCATAAAAATTATCGGACTTCGAAAGTAGAACGTGGAACAAAATTTTGGCACAGGAACATGTTGTTTGTTGAGTGTTCACCCGGAATGTATGTCGTAATATATCACGCAAACGAAATGCCAGTTGAAATAAACAAATGGGAAACTTCAGCACTTACTGCAAAGAAAAATGGGGAAAATGTGTTTCGCAGTTGCACCTAGAAAATCATTGCTTGGTTAAAATGTTAATTTCAAAGCTTCATAACAACTCATTTGAGAATATTTTCTAGAACGCATGATTTTTTTACCTTAGCACATTTAAATAATTAATTACAAATAAGGGTTGACAAAATTAATGAAAATATTTGTTCTGTTTTAACGCAAATATTGTAATAAAAACTTTATCACTGGGTTGCTCCTCCAACTACCATTGTAAAATTTTCAATTCATGAAAATATTAAATAAATATTTTGCATTACTAATAACAATAAATCATGACTTGCGCCGCGCTAAATCAATTTGCAAATAATACCGTTTGACATTTACAACATACGTAATCCACATATTTGAACGCGACCGGTCAATCGTCACTTGCATTTAGTGACACTGTTGCACACCTATAAATAAAACCGTCACAAAATTAACACATGAATAATTTATACGTGGGGCAATTAAGACAACATCGCTTGTTTCAAAAATAACGAACGCCCAATAATAACGTAAAATTTACAAAAACAAGCTTTAATACGAGTACATATTTCAGCAATTTCCAACTGTCATATAAAGATCATAAACCAGCATCTTAATATTGATTTAGCATGACCCAGAAAAAAAGATCAGGGTGGTTTATATCCGCATGGATTCATCCACTGGAAGAACTTTATTGCGATATTTATACGAAAAACATTTTAGCGAGATTACCACTATGGTGTGGTCGTCAATAATATATTACAATGATCTGTATTCTTGAGCCATCAAACCCCCAACTAATTATGACATTAAAATTTACTGCGATACTCATTTTCGCAAACTATAAATTTGACGTAAAATCCTAAGCTTCAACATGTATAATATAATATTGAATAATTTATTGTGACGTCGACCTTTGAAGTTAACGCCGACTGTTACCTTTGGTGCAGGTTCATTTTTACTTTCATATGACCGTCGATTGATGTCGTTAGGAAGTAATACGTGAGTATGTATTGATTTGAGATATACCCCGTTGTGTTTTTAGAATGGCATTGTTTTAGAGGTCACATTGGTCACATTGCTGGCCTAATTTTTAGGTGATTTCTGTTTTTAAATAATTTATATTCATCTACTAATAATATTAATATAATTAATAATTTAATTATATTAAATTATTACAAAATTCAAATCGATTCATTAGAAGGGATTACACAATTTATTTAATTGTTATTAATTGTGAATTTTTTTGATGATTTAATTATTTTTGAGCTATAGAGTTTGCTTTAACTATTTACAACGAAATCATAAAGCTAACTCATGATGATTGCAGCTTTAGTAAAAGGACATGAACGATAGCTTTGAATATCATTAATCATTTTAGGATAAACGTTTCAATAAAAATTGTTTAGGAATGAGTGTGGTGCTAATATTTTTTATATTTTAAAAATATACCTAATCAATAAGAGAAAAATAAGTAACGATGGCCACACATTTTTCTAACAACATGTTTAAGAAGAAAACTGTGACAAGATTTGCTCCTTAAATGTTATATTCATCAAATAATTCAGTTGTGTATCGTTTCCAAAGATGTGTGGCCAGGTTCAAGTGGACCATCATTTCCAATCATTTCCACGAAAGTATCTTTACCAACAAATTATTTCAATTAGCAGGTGCTATAGTTATCACCACCATTACCAAATACATGAGAAATGCCTGCATAGATCATGAATCCTTGCTACGATGAGAATTGATTTTCTGAGCAACAGGCAAACGTAGTCTGTCCTGGCAAAAATTACGGCAGTAATATTTAATATGACTATTGACAATTTATGTGGAAAATTGCCCGGAATAATACTCGTGTGCGCGGATAATCATCGAAATTTTTTTAATTATACCGTTTATTGGATAAACCTAAAATTAAATCTTTCCCATATTAATGTATTCCAGTCTTCAGCGCAAACATTCAGTAATCATCAAAGAACAATTTATAAAATTGCCTGTCTAATTGGTTAAGCCATTTAAGGTGTAACGTTGTCATTGGTTGATTGCTATCCGAATGGAATACGTCGGTGTAATTTATCACAATGCACAATTATCAGTATAATTTAATCCTGATTGCCTTTTAAATGCTATACGATGCGATGGAAATTCTCCATAGATTATTATGACATGCAAAAAATAATGTATGGTACTGATAAATGTCGGATAAATTCATTTTGTAGTCACGACTACATGAACTGTATATTTAGTCGCATCAAGTTGTTAAACATAGGGGCTCCATATATTTAATTGACAGAAAAGAAAACCAAATGACATATGTGAAACACACGCACGCTGGACCTACTTACGTTTTCGGGGACAACGAGAAACTGAAAAGCGTTTTGTGTCGGAGAAACGCGAATGGTGCTGCACTTATCGAAATCGAAACGATTAACACGTTCGGGTAGATCACACACGCGCCGCGATGTTCCTGGAAAGCGCGTTAGTCTGCCAGTCCCACGGGCGGAGCAACGGGAAGTGACGCTGACGGTGCCGGGTCGACTCCGGGATCCCCGCGCTCCCCCGGACCGCTATTGATTTTTCGATTGCCACCGGCCTCGAGGCGCACAGAAAGGAGTCACATCAAAAACGTAGCGCTATTATCGAATAAAATGGTTCATAAGTAGTCCATTCCTTTCTATTTACCTACGAGACGCGGACTCGTCTTTGAAAAATTCAAGTCGGAGCGGAGGAAGCGCGACCGTTGCCGATTCGGCGCTATATCAGAATTTACGATAAGCCCGCGGGGGCGGACTGCAGCAAAAGGCTGACTACCCCAAGCGAGGAGTTCGTGGTGAGGACACATGCGAACTCTCGAAAAGTGCCGGAATGTGTATTTGTAATAACGTGGAGATTTATACAAAATCGATGGCAATGCCTATCGTGCCCGTCGTTCGATGCAGCCGCATTTATCACCTTAAATAATCCCAAACCCTAAAACCGATATATCTTCTTGCGGGTCAAATTCCCTGCTTTCTTTCTTCTCCAACAATGTAAGTTTACATAATTAAAAAAGCGAAATAATAGGTGGTTTTGGAATAGTGTATTTAATAAGTGCAAATTTGCTGTTCGTCAAAATCAAGATATTAGAGAAAGTGAGCGAGCCACAAGTGTGCCATATTGGTTTTCCCCTGTTGACGAACAGCAATCGTGAAATGTGTGGTATTTATAGTGGTTGGACTAATTAGAAGTGCAAGACGCTGGTAGATATTTTTCTGGTTTGTATGTTTAGTTCCTCGAATAAATTAAAGTAATAGAATGCAAAATATAAGGACGAATAATTGCCAACCCATTCTTTTGCAACTGTATACACGAAAATTCTGTAGTACTGGCAAAACTCATTAAGGAAAGGTTAAGCAATGCAACAGAAGATGGGGAACATCAGGCAGGTTTCAGAAGAAACAGATCGGCAATTGACTACATTTTTACTCTCAAAGAAATCCAAATAACCTGCCATGGATACCAATTAACTTGCAGGCGCTATTCATTGATTTCAAAAAAGTCTATGATAGAGTAAATAAAGAACAAATATATAATGCAATGAGAAGACTAGAAAACTAACAATTATGACGGTGAATAAAACACAAAATAAAGTGCATTGGAGTGGTCACAAATCAACAGGATTTGTGGTGGGAAATGGCTGAGGCAAGGTGACCCTATCTCTACTACACTCTTAATGCATAACTAGAAGCAGTAAATTAAAAATAGACCCTCCCTCAACCCGAGACTAAACTTAGCAAAGATGGCAAAAGCAGCAATTTATAAAATGCCAACATTGTGGAAAAGGAAAACAGCAGCTATAGACTCACTAGACAAAATAATATATAAAAAAAAACATTTATCAAGCGCAAAGGATCATTTAGACAAACTAACTCCAAATAAAGCTGCCGATTATTACTTGCCCAAGTTAGCAGAGATTAGTATCATTTGACCAGTCAGACAGCAAGATGAGCAAGTGCAGATAAGGAAAATATGGATGCATATGCTGAACACCTAACCTATGTTTTTATGCTGTTTTCACAAGAATGTCAACATGAAGAAGAATAATTTCATCTCTTGAAACGTCAAATGGATTTTCCTCTAAAATCAATAAAAAAAATCAAGTCAATGAAATGACCAAATTTTTAGTCAAGAAAGTGTCCAGGATTTAACCTTACAACTGTCGTATAAAAATCATAAAGCAATTCGATACTATTCCAGAGCTTTGGGCTTCGGAAACATATTCAACACCTGAACAAGTGTTTAGATCAGTTAGCATTATTAACAACTCACTGAAGGTAAAACTGCTGATTTCCTTTTCAGATATTTCACAAGCCTTTGGCAACCAACGTTACAATAAAATTGAAAGAGGTGATCTATCCGATATAGTTAGTGTTACTACTATAGGCCAGTTCCGTTTAATATGCTCTGCTAATACTACATCAGACGATTTCACTGCAAACTTAACAGACAACATGACAAACATATCGTCGATGTAATTACCAAGCACGTATCTCCATAATGTCATATTTTCAGGAGAGCAATACAACGATTTTAAAAAAATCTTTATGGTTACAATAAAATACATTTCATTTCACAAACGATTTATTTTGAAACACATTTTATATTGTTTTAATATAAAAATTAAACTTCAAAATAAATAAATGCAGTTAAGGAATGTTTCATTAAAATGTACAGTATTTTTTTTATAAATACGTATTTTTTATTGTAATGACCAACAAACACATGTTTAATTTTCAAAAAAGTATTTATCGTAAAAATATGGTAAGCCGGTTCCAAATTACTCTTAAGTTGCTGATATATTTTTTTGTCGTTAATCTTTCGTTGTAAAAGGAATCCATGAACTCAAGACGTACATTTTCTGCTTTCTGGTTAATTCGGTCAGATATTGCGAATATCGCAACTTAAATAACCCATTTTTTGCATATTTGAGCTTTAATATCCGTCACCACAGGATTGGCCGATTTTAGGGAAAAAAAATTTATGACTGTTCAATACTTTTGAAAGATTTATGATCCACATACTTTACCGAATTAGGAGACTCTGCAGACTATGCCGTTTTGCAAATATTTATATAGTAGGGAGGAACAGTTTTATTTCTGATTTTTCGTTCAATTGTCCAGCTTCCACTTATGGAAGGAATTTTTTAATTTTATTTTTTTGATATGCAAAATTCAACAATGCATTGGAGAATACTGTATTTCAATTCTGATAGTGCCAACCATATAAGATACATTCTACATTAGTATTTGATGGGTGAGCAGCAATAAAAGGTGAAAGAAAATAAACTATAATTGACTAAACCTCAATAGATGTTAAAGTGCCCTCAGATTCATTCCACAGATAGCAATATCCTTGAAGCTTTTTCACATCATAGATAGTAAAGTTATGAACTGCCAGCTTAGTTTTATAATAAAATGACGACTTTGATTTGGACACAATAATTTCATTATGAATAACTTCATTGATCGACAACTTGTCTTTAGCTTTTTCAGATCTCGCCTCCTCGTTTAAAACGATGTTATTGTATTCAATGCAACACAAACATCGTATTTCTCTTTTTTAGGCAGATGAAGTGATAAATTCATATAATCAAATCTTTTTGAAAATGTGGCACGATGCTTTACACTTTCTTTGCAAAAGTCATTCTGATACTGATCGTAAATAGCTGTGCCTTGGTCTGACAAATAAAGTACAATTTAGTCGAAATAGCGCAATTCAAGATTCTGAAGGATTTCAAAAAAAAGCATTTAAAATTTCCGTTTAAACATTCTTGCGGAGATCGACCCCCCCCCTCTACGTTTCTCGTAACATTAGAAGAGCGCACCAATTTTTTTATCGCGACCTCACCGACACCAAATGTTTGTTAAGATTTTTTTACAAACGCGAATTTAACTACCATTTCTTTTTTATATAACATTCTGTAGATGTTGACCTCCTTGATACTTCAGTGCATCTCATTAAAAAAAAATGTCCGGCCTAATTAGCATTGGGTTTCGATTTCTTTTCTTCATTTGTCTCCCAATAATATTCTAATCCCAGCTCTTGCATTCGGTGATTTTTTATTTCTTTTCTATCTCTTAAAATCCTTTTCGCGTCTCATTTTTTGCGTTTTATTTAATTCTTGGCTCCCTTTACTTTCAGCATTATCGTCAAATTAGCCATTAATTTCAGAGTCATCACTATCTAAATTTTGGTCATCTTGTGGAGTATAGTCCAAGTCTGAATTTTCTTTTTCGTCGTTTAATACAAATGTATCGTCGTGATAAATCAGAAGGTTTTAACTTTGCGACAGTTATCGACTCTCCGCCTGTATCATCGGAATGTGCAACATTTAGTAAAATACCGCCTATTGCTTTATTAACCAAAATAAAATTCTTTCGTAGCACTTAAAATAAAATTTTGCATGCTCAGTGATTTATTATCACCCTTTGAACTTAAATGGTAATCGCCACGAACAAGGACATTTTCTAGAAAAAATCTTGTACCTTGTGGGCATCTTTGCTTTATAATTTGAGGTTTAAAGTATTCAGGTAATTAGTAATGTAATTCCAAGAACCTGGATTTATTTTTCAGTAAATCAATGTCGAAAGGTAATATCTTTTTTTCTCTAAAAATTTCAACACCTTCTCTCTGAAGTTGAAAAAATATTTCAACATGTGGCCGCTTAAAAAGCATCGCCACTGTTCACTGTTGGAAAAATTAATTGCAATGAAAATTACAATTAAATCTCTATGTCTTTTTTTCCCAGTCACCGGTATGATTTCTGAGCAGGGGTTTAAAATGTATAAATATAAGTAAATAATTGTCATTGCTGTTAAACTGAGGTGGAAAAGTGTAATGTCGATTGATACCCGAAGAATAATTCCTGACCAGTATTACTTAAAATATGGGCATGGAAATATTGATCCTACCAAATAGTTGATTAAAATTTACATTTAGTTTCATGGATAATAATTCAATACAGAAAATTTTTATATTTTTATTTTCCTTAATATTTAATATATTCAAATTACGTATTATTTTTGGTGAAGCAAATGCGGCAACTACCATTATTCGATTTTCTAGATCCCTGCATCGTCCTGTACGAACGTTAATGCACTGAAATCGCTGTAAATGGATACACTACCTCCGAGTCACTAGTAATTGCACTTAGTGGAAAATACGGATTAAATATTTCGTATTTCATGAAAGTACTGAAAATATCTTGGTTGCCTGCCAATCGTCGTTTTTTCACCACTAGGGTGAAAATACCTTGAAACGAATTCCTAATCTCAATTTGAAATAAGAAACTCATTAAGGATTGATTAACACATTGGCAGTGCAAATCTATAGGGCACATAACAACAAAACCCCTACATACTAAAAATCGATTGTTGTGCTTGCCCTGAATGCAGACCCTATCTTCCTCCTGCTTCCGTGAACGACCCTTTGCTGCCGCGTTCGAGTTAGCAACAGCAAATCTAGACGCTCATCGGCAATTGTGCACGTTTCATTTCGTTTCGCTGCGTTCCTTTGCTCAAGATACAAAATGAAATTTTAAAGTTGCATGAAGCTTTCTGCGTTATCGTCCCCTCGCTGATATCGAGGATCCGGTCGGACTATGCGAGGCTTTGATAAACTCGGTTGGTAAAACATGAGTCGGCGCGTATCAGCCTTTATTTCGTTCATATTTCCCGATGGCACCTGGAGCGCGGCAGTTCAATTTCTCCCAAGACCCAAGGTCAAACAGTGGGCGGCGGGGGCGGGAGAGCGCGTCCCGAAGCTCGCACAATGGGAGAAATAACGTTGCGCCGCAAAACGCGCAGGAAAAAATGGGTTCATTGAAAGTTACAATCGGGGACGTTATTGCTTTTCGCGTTGCAAACAAAAAAAGAAGGGCTATTACAGTAAATTGGGAGAAAATGAGTTTCACCTTTCAGTTGTACGTGGCATCCATGGATGAAACAAGCGGACTAATAAATATAATTACAAGTTTAACAACCATATGTCATATTGGAGGGTGTTATACATACCAAGACTATTACATTTACTACCCCACCTTTATTAATTGCAATTATATCTCCATTGTAATAATGTATATTGCTCGAAGTGATGTTAATCAATCAGAAACATGTTCAGTATTTTCAGTATGAAATTAGTAGTAGTTCAATTTATAATTGGAATTGAATAGTATTCAATTTATAATTGAAATTGATTAGTAATAACAATCTCTATGGCGTTCACATTAAATCCACGTATCAAACAATTAATTGAAATGTATGTCGTATTCATATTTTTCCAACATATGTAAGTAATACGCATGTAAGTAACAAATTCAATTGCGTGTAACTCGATTTTGCCGTTCGGCCGTACAATATAAGGTGGCACGTTAGGTGCTCCCACACAGATCCGGCGAAGGAAAATCTCACGCCTTGGCGGAATCCATGAAAAGGGGACGCTAAGAACATCCAAATTGAACAACGCTGAATTAGAGATAGCGAACGTGATGAATGTGACACAGGCAAAAGATAATTAGGAACGGTGAGAGATATATTGAAAGATTGGTAGTATTTCCCCAGGTATTCCCAGCCGCTATACGATTGGAAATTTATTTCGGTTAAATTATTTAGTTCTTTGTTTGCTATCCGTAATGAGAATTCTTTCGGATTTCGTTTCGCACCTTATCCGTTTCTTTAATTTAACAGCGGTAACATTGAATGTGCGAATTTTTACAATTTTCATTGTTTGTTCTAATCGAATGATATAAAAATTACAATAAATTGCAAGAGACGTCAAAGACTAATTACGCCAGCTCGTTACAGCTAATTAAGCTAGTGAATTATATAGTAAAATTTTTATTGGTTTTATTTCCGACCAGTAACGGGATAAAAGTATCGCAGCCCATCCTTGTGTTGTGTATTTGATTGATTACATTTCGAATTACCCATCAAACTAGCATCGAAAATAATCTTTGCGAAAAACTTGTCTGCTGACGTAATGATCTTTGGCGCCGACCTCTTCGTTGCGAATAAATGGAACGCTGCAAGAGTGTGGCTATAAATTTGAATGGTACGGAATTGTGCCGAGGGTTGCTCGATATTGATACGGTGTCGTGGCGGCGTATTGTCCATTACAATGCACCACAAACCTATATACGCATCAGGACAGATGTCCTAACGAGGAGGCTCAAACAAACAGCCGAAAGGACCATATCGTTATATTTTCTCGACTATTAATTACTTTTCGTATATTTCATTTCCTTTTATGCGTACGTTCAGTAATTTTAATTTGAATTGTGTCATGTATTATTGTAGTTTATTTGAATTTAGTTCGTTAATTAATTAATTTCTAAAAATATTGGACATGCGTACTTGATTTTGTTATAATTTATTTTTTTTTATTAGTTCATTTTTATTTGGTAATATAACTGTTTGCTTTGATAAGGGTCTTTACGACGTCGTTTCAACGCAGAACTACTAGCGCAATTCCAATATTAATTTAGGCCACAAATTGCAAAACAAGAAGCTTAAAAACGAATAATACATACTCCAGAATTAAGTTTCAGAATGAACAAATTTTTGACAGCATTGGATTTATCGCAAGCGGAAAAGTAATAACGAAGTCTGCGAAATAAAGCACACGTCGCATCTAGAGTTCATACGTTCCATTTTGCTAATAGTGTTACTCCCGATTCATTAATATGCGTGCCTCTGAAATTCGACGTGAAAATGCACAAACTCGTTGCGAATAGCTTTCGAATGTACGGGTGAATGCAATTACATAGAACGATAAACAACGCGACTTGCAAATATTAATTACATCGTCAATAGAACAAACAACAAATACATATAATAATATATAAAAGCAATAAATGAAAAAAATATTTATTTATTATTTGCTTACCCTGTGTGTGAAGCAGCTGAAGTTCACGATCCTAAAATACAAATAAAATTATTAGATTGGCTAAGCGGTTAGCAATTAGAGGTATCGGGTTGAATAAAATGTGTATAAGGCATGCAGGACGGTCGAATGAAATTGTTTGCAATCAGTACTATATTATTTAAAATGTATGATACTTGATGTTTAAAGTTTAGGCCGCATGTTAAAACTTGCTTTGAGGGTAATTTTGAATTGTGGGTAATTTTGAATTGTGTTTTCTTTCGCGATGAACACATGAACGTTGTGTACATGTTGCATTAAACACGTCACCGTATAATTACAGTAATAAGTATTACTGCAAAAAAGTATTGGATACTCGTCTACTCCAATTAATTTTTTAAAATATTTTAATTATCTGAAAAATGGCGAAAGCGATCGCACGCGATCCGTGTCGCTCATAATAATAAAAGCCGATACGAGTGCATAATAATAATAATAATAAACTTTATTGTCATTAGACTTGCATAAGTATTAAGAATTGTCAAGAGAAATACAATTTGTATTTCAGTAGAACACAATAATCACTGAAAATACACTATGTTGTATAGTCATTTAGATGTACGAGGGTACGGTTAGAATACCTAACTTGATAAACTAATTCCGACATGAATATCGATGCGCTCGTCACGGTGCCAATGATTTTTGTTGTCATATTAATAATTCAGATCTACGACTACAATTACCTCAGCATATAATATTATAATTAAGAACTTATTGTAAGCATAATACTACATCCTCAGAAGGTATAGATTCACATGCTTCCTAAGTTGCTATAACACGAGGCAGACCGAAAATAGCCTTTTTAACAAACTATCTATATGGTAGATCCAGGTCAGATTTGAACCTATAGTAACTCACAGGAATTTTACGACATCGGTTTGTTTAACACTATCATTGTTCAACCTTACCAAAAGGATGATATTAAGTTCTTTTGTTGAAAATAAAAGCATATTGGTTTTGATATAATTGATTCCTGCATATAAAATATTAGTTTGTCTGCTAAGGCTATTGGTACTGCTGGCTGACACTGATGCTGAGCTGTCATCAGCAAAAAAGACCGTGCCATCGCTTTCCAAGAAAAAGACAATCTGTCTTTCAGACAGTGCTGGACTACGAACACCATATTTGTATAATTCATCACAAAGTTGGTCATGGTTAACAATATCAAAAGCACGTTTAAGGTCGAAGAATATACATGTGCTCTCCTACGCCTGTTGAAGTTCTTAAATATATAGTTGCATAGTGACAATACAGCGTCCTGTGTCCGAAGACTCCTCCTGTACCGAAACGGATTATCACTTAGAATTTTTTTAACTTCACTAGTCTTGCGGAATAAGCCTTTTCAAACAATTTAGAAAACACTGATAGTAAAGCAATCTATAGTTTGAGATTAAATACCTTTCAGCCTTTTTGTGAATAGGATGAAATTAAATTTGTTGTGCAGTGGATGTATGAAGAGCGGGAATTAATAGTATAGGATGAGAAAACCACAGGCAGCAAAAGGAGAGAATTGAAAGAATGTCTTATAAAACCAAAGAAGTTAACGCCCCCGAACTGTTGAAGCGGATGTAATTTCTGGCGTGTTTGGAAACATCGGGAGATTGGCAGCTAAACGTACAAAACACATAAACAAGAACCAATAGAAACGTATGCAACTGTGCAATCGTACGGTATTCATTTAAGGAATAAATACATTACAAACGACATCAAGAAGGCGATAGTAGTGTAGAAGAAAAGATCAAAGTTTTTAATGAAAGAAAAATAATTGCAAGAACCCCCCCCCCCTCCCCCCAGGACATAAACCCAACGTAACGAATGAGTTAAAAAAGTTATTGGAAACAACGAAGAGATAATGAAGACAATAAGAGATTTAATAGGCGAAATAAGAACTACCAACGAAGGACGAAAAGAGGAAATTGTGGAGGCACTTGAGGGATTAAAAATGGATATGAGGAAGAATACGTACAAAAATGAGGAATTGAGGGCCGAAATAAGAAAAAGGAAAGAGCTATGGAAGAATAGAAGAATAGAAATATTGGAAGGAGATATACAACCAGCAAAGAAATATAACATAGTGGAAAAGTGAACGACTTTCAAGGAGGACGGAACAAAGGAAGCACAAAATGTTCTTCGAAAGCAAATTAGGACCGAAAATGGAGATTAAAGAAGTGCGCACAATAAAAATTCAGCACAAAGTGACTAATGTGATGAAATTGCCAAATGTCGAGGAGAAAAGGGAAGGTGATGACGAAATTGCAGGGTACAAATATATATATACAGAGGGTGACCTAAATAAACAAGAACGAAAAATACACAGTAAAGAAGAGATTTCTAAGAGGTTAAGATACAAGGTTACAAAAAAACTAATTATTGCCACCTGGGTGTGGATCTGGAATATGCATCTAAAGAAACTGGTGCGTAAGGAAGTGACTAATCAGGCAAAAACTAAATAATGTAGTTCATAGGGAATATATTTTAAGGATGGCAAGGCGGACAAAGGATAGAATGACAGCCAAAAATGTAGGAAGAGATATATTTTATGGACATCTGGAGTGTAAGGGGCACTTTTGCTCTTACTCTTAAATAAATAAAGATATATAAGTTAGAAATAACAGCCTTACAAGAAACAAAACAATTAGGGCTAGATATGGTAGATATGATATTGTGGTGAAACACAGAAAACATACAAGAAACTAGAAAAACTATTTCAGAATAACGAAATTCGAGCCTTTCACCAAGAAATAAAAAAGATAGAAAAATGTTACCATAGCAGAAATAGCTATTTTAAAAGCCAGGATGGAGTCTTACTAAGTGAACCAAATAATAAAGGTACACTTTGATGAAAACACGGGAAATAATAAACAAGCAAAAGTCTACAATGCCAGAGGAAGATATAGAAGCATCAACGAAACATGAAGTCACAAAAATAGTCAAAGACCTAAAAAAAAGTGCAGGGGAAAACGAAACATCAGCAGAAATGATAAAAGCAGAAGTTAGTATAGGAGAAAGAACAATATAAAGGACTGGCAAAACTTATTAAGGAAAGATTAAGCAATTTTACAAAAGGTGTCCTGGGGGAATGTCAGTCAGTTTGTTCAATTGTTCAACAAGCTCACCGCCTTCACCGTCAGTAGTGTATATACTTATAATTCTCACAATTTTTCGGTATTATATATTTTAAAAATTTTAGCTATATATTTGAAAATTATACAAAACAAGAAATGGGCTTTCATGTGAAATTTGTGGCGAAGCAATTGTAACTATGGCTGACTATGTTGTTGTATGGGACAAGTGATTCTACAGAGTACAATTAATGCTTCTTGTGAGTTGTAAATTTACTTTTCCTTGACAAACGTTCTATTTGTGATTTTTTTTATTTATAACCTTTAAGGTTCATTCTTTCACAATTAGTTCATTATCCTAAACATAGATGAAGCGGAATTTCCTAACATATTCTAGTAAATTCGAATAGAACTAAATTATTTCAAAACTGTTACTTTTAATGAAAAAGCACGACCAAGAAAAAAAACTCCAACGTCATACTTGCGCCAGTTTATTTTCTCATTCAAAATATATTAATTAACTCCGGCGCAGACACAACGTATAAGCAATTTTGGGGGAGGAAAATAAATATGCCGTAACTAAAAAAAGTTTTCAGACGCCCGCCCCGCAGTTAGGGATGCGAGACACGGAACGCCGTGTAATATTCTATGCTAAATCTACATTTCCCTTTCTTATTTTCATAAAATTGGTCCGGGTGGGAGGAATTACAATGCGGAGATGGTCTCACATACACTCGCACACATCCCTTTTCTCCAATACGTGTATTCTGGGCACACGCCATGTCACTACAATACAGGGACATTAGCATAATGGCCTGATCAATATATAAACTTCTAGCAGAACTATTACTCCGATTCGATTGATTTTTTTATTGTTTCATTGTTATTTTATGGTTCATTTTCGTGACGGTGGGAAGTGTAATTTCGTCAATAGTACCTAACAAATTGTATTCCTTGTAATATTTGAAATAGTACTGTAATGGAATGGAATAATATTAAAAAAATATCGTACCCTAACGCCTAATTAAATAAACTACTAGAAAAATATGTAATTCTGTCATTGAAGTCCCCTATTCACAAAAAAACGAAAATACTGTTTGTTTATATTATACAGCTGTGAAGGAAATAATTCATTTTAATTACTAATAGTACTGATCAAGAGAAATATTCTATGTAGCACGTTTCGAATATTAATACAAATATCTGCCCGAAAAATTAATACTTACTGTGTCTGCGTAAAATATATAGAATCACGGATATCTATATTGAATACATGGTATATCAAAAGTTATGACTTAATAACGTACACTCAGCGAATGGGGGCGGATATATTATTTTCATAAGAAAGATTGGGCAATACGCGAGGCAAAAAAGGTCTGTCACAGAGTTATAAAACAACGTAATATAGGGAAGAGGCGGAAATGTGTAATGATAAAATCCTCCTCGGTGGTAAAAACAAGGTGTGCAAGACGAAGCGATATCACGTTTCGTGGAATTTAATAACTAACTCGACGTCTTCGCGGACGCCACGGCTTTATTAACGGGCGTCGGTCGTGAGGAAATACGACTCCCGCCGACGCCGACGTCGTCACTGCTGCCACTCAAACTTCGCCGACCAAAAAGGATGTACGAGGATGTATTTTAAACTGGCGCGTCCCGTAATTAAACATTTTACATGCGGGCGCGTCTTATGCAATTTAAAATGTACAATGCGACCGGTACGCGATGAAAGTGACTCGAACACCTCCATATTTCGCTACTTTTCATTTTTGCAATTTTTTTATATTTTGATAAAAAATAAATTCAGTGTCGGCATTCCTGCCTCGAATGATATTTTTTTTTAATATGTGAAGTATTGTTCGTGACTGATACAATTTTCAAATAGTGAAAAATAAATATAAAATAATTTATAGTCGATTCGTTGAATGCCCCATGAATAAACCAGTATTTAAATCAAATTTCAACGGGATTTCTTCGAGTGCCTTGATTATTTATTTACACGTATTGAAAACGACAGGTACCTAAATTATTCAGCACAGATACTAAACACAATAAAGCCGGCACAAAAGGCCTTCGCAACGCGAAAACGTAACTCGAGCGCCCTAAAATGTTGTGTTACATCATTAATAAGCGTACCAGCTTAAATGTATTACGTTAATATTTAGGGCGGAACGAAAGAAACCCTCACACAGGGTAGGAAATATGGAACTCGTTCCGTATCTAACATCGGAGCCGGGTGTCACCACACTTCAGACTTTGCAGGCTATAAAGCGTCGCTGGGACAGCTTTACACTCACAGGGCGTAGTTAAAGTGCACAAAAACACTTTCCAGTTTCTTCCCTATAACTGTGAATTATATATCGCGAACTTTGCGGTGCGGCACTGTCCAAAGTTTGGTCTTGTATCATCAGCTTGTTAAATGTTACACCATCGCGCAACTTCCAAATTGCGAATGTTACTTTTTGTTCTCACACGAATTAAATTATGTATACAAATTAAAGTAGTCTTGTAAATGAAAATTGAAACAACGTAACGTCAACACAAATAACTTGAAATATAAAGCAGCTAAAGTAATTAAAAACATCTTGTCGACGACTTGAAAATAAATTGCATCGTTTTTTATTTCACAAAATTTGCTGGAAAACACGTTGGTCACTCCTGTCCAAGACTTTCGTGTACATTTAGGCACTGAAAGGTCGATGCTATCCGAGGCCACGGCTCCATGCTCGTCACAAATGAAGCCTGCCTCTTTTTTACTGCCGTTAAAGTTACATCGTTCCATTTCTGTCCCACTCATGTTATTAGATCAAGCGATTCGCAGGTAAGGACTGCGATCCTTGGTCGGTGAAGCAATTACCATCCCGTATGTAACCGCACGAATTTATGATGTTTCTACGTTTTAACAATCAATATTCTACTGAAGTTTAACGCTTAATTTTTTTTATTTTGGGGTTTTTTCTATCTTGCATGTGACTACCAACCCCGACTCTTCCTTTGGCTTTTGTCTCTCATCTACTCCATAATATCTCATTGTATGTCCCCTCCTCACTTACTTTCATTACTTGTTTTTTGTTTCGCGAATTCCCATTAAATGTATTCCATTTCTCTCATTTCATCTATGAATTCTTCTCTTTTTCGATCAATCTTCCTATATTTATTTCGCCTATTTTTCTTCGTTTTTGACGTCTTCGCTTTCACTGGTAGTTTTGTTATTGTTTGCTCTTCTAATATCATTTACACTCCGTTCACTTGTATTCCTCTCCGTTAATTTTGATTTTCTTTTTGAATTTTTATATCGTCCTTTGTTATGTCATTACCTACGAGGGCAAGCTGATAAGAAAGGTACCTGACTATGAAAGAGTTAAAATACAATAAAAGTTTTTAGTTATTTTTCAATTGTCCTTGGGCATTTTTCCTTGTGTTTGGGCATTTTTTACCAATTAACGAAAATAAACCATAAAAAAAATTTTCTTGCTCTGCAAAAAACATCAACAGCCCACGTTAGTTCTTCGTCGTTTGAAAATCTTTGTCTCCAAATTGCTTTTTGATAAAAAGTCACATGGTGCTAAGTCAAGTCTGTAGGGTGAATTATTTCATTCTGTGAACTTTAAATCCTTCAGAGCATCCTGGACAACAACAGCTCTAAGAATACCAGTATATCACCTTAAATTTCTTTGGCGGTGATGAGCCCTTGTGTTTTACATTGCGTCGACTGCTGTTTTCTTTCAAAATCATACTGATGAACTCATGAATTCTCAATAATGTCTTCCTGTTGTCCTTCACAAAACTTTGTTGTGAAGTTTCAACTCAACGTTGTTTATCGAATCAATGTTCTCGGTAGCCATTTGGCATTCACCTTTAATATGGATGATGGTCCAAATATGTTCCATGCTGCTTTGCAAAGTGTCAGGTAACACATCAATTTTAGTTCGTCGATCTTTACTACTTCGACGATCGTCTTCCATGGACACCCGCCCCCATTTAAACTGCTTTGACCAACATTTTATTGTCTTACAAGAAGGAGAAAGTTTACTGAAAACAGCAAAGATGCATTTTTTTATTTCCATTTCCTTCATTTGTGAGAAATTCATCACTTCCGTCTTTTTCTCCCATGCCTCTATCTCCGCCCTTGTGATCTGGTAATTTTCGTTTTTATTTACTCTTTGTGCATTTACAATCTTGGTATCTAACTTGTATTTCTTTTGCTATGAACTCCTGTATTTCGTTCGCCATTCCGTGTTTCCAACCTTTATTCCGTTAATTATTGTTTTTGTCCCTTTTCTCCACATTTTCTTCCGATACATCTGTCCTCGGCGTCGGTTCCTGTTTTTCTTTCTCCCATTTTTCTTCTTTCCGTCTCATCTACTGTTTCAGTACCTTGATCTGTTCTTTGTTCTTCTGTATTATTTTTCATTTCCCTCACTATCTCATTAAGCAATTGTTTCATCTCCGTCATGTTTCCATCTTTTTTGTAGTTTTACATTTCTTCTCTCTTGTTACGATCATGTTATTTCCTGAATATACTGTTCCCTCTCTCTAAACATCAAGACTTAAATTTAAATGGATTTTCCATATCTCGAAAACGGTACGATAAGAGTTATCGAAAAAGTGATTCTTATAAAAATTACAGACCCATACATTTTAAACAACGTTTCCTTGAAAAATTCTTTCGAAAAGTCTACCATTTAGTAGGAAATCGTTGTTGAAAACGAAAAAATCTTAGTAGTCCTAGCAATCGGCGATAAATACGATAAATATTCCAGAGCGTTCCGGTAGCTGTCAGACATTACTAACCTATATGGACGTATTCACGAAACATTCGCCTATAGTAATAAGTATAAGTTCAGTGCGGACGACTGCAGATTTAGATATTGATATAATATTTTTTTTTAATAATTTCAATTCGACAAATTCAGTACTAAATTAGTTTGTTTCCTGAACCACTTTCGTCATTAAGAATATTTTAAAGCATAAATATTTAATAGGAAAAACATCTGAAAAAGTTCTAAACACAATTATTATGCCGTTTTGGCTTTTAATAAAAACCTTAAATTCATTGAGAATGATTTGCAGGGGATTGGGGAGGATTAGAAGCAAGACTGAGAGGGACACGAGAAAAATCAGGCGGCAGGAGTAAGCATAAAGAACGAGTATATGCGCAAAATAGATGAACATCGATGGTTTTACCACTTTGGTGGTACAGCCCATGTTGGTCTTAAACTTAGTAGACTACTAAGCTGAACTTATTTTGCATATGACTTTGTAAAAAGTGTTGTGTGTAATAGTAATGGGGGGGCTTTCCCATTACGTATAGTTATCCTCCAACAATTGCTGATTACATAATTTAGATTTTTATTATTATTATTAAGTTAGAGTTCAGTGGCCGTCATCTCCCCCGATAATCAAAAGTTTTTCCTGCAATATTTCTATGAAAGATGGTTAGCGATATCAATTCATTTTTACAATTTTTGCCATTTAATCCTTTGACATTTTAAATAATTTTGATTTTCGTTTATTCGCATTGATTTTCTTACATGCTCAACGATTTCGAATTAAATAAAACATTCCCAAACGATATACCTATATTTGGTTTATCTTCTTAAATATTTTCATTGCGTCCATATTTGTTGATAAGTCGGCTGATGATTTTAAATGCTGTTAGCAGTATTGTTAAATAATGCCAGATGAAAGGATTTTTTTATTGGTTTAACTTTCAAGAGTTTCTCAGTTTTTTTGTTGCTTCGCCAATGGTGTTAAATTATGACAGTTATAAGGTAGTTGGCGTTTCAACATTTTTTGATTTTTCCGAAAAATACTGCGATGATATGTATGGAAATGATTGTAAAACAATTCAAAATTGAAAATTCGAAATATTACAAAAGAAATGTTAAGAATGTAATAAATATATACATCAGTTAACTAATTACACCGTACAACAGAAATAAAGAATCCATTCCGGTTCTGAAATCGTTTAGAATTTTTTCGATGACTCAAACCGTTTACGAGATGTGGAAAATGTGATAATTAAACCATCACTTCCCGTTGAATTTTACGCTTTCTTCGTCGCCATTTGTATAATATGTTTAAAGTTGCGTAGTGTCATATATCACAGAAAAATACAAGGAATTAAATTAGTAAGTAAGTAAATTTTTATAGTGACATATAAACCTGTTCCTCAAGCAAAACCAAAACATAAAACTGGAGCTGCCATAAAATTACAAAAAATTATTATTAAGCAAAAATTAATATGACAAAAAGCGGAAGCCCATTTAAATGATGACGTACACAAAACTGACAAAAGAAATTAAAAATCAGTACCAAAAACTAATAGACCAGCAAAAACACCAAACTTCTCTACATATTTCTTGCAAAAAAACTACATAAACAATATCTCACTTTCCGACACATTGTCGGCTCCATCTCCGACATACAAACTCTCAAAATATCTTTTCAAAAAACGTAGACCAAAAATTAAACGCATTGTCTTTGTCAAAATTAAAATTTAGCCCAATTAGAAAACGTGGTCAACCTTATTTTGTTAAGCGGTTATTTCTTTGGACGTCGTGTGGTTAATTTACGTCGATAATTTTGCTTTATATAATTCTTCACATCGAGTCCAAAAATGTACATTTCGTTAACAGCACAATAATCAAATTTGACTTTGAAGCCAATCACCAGTGTGTGAGACAAAACCAATCAAGATTAAATGTTGACATGAACATGGTAGGCAGCATTGCTTCCACAGACTTGATCAGGCATTTGTGTTTTCTGATGCCCTATATGTACTCGTAACAGGATCCAAAAAATCATTTCAAAAGCACCAAATGTCATTTGGAAAAGTCAATCTGCTTAATATGTTTCACACACCTGGGACCTGTTTCATAAAAATAATAGAACTTGTCCGACAAGTACTTTCATAAAACAACAAATTTAAATTATTAGTGACCAGTGACAAGTTGATAATTGACAAGAATATTTTCATCAAATTACCTGTTTGTCACATTTCATCGAAATATTACAAATTATTATTTGAGCAAATAGTTCTCTTCATAGACATCTAAAAGTTTGTCAAAAAATTACCTAGACATCTAAAAGTTTGTTAAAAAAATTACCCACAGTCATATCTACCCAATAGCTTCATCTGTTATATATCTTATTTTATTTCACCTATTTTAATTTTTAATTTTTGAACTTTAATTGCAGATTTTACAGATTCCAAAATCCACGCGTTCCATATATTTCATTGATTTTATATTATTTTATAGATAGCATAATAGATTTCATAAGTCTTCATACCTTTCACGGATTTCGCAGTATGCATAAATTTCACAGCTTCATAGATATTTAAAAATGTATAGAATTTCTTAGATGCCACAGACTTTGTGACTACATATTTTATAGGCTTCGTAGGTTTGGCAGATTTCATGGAGTTGAAAGATTTCGTAGACTCCATATTCTTAATAGATTTCAGGGACACATATATCTTCTAAATACTTTTTAGTCTTCATAGATTTCCATTCCATAGACTGCATATAATTTATATAAATTTAAAATCTTTTCTGGAACCAGAAATATTTAAATTTGCGACTAACCAAAATAAATTTGTTTTAAAGTTACATTGAAGAGACCTATTACTACTACAAAATTTTAAACCGAGGGAATTATTAAAAAAAAGTTTGGTTCATGGTATATAAGACTAAAGATAATCTTGACCAACTACCCGCAAAAAAATACTAAACTAGGCACCATACTAGTGCGAATATGCATAAGTATCTATTACATTGAATATAAGTCTACGAATAACCACCCTGCTAACACCGCCCCTGGCAGCCAAGTGTCTGAAATTCTACATTATTTGTAACCAAATACCTACACTACGACTCTAAGCTTGCATCTAGAATCCTGCGAATGATTAGAATATGTATCGCTATGAAAACCTAAGAGCTTCATTGTTTCAATGAAATGCCCATGTTTTTGTAACACGTGAATATATTACACGCAAATACGAGTACATTTGTATCTTCCTTGAATTCACCAGGTTCAAATAAAGTACGATACAAATCACTCACCTCTCCAAGACCACCACGTCCTCCATAACACATCACTCACCAAAAGCGCTAATAATCGCATCGTAAACGCCGCGAAAAGTGCAATTTTTCACGAGAAACGCGACAAATTAACCGAACATTAGACGGCGTCCATGCCGTTCGCGATAAAACTGAGACCTGATTAGTTTTTTTGTCGTTACGTCACGTCATCGGCCTACTAATTCGTGTATCTAATATGCATCGAGAAAACATTGCTAAAGGCCACAATGAGGACCAGATAAGCTAATGATCGCATGCAAAAAACGACGCTGCAGCTCGAGGTGCAATTTTACGATTTTAACGCGGGCTACGATTAAGATTTGTGTAAAAGTGCTCAAAGTCGCAACACTGCGTTTCGCAAAAGCATTTTTCGAATTTGGACGCCTCCCGTTTCGAACCCATCACAGGTAGATGGATTTTTCACAAAATTTGATAATTGTGGATGAATTCTTATTTTTAATAATAAGTTAGTTCAAAAATTACATCATCAAAAACACTTCCAATTAATTGTTGGTTCTAATTGTCAACTTATTGTGACACACAAGTTAATAAACGTTATCTATATAAAATCGACATAATAAAAATCAAGGAAATGGAATACAATAACGCGGATTAACATGAAATAAAATCTAAGTAATAAAAATCAAGAAATAAGAACGGGAGCCGAAAAATCAATTACAGTCAAAAAATGATTAAATGAGAAACGAACGAGCAAAGTAAATGAAAGAATGAAAAATTGACAAAAAATTATATTTGTTAATTGTTACATTATAGCTGAGAACATGTTGCCATGTTGGATCATAATCTTTGTACAACTGTAACAATAAATAAAATATTACTTTAATTTTAAATTACAACTTGATGTAGTGGGTATGTCAGGTGTCTACTTGTTTATTATTATTAATAAAATTATTAATAAAAGTCTTGTCATGTGTCATCGTTGCTAGCAATAGATGCGGGAAACATTGTGTGGCATGAATTCTGAGATCTGGCAATGCAAACTAATTTTTGGCAATTGATAAAATTTACCATCAACGTTGATTCCGTAAATTAAGCGTAGCCTGCTGATGATAATTAATTTTGTCATTACATATCTATACACATTTGACTCATTTGATTCCTAATATAAAACAATTTATATATAGATATTCATTACTCATCAGATATAACTTGTACATAAATACTAAAATAAATAATAACTTAATAAGTTTCTTTGCCTGTATATTCAAATGTATGTAAGTTATCCGCTATAAATATTCCAATGATTATTGATAAGTTTACTACTGTTCATTTCTTGTACGAAATATGGCTTTAATCGGATACCAAGTCATTAGAATGAGTTCAACGTAAATGCCAGGCGATTATTTTTGAAACTTACAAATGGTGTAAGATCACAAATTCTCAATTACGTTTTGTCGCTTAAATTAAACAAACTGTAGATATAAAAAAAATTAATAATTAGAACGATGCGGCTAAACTAAAAGTTCCATCTCGACGAGAAAATTCCCATCACTTTTCGTTTTTGTTTACCGAACGCACGGGCGTTTAGTTACGGCAGGGCTCTCTATTAACTTAATTCCGCCAAATTTGTGGTGCATGTGAGGCAGGAGACATGAATTAATATAACATGTATCATGCGGAAAGTCTCCTCAGCATGCCATTACGGTTTTCGCAATTTTCCACGGCCGCTTTAGGTCGTTTCCTCCAGGCCTTCCCCCTTTTCAGGTGACGTATGTAACGGTGGTAAATATAGAGGGCTCCTGTGGCCCAATTACTCCGAGCAAAAACTCCTTAAAATATTATCATTATAAAGTACTCGTCCCGAAATACGTGCGAATTTACATAACTTTGCGACATCCTCACCGACTGCATTTAAATTTAATAACACGATTCAAGAGTCCTGAAATATGAGTGGCGCCAACTAATATATTTTGTTTTAAATCGGCTTTATTTTGATAAATCGTGTAACCTACTATAGTAACTATTTCAGTCACGCAAAAATATCCATGCAATTAAACAGCCACAAATAAACATGTACGATAACATATTTAAAACAACACAGTGTTAATTTCACTAAATAATTACAAAAACCGTGCAAGTCATACCTCATTACATCATATAATCGCGATTATCAAAAAAAATCACATAATCAACTTGAATCACTGAAGTGTACCTCTTCAAAGTATTGATTACTTATCAACGTTTATAAAAGGGAATGCCACAAAATTAATTTTGCACTTGTCTTACTCCTACTAATAATACAAGTCAAAACAAGATGAAGGGCTGCAAATTTAGCTTAATTTGTGTTCAGTTATTTATGGGTTTGTGTTCTGCTCAAGATCCCGTTGTAGAAATTGCTCAAGGGATATTAAAGGGAAGAATTGAAATCGATAGAAAAGGGGGCACTTTCTACAGTTTTCAAAGCGTACCTTACGCCAAACCGCCGATTGGAAGTCTCCGATTTAAGGTAAGCTTGTATATTTGCAAAATGAAACGGTTTGCTTTGCCTGACAACGAATGTGCTCGCAAACACACTGCTTACGTAATTAGTACGTTTTCGCTTTTAGATATTAATTATTAACTGCAACCCACACGAACATTCATTAAAAACAGATTGGGTCATATAGCAATGATCTAGTCGTATGTTGTGAACTTTGCCATGTAATGACATACGTGTGCGCGTGGTGGGAGCATTGGCATTTAATATTAAAAAATATTCTCATTGAAAGATCACAGAATTCAATATTAATATGTAACTATATTCTTAATATTGTTATTACCATTCAACGTAAGGTGTTCAACAACCAGCCATACAAATTATGACCTTTATATTTTTTGTAATTAATCGTCTTTGATATTTTTTCTGGCAAATATACCTAGCTGAAGAAATAAAAACATGCAGAATCTTAAAAAATAAAATAAATAAAATGCCCATACTTATCGATAAAATATTCATGCACCTCACTAACTTATAGGCACCACAAGAAGCAGATGGATGGGATGGTGTTCGCGAAGCTACAGAAGACGTACCCAGTTGCTATCAAAGGGATGCATTTACACAAGCACAAACCGGACAAGAAGATTGTTTATACTTGAACGTCTATACGCCAAACGTATGCAAATAATATTTTAAAATACATTTTGTCACGATAAATTTTATTTGTTAGTTATCAACTGATAATTTACGCCCAGTCATGGTTTTCATACACGGTGGTGGATTTACAATAGGATCTGCCGCAAGAACAATGTACGGACCGGAATTTTTGATTGCAGAGGACGTAGTCCTCGTAACTATAAACTATCGCCTCGGACTTTTCGGTAGATATGTTTTAAAAAAATCTTTTTGGTCTAAGATAATTATTGCAGGGATCTTCAGCGTCGACGATGAGGAATTAGGATTTCCTGGTAACGCCGGCATGAAGGACCAAGTTATGGCTTTGCGTTGGGTTAAAGAAAACGTTCAGATATTCGGTGGTAACCCGGATGACGTGACGATTTTCGGAGAGAGTGCAGGCGGCATCAGCGTTCATGGCCACATCATTTCCCCTATGTCCAAAGGTAACGGAGAGCAATGTGCGAATTCGAATAATTCGTGATTATTTCAGGACTTTTTCATAAGGCGATTTCTGAAAGTGGTGTTGCAACTATGACGATGGAACGCGTTCGGAACAGTGGGTTGTTGTTGGCAGAATTACTTGGTGTTCCAACGGGAAATCTCAGCGTAATGGTTGAATCGTTGCAAGACATTCCTGCACCATATATACTTTTAGGGCAAGATGTATGTACAGATTGGACAGAATGATTAATGCCTTTTGGGCTGAACGGGTTCTTAGGAACCTATAGTGGCAACCAATTGGCAATAGAGCACTGAAACACGAAAGTGATTTAAAAATAGTTGTACAACAAATTATAAACGCACAAGTGCATTTATTATTATTTATTAGCTTTCTCACTTCTCCTAATTTTTTTTTCGAACGTTTCAACATTTTGACGAGTAACTAAACTTGACGCCACATTAGATCTCTTAATCTGGGTAACTCTGTAGACCAGCTGGCATACGAACAAACTACGTATCGATTTATGCAACTAAAAGGGTTACCATCTACCGTACGGACTGGCGACGATCTCTTCTCTTTATTGATTTGTGTATATTGTCCTTTAATTGTGCTCCTAAATCTTTACCAGTTCAGCAATAACATGACGTCTGACGTCTTATTTCTTCATTCATTCTGCAGTCTCTTCGTTAGGTCTGATAACTGTAACTGCAATTATTTTCGTGTACTCCGATCTCTTCGTTTGCACCTTTTGAATTTTCAACTTCTTTAATGTACTCCTTTAATCTATTTTTAAGTTCATTCTTATCCTCCAGCTTTGATACTTGCCCAAAAATGTGTTTTCTTGTCCGGGATTTTTAATTTCGTGGTAAAAGTTGCTAATTTCCTTTCTTCTATATTTTTCTCTATAAATATTGTTGTGCCACTACATGTACTTTCTCATATCTTATACCTTATTCGTTTGTAAAATTCCAATGGCCATTTGATTTCGTTTGGATTTTTTCGGATGCACTTTTAATTCTTTGCTACTAGGTGTTCTGCTGTCTTCAAAGTCTAAGTTGTTAATTGTTCACTGGTTGACTGGGTTAGTTTATTTTCTGTAGGCAACATGTAATGAAATGTTGTGGCTTCCTCATTAAGTACATCCACATTGAGCAGAACCGACCTGTTTGCTTAGCAATTCTTTCATCGGACGATATCAATGTTCAATGGAAATTTGTATTTAAATTTTGCTTTCTGTTGCAAATCCTAGTTTTAGACCATTTTTATTAGACAGTGGCATTAATACCGAATTAACCAATTCTTGACACATCCAGGAGTCCCAGCTCCAGTTTGCTTTAAAATCACCAAGTAATCGATTTTATGTTTTGGTAGTTTATGGAACCCCGGAAATTATCAGTTGTATCAGTTGCTGAATTTAATCTATCAGAATTTCTTCTTAGCATTACTCATACACTTCTACTACAATCGTCTCTTCCATATCTATTGCATATATTTTTAAACATTTCAGGTGCTGCTTGCCCGACATCCAGGAATTCCTCTTCCAATATCGGAAATACCTTCAAACGAGCCATCCTTCCTAACGGGTGACATATTGACATCAATAAAAAACGGAAATTATAACCACGTACCATACATAATTGGTTACAATGATGCAGAAGGTATCTATTACGACGTTATGTCACGCCTCTTAACGGGACAACCGCCATTGATCACCGACTTCTCTACGGTCATTCCCTACGACTTAGGGATAATAAACGGAACTGAAGAAGCGGCCTATCTAAGCGAAAAGATTAAACGGTTTTACTACGGGGAGAGCGAACCAAACACATATGACATGCAACCATACATTCAATTGCTCACGGATTTCACTTTTGGTTTTCCGTCTTACAGGGCTGCTGTGGAACATGAAAAAACAGCCGAAACGCCCATTTATTTTTACCGGTTTTCCGCAGATACTGAGCTGAATTTCTTAAAGAAGTTTCACCCTGGAACTGCCGAACATCCAGGTAAATTAGTTTTTCTCGTTATGAATTGAATATGTCTGTACAAGTGAACTGATGATGTTTTATTTTATTATGCTTTATATTTATTCCCAAGTGGGCATTAGTTCTCTCCTGTGATCGTCCGTTTCATGCTCTGCTACGTGGATCGGTGGATCGGTTTTCTTTGGCTTGTGTATAGTTTCTTCTGGGTCCTTTAACATTATTTCTGACCAAGCTGTCCTTGTTTTAATATACAATTCCAATCCTCTTGATAAAATTATTGTATCTTCCTCTTTGTTTGTTTGACTCTATGAGTTTTATTCTTATCTCATTTCGTTCTCGCTTTTACTTTCAGGACATTCAACTCTCGTCTTACCTTACTATGTTTCCCTGTGTATGTTGGTACTGTTCCTTATCACTGCCTTGTGTTTTACATTCTTGATAGAATTATTTTTTATTTTCATTCCAGCCGCGTCATCTAGACTTATACTTTCTGTCGAGTGTACTTTTTTGATTTTTCCTTGCTTATTGTGTTTAATTCAACAGGCTTCCAACTTGAGTTTTATTCTTACTGATTCAACTCTCTCATACTTCTAATGTAGAATGCTGTTTGTCTGCTGGCACGTAGTCGATTTTTTTGTTATCTTCCCATTCAGCAAAATCAAGTTCCCTGGTGTATTACCACCTTGTGCTCAAATATGTAAATTCATATTAATGCAGGAAATTTTTATTTAGTTCCATTCTGAATCAATCTGAATATTATTGGCCATTCATTGATTGCCTCGTATTATATTCAATCTAGTATTATATTTTCGGTTGCAATTTATGTATATGTGACTAGCTCACAATCTGAATAATCGTTACGTATATTTGAGGTAATTTAGGTAATGTTCCGTGTACATCACCAGAGACAAAACCTTGACCTCACGCCATTGTTTCGTCGTGTTCATCCATTTTTAATGATCTAAGTTACGCCGTTGCGTGTCCCTTCTTTCAAGCGATGCTTTCGCCATTTATTACACCGAAGCTACTCCATTTGTATATATAAGAACGCAATTGTTTCCAATAACGTATTATATGATACCAGGGAATTAGTTAAGATAGGGGGATAATGTTTTTAATGGCGAAGTTGCACAGTTTTGCAAAAATTTTGGAGCCCATTTCATCCATCGACATTCTGTTCCGGATGATTTAAGTAACAGAGTTTGCAAGGAAAGGAAATTTATGATAATTGAAAATGCCAATAGGAAATGTTTGATATGACTGGCAATTACCATTTATGGTAATCCTTCGATTATGAATGTTCTTCTTGTTTTTTTATCTTATTTCTTGTTGCTTTTTTAAATATTTTATTCGCAATTATGTACAATATGGCAATAAATTATTAACATTAACAAGTTTTGGTTGTTCGGATTTGTGGAACCGAATAAATGTAGTAGTAGAGGTAATTATCGATTAATCTTTCAGGCGCAGCCCATATGGAAGAAATCGGATACTTGTTTAGGAATGCCTTGCAACCTCAAATAGAAACAAACAGCGTTGAAGATATTGCCATCGGCAGAATGGTTACTTTATGGGCAAATTTTGCCAAGTATGACAACCCAACGCCGGAACACTTCGCCGACTTTAAATGGGAACCGGTTTCCGAAAGCAAATTTAATTACCTGGACGTGGGAACGTACGAATCCGCAATGGGGGTAGATCCGGATTCTGAAAATATGAAGTTTTGGACCAGTATATACGACGAATTTTTTGTACCCAAAAGACAAACTTACAAATCAAAAACTATGTTGGCTTAGGACTTAATATTGTTAAATTGGTTGTGATAAGTATCAAATAATAATAAGAATAAATCTATGGCGACTGTGCGATTTCTAAGAAGTTATATTGATATCCTTGTGAATCCGTATAGAAATATGATTTTATTGCATAACTGAAAATGAGATTATATAGACGTGATGAAGAATGCATATCCGCGCGATTGTCACTGATCTTATACGTGCGAACCGACGGGAGCGATGTAACTCGCTGCATCGTAGCGCCTTTCCAATAGAACTCCCCTTACATCTTTTGTATTCAATTTATACAGTCAATTGTAATGCTGATATAAATATTATTGCCTTATATGATCGTCTTTGGTTTGACATAGTTTTACGTTTGTAATTGGTGATAATACGACCTATATCTCTGTTATGCACTAGTTTACTATATGAAATATTATATACTGAATTCCGCTTCGATTGGATTTACTTTGCATACGTATACAATATGGGCTGGGTTGGGTTGGGTTAGGTTAGGTTTTGGTGTTAGTGTGGGGGAAGCCCAGCTGTCACTGAGATACTTGTAGTAACTATTTCGCAGACAGCTTTGCTGATACATCTGATACATTCGCTGAAATGTATTTTCAAGTCTTTCACTCGGTAAAAGCAGACAGACAAACCACTTTTATTATTTTGGATGGCATACAAGCAGATATAATAACATCCGATCAACGATATCGATGTCATTATTATAATATATTATAATTGTCGCGTACATATGGGAAAGTAACCTATAAAATTCCACCACATATGCATAATTTCGATATCAGACTATCTGCATGTTCTGTAAACTGAAAAAACATCACTGTAAGTTATATATTCGTGGTCGTATATTGAAGCACCCCGTTTTCCAATAACCGTATAGAACTTTCGATTGAGCAATCGTGTCTCTTCATATGACTATACGTGTTTTTATATACATCGTAAAATTTGCGAAACCTGTGCCTACCAATTCAATTATTTTCTACTATCGAGATTTTAGTTTGCAACTTGTTTTTATTCTACAAATGGAATAAATCACAGATAACACCTATGTACATGAATGAAAAATTCCATGAGCTAGAGTATAAGTATGAAGATATATTAAATTTTTATTAAAATATATTAATATAATATTCTGACAAAGCATTGCAGAAATAAAGTGACGTATCTCACATTCAGACACCGTAAATTAGAGAACAAAATATTAATACATGAAATTTTGAAGCAATGGAAAAGGACACGACTTTGTATGCAAATTTTCATATGTACCGATGACATTTAAACATCATTCAAATTGCGTTATGCGGAGGATACCTCTGCATACATTATAACTTATCTGTTTATACGTCGAGAAGAAAAATGCTGATGATGAGAAACTAGTGTGGGTGGTCACCCGTTTAGGAAAGAAGGTCTTATCCGCATATTTAGTCGTCGTAATTTGTAGAACCGTGTCAGACCTAAGGGTGCATTTATTCAATTATCCTTTTGTCTCTTTAGTCTCCAAATTACACATCGATATTTGAAGCACGTTTATTGTTTTCAGTTATTATGAAGCTAAGTTATTCATTAATTTAAAGAAATATAAATTGTCAATATTTGTACAGTATTTGAAACTATAATGCTAACATCCTGTATATTAATTTATCACAAGTACACAGTAATCACTTTTCTAATCAACAATCGACAATAAATGATTCATAAAATAAACTAACTCAAATCTAAAGTGCAATAAAATCAAATACTAGAGATAAATCACTCATTCGATTCATTTAATTCGATTTGTCAAATTATCGCGCGGTAAACATGTCCCGTGCGATTTTGTTTATAGTCGTTGTGAATCTAATGTTAGAATGTGGAGCAGAAAGTCCCATTGTGGAAATTGCTCAAGGCTTATTGAGGGGCAAAACAATACCAAACAGGGCGGGAGAATTATTTTACAGCTTCCAAAGCATTCCATTCGCCAAGCCTCCATTAGATCATTTAAGATTCAAGGTGAGTTACACAATTAGTAAATGGCGTGATAAGTAACCTTTGTCATAAAATTGTATTTAAGGCAGCGGTTCCTGCGGACGGATGGACTGATGTGCGTGATGCAACTGAAGACCTTCCGTTGTGCTATCAATCGGACAAGCTCAATCAGTCTATTATAGTGACGGAGGATTGTTTATATTTAAGTGTGTACACACCTGAGGTAAGTTGGATTTCAAAGTATTCTGTGAGGAAGAGGAGGATGTAGATGCGCGACGTAGAGATTAAGATAAATAGTAATAGCCATATCTATTTTAGTTACCTTCAGAAACTAGTACGCTAAAATCAGTAATGGTTTTCATCCATGGAGGTGGGTTCACTGAGGGTTCTGGTCGTCAAGATCTCTACAGTCCTGAATTTTTACTAACAAAAGACATTGTTCTCGTTGTCATAAATTATCGCATTGGAGTTTTTGGTAACAAATTTTTTTTTAGTCCTAAATTGAACTATGAAAGCTGCCTTATAAAACTCGTTCGTTAATATACTATTAACGTTTATATTGTTATCATTTTTATTTTTCGTTTAAGTCTTAATTTCTTGATTTATTTTTAACTTCCATATCATGGGAGTAGCTAGACTTTTGTTATGGGTTTCGAGTAAAAATGATTGAATATATAAATAAAATTCTTACATTTTCAGGATCATTTAGTGTGGACGATGAATCGTTGGGAGTACCGGGAAACGCGGGGATGAAAGATCAAGTTTTAGCATTGCAATGGATCAGAGATAATGTCGATAAATTCGGCGGCAATCCCGACGACGTGACCATTTTTGGAGAAAGCTCAGGAGGAACCAGTGTGCATTTGCACGTCCTTTCACCGATGTCAACAGGTGAGACATGTTTACAAATAATTCACTAAGCCACAACGAATGTCACGCAGGTCTTTTCAAAAAAGCAATTGCCCAGAGTGGTACGATCTTATATGGACAAAATGTTCGAAACAGTGGTCTGTTGGTGGCGAAAACGCTTGGCGTAGAAACTGGAGATTTGGACGAAATGTTACAAACTTTGCAAGGGATCCCTGCTGAAAGAATTCTGTTGGCGCAAGAAGTGAGTGGCGAAATGAAATAATATCAAGTTCACATCTCATCTGATATAACATTACACCTGGCTTAAATAACGTCTAAATAAATATTTTCTAGATATTAATTTCCACTAACGCAAAAATATCAAGCCCCATAGTCGAAATACCAAGCGATGAACCGGCATTTTTGCCAGAAACACCCCTAACTCTCATCCAAAATGGAAATTACAACAACGCAACCTTCATGATCGGTTACAACGACGCCGAAGGCATTTTCACCGAATTAATTTACCGATGGACAACCGGCGGATCACCTGTGATAACAGATTTCTTCACAGTAATACCCACCGACCTTCAAATCTCCAACGGAACCGAAACTGCTGCTCACTTCAGTGAGAAAATAAAACGTTTTTATTACGGAGACGCGGAACCAACAACTGACGATTTGCAGCCTTTCATCCAACTACATACGGACATATCGTATGGTTTCCCATCGTACAGGGTGGCATCGGAACATGTGAAAACAGCCAAGTCTCCGATTTACTTCTACAGGTTCGCGGCCGACACAAAATTGAATTTTGCAAAATTGATGGACGAGATATCGGCCCAATTTCCAGGTACTGAATTTAATTATCGTTGAAATTTTAATGCTCCATTCTCGTTTAAAGGTGCGAGTCACACTGACGACCTAGGATATCTGTTCAAAAATATGTTGGGCGTAGAAATAGAGGAGAACAGCGTGGAAGATTTGGCAATCGATCGGGTGGTGACGCTTTGGACCAATTTTGCGAAATACGGAACGCCAACTCCGGCTGATTTCGCCGAATTTACATTGGAACCAGTTTCAGAAGAGACTTTTAATTATATGGACATAGGTACATATGAATCGGCGGCGAGAGTTAACCCAGACGAAGAAAATATGCGCTTTTGGGCAGACATTTATGAAACTTATTTTCAACCAAGTGTAACGAAATAAATGTACAATAATTGTTGATATTTGAATGCAGGACATATTTCTTGAATAAAAGATTCTAAAGTAAATCGTTTTTCAATTAGGTCAGTATATTCGAAAGAATATCCCAGTATTTACAACTATAAGGCTGTGTCTGTGGGTATTACGTCCAAATTACGTCCGATTACCTCATTCGAAGAAGTTGGTGTTTTTGATTTTGAATTGTTCATATTTTGCTATTTTACTTTTTCATACTTTTTATTATTGTTTTATGTTTCTTGTCGTCATTCCCCCCTTTTTTCGTCCTCTTCAGTTTTCCATAGCATAGTAATTATTTTTTCATTTTCCTTCTTCACTTGCATTTGTTTTCTTTTGTATTTTATTTTCTGCATTGTTCTGTTCTTTGTTTCGATTGACTTATCCACTATACATACTGCCACATATTTTATCATTTTTCGTTTCAATGTTGCTTTGCTTTCTTCTATAACAAACAAGTCATTTCGAACACGTGCATATTTTTTCTAAACTACTCGTTGATGTATTTCGAAACGTGTATTACTTTATCGCCGTCATAGACAGGACTGCATTTTAAATAATCTCTGGCTCTATCTTGCGTAGTGGTGTTGAATGGGGTTCATATAAAATTGGTTGATGGCTTCAAGATTTTTTTTTTTGTATTAATATTTTAACGTTTCATGTCGCTTGTGTCAATCCTTAACGCTGCGGGAGAATTTTATTCGCGGTAGCATAGTTTTAAACAAAAAATCAGCATTTACCTTTGTTAACAATGTTGGTAAGTTTGTCGTTTTTCAGCTTCTTGAAAATGCAATTCGAAATATTGAAACTAAGCTATAAAATTATTAAATCTTGATTTAAATATAGAACTGTGAAGACTACTAAGATGTTCAGAAGTTCAGAATATTTTAGATATTGTCTATTAGCCGCAAAAAAGTTTTTAGCTTCACGCAATATTACTGAACTAGGCTATGTAACTAGTTCACCGTATGTAGGTCGTATTATCTCATATTACAAATGGAAAACTATATCAAACTAACCAAGACCGCACAAGGTACGTGATACAATACAAAATCCTTACATCAGCGTTACAATTAACTATACTGATATATAAGAGAGTCCGATTAGGGTACGATTGGAGTTCGAACATACTTCGATTCAACGCGTCGGTTCGCACGAGTTAGCTTAGTGTCAACTGTGCCGACTATGCAATGCCATTGCGATTTGGCCCGACTCAACCCAACCCAATTCAACCCAACAAATTGTCATTTTTAACCAACGAACAATAGATCGATTCCAACTCAATATTTCTGTACAATTGTAAACAAATGGACAAAATTAAATGAAATAAAAATTAAGAATTCACTGTCACAGTGTTCTGAATAAAATTAATTTATATTACAAAATTGCCCAGAACTGTTAATTCATAATTTCATAATTCACGATTCATCGTCGCCCATTCACTGCTGTTCTTTTTTCAAGTTAATCAACATTTTAATTTTGTGAAATTAATGCTAAATCCTTTGATACTAACATTTTCTTTCCCTTCGTAGCAATGTCAGTTAATATTAATTAAATTATCAACACCGATTCATGGGAATGAAGCACCTTGTTTTCTACGTGTGCTTAATATAAATAGAAATACAATAAAGTTACGTTTACAGTTTACGAAAATATGCAAGGAATTTGATGAATCATTCACTTGTACTTGAAAAACTTGCCATCCTTGATATCGTTTCTAATCAATTACGCTAAGTAACCAAAAGTTTAATAAATAAACACTTGTACAATTGATTCTTCCAATTAACGTTATCACAATCACTAATAATTACATATAATCAATAATTTGTAAACATATGTGATGTTATCTGAAATTTAAAAACGCTCCAGATGATTTTGCAATTCTAAAAATACTTCATACATAACTAGAGATTACGTGATATTACCACATTTTGTTCATATCATCAATTAATTACGTTAGGTAAATAATAAAAAATTAGCACAGGAGAAACTAACTTTAGCATCTAATTTGGTCCAAATTGTAATGTTTGAAGTAATGGACTGATATTCGACATGATAAGATAAATTCCGACGGCACACCGCCTTTAATTAACTATTTAATATCCAAGACAGCAATTATTATCTATGCACGAACACTATGTACATTATAAGTATTTGAAAATATTTTTCGACAGTTGTTAAATGGGAAAAAATTGAATGACAAAATAATTTTATTAACTACAATCAGCAGATAAAAGCGACTGCGTGACTAATGTACGATAATAACAGAACAATAGAAACAAATTGCAAGACTAGATATTCCTTTAGATTTCTCGTACGAACAGTCTCGTAAAGATGCTTTTGTTAGTATTGGTCGGTACGGTGTTGCATTGCATACTGCAATGTAACTCTGAAAATCCTGTCGTGGAAACATCGCAAGGATTGTTACGCGGAAAAACGCAGATCGATAGGAAAGGAGGTTCATTTCACAGTTTTCAAAAAATACCATTTGCTCAACCGCCAATAGGTCGCCTTCGATTTAAAGTAAGTTATTAAGAGTAATTACTTGATTTGTAAATAAAATATCACCGAAGGCACCAGTACCTGCGAGTGGATGGTCCGGAGTACTCGATGCGACGGAAGACCTTCCAAAATGCTACCAAATACCCACATTAAATCAGACGCCCTCTTACGAAGAAGACTGCTTATATCTGAATGTGTACACACCTGAAGCAAGCATATCTACCGATCAATATCTAAAATATTATTAACGGTTCATTTTTAGTTGCCCTTAGAAAATAAGATATTAAAACAAGTGATGGTTTTCATACATGGTGGTGGATTTAACGAAGGCTCGGCCCGTCAAGACATGTTCGGTCCTGAATTTCTAATAACAAAGGACGTCGTCCTTGTCGTCATGAATTACCGCCTTGGACTCTTCGGTAAGTTTTAACAAATAAACGTCAATTTTACTGTCGATTAGGGCCGAACGCACAACTACTCTAATAAGATAAAAGGATTTCAATTCCTTATTCATCTAAAATAAATATAAAATTTATGTAAGTATAGTTATATAACAAACTGTCGTATATATGTAAAATTTCCAGGCTCGTTCAGTGTGGATAACGAATCGTTGGGAGTTCCCGGAAACGCAGGAATGAAAGATCAAGTTATGGCGTTACAATGGGTCCGTGATAACATTGCAGCGTTCGGTGGTAATGCAGATGACGTGACGATTTTTGGACAAAGCGCAGGTGGCATGAGTGTACATTTGCACGTCCTATCACCGATGTCAAAAGGTAAACACGCATAGCACAAAATTTTTCACGATTAACGCAAACGCAAAGGTCTGTTTAAAAAGGCAATTGTGCAGAGTGGTGTCGCTATTACGCAAGGGCAGCCGGTGATAGGTCAACGCGATCGAAATGTTGGCCTAGGAGTCGCAAAAGCGTTAGGAATTCAAACTGAAAATTTGGAGGAGATGTTACAATCTTTACAAGATAGCCCAGCTGATTGGATTAATGCCGCACAACAAGTAAGTCTAAATTATATTATATTATAATTTAGCTAATAATAGTGAAATTAATATTTAAATTTCCGCATACAACCATAAGAGCAAAACAGGTAGATACATAAAGCTGATTTGTGGGAGAGAAATATACGACAAAAATGTAACTCGGCGGATGCATGTCAACATTAATCCACAATAAGACTCGATGTCATTCCGGGTTGTATCAATCTTCCTAACACATACCGTCTATATAACTTCGCATCTACCTATTTGCGTATGAACGTGTTTACGTTTATATGAAATTTGGATCATTCAGACTTATCCAAACTGTTATATTATATATAATAGTATATTTTTATTTGTTTATGCAAAATAAACGATTATAATTGAATTTTCAGAATGTGTAAATAAACCCATTTCGAAGATATTTTACTGGTCGATTTAAATAACATAATAATATTTAATTAAAGTTAATGTTATACTAATATAAATCACAATGAAATAGAATATTATAGCACTCGTAGACAATGTAATAAAAGAGATTAGAAGGTAAACATTGATGCAGTATATATAATTTTTATATTAACGTAAAAAAAAAAATGTGTTTTTCGTTATAATAATTATCGAAATAGTGATGAACATTTCATGAGAAAGTGTTAAACTTCTAATATGAAAAGGTGAGTGAATAAAAAAGATGTAAATTTAGTCAAAGGAAACAAATGCTCAATTGTGTCCATCCTGTATCGCTAAAGTATCGCCAACCTATGCGTTGGAAACGTATAGTCTCAGCGAACATGAAAATCATGAAATTTCTATGGCCCACTGACGGAGCATGAACTAAATTGTACAGAATAAGAACAAATTGCGAACTATCCTAGTTGAATGGAAGTCATCATGCAAGAATTAAAAGTCACTAGACTGCCCTGGATATGTGTAAAGAAGCAAAAATAACAGACCTACTAAAATGTGTAAGCAGATGCGCCACCCTAAGAGACCCTCACAGCTAGGAAGATCCAGATTGAGAAGGATAATATTCTGCAATATGTATAGACATTGACAGCACATGACAAGAAACAGCAGAAGACTGTTGTAATACCAGGGTTGTAATATTACAGACGAAGAAGAGAAGTATGGAGAAACTACGAAATATATTAAACAAATTCGAAGAGACCTGGAGGAGAGCAAAGCAGAAACAAATAAATTAAAAGAACAGGAAACTAAGTCTGAGAAAACATGTAAGAACAACAAACGTAAAAAAATATTAAAAAAAGGGTTCCAGAAAAATACAAATATGCATTTGTAGGAAATTTGTACACGTAGACGTGGAAAAATCATGAAAATAGGAAAATTGCCTGGACTAGTGTAAATTAAAGACGTATGGAAATAATAATGAGTAATAAAAATAAATTAGGGGGGGGGGGGCAAGATATATTAACGATTTAGCCTTCATAGTAGAAGAAAAAGATAACAGAAAAAGCCAGATAAATAAAAGAAATTGGAACAAGGTTACAGCAGAATATCAAAAAATAAATTTAGGAGTAAAGTTCAAAGTAAGAATCTCAGGATAACAAATATATAAGAAAAGAGGAAATCAAAGGACAGCAAAAAATGAATATGAGGAGTCGTACATAATAAAGAAGAAAACTGATAGATAAAGTTAGAGATGGAACCTGAAATGTAAGAACAATGGTAGCTACAAAACGGAGGAAATAGCAGACAATAGTATAATCATCAGAAACGGCATTAAAAAAAAAAAATAAGAAAAATAAGAACGACTGGGAAATATATGAAGATGTCAACTGAAGAAGAAGGCATATAAGAAGAATATGTGTTATCATCGGAGATGAATGCTATGCGATAATAAAAATACCAAAACAAGGAAAAAGACAGGAACTTCAATTTGATGAAGAGAATACCGAAAGAAGAAATAACTATAAATAATAGTAACAGTCTGACAAATGGAGGTGTAATGAACTGCGAAAACTACAAGAATACAAAATAACATCATATTCAAAGAAAATTAATTTACAGAAAATAATATAAGACAATAACAAGACAGTTTTAGAGATGAAAAATGAACAATAGATATAATCCATTTGATTAATCAAGAAGGTTAAATACCACAGCACCTACACATGAAGGAGCAATCATATAGATACAAACTGAAAAAGGGAAGAAGGAAATGGGGACAGACTATTGGCAACGTTAGTAGACATGAACAAGAAAGATTAAACGGTTAGAACACCCAATAAACAAAAATAAATAGAGAAGCACTCAAAATAAGTTTCAAAATCAATCAAATGAAAATATATAAAAAAGAAAGAAGAGCGACATTTAAGTATTAAACAATAAAAATTAAAATAGTTGATGGTAGGGTACAATCACGATGCAACACCTCGTATAAGTACAAGACAATGAAATGCAAGCCAATACAAGCAAATAAACATATGGAACAGAAAATATAAAAAAGAGTAATAAGACCACAGGGAATATACTTAGCAGAAACGAAATAGTAATAAATATAAGTGGATCATAGAAAAGGGACGATAGACGAATGTGAATGTGATTAATGAACGACAAGTAAAGTCCAAGAGATTGGGGTGGGACTCACCCTGTACCGTACGAAAACCAGTCAGTATGCCCTGCTTGCGGTTCGTCAATCATCAGTTCATCAATAAATTATCCAATTCAGTAAAAAGCGGAGCTGAGTTACATATGGAACTTAATTAATGTAAAGCAATATTTATAAATGTACATAATAAATATAAATTATATAAATATTTGCTCTTATTGTTAGTGTTATAAATTTGGGTACTATTTGTTGCTTGTATATACCTTAATACATTTATCTATTATCAGTAATGCTATTTGTTTTGTTTTATTAATTTTGTTGAGTTGATATACGTCTCATTTATAACGATGTCATTTGCGGTGGGGTTATTACGTCAAAATTATGAAAATAACTTTCAATGTGTTTTGAGTCAACTTGTGAGAAAATATTTGCAGCTACTATCCATGGTCAACATACCAACATCAAGTCCCATAGTTGAAATACCAACTGCCGAACCAGCATTTCTTACCGAAGAACCGCTATCTATAATCCAGAGCGGTAATTATAATGATGTGCCATGCATGATAGGTTACAATGATGCCGAAGGCATCATCCTCGAAGTGCTTCAGAGATCAATAACTGGTGAAGCGCCGATAATAACAGACTTCTTCTCCATAATACCTACTGAATTGGGAATCGTAAATGGAACCGAAACAGCCGCTCAACTTAGCGAAAAAATTAAACAATTTTACTATGGCGATACCGAACCTTCGACTGAGGACACACAACCTTTCATACAAATAAACACAGACGTGCCGTTTGGTTTCCCGTCGTTCAGAGCAGTCTTGGAGCATGTAAAAACTGCAAGGGCGCCAATTTATTTCTACCGCTTCTCTGCGAACACGAAACTGAATTTGTATAAAAGGATGAACGACGTCACAGCCGAATATCCAGGTTAGTAGGAACCAAAAAAATAAACAAAAATTGAACAAGTCAACGAATGATTCTATTCACACCAAGGAATAAATATTTTAAACAACCGTTTTATTCAAGCAGCTAATAAAGTTATCATTGTTATAGTTAATAAATACTCAAAACAATTAAGTATGTGAAAAAAATATGGCGCTTAATTTTTTCCCTTTTAGGTGCATCCCATGGTGATGAACTAGGATATCTCTTTAAAAATATGTTCACGGCAGACATAGAGGACAACAGCGTGGAAGACTTGGCACTTGATCGTGTAGTGACTCTCTGGACCAATTTTGCCAAATACGGAACACCTACTCCGGACAATTTCTCAGAGTTCAAGTTGGAACCCGTATCTGAAGAAACGTTCAATTACCTCGACATAGATACTCACCAATCAGTGGTCAGTGTAAATCCAGATGAAGAAAATATTGGCTTTTGGGTTGACGTGTATGAAGAACATTTTCGGCCAGATGCAAGGACATAAGTGCACTAGTTTTTGTTTTATGTGAACCATTTACCTTTGTTTGTTTTATATATTCTGGTATCATGGTTCTTCATGAAATTACCAATGAGATCACCATTGTTATCTTAGTTGGTGCGTTTCAATTTCCTAAATAAAATGCCTTGTGACTTCAACTTAGACTTCCACTTAATTATAATCAGATTAAAATTACGTGCCCAATAAACGATAATGCTTATTGTATTATTTAATAAAAACATATTGGTGAAGGTAAGTATCTTTGCTAATAGGAGAAAAAATTTATCACAACATTTTTTAAATCATGTAGTAAATCTGACGTTTGTATCCTATAGATCAGATACTTTGTACGCCTCCTAATATTTTCACATCCCTTATTTATAAAATTATTTTTAATAAACTCAATACTTAATTAATAATGAACAGCACGGATTCTTTCATGGAAGATTTGTTGAAAGCAACTTATTAAAATATACACAGTTGGAGCATAGTGTACTCGATAGTAGAGTTCAGATTGATTCATAACAGTTTAGTCGATAAGCTAATTGTCGTAAACTTCGCAGTGATCTTTTAAGACGGGTTCAAATTTATATAAAAAAAGAGAGATTTTTTCTGAAAAACATTCTGAAACGAACAGTGGGTGCTAAGTAGATCTCACTGATACTCAGACTCAACCTGATGGAAAGTTTATCATGGTCTACCAAGACCACTTGGCCAAGATTGATTTGCTCTGTACTTTGGAATCTAAACGAGCTAAAGAAGTAGCCTACCATTTGAATTATATATTTTTGACGATATGTGCCCCATGTATTTTGCAGTCGGACAATGGAAGAGAATTCGTCGATCGTATTAAATGTGAAATGACGAGTCTTTGACCAGAACTGAAACGAGTGCATGGAAAACCACGTTACAGCCAAAGTCGGGGCTCCGTTGAAAGGGCAAACCAAGACGTCGAGAATATGATTGGCTAAAAGATAATCAATCGACTAAATGGTCAGATGGCTTAAGAAATTATGAAAAACAGGGCCTGTCATTCGGGCACAAAACAACCACCTTACAAAGCTATATTTGGAGTTGTACCCCGAGTAGGTCTTTCAACGCCATCACTCCTACCAGAATAAAGAATATTCAAGATGAAGATGACCTTCAAAAACTTATTGCAACAGATTTAACCGATGGACACACAAATTATCACAATGATTCAGGAGACGATAGTGATAATAATGATGCTAAAACTGCTAAAATTGGTGATGATATTCAAAGGGAGGAAAGACAAACATCTGCAGAAAACCCTCAGAAACAGAAAAAAATAAATCTGCTTCAGCTAAATCGCATTCGCCAGCTAAGGTAAGGGGCGACCTAAAAAATGTTATTGGAGTTGAAAAATTGGAACTAAGCATGGAATATTGCAGACAATTTAATATTTATTTTTCTCGAATTACTTCAAAAAAATTATTGTTTTTTTAATGACCATATACTCTATTTTTACTGTCAAATCTGAACTGATTTTTTTATATTTGAAAGAGGTTTTCAAATTTTACGGCTTTTTTCAGATATAATCTGCTAAAGGTTTTAGACAAAAAAAGCGTAATGTTAAACGCTGTATTTGGCCTAAAAGTATGTTATGTAATTTTATCAAAATAGAATATTTGCTTATTACAGAACTGACTTCGACCTTTGTACTTAAAATTTTTTGATATTTAAATCTTGGACCCACTAAGTCGACGAGAATTTAATTAAAATAACTTTCAAGATTTTTTTTTCCGTTTACTAGTCATGCCGATGATGAAACTACTTCTGCGAGAAACTTCCGCAGAGTTAATGTCTTAAAATAATTTTAGTTGCTTTTTTTTACTTATCGCAAATCAACTGGCTGTAATTTTTAAATGGGAAATAATTAATAACAATCAGTAGATTACAACGACTTCGTTCAATTGGCCATGATATCCGAAAATTTGGAACAAACAACTCAATGCTAATGTTAGATGATCACCTTGATATCTCGTACCGTCTCGATAAATAGCAACGAAATGATTAAACTAGTTTAATTCCCCACTGATTATCGAACAAACGTTAACATGTTACCCGCAGTATTCCTTTGCATCGCTTTGCAATTTATATTACATTGTAAAGCAGAAAATCCGGTCGTGGAAATAACGCAAGGATTGCTAAGCGGTAAAATACAAGTCGATAGAAACGGAGGTTCATTTTACAGCTTTCAAAAAATACCATTTGCTCAACCGCCAGTAGGTCGCCTTCGATTTAAAGTAAGTGATACAATTAACGAATTATTGGTTTTCTAAACGTGTTAATAAAGGCACCGATACCAGCGAGCGGATGGACTGGTATACGCGATGGAACGGAAGACCTTCCGAAATGTTACCAAATACCCTCGTTAAACCAGACGCCATCTTACGAAGAGGATTGCTTATATTTGAACGTGTACACACCTGCCGTAAGTATATTAATTAATTTCTAAAATACGCATCGTTAACGCCCAAATTTTAGTTGCCTGCAAATAATACGATATTAAAACCAGTGATGATTTTCATACATGGCGGTGCATTTACGGAAGGCTCGGCTCGTCAAGAAACGTACGGTCCTGAATTTCTAATAACAAGGGACGTCGTCCTGGTCGTCACAAATTACCGATTGGGACTTTTCGGTGAATTATTACAAAAATCGATTATATTGATTTCGACGTCATTAGCATACTGTTGGATTTCGTTATTAAAATTTTTCAGGTTCATTCAGTGTAGACCACGAATCGTTAGGAGTTCCTGGAAACGCAGCGATGAAAGATCAAGTTATGGCCTTGGAATGGGTCCGAGATAATATTGCAACGTTCGGCGGTAATCCCGATGACGTTACCATTTTTGGAGAAAGCGCAGGTGCTGCGAGTGTACATTTGCACGTCCTTTCACCTATGTCGAAAGGTAAAATAAAAACGTAAAAGTTTTCGATAGATTAATCCAAATGTGATAGGTCTGTTTAAGAAGGCAATTGCCCAGAGCGGTGTTACTCTGGGGCAAGGACCGGGCCTGCGAAATAATGGTTTATTACTTGCAAGAACGTTGGGGATTCAAACTGAAAATTTGGACGATATGTTACAATCGTTGCAAGATAGCCCGGCTGTTTCGATTAATACAGCACAACGAGTAAGTGTAGATGTTAATATATCTAAATTATAATTCATATGCATGATGCGACTGAACTATTTTGAAATATTGTATAGATCCTATCATTGACCATCACAGGACTATCTAGTCCCACTGTTGAAATGGTAACTAACGAGCCGGGATTCCTCACTGAGGCACCACTTGATATAATCCAGAGTGGTAGTTACAATGATGCACCATTCCTGATAGGTTACAACGATGCTGAAGGCATATTTCTGGAAGTCATTTCGAGATCGTTAACTGGTCAAGCGCCGCTAATAACAGACTTCTTCACCGTAATACCTACTGATTTGGGCATTGAAAATGGAACAGAAGCTGCCATTTATCTTAGTAATAAAATTAGACGGTTTTACTATGGTGACACAGAACCATCGACTGAGGACACGCAACCATTCATACAATTAACAACAGACTCGATGTTTGGTTTCCCAGCTTTCAGAACAGCCTTGGAGCATGTAAAAACTGCAAAGTCGCCAGTTTATTTCTATCGTTTTGCTGCGGATACGAAGCTGAATTTCTATAAACGGATGAATGAAATTACAGCCAAATATCCAGGTTTGTAAGCTAATATTAATCAACAGAAACTTTCACTATTCTGGTTCTACTTATTTTATACTATCTTGAGATTTGAAGCATAAATGCATCAACACTATCGAATACACTTAATATTAGGAAATTTCTTTGAATAGAAGTAATAATCGAAGATTTGAAATTATTTACCTATAATGTAATTTCTTTTACACCAAGTATATGGAAGAACATTATTACTCTGGGTCACAATAGATTTGAAAGCTTGTCAATAAGATCGTTGGCGATTTGTGCTTCTATTTTCAGGTGCAAGTCACGCGGACGAGCTCGGATATATGTTCAAAAATTCGTTCACGGTAGACATAGAGGACAACAGCGTGGAAGATTTGGCAATTGATCGAGTGGTGACTCTCTGGACCAATTTTGCGAAATACGGAACGCCAACTCCGGATAATTTCGATGAGTTCACGTTGGTACCCGTATCTGAAGAAACGTTCAATTATCTCGACGTAGGAACATACCGATCAGCGGTGAGCGTAAATCCGGATGAAGCGAATATTAGGTTTTGGGTCGATATATATGAAGAATTTTTTCTGCCAGATATGAAGAAATAAGTACCATTATTAATTGATTCAGATTGTCGATGTTAAAATTTCTGTTTTCAAATAAAACATTTATATGTTTTTTGTGGTATTCTTTACAATCGTTTTTGTTAATTTATACAGTAAATGTTGGAATATAAGGAATGTTGGAACACTGCCATGCGATAGGATTGACTGCGGACTTGCATGTTGAAGCTTCATTACGCCAAACCATAGCACAATTGTTTAGTTTCAAAAATTTAATTAATGTAGGCACCACATTGTGGCTACGTCATGACAAAATACAAATTCAAGTTCAATTTACAAATTATGACTTATATCCAAATGCAGAGCTAGAAGATGGGGGGGGGGGGGGGGTATACCTACAGTTTCAAATTTAGTAGGAGGAGTTATTTATATCTAACTGATGGTTCAAAAATTATTACATACGTATGTTCGTTTTACAAAACAAGAAAATTATGAAAATGATAATTCCATATACACAAAAGACAAACGAAAAAGAAAAAACATGAATTTTTATGGCGCAAATATGAACAATAAAATCAATAACAGGTCAAGATAAAACAAACGGGACAAGCAAAAAATATATAAAACTGTTAAAACAAAGCTAAATTAACACTAATAGAAGGAAACGAATAGGTAATCAATTTTCATGGCGTTGTAGCTTCTTTCGTGTTCTTCTATTCTACTTTCAACGACCCTTCCAGTCTGTCCTACGTAGACTTTTTTACAGTCTTCACACGACAACTTGTACACACTTGATTAGACTTTTTAATAATAGAATTTTATCTGAAATGTTCCCGATATACGTGATGAGGTTAAATAATTATTGTCTTCTGGAATAAATTAAGGTATTTGTATTAGTACCTATATAAGCCATAATTTTGTAAATTGGATTTGTATTTGTCATCACCTGATGAAGCCAGATTATGGTGAAACATATGCAGTGTCTACATTAAATGTTTGAAACTAAACTATTCTGTTATTATCTAGTGCATTCAATGTCATTTGTTGTCTTAATGTTTATTAACTTACTGCAATAAGTTCTAACAATGCCAAAACTCCATTCATATTTCTAGCTAACGTCTAGGTCCTTTCACGTGTTTTACAGTTGAGAATCGAGAATATTTACAATTATTCGTAACAGTTATAGGAGAGCCCAAAGTGTTTTTTTTTTACAAATTAGATCAGTTTATTGAATGTTTTTAGTAAATTCTTTGCTTGATATTGATCACATCTACTAGATCACTATGACCAAGGAGACCAACATGATAATGGGAAACGTGACTATACCAAAACGTCGAAGTGAGTTTTCCAGGAACAAAAAAATTATATTAAGTGTCTCTCATTTTAAAATTAAAATTAATCGAACCTTACCTAAACATATCAAAGTTGCATAAATTATAAATTATTTTACAAACTGTTTACATCGTTTAAAACATTATTTCGTTTCATAACTTTCCAACCTTTATTCCACGTTTCTCATTTAATTTTTTATTAGACGTTTTATCGCCACTATTTCATCTAAATGACTTTCATTTATTCACTCCTTCATAATTTGATGTCGGATTTTCCGACATGGTCATCAATTTTCTCCTAAAATTTTCGAAGCTAATTCCATAATTTGATACGAATCGGTCGCTTATAACATAAGATTCTGACATTGTATATTATCGCAAACGTATTTTAGACGTTTTGGCTTAAAATTTGTTTTATAGCCATGAACTGGTTTCTTGTTCCAGAGTCCTTAATGGAATTCCATTTATTTCAATGCTTGTGCCACGTACTTATATAACGTATATGTTAACAATTTAAAATCAGGTTTGCACAAAGAGTCAAATGCATTTTTTTCTAATTTTTTGTCTTTCAACTTCGATCTAAAGCTTAGATATAATACTTTGTACAATTATTTATCACGTTTATAATTATATCGAACAATGTCTTCATGTCTAAAATCATTCTATAGCAAAAATATTTCAATATTATTCTTGAACTAAGGATTGTGCCGCTGGTATTTTTACAATTTGTTTCAAATGAGATTTAAAACACAGATCTAGCACATTGTTAAAGTATTCTTGTTATTATCTAAATGAGGTGGTATAAATTTTTGCATTTGGTATTTTCGTTAAATATTTAAAAATGTTTAAAAAGCTCTAAATATCGAATTAAGCGTACGATATCGTAATTTAGAAATTGGAATATCAATGATTGAACTGTCAAAGTAACTTCAAAGTAGTTTAACTAGAGATTAATAAGCAGTGCCCTATATAAAATATTTAAATAATTTGCTAGTTCTTGTCTAGGATAGTACGATCTGAGGGATTGAAATGAAAATTAATGTAAATTTGATATTTGTATGGACTAACTTGGTTAGTACGTCGATATACATAACTAGTCATAACAGCGACAGAAAATGTTTGTTAATTTAAGGTTTAAATCATAGATTTGCAGGTCGCAAAATAACGGTTTGATAAGACAATAATAATAATAATAATAGATAATAATAATAATAGTCAGAATTTAGATTTTACACTAATGTCCAGGTTTGTAATTTTCAAAAGTTCACAGTTTGACCTAATAGTGGTCTGAAGGGTACAAAAGTAATTTTGCAGCCATTGCGAAAGAAGTCCCAAATCAACTCTTTTGGTAGTCCACGTCAGTTTATTTTCTGAAAGTTAAAGTAATTTATCGTCATTTTGAATGACGTTTGTTGAAGTGAAATTCAAGTGAGAAGCAACTATAATAATTTAAAAAGGCCAAGGCATTTAGTGCTGAAGCGTACTTTTCAAATAATCCGAAAGAAGAATGGTTTCGATTTAAAAAATAATCAATGGTAAGTCGAAGACTAATTATTCTAAAAATGCAGTTTAACTGCGATTTGTTGATTTCAAACGTAAAAGTTTTAATTGCTTGGTGGCAAACTAAAATATATTTGTTATGTCCAAACGGAATGAAATGATTATAATTATATTTTTCCTTCATATACACTTAAGCTAAATTGTTAAAAAGTTAAAAGTAATTTCCCCATCGTTTAAGGATATAAATTTTGCTCACGCTTGACCAATTACTGGAAATATATTTCTTATATTTCTTTCTAGTGCTACGTTTTAGTATTAGTTCAATCGCGAGGTTGCATGCAGATCCGGCGCACTACGATATCAACGCCATCGAACAAGATCAAAAATCGAAATGTCAACGTGTGATGTAACGGTTTCATATTTACGGTTTAAGAAGATAAATATAATATTGACGTTCAATAATCTGTTATTATTTTGGTATTTTATCAACGCATTTTCGAGTACTTGACCTTAAAACCCAGTACATCCGCACACAAAATATTAATACACCATATTTCGGTAAAATTGGGTAAAAATGTAATTTCTCGTCAATAGGAGTCAAGTTAGAAATTAGTTGCTCTACAAAAAGGATATGTAATTTCTCGGTTCAAAAACAAACTGTATCATTCCTGTAAAAGGGGTAAAACAGCACGTTATTCGCTTAAAGAGTCGTATAAAAAATTATACTGTGGTATAACATTTCTTTAAAATAATTAGTTTCCACGTTCGTCATATAGCAACGCTGTAATTTTTCCACAAGTACAGGTGAAGAGCGAACGCTCGTGACATGAACAGTCAATAATAATTTGTGTTACTCAACTTAGTTTCATTACTTATCTCAAATTAACACTAACTGTTGTTAAATGGGAAAAATATCGACACGCTCGCCTGATTGAATAAAAAGTTACTAATTACAATCTGTAGATTAAAACGACTACGTGACAAATACACAATAATATCCGACAACTTGCATCGAATAACGTAATGGAAAGGTTAGATATAAATCTAGATTTCGTACAGTCTCCATAAATAGAAATGAAACGATTACAACTGCTTAATTCTTCGCTTATTGTCGGCCAAACGCCAACATGTTTGCGACAGTATCCCTTGGCATATTACTGCATTTCGTATTGCAATGCAACGCTGAAAATCCAGTCGTGGAAATTACGCAAGGATCGTTACGCGGCAGAACACAGATCGATAGAAACGGAGGTTCATTTTACAGCTTTCAAAAAATACCATTCGCTCAACCGCCAGTAGGTCGCCTTCGATTTAAAGTAAGTTTCGAGATTATAAAACGTCCTTATTGACTTTGTAAATAAAATGTTAAGGCTCCAGTACCTGCGGACGGGTGGACTGGGATTCGCGACGCAACGGAAGACCTTCCAAAATGTTTCCAAAGACCCTCGTTAAACCAGTTGCCCTCTGATGAAGAGGATTGTTTATATTTGAATGTCTACACAAATGAAGTAAGTATATGTGTGTGAGTATGTGTGTGTTATTAACAATACATTTTTAGCTGCCTGCAGCAAATAAGACATTAAAACCAGTGATGGTTTTCATACATGGCGGAGGGTTTATTGAAGGCTCGGCCCGTCAAGATTTGTACGGTCCTGAATTTTTAATAACCAAGGACATTGTCCTGGTCGTTATAAATTACCGTCTTGGACTTTTCGGTAAGTTATTCCGAAAAAAAAATTCTACATCGACCAAGGTAATGGCACTACTCTGGTTATAATACTCGTGAATCCAAAACTGCACATTCTTAGAAGTCTTACATCTACAAACTTTTCAGGTTCGTTCAGTGTAGATGATGAATCGTTAGGAGTTCCTGGAAACGCAGGACTGAAAGATCAAGTTATGGCGTTAAAATGGGTCCGCGATAATATAAGATGGTTCGGCGGTAATGCCGACGATGTTACGATTTTCGGAGAAAGTGCAGGCGGTGCAAGTGTGCACTTGCACATCCTATCACCGATGTCGACAGGTAATACCCTTGGGTACAAACCGCTCTTTCGGTAAACTAATCTACTAATCTGGATGTGGCAGGTCTATTCAAAAAGGCAATTATACAGAGCGGCGTTGCTATTGGGCGAGGACAACTCAATCGAAATAATGGGCTATCAGTTGCAAGAACGTTGGGAATACAAACTGAAAATTTGGATGACATGTTACAGTCTTTACAAGATGTTGCCGCCGAACGGATTAATACCGCACAACGAGTAAGTCTTGATGGTAACATGTATTTGTGTTCTGAAGGCTATGCAATTTATTAATTTTAATATGTCCGCAATACGTACAATGTCGTCAGCATACAATGAACTATTTACTGTTACTGGCCTAAGATTATTGTACCCTATAACAGTGTGAAGTCTTGTCGTTCTTTGTATTGCGTCCTTCAAAATTCTGTTCGCAATTGTTATGAAAAAAGTGTAAGAAGCATCCCTTTCTCATTTTGAACTTCTTCGATGTTTTCCCATAAATCCGTACTAGTCCTCTTTCCTCTTTTTATATACTCCCTATTACTCTGATAATTTTCAACTGAGACACTCTGAGATTAAATATGAACTGATGAAGTATGATTGACATGTGGAGTGGATGATTGTGTCAGATGTCGAAAGGAAAGAAGACTCTACTGGTACGATCATGCGAATGGTGCAAATTGGCGAGGGCAGATAGACGAAGGCAAATCAACAAGTCGACGACTTATAGGAACGCTGAGATAGCTAAGAGTCCTCATCTCAAGAAAACGAAAATAGACCAGAAGGTCAACGACAAAAAAAGTTTTAACTCTGGTTGAGACATTCTTTAAATTGTATACACTTATTCAATTTACATCCGCTTCCATTAATAGTTAATTTTTATGGTTCATCTATTTTATTTACTGTTTCATAGAAATTTAATATCTATTTCAATAATGCGTTGGTCAAAATAATTATTTTATTTCCCGTAGACATTTTAGGCGAAATCACTATTACAAAATATTTTGCAGCTACTATCATTGACCAACCCAGGAATATCCAGCCCAATCGTCGAAATACCAACCGACGAACCGGCATTCCTTGCAGAGGCACCGCTTGCACTCATCGAGAGTGGTAACTATAACGATGCGACATGCATGATAGGTTACAACGACGCCGAAGCCATCTTTATGGAACTGATATGGAGATCAATAACTGGTGAGGCGCCGATAATAAGAGACTTTTTCTCCGTAATACCTAGCGAATTGGGAATCGTAAATGGAACGGAAGCTGCAACTTATCTCAGTGAAAAAATTAAACGCTTTTACCACGGCGACGACGAACCTACGACCGAGGACACGCAGCCTTTCATACAATTAAACACAGACGTATCGTTTGGCTTCCCGTCCTTCAGGGCAGCCTTCGAGCATGTGAAAACTGCAAAGTCGCCAGTTTACTTCTATCGCTTTTCCGCGGACACGAAACTGAATTTCATTAAGAGGATGAACGAAATCACAGCCACACATCCAGGTTTGTAAATTAATGTTAGGAGAAATGAACTAACAATAATAACGACTATATTCATGTCATACTCGGGATATACGTGTGAAATGAAATGGATATGTACGTTATGATTTTTGAGGCTTAAGAGGACCTGTCTGCAATCAGTAAAAAAACGATAAAATGTCACTATGCCAACGGTGCTACTAATAACGTAGATTAGAGTAAAAAAATCTGAGTTGATGAAATTTATATTTTAATTGACAGCTCGTACGTTTCTATTTAAATTCTTTAGAATTTTACAACAGCAGTTGTCAAGTGAAAGTGTGAAAGTTTCTCAAGACGGAAATTTGTGAAGTAGATTATTTGATTATTTTCTTCCAATTTTAGGCGCAAGTCACGCAGATGAGCTCGGATACCTTTTTAAAAATTTGAATACGGTAGACATCGAAGAAAACAGCGTGGAAGATTTAGCGCTTGATCGCGTAGTAACGCTATGGACCAATTTCGCTACGTACGGAACACCAACTCCAGGCAATTTCACGTTCAAGTTGAATCCCGTATCTGAGGAAACGTTCAATTATCTCGATATAGGTACTCACCAATCTGTGGCGAGTGTAAATCCAGATGAAGAGAACATTGCCTTTTGGGTTGGCATATATGCAGAATTTTTTCGGCCAGATACAAGGAAACGCCACTATTAATTGATCAAAATTGTCGATACTGCTACTTTCATTTTAAATAAAACATTTAAATTTCTTCATTTTATATATTTGGCGCTCGTAGTGAAGTTATTAATGCTATCATATTTAAAATTTGATTTATCAAGACAAATAACAAAAATAAAATAACTTTTTAATGCTTTAATTATATAATTCTTATATTTTTGCATATGAAAATGTCATACACTTAGCCCATAGACGTCGTTGGCTACAAATCAAGGTGGGATTTTCCACATTGGACTATTCGTAACGCCCGCGTTTTGTTTAAACGGATGTGTGTGTCATGGTAGTTTCGTAAACTTTTGTTTGTGGTTGTACGCACCCATCGTATCTGGTAAGTTCGAGCGAAACAACCATCAGGAATAGCATAAACAACATGTTTTCATGATCTATTTAGGATTGTTGACATTTTTAGATAATTTTAAAGCATATTTCAACGTAATAATATAGTACTTGAAATTAATTTGAGCAGCAGGTCATTAGTGAGAAGCTGAGAAACATCATCTGAACTGGAAATATTCTTTCGCAATACAAACCTTTCAAAAAATATTTTTCATTTCTTGTTAATTTTTGAGATCCCTCCATATTGTTCCTATTTTTTTCAGTATAGCTACTACTCGTTGTTCCAAGTTATTTTGTCTCTTCTGGGATTACTTTAAAATGTGGTAATGCACTCTGTTGCCTATTCTGAACCCACGTTGGGCTTCGCCTAGTTGTCTTTCTATTGTTATTCGTAATATTTTTCCAGAACACTTTTTTTGAGACTTAAGAATATTTCTTGTGTATAGCCACTGATGCTTCTATTTTCCAGTTTTTTTTTCTAATTGATTTGTGTTCAAGGTACGTTGCAGATTTTACAAGCATTTCCTTGCCTTGTTTATCTTAAGTGTTTTGACATTTCTGTTGTTATCTTGTCATGCCCTGTTGACTTTCTTCTCTTGATCTTTTTAATAATTTCTTCTATTTCGCTTAGCGATGTCAATTTTTTCTTCAGTTCTTGCCCCTTCTATTATTTGTGCTCATTTTTAGTTTAGTTTTTTCTGCCACCAACTTTTCACGTACGATTGTTAACTTTTTTAAATATTTTCTTTTCCAGTTAGAGATTTATTTTCTCACTGCAATGATGCAGTACTGTCATGGATTTTGTCGTCATCACAAAGAAAAAATATTAATTAAATGCTGCGAACTTGTTTGTATGTTAATACATGAACACCTGGATATATCAAAACTATATCAAATTAAACAAGACCATGTAAGCTATGTGGATTTATACAAAATCCTTACATCAGCAGTTACTTGAAGCCATCTGTTCGATGGCGTCGGTTCGCACAACGAGTAAAGTTAGTGTCAATCGCGCCAAATATGTACAAACATACGGCCTTAGATGAGCAATCTAATTGTGTAATAAACTAATAGACTACCATATTCTGAAGAAAGAGCTCGGTAAACAATGTTGCTTATATCGACAACAACGGGATCGTAGTTTACTTCATGGCATCCTGACCAAATGAACCAATAAGAATTATCTGACTAAAACGTCCCAGATGTAGTTCAGTTCAGTCCTATCTATATACGAGTAAAATATTTCGAAACAAGTTGTAATGTAAGAGTGTGGTTCAGAAATGGTCACGCAATAAATAATTTCAATAAATAATTCAGCACTGTAGACCCGTGTATAGAAAACGTAAATAAATTAAGATATTTAGACCTAAAAGGCGATTTTTTCTATGGAACGTATGACAAACTATGTAGATTAGTTTTAATGCTTATGTGGATAAACATTGGAAAACACCGGTACTCTCTGCTAGAGATACACGAAACCGCGGTGAGACTCAGTACAGTAAAACTAAGTAGATTTTTGGTAACAAGTTTAGCAAATGAAAAAGATACCGATAGGGAGAAACATGAGTACAACAAGAAGAAATAGCTCACGTCAACTCCAACAGCCGGGTATTTAATGTCGAAATTAAACCCTCATGGATGAAGTTTCTCAAGAAATAATATAAACCCAAATGTTACACGTGGTTTACATTACATTCATTTTCATTTAAAGGTTTTCAGTGTTAAATATAATTAACTATATTTACAAATATGGATGACTGAGTTAGTTAGAAACTTATTTATTACAATCAGTAGATTAAAACGACTACGTGACCAATATACGATAGTATCCAACTTGGAACAAACAACTCAATGGTAAGGTTAGATATAAATCTTGATTCATTTTGCGCAATCTCGGTAAATAAAAATGAAATGATTATAACCTTTTAATTCCTAACTTATTGTCGACCCGACGCTAAAATGTTTGCCATAGTATTCATTTATATATTATTGCATTTTATATTGCAATGCAACGCTGAAAATCCAGTCGTGAAAATTAAGCAAGGATTGTTAAGAGGTAAAACGCAGATCGATAGAAACGGAGGTCCATTTTACAGCTTCCAAAAAATACCATACGCCCAACCGCCAATAGGTCGCCTTCGATTTAAAGTAAGTTGCGATTTAAAAATGTTCTCGTCGATTTTGTAAATAAAATGTTACTGAAGTCTCCAAAACGTGCGCTCGGGTGGAAGGGCATTCGCGATGCAACGGAAGACCTCCCAAAATGTTTCCAAAGACCAGAGTTGGGCCAGTTGCCCTCTGACGAAGAGGACTGTTTATATTTGAACGTCTACACAGCTGGCGTAAGTACTATAATTAAATAATATTAAATAGCCATTAGAAAAGCAAATTTTAGCTGCCAGTAGAAAATAAGACATTAAAACCAGTGATGGTTTTCATTCACGGCGGAGCGTTTAAAGAAGGCTCGGCTCGTCAAGACTTGTACAGTCCTGAATTTTTAATAACGAAGGAGATTGTCTTGGTCGTTATAAATTACCGCGTTGGAATCTTCGGTAAGTTGTGAGAGAAGACCATATCTATGTATGCTCAACCCAACCGAACCCAACCCAACCCAACCCAACCTAAGTATATCTACCAAAATGGTAGCATAACTACTCCAAACCATGTGACAAAGTTCTAGGTGTCCATACAAAATATATCCTTTCCTTCACCTTCTTTAATTGTCGAGGAGTTTTGAGTACTTATTCCCGTGTCCATTGTCCCGTCTAACCGTTCTTAAAATATATTCTCTATGATCTACATTGTTTACTTTCATGTTGCATATTCCAGATCTTTGTATCCTGCGTTCTTCGTCATTTAGGTCACATCTATATTAATTTTATTACTACTTATAATAAAGAAGATGTAGACAAGCATGTCCTTGTAAACACGGTTATGGTACATCACTCCTCGTTGTGAATTCAAAACTGCAGATTCTTTGCTACAGACTCAATTCAAACATTTCAGGTTCATTCAGTATAGATAATAAGTCGTTAGGAGTTCCGGGAAACGCAGGATTGAGAGATCAAGTCATGGCGTTGGAATGGGTTCGAGATAATATTGCAAGGTTCGGTGGTAATCCCGTCGACGTCACAATTTTCGGAGAAAGCGCAGGCGGTGCAAGTGTACACATGCACATCCTATCACCGATGTCGAAAGGTAATACATTTGGGCATAAACCAATCCTTCGGTGGACTAATTTGAATGTGGCAGGTCTATTCAAAAAGGCAATTATACAGAGCGGCGTTGCTATTGGGCGACCACAACTCCATCGAAATAATGGCATATCAGTTGCAAGGACGTTAGGAATTCAAACCAAAAATTTAGACGATATGTTACAATCATTGCAGGATAGTCCCGCCAAACAGATTCATGCCGCACAAGAAGTAAGTTGGTTGTAAATGTTAAAAGAAAATTATGATTCACGTGGACATAATAAGCGAACTTTGCTGATAGTCGAATTGTGATAAATTATGAAAATTAGTCGTCATATCGTTGTCCTTGAAAACTCGAACACTGATCGTGCGGGCATTATTAAGTTGTGATGATTAATTTAATTTTAATAATAGCAATACATTTAATTTTCCATGACCTGAAACTGATGGTGTGGATCAAGATCCAAGATTCTTTCAATAATGATATCCGGTCATGGGCTCTATATTATACATATACTCGTAAACTGTGCTATCGGACGATTCTAAACTCTCTGTCCCATCTGATTGCATATGGGTTCAGGAAGGTTGAGGCGTTAGTGAATATTACTAATTTACTGCTATTAATATCATTAGGATTTAGTCAGGTGGTTAAAGTACAGAAGGTACTATTAGACAGAGAGACTGCGCAGACTCTACGTCTAAGGAAATCAAAAAAGGCCACAATAGAAAATTTAATCTGATCTTTTAATTTCTTTCAATTTCCATTGAATCCAATTCAATTAAGTAGTTAATATTGTCTTGATTTACATTTCATCAATTTGATTGATTATTTTATTAATATTTAATATTAATTTGTCCTAATATGTGCAGCACATGACCAAAATATTAACCTTTCGAGTCATAGTAAACGAAATTGACTTGAATTTTAATCTAATTTTGATTGTGTGTGAAATCACTTTTTACAACTTTTAATATTTTATAGATACTATCTCTGACCAACCCACAAATATCCAATCCCATCGTTGAAATACGAACCAACGAACCGGCATTCCTTAAAGAGACGCCGCTTGCTATAATCGCGAGTGGTAACTATAACGATGCGCCATGCATGATAGGTTACAACGACGCCGAAGGCATCTTTGTCGAACTGCTTTGGAGATTTACAACTGGCGAGGCGCCGATAATAACAGACTTCTTCTCTATCATACCTACTGAGTTGGGAATCGTAAATGGAACGGAAGCTGCCGCTTACCTCAGTGAAAAAATTAAACGCTTTTACTATGGTGATACAGAACCTACGACGGAGGACACGCGACCGTTCATTCAACTACACACAGACGTATCGTTTGCCTTCCCGTCCTTCAGAGCAGCCTTCGAGCATGTAAAAACTGCAAGGTCGCCAGTTTACTTCTATCGTTTTTCTGCTGACACGAAACTGAATTTCATGAAACGAATGAACGAAATCACAGCTACGTATCCAGGTTTGTAAGATAATGTTAACAAAGAGGAATTATTCACAATGGTAGCTCATCTTATACTCGGCACAAATAGATGATACTTTTGAGGTTTAACCGGCTTGAAATCAGTAAAGCATTAATATGCTGATATGTTCAAAAGACTATGGGCCTAGGTTTGTTTGCCCCGTTCTTACATTTCAAGTATAGAATGAAGTACAGCGTTGGTAAAGTGATATAAGTCATTAGAAGAAAAAATATTTCTTTCATAATGTCTTTGTTAGGTCCAATCCAAGAGTGGCTTCGGTTTTGGGGATGTTTTTGAATAATGTAATCATCGGGGTTTTCATTCTTTACAGAATTGCTTGAAGTGTTCTTGTGACATATGGGATTTAATTTGGGTTATTGCAAAAGGAGTTATTGGAGTGCCAATTGTAAATTATTTTATATTTTATATTGCAAGTCATAAATATCATTGAAACTTATTCGAGAATGGGATGAGTTAGTTTGGTTAATATTTAATGAGACAATGGACGTGGACAATGTTGTGGAGAAGGCTTAATTGACCAAGACATGAAATGCCAGTCGTGTTGATAGGGTGGGTCTACTTGGTGTAGGAGTTTATTCTTCCAGTGGCTGGAAGTAAATTAATATGACAACAGATTGAAGCTTGTACAGGATTACAGTATATATTTTGGAAATAACCTGACAATTTAACACATACTAATCTTGAAGCAGTTTCATGGCTTCAGATTAAAGATTTAAAGATAATTTATTGCAAACAGAACCGTACCACCTTGAATAATGCATTTAGCTAGGAAAAGTTAGAGACAGCCGTGAAAGAGACCTACAGCTTTAAAGCCTTACGATTTATTTGATTTAAGGCAGATATTGTCAAACTTGTCTTTGTGACAGTTCCTGTCGGATTTTCTTACTTCATCGCAGTTTCTTGTCGCTTGCCATGCCTATTGCCAGTATGTAGCACATACTGACAACCCTCTTTGCGAAAGTACTGCGTTCCTCTTACGATATCTCCACACACAAAGGAAACCACGTAATTAAGGCAATTTAATCCAGTTATTTCAAAGTTTTTTTAAGCATCGTAAAAAATAATCTGGAAACTTTGTAATGTTGTAAAGCCTACAATCGTTAGTAAAGTCTGTCTTAATACAATACCCAATTTTGTTTTCAAAATAACATCAATGGTGTTCTGATAAATATTTGCATAATTTGTGGCGTTTCTCGATATGAAACTTTGTGAAAAAGGCCTTTGGAAATGTTCCCTTCTATTTTCAGGTGCATGTCACGCGGACGAGATCGGATATCTGTTCAAAAATTCGTTCACCGCAGACGTAGAGGACAACAGCGTGGAAGATTTGGCAATCGAACGAGTAATAACACTTTGGACCAATTTTGCTAAATATGGAACGCCAACTCCCGACAATTTCACTGCGTTCAAGTTGGAACCCGTATCTGAAGAAAAGTTCAATTATCTCGATATAGGTACTCACCAATCTGTAGTGAGTGTAAATCCAGACGAAGAGAACATTGGCTTTTGGCGTGGAATATACGACGAATTCCTAAGACCAGATACAAAGAAATAACGAAACGCCACTACTAGTTGATCAACATTTTCGATATTACCAATTTCGTATAAAATAAAATATTTAGCCACTTCGCAAATTTGCCTTAATCGTTTTTTTTTTTAATTTTTGAATTATGTTCATATTAGTAATTGAATTTGGTTTTTTTTTTGGCATGATGATAAAATCGAAGTACAACGTACTTTAAAGTAAGCTATAAATTATTAATATAAACGGAGCAAAATATTGAGAAATGGATACAATACATTTCAGAAATTGTCGCACGATGAATGATTATAAAAATATTTCGAAGAAAATCGTTATTTCAAATCAAGCCTTCCGGTTCTGCAGACTTGTGCATAGAAAGCTTCGATAAATTAAGATATGGGGTCAATTTTAATGCTTACGTAGATATATCCTGGAAACCATGTATCATATTCCCTCTGGCAGAGACGCACACGTCACCAAGAACTCACTTGGTACAGCAAGTCCAATATTGTAATACGTCTAGTTAATTCACAAACGTTTATATCATATTAAGAGCTTATTTAGAAACAACTAAGTAATAATTAGTCAGTCCAAATATGATTAAGGATAAGAAAATAAATATTCAAACGAATGCGAACAGACATTATTAGATTGTGACAATCGTAGGAATATTTTAACGAACCAAACTAGTTCCCCGAGTAACCGTTCACACTGATCGAGTATTGTAATGACATTCATGATCGGCGTCAACGACGCCGAAGGCATTTTTATAGACTTACTTTGGAGATCCATAACCGAAGAATTGCATGTAATAAGAGATTTTTTGTTCGTAATAACGAATGTCGGTGGAATCGTAAAGCGAACAGGAACTGCCGCTTACCTGGGTGAGAAAATTAAACGCCTTTATTACAAAGAGAGCGACCGATCACTGCATAACATGCATCAGTTTATAGAACGTAAACGTTTCAATTGCTTTCCATATTTTTTTTAAACGATTGGGCCAGTTAACGTCCACATGTGTAACAAAAGTTTTGAGAAAATTTTTGAAATATAATTGTTTTATTTATTTTTTTTTATCGATTTCGATTTTATCGTTTTGTATTGGCACTATTTTAATTTCGACATTTCTGAATCCCTCAATTTACAATCAATGCAACTGTCAGAAATATGTACTGATGTCACTGAGTTCCATCTGAGTGATTCCATAAAGAAAAACAGAGAATTATCACAGATACAAATGTCAAAAATGTTACGAATTAAATAAGAATTTAAAGGCGCTCCACAAGAACCCACCACAGACAGAAAGTTCACTTATCGCTACTTGGAGCGAATTATTGCGATTGATTTCACAGTTCGAGCGATAGACTTTATGGCCCGAGATACGAGTACGTGCATTTTCCAGGCAAAATCCCAGTGTCTGAGAGTAAAATATAACATCGGCACTTAAAATAAATTACAATAATTCCAAAACACCTTATAAAAATAAAATAGCAACTTTAACCACAATTGCTTTCTCAACGATACTTATTTCAAACGTCCCCGTTAGATTAATAACATCTATGCCTTTAAAATGCCCTCATCTCCGCCGCGCCACAAAACGGCAATAGCAGTAAGAGGTCACGTATTAAAAATGTTCCAATATATCCTCCGAAACCTGAAAAGGATTGTCTTACATCCGCATCAAAAATTCTATACGTCGCGTTCGAAAGCCGTGCCACTTTTGTTATTGCGGAAAGGTAATAAAGTATAAGACGTAACACAATTTTAAAGAGTGCAGCCACCGGTAATTGCACAAACAGCCGCACTTCGAACTATTATTTTAACTTCGTACATCGAGCAGTCGTCTTGCAGTCTCCACGGACTCGCATTCATAAACCTCGTAAATGAAAAGGACTGGCTGAAAACGTTCTGCACTTTTAAACCAATGCGTAAATATAATTTACGGTAGTGCTTGCGTAAGTTTCTCAAATCTATGTGGGGTGCACATCATAGATTAATTCATTAAGAGATTGTTATAACACGTGAGCGAAATAAGAATAAAGGAAGTAAACAACAAAATTAATCTAAAATAAATAACAATAAACTAAAAACGAAAAAATTAAATATTATTATTTGTTATTTAAGGAATCGTTCGTTAAATGCAACACTAAAATCGCCTATTTACGTAGTATATCTCAGGAAAGTAAACAAATTAATTTTGTTGGTAACGTTCATAAACAACGACTGTTTCAAAAACAAATTTTCTCGTCCTCTTTACACGGTGAATCTTGTCGTTTCCGAGCGTTAGCCATTTTCAAGACAGCGGTTCCGTCGTTTCTCAGCTCAAAGTAATTTGCGGCGTATAATTTGCCAGCATTTGTAACCTCATCTATTGCATAGTTATGTTATATTTTAATACCCAACCTTCTGTGGTAGTACTATCTACTGAACCTTTGTTTTTTATATTTTTTCGAGTAAACTATAGATTCGGCAGGGTTTTTAATCGTACCGTTTAGTTTTTTAAAAGAAAATAATCACTTTCGTGATGTTGCATCAATCAGAATCAGTTTAGTAATCAGCGATACAATTGTAAATAAAATTTTTCATATTATTCTTTTAGTTGTTCGTCAAATATGTCTTCTCCTGCTTTTTCTCCTGAGGAGACAATTGTATTAACCAAAGTTTAATACAAACATAAATATGTAAGATGGCTTTGACGTTGAATAGTCCTGTAACTTTGTAGTGTAACATCAATCAGTGTCAGATTGACATAAAAACATGTCGAAGAATATGATAAAAAATGTCACACCAGCTAATCCACTGTCTTTTCCGAAAATATCGCCCGAGAACGGGGCCGCCGATTACATCGTATCGAAACAGATAAAATCCGCGGCCACGCCAACGGTATTTTACGAAAGAGCCTCCGAATCAATGAAACTGGCGAAATTCGAATCGATCCGCCAACTGAAAACCAGCAAGAGGACCTTGGCACAGCAAAGAAACGCGCTCGTTGGATACAGAACAGCGTTAAATAAGGAATGGGACAAACTGAGACACTTGGAGGCGACGTTCAAGCAGAGTTTCCTCAAGTTCAACCGCTTCGTGAAAGAAAACCAGGAAAAACGAGGCCGGTCGCAATCGAGACTGGACTTCTTCGTCAACTTGTGCGTGCGACGCGAAGCGGACATCGGAGCTTTGGAGGCGCAGCTCGAATGGTGCCAGTTCGTCAAATCTGAAATGGAGCAGCGCATAAACTCGCACAAAATGTACGAAGAGTACTTGCACAGGGTGGTTAGAGCGGCAGGGCACCAATTTAAAAACGTGTCCGAAATCATTTATAGATATCAAGCTCTGGTGGAGAGTAGGAAGCAAATCGTTGCGGCGCAAGTCCGAGTAGAGCACATGTTGCAGGATAAAACGGTAGAAATGTCGGATTTCATAAAGGCGAGCAGGCTGCGCGTCTTGGGATTCGTCAACCTAATCGGGCTACAGCAAACGAGGTATAAGAGCGCCAGAGTGAAAGCGCTTAAATGGGAGTCGATCGTTTATGACATATACGAGGGAATTATATTCAAAATGAGAGAAATATGGCAAGTCAAACAGTCATGCTGGTATATATACTTGCACATGTGCAACCGTAAAAAGCGCGAACCAGAAGCCGACGAGAGCGACTTTGCTGCACAGCTGTGCTTTATTAGAAAAACACTGGAGGATTTAAACACAGTGATGAGGATTGTGAAATCACCTAAAACGATATGAGAGGCTTTTATTCTATAAAACATATAATTTAGGAATTGGTGTAATTGTGTTGTTACAGATTATTTTTATATTTTTAATATTGATATTGTTTATTTTATTATTTATTCATATATTATACACTTTACTTACTTATACCCGAAATTTTCATTTATTGGGGAAAATATTTTACAAAATCTCCTACAAGTTAGAATTGAGGAAATGTATTTACAATTTGATTGGCCAAATGCCCAAACGTGACATTGTCGCTATTTATAGAAACCAAAATATTTAGGGAAGTTTCAGGAGCTTGAATGAAAAATATGCAACGACTTGAATTGAACAGACTGACTACGACTGCGTTACAGAAAATTTGATACAACGTTGAGATTTAAAAATGACACAAAGCCTTGACAATAACATCGACAATTAATGGAAAAAGTCAGCAGTTAACTGAAAACATTTAGGGAACTTTCAGGAGCTGGAATGAAAAATATGAAACGACTTGAATTGAACAGACTGACTACGATTGCGTAACAGAAAATTTGACACAACGTTGAAACTTAAAAATGAGACACCAATACTTGACAATAACTTCGACAATTAATAGAACAAATTAGCAGCTAACTGAAAACACGTAGGGAAGTTTCAGGAGCTAGAATGAAAAATATGCAACGATTTTAATTGAACAGAACTACTACGATTGAGTTACAGATAATTTGACACAACGTTGAGACTTACAAGTTACACAAAAACTTGACAATAGCATCGACAATTAATAGAAAAAATCAGCAGTTAACTGAAAACATGTAGGGAAGTTTCAGGAGCTGGAATGAAAATGTGCAACGACTTGAATTGGACAGACTGACTACGATTACGTTACAGAAAATTTTACAAAGGGTTGAGACTTAAAAATGACACAAATACTTGTCAATAACATCGACAATTAATAGAAAAAGTCAGCAGTTAACTGAAAACATGTAGGGAAGTTTCAGGAGCTGGAATGAAAAATACGCAACGACTTCAATTGGACAGGCTGATTACGATTGCGTTACAGAAAATTTAACACAACGTTGAGACTTAAAAATGATACAAAGACTTGATAATAACATCGACAATTAATAGAAAAAGTCAGCAGTTAACTGAAAACATATAGGGAAGTTTCAGGAGCTGGAATGAAAAATATGGAACGATTTGAATTGAACAGAATGACTACGATTGAGTTACAGAAAATTTTACACAACGTTGAGACTTAAAAATGACACAAAGACTTGACAATAACATCGACAATTAATAGAAAAAGTCAGCAGTTAACTGAAAACATGTGGGGAAGTTTCAGGAGCTGGAATGAAAAATATGCAAAGATTTGAATTGAACAGAATGACTATGATTGAGTTACAGAAAATTTGACACAAACGTTGAGACTTAAAAATGACACAAAAACTTGCCAATAACATCGACAATTAGTAGAAAAAGTCAGCAGTTAACTGAAAACATGTAGGGAAGTTTCAGGAGCTGGAATGAAAAATATGCAAAGATTTGAATTGAACAGAATGACTATGATTGAGTTACAGAAAATTTGACACAACGTTGAGACATAAAAATGACACAAAAACTTGACAATAACATCGACAATTAATAGAAAAAGTCAGCAGCTAACTGAAAACATTTAGGGAAGTTTCAGGAGCTGGAATGAAAAATATGCAAAGATTTGAATTGAACAGAATGACTATGATTGAGTTACAGAAAATTTGACACAAACGTTGAGACTTAAAAATGACACAAAGACTTGACAATAACATCGACAATTAATAGAAAAAGTCAGCAGTTAACTGAAAACATATAGGGAAGTTTCAGGAGCTGGAGTGAAAAATATGGAACGATTTGAATTGAACAGAATGACTACGATTGAGTTACAGAAAATTTTACACAACGTTGAGACTTAAAAATGACACAAGGACTTGACAATAACATCGACAATTAATAGAAAAAGTCAGCAGTTAACTGAAAACATGTAGGGGAGTTTCAGGAGCTGGAATGAAAAATATGAAACAACTTCAATTGGACAGACTAACTACGATTGCGTTATAAAAAAATTGACATAACGTTGAGACATAAAAATGACACAAAAACTTGACAATAACATCGACAATTAATAGAAAAAGTCAGCAGTTAACTGAAAACATGTAGGGAAGTTTCAGGAGCTGGAATGAAAAATATGCAAAAATTTGAATTGAACAGAATGACTACGATTGAGTTACAGAAAATTTTACACAAACGTTGAGACTTAAAAAATGACACAAAAACTTGACAATAACATCGACAATAAATAGAAAAAGTCAGCAGTTAACTGAAAACATGTAGGGAAGTTTCAGGAGCTGGAATGAAAAATATGCTAAGATTTGAATTGAACAATGACTACGATTGAGTTACAGAAAATTTGACACAACGTTGAGACTTAAAAATGACACAAAGACTTGACAATAACATCGACAATTAATAGAAAAAGTCAGCAGTTAACTGAAAACATGTAGGGAAGTTTCAGGAGCTGGAATGAAAAATATGCAAATATTTGAATTGAACAGAATGACTATGATTGAGTTACAGAAAAATTGACACAACGTTGAGACTTAAAAATGACACAAAGACTTGACAATAACATCGACAATTAATAGAAAAAGTCAGCAGTTAACTGAAAACATGTACACGATTTTATGGAGTTTTTTACAGTTTTATCTACAATATTTATTTTATCGTAATTAAACGTGTTACGTGTTTTCTTTTAATAGTATTTTGTTTGTTTTCTAAGCTAAAGGACTGAAAATATCATATTTTCGTGTTTTTCTAATCGATATTTTTTACTATTTAACTAACGACTGACGTGTGGGCTAAAAATTTCTATTTGAATTCAAACGGATGAACAAATTGTATTGCAGCTAGCTGCCGGGAGGAGCGAGAATTATTAATGGGCGTCCACGGTTTTTTTTTGTTCACTAGAAACTCAATGAACTACATTGATCGATTTAATTTTGTCACTGATTACGTAAATTTCTCAGAAAATTCAAGATCAGTGCGGCTAAAATTTTAAATTTAACTTTAAGTTGGTCCCCTTGCAAACGTAATTAAAAAGGTTTTGAATTAGTGACGAAACATGTTGTTTCACGAGGTCAGTTGGTTTGGGTTGGGTTGGAGTGTGTTGGGTTGGGTCGACTTGGGTTGGAAAAAATTTCCTTGGTTGAATCCAAATTTTCTAAAAATAATTTTTGACATTTCCTAACGAAAATGTTTTAATTCCCCACAGACAGAACTCAACCCAACAAAAAATAAATTTTTTAACTTATGTAAGCTAATTGGAATTGGGTGTGGCATTTTTACGAGATCAGAAATCCATAAGAAATAACTTTCAATCTCTAATTGTTGAAGTACATGATAAATGGCGAGAAACGTGTTTTTTGTTGTGATTCATGATTGCTCGTAGCTATATAAGCAAAGAAGGTTATTCAGATCAAACCAATAGGGGAAATAAACTTTCGTGTATTTAAAGTGCAAGGCTCCACATAGCACATCATTTCATTTTTTTATGTTGTTTAAACTAATCTTGAAATTGTGTTTGTCTTTCGTTAAATCCAACCCGAAAATACAATACAGCAGAAATGACTTACAATCTCTAATTATTATAAGTGTAAGAGTATTGGGGATACGCCCCGCAGCGTATCTAATTGAAGTCTACACGATTTTCGTCGATAAAATTGTGTTTCAATTTTTTTTAGTTTTTCGTATAATCATATTTGTATTAGTGTATTGTATTATGTTTTAATTATAAAACCAGGCATAGTTTTTTCACGGATTATAATTCCATGAATGCAAATGCGAATTTTTTCAATCGGTAAAAAATGTCTTGAATGGATTTCCGAACGATCGTTCCGCTGCTCCTACGATTATTTTTGTAACGTATCTTTACCGCCGGTGAACAGATCGATAAAACTCGAAGGAAATAAAATTACTTCGGCACACTCTCGCCGGGTTTGATAAAAATATTTGAGGGGAACGTCTCCAAAATTGTTCACGTCTCGTTGAACGATCATTCAACTGACTCATCGCAACTTGTAAGGTGAAACCTTTCACATGGGCAAACAACGTATAACACACACGGATGTAATATGCAGTGTTAGTCGATCATAAATTACGGTCTCCAGCAGGCGCACGAAACCGGCAAAGGTTTCATAATTTTGTATGTTTGCATTTCATTGCATTTCGTTAATATTTCAGGCAATTACTTAGTTAAATACTAGGCTATTCGTGGAACTTTATATGCTTCGGCAAAATGATATTTGTATAAATTTTAGACTTTCGTCTATATTAGTTAACAAATAAATCTAACAATTAAATATACGTTCTCGTTGACACGTGCAATAAATTATGAATATGGTTATTTAGTTAGTAGCTAATTTTTACTACTTTTGTAAATAAAAATTAAATCAAGAAATTCTATTGATAAGCTTTTTAACATCGGGCTAATTTACAATGTGAATCTTAAAGAATCACTTGAGTAATTTTTAGTTCATTACCCCCCTGAGTAACAAATAGACAACTTATTATATGGATATCACAAATAAGATTTCACAAGGTATTATAATCAATTCTTCATTGATAGCGAACAACTCCAACAAACGCGACGATGTTAAATTATGTGACACGTAACAGTACTCACGAGAGCAATAAATGTTCAGTAGCCCTTTAACATCGAGACTGGGTCAAATTAGCATAACACCAAAGCAAACTTAATTCAGTTTGAACCGCATCGCATGCAGGTAAATCATGATGAAACATGTTTTGAGAAATTTTGCATACGCTGAAAATTCATTTCTCGTTCTTGACCATTCGCAACACGTTCCGTGAATTACAATTTCATTGCGGATTTCCTCACGCTGTCAATAGATAATTAAAAAGTCGTATTGGTCAATTAATATAAAAATACAAGTAGTAGTACGAAACGATTTTTTTTAACTTTGCACTTTTGAGAAAGATTTAATTCTCGTGTGTACCTCTTCATCAACATTCAATTTGCTGCAGGTTTTGGGGATTTAGACGGATGAAGCACAATAGGAAACTCGAATAAAATGATGTACACATCTAGCGTTTTATGATACGCTGTGATAAGCGTATGAGCGCGATTTCAAGTTTTCACATGTCATGAGTATAAATAACGCTCGATTTATAACCGCAATTGTTACTATTTATTACGAGTAACGTGTTTGTATACATGAAGATGCGGATGAGATATCCACGTTTCGTGAGATTCGGATATCTGCGGATACGAAAACAAACGGAATCTATGAATTTTAAATAACGCAAAACTAGAATAAAAAAATATTACAATGAATATATCTTTGAATAGCGAAACTCATAGGCAACTAAATTCTAATATTCAAAATAAAATCAACTCGTGTGTTTTTAATAATTTAATTTTCTAACACGAAACTGCCAGCTTCAAAATCAGATACAAATTGTAGACACAGTTTACATCCCACACTGTGTTTCTAATTTCAGCGAGACTCGACGGCGAAAGGCGCAGGAATACGTAACGTAACCCTTAAGATGTGCGGGGGTTCACAACAGTATTGTGTACGTGCCCCGTTGTAATTGAGCAGAAAATTGCATTCCAGTCCTCAGCGGCTGCATCGCGAAATAATGACGCGTCCTCGTCTTCGACTGCAACCTAATTAACCGATTTGTCTGGTGAGAACAAGATGTCGCGTCTCATCGCGAAATAGCGAATGATTTTCACGTTAGTGCGTTTTGGTTATCGATTATTCTGGCGAAGTTAGTGAAACGCAGGCAACAACAGTTAAATTCTATCACTCGTTCGTTTTAAATTAATTGAGGATGTTCTTCTGGCTTGTGAAGTAGTCAAAGGTTATGGGGGTTGAATATTGTCACTGCGTAACAAGAGAGAAATTACACTCCCGTATAAGTGGAACTGTTAGGTACATGTTGTCTACGACTAACGTCTTACCCTATGTTATAAAAGCATTGTATTTAGCATCGTCGAACGCGAAATAAATATTGAAAATAAATAAATCAATATTTTTCAAAATGTACGATAATTTCTACGTGTATTTGTTATCCTCGACCAGTAGGTTCTATATTTGTGTTATATATGTGGATGTAATGGAAGTATGTGAAACCCAATGGCCACATGGTGGAGGCTAACAAATACACCTCCAAAAATAAGTGAAATAAGTTTTCGCAGCCCGAATTTTATTTCAATACTTCGTCTTACACAAGAAAGTCTGTGAAAGTTGATAATCAATAGCAATAGCAATAGAAACGACAAGGAAATTAGTGCTAATGTTTGCGATGGAAGTAACAATATTGAATTCCGAATGTTTAAGGGAAAGAAATGTTCATCGAAATGTGGGGGAATTGTGTGAATTGCATGGAGGATAATTAGATATGTAGAAATATGAGTTGTGTCAGTACAAGGACTATTAACGGAAACTCAACAAAAATAACAATAAGTGGCATAAATCATCCACAGATATTAATCAATGTCAAAAATTTACCAATTTAAAGATTTCTTCTCCTGTAGTCCTTTGTAGTTCCTTGCAAAAAAATAATGTTTTCACCGACTTCTTTTTGTTTTCATATTTTGCAAAAGAAATTAGTTGTGCAACGTTTTGGCATTCTTTGGATTCATCCAAGTAAAGACTGAAAAAATTACTTTTTGAATTCTGGTTATAGGTTCCCTTTCCGCAATATTCTGCGACCAATGGTTGTTTCAGAGAGTAATATTTGATATATCTTTTCCGTTTCACCCTGAGCTGCTGCAACAAATTAACTCTTCAGCAATTGTGTACGTCTTGCAAGATTTAGCTATACGATAGTTCACTCGTTAATATTGGTAAAAGTAGACTTAAAGTACTGCTCTTACATGTCATTGATTTATTTTTTTCTAAAAAAATCAGTCTTTGGACCCTGGGTGCTTGGTGTGCTGTTGCCTCTGTAGTTTATTTGGTTTTAGTAACTCGTTTGGCAGTACTGCCAGGCAGACAGGGCATCTAATCCTTGATTCGTCATCTTCAGTACATACAAACCCATATTTTATAAATACATTGTCAAACTTACACTTGATTGCCAAATTATGTGATTTGCCAAAAGCGATGTTACACGACGTCGTTCTTAAATAGAATACCACTGCCACGGACAGTGATAGCTCCTATAACACATTCGTGGTCCCTATTTTTCTGTCCGCTAAATATAATAAATGGTACTTTCAAGCCTTTCATATGTATTTAAAAAAAATTACATGCGAACATAGTACAAAACGAATAATAATTCAATTGAAATGTTATTACTGTCCAAAATCCTGCCATCAGTGCCCTTGCCTAACCATCCACCTATTCCGTCATTCGTACGGTATGAGGGCTTCCTGCTGTCCTTTTATCCTTGGTTTTCGTTACTAAAATTATGTTGTTTAGTTAATTTTATAGATTAAGAAATCTCCAGCCTGATACCCATCCTAGTTTTCCAGAATTTCCTTTGTTGACTTTTCTGCTGATTCGCTGCGATGTGCTTTCCTGATACAATGGGGGGTTGTTGTGAACTGTGGGACCCCTAGAACAGCTGGATCTCGTGAAGGCTTGTTGATGGCAAGTCATCACACCACGAATCCATTCGACAAAATCTACTTCTAAGATTCCAATTAAATAGTGTATTTGATTGGGTTTCTTATCGGTTTCGCCTATTTTCGAAGTTCATTAATTAATTTATTGCTTTAATGTTTCGACGCTTCCGTTTATGGAAACTTAAGTTGTCGTCCAGTGAAAAATATTTATGGACTTATTTGGGTTTTCGTCATCGTCCAAGTGGATAAGTCGTTTCATCGCCCAAAAAATTATGATTTGTGCACGCCTAGTGAGCATCAAATCACCAATAAAGATCTAGAAGAGCGTTGGTTTACCGAACCACCAACGTTTTACACCAGTAAATGTGTTACACACCATCAACTTTTACCAACCAACAAAAGCGTGACTACCAACGTTTTATCGACCCAGCATAGTTTTTGCTAACCGATCAAATGACCGTCTGCTTTCCAAATTTCGATTTGTTCCCAACATCTTGTTAATCTTCTTCGCAAACAGCTACAAGAGATGATTACCAGTGACCCCATGATCGCCTACGAAAGCACGTTTTTCTTGCAATGTATCTAACGAATTTGTACACAAATAAAACTCATTTCCTTGCAATTAAAAGTCGAACAGTTTTGGAAATGCTTTAAACATATTCATGCTTTCATACTTTGTTTTCGGCAAAAATATTTGTGACATAAAATGTAGATATTGAAACTTTCTCATCACAGTTAACTATTCGACTTTGTAATTTATTTGCAGTTTTAATAACGCATTGAATTGATGATTGATTGATTGGTCTAATTATGTCAATTCCCATCTAAGCGTTGAAATAGCCAAAATATTCAAAATTAGGTCAGCCCCCTCCATTTTCTTTCCTAATGCTTCCATCTATCCAATTCTTTAGTACAAAATCTACACTTCGTATATTTTTCATCAATATCAGTTCTCTTTCTCCTCATATCCGCGTCTAAATTTCGCTGTCATTTTTCATCCTTTCTCGTTCTTCCTCACCTCAGATAGTCATCATCTACCATCTCACTTCTGTGCGTATATCTGATTTCAGCTCTTCATCATCTCACGCCCCACATCGTTCCCCCTTCAACTCATCCTCTCTGGATTCTTCACTGATATCTACTGCTTTATATAGCCTCACCCTGTTCTTTTCCCATTTCGATATTTCGTCCTTCGTATCCCCTTTTCCCTTATTTTAAGAATCTTCACCCTGTCTCGTCCACCATCCTTCCGTTCCCCATCTATTATAGTACTATATATTCTGACGCCGATTTCTTTAGTTTGAAGTAGGTTCAAGTTAGTTGAACTCTTCAACACCCCTTGAAGCAATTGCGGTAGATCATCTGCAAATGCCAATATCCGTGTATTTTCAACTTTGGCTCCACGATCTTGATGTCTTGTAACTACGTCCTCCAGCTCAGAAATATATTCGTTAACTAGTAGGGGATCGAGCGGACAACCTTACCTGAGTCCTCTTGTAGTTTTGAACTTCATAGATAAAGCGTCGCCAATTCTTATCTTGCA